>CM039609.1:28460857-29077755 GCA_022457205.1 Saccharum spontaneum | reverse complement strand
ATTGGCTTCTGTTCCGGGAAGGACGATAATTGCTTCACCAAAGTTGAGAGGGGGGCGTGTTGCCGATTCATCATCCCTAAGGACGTGTTCTTCGGGAATCTCTCGTGGGAATTCCTGAGCAAAGAAATCCCATTGTAAACGCTTGTGCATATGGGCGTTTAACCACATATTAATAAACCACCATGGGCCTCCCAGATTGCCGATGGGTTCGCCAAGTATAAGCTTTTGGGATACTTGATGGAGGAGATGGTAGGTTGAACTCAGAAGATATCGGCCAAGTGGAAATCTGACACCATTGGCCAAGAGTTCTGCTGCTGGGAGGAAAGCATTAGTTGGTCCTACCGATCGTCCGCAGAAAATAAATTTTTCTAGCCACATGTTCAGGAATGTGGCATGCTCCCTTTGGTTGACAGTACCAGTCTTCTGGTACTCCTGGATATATCCCGTCCAGCCGCCGATGTTGCGTGTGGTTATTCTGTACTCAGCTTTTCTGCCGAAAATATGGCCTTCATCGACAGTTGAAACGTCTAGGCCTGTCAGCATATACACATCGGCAAGGGTGGGGGCACATGGACCATGACCAAACATGAAGGTGTTGGTAGTGTCAGACCAAAATTGAGCAGCAGCTATCATCATAGATTCATTTTTCTGCATATCGGCAATGGACAGCCTGATACATTGATCTATTTTTCGCTCTGCCCAGAATACTTGCATTGACCTGTTGACCCTCAGAAACCAATTTTTCCACCCTTTGGTGGGTTTGGGCCAAGAACGAAATGTATCTTTCCACAAATTCAAGGAGAAATTCTGAGATTTGAAAGGAATACGATTGGCTTCTGCATTAATCAGATCAGTTGGGTCTGGGTTGCCCATCGGACCTAAGCAGTGAAGAGGAGGTTGATGGGTTGGAATCACCAATGCGTTGCGGAGTTCCTAGGTTTGGAAGACCGAGAAAATGAAAGAAAAGAAAATGTCGACTGTAAGAATTTGCAGGAAACCGAAGGATTAAAGTAAAAGTAATAAAGAACCAAACCGCAGGGACGTCGAAGTTGACAGCCATTGCTTCAGGAGGATGAGGGCACGAGTTGGGAACTTGAAGATGATGATTCAGATGAGTTGAAGACGCGCGGTTGTTGGTTAGGGTTGCCGCCGGGTGAGAATGCCAAAAGTGGAGTTTGAAGGTAGAAGATGAACAGCCCAGGGGAATCTATTTATAGGTTACCTGGAGTAGGGGTATTCTTGACTTATCTCTATGCCGTATGTGGATAAATCGAGGTGGTTCAGTTGGATATGGTAACTGTGCGCACGACAATCAAGGAATGGTACAGAAGATTAGACAGCAAGTAATCATAGCTTGAAGGATATCTTGATACAAGATTTTTCAGTTCTAAAAATGATGCGTTGCGGTGAGATATTGTTGAAAATGTGTTATTTTGGTATCTCAACCATAGTTAAGGCAAAGAAGGTTAGAAAAATACAATATATATATATTGAGATACATGGATTGGATCAAGTCTGGTAACAAATCATGTTATGCTTGGAGAATGGGTCAAAGGAATGGATAACAGCAAGCATCAGTTGGAGTAAATTTCGGAGCATCGATATCTTATACTCCGAAATTGGGGGGCATGTGTTGACACCGTTTTTAGTACGTGTCAAAATGATCAGGAAAAGTTGATTAGCAAAGGAGAGATTGCCGTGTGAGTTGATGGCCAAGGAGAACAAGTTTGTTTTAAGCGGTGGCAGTGTATGAATTTGATTGGGAATGTTGCCGATGAAGTCAAAGGTGTTATTGCCGATGCCGATGGAAGAAGGTTTGGAGACTGTTGCCGATAAGGGAGTGTATCGATGAAGGAAGGTGTGAAGACTGCAGCCGATGGAATGTGCCGATGGAAGGAGATCAAGGGTTGCTGCCGATGGAAAAGGGGATGTGCTGGTGGAAAGGAGACCAATAAGAATACCATCGTGATTAAGGCGGATCATGGAATAAAATAGGAATTGATTTCCTTGTTTACGATTAGTAGAGTCTGAGTTGTGTAAAAGTCATATTCTTAGATTTGAGTTTAGTATCCTAGTCGTATTCGATTATGTTTCTATAGATCAGGATATAAATATAGAGTGGAGGGCAATGTAATAGGGATCAATCAATATACATCAAAAAACAGCTTTTACTCTTATTTACATCTACTTTTCGGCGACTTCGTCAATTTGCATATTTTTCCTTTTTTACGAGTTCTCATCGATTCGGCGAGTTGCATTGCTCTAAGTACAATTTTCGTCGATCCTCGAGTTCCGCGTGAGTACCTCTTGGCCGTGACTTCCGGGCGTATCGCTGTTGTCAGGACCAAAGTGCTCGTATCTTCATCCTTGTCGATTAACAGGTCAAATCGACTAGCACGCTTTGGATATCGACTTCGGGTATTAGCCCTTTGTGTTTGCAGATTCACTTTTGCATCAACAATTTTTCGAGTTTATAATTAAGTATTTATTTATCTATAGGAAATCTTAGAAAATTCATAACTTTCACGTTTTAACTCCGATTTTGGTGATCTTTGCGTCTGTGTGATCGTAGAAACGTGTAGAAGAGTTTTATAAATTTTATTTACTGTTTTGGTACTGTTGGTGTACTGTTCTAATTATATCTCTTGTTTGCTTCGTGTATGTTTGA
The DNA here is from genome assembly GCA_022457205.1 of Saccharum spontaneum. Taxonomy (NCBI): domain Eukaryota; kingdom Viridiplantae; phylum Streptophyta; class Magnoliopsida; order Poales; family Poaceae; genus Saccharum; species Saccharum spontaneum. The sequence continues at coordinate 29,075,087 of CM039609.1, read as the reverse complement.
TTGGATGCATGTATGTTGTTGATTGATGATCGAGTATAGAAGGTGAGCAGTATTTGGACGATTCAGAGTATTACTTTGAGCCAAGTCAGCAGTATTGTTTGGAGAGCTTTGATCAAGGCAAGTATAACACAGGACTATCCTTGTTACCTATACATTGAGTTATCATACATATGCATGTGCTTACCTTGACAACCTTAGAGATTATAACATAGTGCTTGTTGTCTTGATTCCTTGTCAACCTTGGGAATGCATATGGGTAGCTATGGCTAGTGCTTAAACTGAGAACAATGATCTTGTAATTTGATTAATGGATTAAGCAATCAACCATTAAGATGATTTTATTATTGTTAAAAGGGGGCTAGAGCAAGTGTATTATTTTTGAATGCTCTGGTTTCTCTCCGTAAGGACTTATCTGTAAGTGATAACCGGGATATACAGTACAGCTGTGAGGGCTATATGGCTCTGGCTTTAGTTGTTCAAGAGACCTTTTCTAGCTTGTTAGTGGTTACCTTAAATGGCGTAAGAATGGCTTGCCACGTTGGGTGTAGTGCGAGCCCCTGGCCTAGTGTGTATAGGCTGCGGTTGTTGTGCCACAGGGAAGGGGGGTTCTACATCTGCCTGCCGAGTGAATCTAATGGCCCTAACTTGTTAGACGAACTCTTGAGTGGTTTTATATGGTTTTTGGGTGTTTGGGCTTATCTCCCCACTCATTTGGAAATCATGACTCATAGTGAAAGTGTACACCTCTGCGCAGAGTTAAAAACTGGTATACTAGCCGTGCTCACGGATAAGAGCGGCCTTGGGGATTCTTATGGAATAGTTGATCATAACTGTTATATCATGCTTAATTATTGTTGATATATATTATGCTCATGTTAATACTATTCGTTATCATTATTACAATTGATCATTGGTTCTTTAATGGGAAGTGGTTTATCTTGAAGCTATTCAATTATCAAATATATGATTAAAAGCTAACCGCAGTTAAACAGTGTCTAGCCATTTGAGCTTCATGAACCCTGTGTTATATTTGTTGAGTTCGACATGGACTCACTCTTGCTATTTCCACCATAACAGATGAAGATTATGATGAAGATTATCGTAATGAGTACTAGTCTTGGTGTCAACCAGTCAACCGTGTCCCTGTGTGGAGTTTCCGCTGGAGATTATTATTAGATATTATTATTTATCGTTCAAGACTATGTCTTAAATATCTATTCGCTATGTAATAAGCACTGTGATGATACTATGTAATTTGTCTGCTTGTGTGTGCGATCATGACCTGGGGCGCACATAAGTACTTTATGCATCCTATTTTTGTCCTTAAAAATGGGTGTGACACGCACCCCTCGTAAGATGGAAGATGTGTAAGACTCCAACGTATATACGAGCCAAATTAGACACGACACTCATACTATGCCAAGAATAGTAACGACGTTTTGGATGCTAACTTGTATACGTTTTGGATGCTAACTTGTACACCGCCGGTGAGGAAACTAACACGGCACTCATACTATGCCAAGAATAGTAACCACGTTTTGGATGCTAAATTGTACACCACCATGCAGGAAGCTAACGTGAAGCACAACACGGGCTGCTTCAAGATTAGCTTGTTTGCGTCAACCCAATCTTCTTAATTCACATTCACACATGGTGTTTGAAACATGGGCTTGACATAGACACATATCCTTCCTGTGCAACAAATACACAGGATATAAAAGGCTCCGATCATACGAGCCAAATTATCTTGTTTGAAGACTCCAACACTCATACGAGTAAAAAAATATTAATGCATTGCTTAGTAAGACTGGAGTATATACGTGACCCCAACATTACATTTGAACCCATCATCTATAAAGACATTCTATTTTTGTATTTAAATAAATTTGTTGATGTTATAAATAAATTGGCATATTGAGAATTCAATTAACATTCTTATTGCCTTTGAAATACTTTCCATAGATAAACACGTGTGTGTCGCACGGGTACATAACAAAAAAGGAAGAAAAACAAACACGTGAGGAAGATGTCGACTACCGAGCCTCTTTCAATGGTGCTCAAGTTTCGGAAATAACGAATTGACCTTCCATGCATTTAGTTTTTTCGAATAATTAGAAATTACAAATTGAATTAGTTGGTTAATGAGCCAGTCACATTAGGCAGCCTAATAGAACGATGGTTGTTCTATGCCTTGCATTACTTATAATAGCTAATTGTGAATGAACAGCAACTGCAACGTGGAGGTGAAAATAACCAAGGCACGTACAACAACACAATTCACACGTGACGTAGACAATCCCCTAAATCCAAATAATGTATGACAAAAAAAGGTGAAAAACAAAAATCTAAACATATTTGTAAGAAATAATGCAAAAAAATGATCATGTACATATGCTTTATCCTCTACTTTATGAGGCCAAAAAGAAAAAAAAGATACGTTGTTTATGGGGCCAAAAAAGAAAAAAAAAGTTATGTTTAGATGGACCTACTAAATAAATTAATACTAGCCAAGTATGAAAAGGATAACTACTAAAAACATATAAGTAGTAAGCTCACTCCAAGATGAATGCTCTCTTTTTCGACCTTCTTAGAGCCTTCAGTAGCACAATTAAGATTACGATGGGTTATCCAACCATACAAGGATGGGGGTTCTCCAACCATACAAGGATGAATCAACAGAAGTATGAAAATAGAATAAGATAGGGGCAACACGGGGCGTTTAAAAAGGTGTCAAGTCAAAGTGCAGCGATATATGCAACTTAGGCATCCAAACAAACAAATAATTTGAACCTTATTCTACACGACACGATCAAATCAATCAAGCACTTGTCATCTAACTTTGTTGTATATCGACAATTCAATTAACATTTCCATTGTGTTTCAAATAGCTTTTAGAAACACGTGTGTGCCGCACGTGCTTATTTACTAGTATTATATTTGAAAGACTATCTTCTATATACACAATTTCCCATCCTACACAACTTTAATGTTGCATTTAATTTGATGCTACTACTATGATGTAACACCCCGGGTGTTATAGTTGCTAATTAATCTGTCATGTCATCATAATGCATCGCAAAAGCATCCATGTTTAGGTCAACCATGTTATGCATTAACTAAAATGAGTTTACTTATCTAGATTGAATGTGCTTCTCAGTGGTGTGATCCGAACCAAAAACCCTAATTTCGAATGACACTGCAAATACTTAGTCCATGCCCTGCATAATTTGAGTTGTGTGACTATGTTACACACTAGTGTCAAGTGTAGGGTATGAGCTCAAGTGCAACACATAAAATGAAGCTCCAAGTTTGAGTTTGAGTTGGAATCCAAAAACTGGTCACGAGTTTTCTGATTCGAATTTGAATTCAAATTTGGGGAAATATTAAAAGAGTTTTAAAAACTAAATTGGTCAACCAAGAGTGGCATTTGGTCAACCATGTCATGCTTGTCCAAATGATGCCCTTGGATGATGGTTTGATCATTAAGTAATCACTAATTAAGGTAGCAATAAATTCCAATTGAAAATTCCTCCGAAAACCCTAAATTCCAAAACCCTAGTTTTACCCCTTTTTAATTAATTCAAAATCTAAGCAAAATTTGGGAAAAAGTTCAAAACCAAGTTTGTAGAACTTTTCAAGAGCTACAACTTTGGTGTTTTGAGTTTTCAAAGTTTTAGTGTAAAATGTGGAGCAATTTTGAAAATAAGCAAATTTCAAATTTGACCCCTTTTTGTCCCCAAACTCAAATTTCAAAATGGAAGCAGAATTTGAAAATATTTTGAATAGCAAAGTTGTAGGTCTTGGCTAGATGTATGGTGTTTGGAGTTTCTGAAGTTTCAATATAAAATACAAAGTAATTTCTAAATTATCAATTTTCCAAAAAGTGTCCCGTTTTGAATTTAAACTCAAATTTCAAAATCCAGTTAGAATTTGAAAAAGTGTTCAATACAAAACTTGTAGAGCTTGAAATTCTGAAGATTTCATATCTTGGGAAATTTTCAAGTTGTTACATGAATTTGAGAGTAATTTGAGAAATACAGTTTGATTTACAAATTTGGGGGGAGTACTACAGTGGCGTCGCCAATGGCAAGTGGCCACCGCACGGCATGGGCGCCGGCGATCCGCCGTGGCCGTCCAGGCCCTTCCCGCGCGACCAGGATTGCCAGCGCGACGACGCGCGCCTTCCAGAGCTGCTCACCGTGACCATGCCTATAAATACGTCGAGTTCACCGTGTGTTAGTTTTCTTTCTCTGTTTTTGGTCGTCGCCGCCGCTTAGATCCGCCGCTCGCCGCTGCCACCGTCGAGCCACCTCCAGCCATGCAAAGCACACCATCACGTTTGCCTCGTCCTCGCACATCTCGTGAACCACCTGAGCTAACCATTTTCACGCCCGAACCACCGCACCACCCATTCCCATGCCCAACTCCGGTCGGAGCACCGCCACCATCGCCCTCATGTGGTCATACCACTCCGGCTCCTCTCCGTCATCACCAAGAGCACCACTGCAACCGCGGTGAGCTGTTGATGCTTCCCGTGCCCTCAATTTGATCTCTACCGTTGTTTTTGCGTCGGCGTGCTGCGAACCGCGGCCACCGTGCCGCCATGGCCGTCGGGGAGGGTCTAGCGGGATGCGAGCGTAGGTGGTTAGCGTCGTAATCGAGTCGTGGGAGGTAGTAGATCCTGTTGGTCAGTTCGGTTGGTCGACCAACGCCTTAATCACCGGCCGGCCGCCACGCGGACATGACCGAGCGCGCGGGAGAGAGACCGAGAGAGGGAGGTGAGGGATGACATGTGGGGTCACCCTGTCAGCGAGCGCGAGAGAGAGAGCCGTGGGCGCGCGCGTTGCTGGGCCGCGCGGGCGAACGCGGGCGCGAGCGCGGTGCAGCGGGCCGCTCGGCTGGGCCGAGCCAGAGAGAAGGAAGGGAAGTCGGCCCGAGTTTGTTTTTGTTTTTCTTTTTCAAAAATGTGAATAGTACTGATATTTGTTTATTTCATTAAAAATTTTGTAGAGCTCCAAAAATCATGAAAAATTTTGTGTAAGCTTTTCAAGGTGTAAACTACCTAGGAAAAATGTTACATGCTAAATTTGATTACTTTGTGCAGGATATTTAATTAGTTCCATTAAATATTAAATGCAACTTCCATGAATTTTAATAATTAAATTATTAATCCAAAAATCATGAAATTTATTTTGACACTATTTTAGGTCATGATTAATCCATAGAAAAATTTTAAGCTTGTTTAGATGAAGTATGATCAAATATTAATTATGCCCTAATTAATTAAATATTAAATTAATGTTAAATTGATAACTTTAAGTGTTGTGTACCCTTTTGATTGAGTGATGTCCTTGGGTCACTAATCCTTGGTGATCTTTGGCACCTTAATTTCATGTTTGAGCTCGTTAGTGACATACTTAGTAATAAAAGCTAGTATCGCTTAAGTTATCGCTATTAGTTAGTAGGTTTTATTGTTTTACGACTGTACCGTGAAGGAAAGTTGTACTCAAGTCGTAAACTGTGGCATATCATCATCAAGCATCATGTTTATCATCGAGCATCATGTTGAAGCATGTTCTATACTCGTGTAGTTCCCGCTTTCGAAGAAGTTGAAGTTGCCGAGCAAGCCTCCGGAGAAGAGTTGTCGTCGGTGGGTTCCGGACCAGAAGTCGGAGTCCTCGAGTCCGAGTCAATCGTCGCGGCAGAGCAAGGCAAGCCCCGGTGCATTTAAACCCTACCTTGAGATTTACAAATCTTTATTATTTATACTATGGTTACTGCACTAAGTAATTAGGAGTTGAGTGATAACCCAATTGATGCATTATCATCCTTGATTATTGTGAAATCACCCTTGATACCTGTTTTACTAAAAATGCGTAGTATGCTTCGCTATGCTTATGAGTTAAACTTTTTAAATGAATGTTTACTTGGCCATGACGACATACTTAATGAATATTGAATATGAGAATGAACTTGTAAGATTGGGCGGGTGGTTTGACCACTGCTAAATGCATTGAGAAAGGAGTCTCAATGTAGTGTTACCGCCTTGTCAGTTAAGGACCGTCCGTTGTATGGTCCGCTTGTGTTTCGAGACTTTGTAACTAACCTCATGCCTTGGGTAAGCCCAATATGTTGGTAATTCCAATTCGAGAACGTCCAACCTTGCACTGGGAGTGGAGAGATGGTGGGAGTAGCGTATACCCTCGGGGCTAGAATCGGGCCGGGTTCGAGGAGTACTGTACTCTTGGGTGGCGATGGACACGTTCTAGTTTTGGAAGATCTAAATGAGGGTTGACATATGCAAGTTTTGGTTCTACATATGTCGTGAAGTTAGGGATCCCTAGCTGGGTATAATCGGTTCGAATCGTCGTTTGCTCCTCGATTATGGAGACTCGATCACCTGTCCTGTATCGTAGATAAGAACTAGAATTGAAAGAAAGAATGAGAAAAGGTCTTGATGAGAATTACTTTGATCTAGATTAGGATCACTTAGAATTGGTTAATGAACCATCAATGGTAAAAGTAAAACATTGAAGGTAAGGACTCACTTTAGTAAGCTTTTCTGCAAAAGAAAATTTTGATTCTTGAATACCCATACCTTGATTCCCTAAAGTTAGCATGCCCTTGGAGTCTGTTTCTTAGTCGGGTAAGTCTTGTTGAGTACTCTCGTACTCAGGGTTTGTTGAACCCCTTGTTGCAGGTGCGGTTCATGAACAAGTCTGCTTTGAGCCTTGTTGCATGGCCGTTGTGGCTGAAGAAAGTGACGACGAGTAGACTGTGTGGCCTCTGGGCAAGGCATTTCGTTTGTGTGCTTATAATAAAGTTACTACTGATACTTCTCTACTACTGGTTTGTAATAATGCTACATAAGGTTTGAAGTTTGGAAACTATGATTTATAAACTTAAGTTATTGTAAGACTTTCGCTACTTTACTCTGATGGTATTTTGAATAAATTGTTGTAATATTGCAATACTCATGTGATTGGATCATGTTCAGAGGAAAGCATGCCTTTTAAGTTATGAGAAACATAAGTACGACTGTCAGAGGTCATTATGACAATGACAGGTACATGTGGGCCATCATAATTAGGAGGTTCTGTGACATATGAAAGATTATATCATCTACTTTCTTCATCCTATAAAAGTGTCATTATCTTATATGCACCCTAGAGAGTTAGTCTCACTCTATCTTTATGCACTTTAGAGAGTTAGTTTCACTCTCTATCTTTAGCTAGCAAAGAATAGAGAATGATAATATTTAGATAACCAATTAAAGAAGCTGTTGAAAGGTTTTTTTATAAAATTTATATTCCTAACAGTTAGGAAGAATATAGAGAATCTTTTAAAGTTGATCTTACATAGCCTCTTCAAAAGTGGAGAGCAAGAAAGATGATTTGAAGAGCAAAATGATAGAGTGATTTTAAGAGTCTACTAAACCATATATTTCTTTGTTTGTTTCTAAATTTTACGATAAAGAGATAAGTACGGAGTTCTCTTGAAGATGCTCTCAGAGCAACTCAAAGTCTCTTTATATTTTTTGTATTGATATGAATAGGGATTTTTGGTGAAATTTTTTTAAACAGTTTCTTCAATAAGATCTTTAAGTATTATCACAATTTATTTCGGATTCTTAACAAGCTAAAGATGAAGTGTGGAAATAGCTCTTCTGCGCACAAGATATAAAAAGAGCCATTGAAGGATATATAGAATGATTTTTATTTAAATGACTCACCAAATAAGATTTTAGTGAGTATGAGTTTAAGAAAAACTCTCGAACGTACTCTAATTAAAAAAAGCTATTAGAGAATACTATTTTTATTTAATCTTTATATTTCTATCGTTGAATATAGAAAAAAACTCTTGCAGTTGATCTAAACCGAGCATCCAAGTGAGATAAAAAACACTAGTTCTTGATATAGGCGTCCCCCGAGCGCAGATGCTCCTGATGGTGGGCCGCTCATGCTAGCTCAACTACCACCTCTAAAAAAATAGGCTCAAGCAGTGGCCGGTGTGGCCTTATCCATTCGAACGAGCTAGCCTCATCTATTATTCACTAAGCCAGGAGGTAGGTGAGATTCTGTTAAAAAAAGGAGGTGGGCGAGATGCTGACCCAGCTCACTGGAGTAGCTGTTGTGACGAATCGGAGATTTGGTGACGGTGGCATGGGGTCAGCGATGAAGCCGCAGAGGCAACAGCATCCACCTCGTGCATGACATCGCATCTCCGTTCCCCAGCGCCGCGATGTTAGGGATCTGACGGCCGCCCTCAGGCAACCACTGCGCTTCTAGCATCCAGCAGCTGGCTTGCGGCCCTTCTGCGTTCTTGTGACCCGCATCTCCGACGACCATTGCGCTTCCCGCGCCCGGCTGTCGACTGCTGGCGCGCAAGCAAGGCGACGACAACTCCAAGGCCCGCGTGCGTGGGAGGAAACGGTGGCTTCGGAGGCTTGCATGCGAGCGGGGCGACGCGGCGCGGCATGAGAGGAGGCAAGGGTGGCTATGCGCATGGAGTTGGTAATCCGCCACTGCCTTCTCCACCAATCCTGTCGCGGCCTTCTCTAGGAGCGGCGAGCTCCACGCCAATAGCGACTTCACGCGCCGACGAGCCTCCATTCCGAAACAACAAGGAAATATTAAAGTGCATGTCGCAAAATATATGTTTCAGATATTTCAGAGAGATGTTGTAAGTGTTTCATACGGATATTGCAAAAGTAGATTGGATGCTGCACATATTGCAATAGTTGTACACGTATATTGCAAGCTTCTCTTCCTAACGTTTCATTTGTGTTTTTTCAGACGTACGTTACAAGTGTGTTTATTTAGATGTTGCATATATTTCACGCATACGTTGCAAGTATTTTATCTGGATGTCACATATGTTTTACAATGGTTTTTCAAATGCTTTTCATATGTTTTTGTAAGTGTTTTAGATGTATGTTTTAAATGTTTTATCTGGTTTTTAACGATATATTATAATTATTGCATCTAAATATTTTAAAAATATATCAGATATTACATCTCCTTCCTCACTGTCTGCTGTCTTTCTCGGTGTCTCTTTCTTCCTGCGCCGGCGAGACATGTGCCGCCTCCTCTCCTCTTTCTCGGTACTGGTAACGTTCGGAATGGCGTGGATCCGGACGTGCGAAACCCCACGAGAAACGGCCGAAGGGGCGGACGTCCGGACGCCCGGTCAGTCCCGAAGGCCGGGCGGCCCCGTGAAAAAAACTGAGGCCCTGTTTAGTTCCCAGAAAATTTTGCAAAATTTTTCAGATTCCCCGTCACATCGAATCTTTAGACACATGCATAAAGTATTAAATATAGATAAAAAATAAAACTAATTACACAGTTTAGACGAAATGGACGAGACGAATCTTTTAAGCCTAATTAGACCATGATTGACAATATTTGCCAAATAACAACGAAAAGAGCTACAGTGTCATTTTGCCAAAATTTTTGGATCTAAACACAGCCTGAGCATCCGAGCGATCTAAACGGTGTCCAGAAACTTCTCGGCTAAAACATCAGCCAAAGCGTGGCATCAACTCACCGACAGCTTTCTAGCACATGGGCCAACGGCTCATCTTCATCTCATCGCCAAGCCCTGCGAACGGCGTTCCCATCCAGCGCCTTCTACAGGAGCAACCCGCCGCCAAGAGCTGCGACACGTGCACGACTTACTCTACTGACCTGTGGACCACGTTCCATATAGCCTCCCGACGGACCCACATGTCAATCCCTTCTATGTACTGCTGCTTGTGGTCGCCGCATTTCTCGCAGCCTGACGCTCCAGAACCTTCTCCGCAAACCGCTACATCCACCACCAATTCAATCCCCCATTCCCCTACTCACTCACTGACAACCCGACCTAATCCGTGGGCCCGAATTGCCAGCGACTAACCCTCCTTCCCATCTTCATCTTCTTGCCCCGCAAGGCGCACACCATTTATACGCCTTCCTCTCCCCTTCGCTCCCCAAAACCCTACCCCCCCTCCAAAACCCTCGCGGCATCGTCAGTCGTCATCTCCCCTCGCTGCCCCGCCCGAGCCCCCGCGTGTTCCCGCAGCCTCGCGCTTTGCGTGGTTGATTGAAGAAGCGGAAGATGATCGGGGCCTCTAGGCGATCACTCAGTGCCGCCGCCGCCGCCGCCCGCAGCCGCGTGGCTGCCGGCGCTGCCTCCGCCGTCTCCGCCGACGCCGCCGCCTCAGTCCCGCCCCGCCCCGTAAGTGTGGCCATCCGTTTTGCTTTCTTTGTTTGTGGCGATTAGCCATGTTATTAGGTCCGTACACGCATCAATGTGGGGCGTTGTACATTGAATTTGGTGCTCCATTGATATGCTTGGGTTTACCATTTGCTTCTATTGATTGCCTTTTCCTAAATTGGGTAACTACTGTGGAAATTTACAAATTATGTTAGAGGAAAATCTGATTACTCTTCAAATTAACGGTGCAATTGAGTCCCGCGACCTGTAAATGAGTTGTATATATCTGTTATGTCGTGCGATCTCAGGTGAGCAATGGAGCGCCTGGGGTTCCTCAGCAGCAGAAGAGGCTTCTCTCACTGCTTGCGGCGCCCAAGGTTGCAGGAACGAGCAATGTTGTGTCCCTCAAGCTGATGGATGGCGCCCTTATTGGGAGACGCTATGAATCGAGTGCGGCAGCAGTTGACTCCACTGACCTGCCGGCTGAGAAGCACGAGTACCAGGCTGAGGTAATTATAGGGTGAATTGGTCTAACTTTGTGCTATCTTCTGCTGAGGTTTGGTTACAAGATGTCATGGTGTTTCCGCAATGTTCTATGCAGGTCAACAGGCTCATGGATTTGATTGTGCACAGTTTGTATAGTAACAAGGAAGTTTTCCTTCGAGAATTGGTCAGGTGGGTTGCAGTTATGTATACATTTTTTTTCAGTTAATGTAACCTCTTTTTATTGAACCCCCTGTTCCTTGTCAAGGCATCTGGTTGAAACTTGTTGTGAAAATGTTATGTAATCACTGCATCATGGACTTTTTTTGGTTTTAATCCCTGACTTAGTTTGCCGTTTCATTTCCTTTGGACCTTTTTTTTGGTTTTAATCCCTGACTTAGTTTGCCATTTCATTTCCTTTTGTTTGTGCTTACAGCAATGCTAGTGATGCACTTGATAAGTTGCGTTATCTGAGTGTCACGGATCCTGACCTTCTGAAGGATGGTCCCCAACTTGACATTCACATCCAAACAGACAAGGATAATGGAATAATAACAATTACGTAAGTATTAGTTACTTGCAGCAGGCCATTTACTTACCATACTTTTTAATGGAAAGTGATTTTCATTCTCACCTACATTTGCTTCATCATCTTCAGTGATTCTGGGATTGGTATGACGAAACAAGAGCTTATTGATTCTCTTGGGACTATTGCAAGCAGTGGAACTGCCAAGTTCCTGAAGGCATTGAAGGTGTGATCTTGTGGAGGATGGTGTCCTCTGTTTTTAATTTGTCTACATCTGGAATCCCGCCATTTGCATTATTTAATGTCTATTTTACAACAGGAGAGTCAAGAAGCTGGCATGGACAGCAACTTGATTGGCCAATTTGGTGTTGGTTTCTATTCCGCATTTCTTGTTTCGGAGAAGGTATACTGTTACCATGATTTATCTTTATACTGGCTAATAATATTAATGAGCTAAAATTCTTTTGGTCATGTTCTCTTACTCTTATAAGTGTTTCAACTTTCCTGCTGTCCTATCCTATGAATCTCCAGAACTTGTAATTATTAAGTGAATGCCTTCTCTTCTGTGCAATAGGTTGTTGTGTCAACAAAGAGCCCAAAATCTGACAAACAATATGTTTGGGAAGGACAAGCAGATGCTGGTTCTTATACCATTAGAGAGGAAAAAGACCCGGAGAAGCTCATTCCTAGGGGAACTCGCCTTACTCTCTATCTCAAGGTATGTATGTGCTTATTCACATGTGATCTAATATCTTGTCATTTGCCCTATTTTAATTGTCATATTTGTTACTTCCAGCGTGATGATAAGGGCTTTGCTCACCCTGAGAGGATTCAAAAACTTTTAAAGAACTACTCTCAGTTTGTTTCCTTTCCCATTTATACATGGCAAGAGAAAGGCTTCACAAAAGAGGTGAATAACCTTTTTCATTTCTGTTTATTTTGTGCTAAACTGCCAATATATGACTTATCCATTGATCATTAAGGTCGAGGTTGATGAGGATCCAGCAGAAGCCAAAAAAGAAGGTGATGATGATACCAAAACTGAGGTAAACTTATAAGCAGCTGTAACTTTTGATTTTGCACTGCTTTACTTGGGACGAAATTGTGTAGCACTTTGTTACTGGTCGAGAGTTAATGTCTCTGTATGCAGCCTAAGAAAAAGACCAAAACCGTTGTTGAGAAGTATTGGGATTGGGAGCTTGCAAATGAGACACAACCTATTTGGGTAAGACCAATTTCTGTTCTGTCTGCTGATATAATCATGATTTTCTAAGCATGTATTTTCGAAAATTTCAATGTCCGAGGCTTATGTGGTGAGTTTGCGTGCGTGCGTGTTTATGTGAGTGAGTGTCTGCAGCACCAATACTGTGTTTTAGAGAAAAAAAGGGTTGAACCTTATGGTACCTTTTTGTGCTGTTTGCAGCTTCGGAACCCTAAAGAGGTTTCAACTGAGGAGTACAATGAATTTTACAAGAAAACCTTCAATGAGTACTTGGATCCTTTGGCCTCCTCACACTTCACTACTGAGGTACATGTCTTTGGATTTATATTTTCAATGGTTATTACTGCGATGGCTGGTTTAGATCTCACAGTATAATGTGGCTCCGGTCCAATGATTTGTACACTTGCAAATTTGGTCACAGACATGTTTTCTTTCCTTGAGTTGGGCCTGCTTGGTAGAGCCCCTGCTCATTTTACAGAATCACTTCACAAAATCAGCATAGAATCACTTCTCAGTAAAAAACTGTTTGGCATAGCTCCTACTGGATTCAGTTTCGACGCTGCTATGGGAGCTCTGCCAAACAGGCACATCATAGAATCAGCATAGAATCACTTCTCAGTAAAAAACTGTTTGGCAGAGCTCCTACTAGATTAAGCCTGGAAGCTGCTCTAGGAGCTCTGCCTAACAGGCCCTCCTACTCTGTGATTTCTAACCAAAGTTCAATGTAATGGAGGATACAATCTCTGATGAGTACGTCTAACACAAAAAATATTCAAAACGTAAGAATCTGAAAAAAATACTGGAGGCTGTTTCTGTAGCATGGATTGATCCAGCATGCATTTTATATTCATTCTTGAAGATGATATTGACACTATAATTCTGACACTCTAATATCTTTTTCGTCAGTTTGATTTGATCTGCTTTTTGAACACCAACAGACAATGTAGTTTATTCTTAAACATCTGTTTTCAATAGTTAACAGCCTTCACTGATTCATGATCTTCCAGTATTAAGATAAAATTTGGCCAGCTATTTAGATCTATATAAAGTGGCAACTATGATTTAGTCTTACATTGAAATGTGCTACAGTCCATTTATATGATCGCAAAGAACATCTTCACTTCACATGCAAGTGATAATACTTGATCTATTTGACACAGGGTGAGGTAGAATTCAGGTCAATTCTTTTTGTTCCTGCTACAAGGAAGGATGATATAACAGATAGTAGGAAGACCAAGAATATCAGACTGTATGTTAAGCGTGTATTCATATCAGATGACTTTGATGGAGAATTGGTATGTTCACGCATCAATCATTCTTCATGGTTTGTATCAAATTTATTTAGTACCAAGTAAATCTGGTATCTGATAATTGAGAATCGTGATTCTGGCCAGTTCCCAAGATATTTGAGCTTTGTGAAGGGTGTTGTTGACTCAAATGACCTTCCATTGAATGTTTCTCGTGAGATTCTTCAAGAAAGTCGAATTGTAAGTTGCTTGACTTCCTCTCTTTGTGACTTTTTGAACTTTGTCACTTTTTTAAAATATTGACCTGACGAGTTTGTGCCACCCCTTTTGCCATTTTCCATAGGTTCGTATAATGAGAAAGAGGCTGGTGCGGAAAGCCTTTGATATGATACTTGGCATTTCTTGCAGTGAAAACAGAGATGTAAGCTTCCACATTTCCTCGTGGGGGTATTGTCACTTCAATTAACCACCCTTTTCTTTCAGTTTGCTCATCTAAAGTTCATTGTAGGATTACGAAAGGTTCTGGGAGAACTATGGAAAATTTTTAAAGCTGGGTGCCATGGAAGATAAGGAAAATCACAAGAGAATTGCTCCTTTGTTGCGCTTCTTCTCTTCTCAGAGCAACGATGAATTAATTAGCTTGGATGAATATGTGGAAAACATGAAACCTGAGCAGAAGGACATTTACTTCATTGCTGCAGACAGTCTGAGCAGTGCCAAGAATGCTCCTTTCTTAGAGAGACTAACAGAAAAAGAGTATGAGGTGAGAAATAAAGATACCTTAAAGAGTATTCTTTTGTTTAGATGGTTCAGTTATACACTTAAATGTTTTATTATTATGGTATTGAATCTATACCACTCATGCGAATTTGTTCCTTGAGTGGCTGGAGTAGATTTTGGGGCCTGAGCCACTGGTCTTGTTAGTTTTCATGAGTTGGGACATCTTTGTTTTCAACCTTAGTTCACTTTGGGAACGTGTGTGGACAGAAGCCAGTGGAAAGGTAGCTGGGAGAAAGGAGGGGTTCTGCAGAGGACCTGGAACCTTGAAAATTTTCAATTATCTTCATTCACCTTTAAATAGACTGAGTACAATAACATAATCTAAAGAGATAATTATGACAAATCTAACCATTGAAATTGAATGGGAATCTAAGGACAAGTACTTGACATCCTCTGGCCACTTTGGACGTGCTGCTGCTGTGGCTGCATGATATTGGAACAAGGGTTTGTACCATGTTTTAGGCAATTTCTTATCTTTGCTTTCCAGTGTCCATGTCTTGCTTTTTATGTTTTAGGAAATTTATTTTTGCTTTGCAGTGTCCATGTCTTGCTTTTTCTTTCCAGAGGTTGCATGTCATTGGAAAGAACCCTGTAAAGAATAGAAGTGTCCCTACTTTGCTTATTCAGTCCCAGTTGGCATCAATATGAATTCATTATTATGTAGTCAGAATGGTTATACTAGAGAGTGAATCTTATGAGAGATTAGTTTAACTGATGCTAGTTCTACCTTTATAATTTATTTTACCTTTTTTTTGGTAGGTTCTACTTTTGGTCGACCCAATGGATGAAGTGGCTATCCAGAATCTGAGCTCCTACAAGGATAAGAAATTCGTGGACATTAGCAAGGAAGATTTGGACTTAGGTATGCGCATAATTGTGTCGTGAACCTCTTATTAACTACTAGTAGTACTTAGATGTAGCTGTCTTAATTCTGGCAAGGCTTGTTATTACCATCCATATTGATCACCATGGTACATGTATGTTAAATGTGATCAGTGATGGAAATTCCGTTCTTGTATATGCATTACTTGTCTATTTGTTTGTAGGATGTATTATTTCTTCGGAACTGAGACATCTAATCTTTTACCTTCGTGATTTAATTTTCTTGTTTCTGATTGTTGTGATCCCTAAATGTACCAGGTGATAACAATCACCATGGTACATGTATATTAAATGTGATCAGTGATGGAAATTTCGTTCTTGTATATGCATTACTTGTCTATTTGTTTGCAGGACGTATTATTTCTTCGGAACTGAGACAACTAATCTTTTACCTTAGTGATTTAATTTTCTTGTTTCTGATTGTTGTGATCCCTAAATGTACCAGGTGATAACAATGAGGAAAGAGAGAAGGAGATAAAGCAGGAGTTCAGCCAAACCTGTGACTGGATAAAGAATCGCTTGGGTGACAAGGTTGCACGTGTTGATATATCCAATCGTCTCAGGTCATCGCCATGTGTTCTTGTTGCAGCGAAGTTTGGTTGGTCAGCCAATATGGAAAGGTTAGTGTCTATTGTTAACTGTGAATCTTTGATGGTTTCTCTGACAGTTGCTACATAACTTTATATCCTTGCTGTTTGTTACAGGCTGATGAGAGCACAGTCTATGGGTGATACATCCTCTTTGGATTTCATGCGTTCAAGGAAGGTTTTTGAAATAAACCCAGAGCATGAGATAATCAAGGCCTTGAATGTAAGTTCTCAACCTGCTGGTCTCTTTCACTTTCAAATATTTAGGCTGGTAAAAAGGACTGTATGCTGGTCAACTGTAGTCAAAGGTCCCGAACGGCTGTGATTTTTGCTGCAGTGCTGTAGGCTGCTGCTGCAAGATAGTATCAGCTAGCTAGCACAATAGCAAAAGAGAAACTTCTGGTGATTAACAGCGGCTGCTGCACCTACAGCCAGAAGTAGCACTTTGATCAGAGAGAAAGTTCATAGTGCTAAAAGTTGCTTTATATCTTGATAATTTTTTTGTTTACGCATTGTGGTAGTTTTGTTATTTTTCGGCCACAAGCACTTTTTTTTTTGATTCTAATGAATTTTTTCCTTGGAATGCAGGCGGCATGCAGGAATAACCCTGATGATCCTGAAGCTCTAAAGGCTTTGGATGTTCTCTTTGAAACTGCTATGATTTCAAGTGGCTTTTCGGTGGGTACAGTTTCATGTTAACTTTCTGTCTCATAGAGATTGTTAAGGATAACCATGTGGTCCATACTGAACCTTGCTTTTGCTGTGTTTAATTTTGATTTTGAAATATAGAGATAGTAGAGAATAACCTGTTCATATAAAATGAAACCAAGATTCAGCACAGGAAATGTTTACGGCCTTTTATATATCAGTTAAGATGAGGCAAAAATAAATTATTCACACCTAAAACTACCACTTCCCAGCCTTACAACTGAAATAAGTGTTTTTCAAAAGAGAAATTTGAATGTGTTAAGTTTGCTTATTGCATTAGTGTTCTTTTGGGTTGCTAAACTAGATAAGAACGGCTATGATCATCAACTATACCAGTGCTGGCAGTTTGGCACCTCCCTTGCCCTTTATGTTTTACTGATTAGAGTACCACTCATGTTTTTTGGATTGACAGACAAGGTAGGTCGCTGCCTCAGCATTAGATTGTGATGTCCTGTATACTGGGCATATGTCGTGTTGTCGACGTGTTTGTTCTTTTTGATTGTGGTTATGAACTGGAAGGGATACGGGCAGCTCATTAATATCTCTAGTTTGTCTTGACTAGTTGTGCAAGTTCTTAATACCTGGTTCTGAATCTGTCACTGCACGGCTACACTTACCTTGTGATTTGCCACATTCCACATCACCCTCATTTCTGCCTTGTTGATATTGCAGCCTGATAACCCGGCGGAGCTCAGTGGGAAGATCTACGAGATGATGACCTCTGCCATCGCTGGCAAATGGTCCTCACAGTCGCAAGCGCAACCTGCCGACCCAATCCTGCAGCACGCCGCACCTGTGATGTCAGATGAGCCGCTTGAAGCTGAAGTGGTCGAGTCAGAGCCCGTTGAGGCTGGTCAGCAGAAGTAAAGGGGCCCTTGTCGTCTGCTCGTGCAGAACCTTTGTAGCTTTGAACCGTTGTGCACGTGGCAGAGAATTTTGAGTATTTGCTTTGACGGCCTGTATCTCTATCATGAGCTGTCACTGGTAATGTAGACGAATTGGTTAGAATTAGAAGATTAGGAATAATTAGTGGTTGAATTACTTGTACTGGTACTCGTTATTCAGTTGTTCCGTTACCCTTGGGTTATGGTTGGAGTTTGTCCAAACTACTACTGCATCCTTTCTGGACGGAGCCGCGGAAGTAGTTTTTTTTTTTTGATGGAACGCTATTCCTTTGTTTTGAATTTTGATGGCAGTTGAGTTGTACTGTTCGTTGATTTATTGTGAGAGAAAAATACTGTACCATGGCGGATAAGCGATCAGGGTCTTTGTTTCCTCCGCTCTTACCTCTGTGGGAACTGTAATTGTGTGTTGGAATGAGCCTGTTTTTTGTGATGTTTATGGGACGGGACGGTCCTTGAAGAGAATACACCTTTTAGATGCTCTCTTGTTATCCCTCGGGATCGAGAGCCGAGGGGCGGCAACGCTTGGGTGGAGGGGTGAGTCTCTTGTTATCCCTCGGAAATTGAGTGCTGAGGGGTGGCAACGCTTGGGTGAAGGGGCGGCGCTAGCTGAGGTGGTGATCGGTGAGCCCAGCACCAGGCGTGGAGGTGAGGATGGCGGTGGCGGGCACGAAGGCGAGGGCCAGCCCCGCACTGGGCGTTGAGGCGATGGTGACGGCGATAGCTGCGGTGGTTGTGCACCGGGTGCGAAGGCAAGGATGGTGGCAGCGGCGATGGCCATGGTCTCGTGACGGGAGAGAACAGAAGAGGGAGAACGAAGGAAAGAAGAAGAAAAAAAAAAGAGGCTGATGGAGATCCCACAGGTCCGGTATGCTATTCAAATTTTTATGTCTCTATAAGCCAAACAAAAATAGGGATCATTCGGTCCCCTCACCTAAACAAAGAGCATGGACGGTTCAATCCCTGAAAAACGGATTGAATCCATCCAATCATGTCCCCAAATCCTTTTGCAAAAAAAAAAGTACCCAAATCAAACACGTGCTACGCTAAGTGAATGGTGTGACATCCTATCCTGTTGCCACTAACGCTAACGGCCTGACCAACCAAACCCTTGTTTGTTAAAGAATCGAAGTACTACCTAGAACTAGAATCACCCTTGAGTCAAATTATTTTAAGAAGGTGGTCAACTTTATAGGAAAGGTAACAATATTCATACCAAATAAGTATACTATAAAAATACTATATCCGTAAAAGAGCAATTCTTTGTTAATTAAAGTATTTAAAAATTGACCAAAAATAGCAGCTTCCATGTTAACTTTTAGGTAGATTTGGCTGTGCGACACTCGGAAAACATGGAATTGATCGTGGCACATATAGGACACGGAGAACGCATGAGTATTTTGGGAATAAAAAAGTGGGTCAGAAGAAACCATCCGTTTTCTGATAATATTATTGGCCCCGTTCGGCTGTGCTGATAAGCCGGCTGAAAAACACTATTGGCTGATTTGTTGTGAGAAAAAATACTGTTCCAGCTGAAAAAACAAGCTAAAAAATACGGATCATAAGCCGGATAAACAGGGCCATTGTTATTATGTAAAAGGTAGAAATGACCATGGACTAGAAATGCATGATATAGGCCGGATCAATCAATCTCAATATCAATATAACACGCTGCCCAAGTCCATGAAGGGCCAAGAAGCTCTCATGTTACACTTACACCTGAACAGGCCAGCCCGGATCTCGGTACAGTGAGGAGGAAAAAGTCCATATTACCTTTCTCAACTTTTACGAAAGTTCGCTTTTCCTCCTTAAATTCTAAAACCGGGTAAACCACCTCCTTAAACTTTTAAAACCGTTCGTTTTACCCCCCTGACCAGTTATAAACGATTTTCAAAGGCGGTTTTGTCTTTTTCTTTTTTATTTATTTCAGCTGAATCTTTGAAAAATTATAGTAAATCACAGAAAAATCATAAAATAGAAAATTCAATTTTGTTGGACTCCACATGAGTAGGTCTACATAGTGAACATATAATATGGTATGCTTTAGTACAAATTTTTATTCTAGCTTTAGATATATACTTTTCTATAATTAATTCATAGCTGTAGTTTCTATGGTCCAGTTGTGGTGAAATATTTATGATGGACTAATTATTGTATGATTGAACTGTAATAAAAATTTCATACTCAATGGATCATGTTTAGCAAGGTTATAGATTTATTTAGGTGTATGCTTGTTAAAAAGTTTATAAAATTATAACTAAGTTATACATGATCCAATGATTATGAAATTTTTACTACATTTCAAGCATATAATAATTATCCCACCATAAAAATTTTACCACAATTGAACCACTGAAACTGCAGCTATGAATTAATTACAGCAAAGTATAGATCTAAAGCTATAGTAAAAAATTGTGTTAAAGCATACCATATTATGTGTTTACTGTGTAGATCTACTCATGTGGAGTCCAATAAAATTAGATTTTCTATTTTATGATTTTTGTATGATTTACTATGATTTTTCAAAGATTCAACCGAAATAAATAAAAAAAAGACAAAGACAAAACCGCCTTTGAAAACCATCTATAACCGGGTGAGGGAGGTAAAATGAATGGTTTTAAAAGTTAAGGGAGGTGGTTTACCCGGTTTTCGAGTTCAGGGAGGAAAACTAAACTTTGAGAATAGTTCAGTGAGGTAAAATAGACTTTTTCTCGATCAATATAACACACTGCCCAAGTCCGACCCATGAAGCTCTCATGCTAGCCTTGTTTGGATGCATGTGTATCTATCTCAATCCACGTGTGTTGGAGTGAAATAAAATAGAATTTAGTTTAATTTCACTCTAATCTACTTTAACACAATTAGATTTAGTAAATACATGCGCACCCAAATAATACCTCAACCTACAAATTCCACGGCTGCCATGATTGTGTTGTTCGGTGACATGCGGTACACAGGCACAGAGCACGTGAGCGGCGCAGGGCAACCTACAGAAGAGACTCAAGATGGCAACGGGGACCCGATCCCCGATTCCCCGCGGGGAATTCTTCCATTTATAGGGGACGGGGATGGTAGAGATTTGATCCCCACGGGGATGGATTTGGTAGGAGAGTTGTCCCCGTCGGGGATGGCGGGGACGGGGATGATTCCCTGGTCTCCGACCCCGATCCCCGCATCCCCGCCCCGCGAAGCAAGCGCCAGCAGCATCGCAGTAGCCAAGGGCGCAAAGCCGATGTAAGAAGGCCCATTATCCCCGAAGTATATATACACACTATCCCTAATTCTCACCCGTCACCCCCAGCCAGCCATTCCACCCCTATCCATCCAGCATTCCAGCTGCAGCCTCATGCCTCAGCCCCCAATGACGCAAGCGGCGGCGCGAGTCACGCGACCACAACCGCGAGTCCGCGACCGCGACTGCTAGCAGCTCGGTGGATCCAACTTCCGTCCAGGACTCCAGGTCCAAGTCTCCAGGCATCGACGGTCCACCCTCTGCCTCCATCGTCCGTCTCCGTCGGCCTTCTGCAGTCAGCGCGCGGCCATCGCAGGTCGGCCTTGTCGGAGCCTCAGATCCTCGCCACCGTAGCTTGCAGGTGACATGGATCCACCTGGATCTGAATCTCCCATGAGCTCCGATGGAGAAGGAAGGTCAGAAACTCGAAGTCAAATATCAGAACAATATACATTCGTAGTTTTGTGCATACACGTATTGCTATTGCTAGTTCCACTGGCGGAGAGGCTGATACAAGTTGCAGGGGCGAACATCTCTTTCTCCCTGGTAGACAGCCTCAGTTCTGAGCTCTCAGCGGCGCGGCGGCGGCGGCCGTCGAAATCGCGAGGAAGACGCAAAGGAGAAGGGAATAGGAAAAGACTGATGCACACATTTGGGCTCCTGGCCTATCGCCTCCATCTGGACCAAAAATGGGCCGCGTAGCATTCACATCACATGAGCAGAGTCGTAGGCCATAGCCCAAGGGTGTCGTAGGCCAGTAGGTGGGCAGTGTAGCAGCGACATGCATGCGGATTTGCTGATGTTTTTTTCGTTACCAATAACATTCCTTACATACACACGTGGCACTCCGCAATTTTGCTCCATAGATAGATATGAAAAATATAATAAATTGTTATTGCATATCAATTATCATTAACCGCTCTTCAAAGAAATTATCATTAACTGATGTTAGATTTCATCATTTCTTGAAGGGATGCTTTAACTGCATTATTACCCCCAGTATTGGTAGTTTAGTTCATTATTTACTTTTGTTCTTGGCTGCGTTTTCGAAAATTGACTAACCCGCGGTCCTCAAAGGGACGCCGCCTCGGTCTTGGATTACTGATATGCCAATTGTCTTTTAGGTTCACAACAAATTCAAATCCTGGTGCTAGGAGTAGCAGCCCTCAAGAATCACAAGCTCAACCTGAGTCTATCAATGATTCTCAGCCAATACAAATTGATGATGATCCTGAACCTGAAGAAGATACTGACTTTGGCACAAAAAGGAAATTGACTTCAGTTGTGTGGAAGGATTTCAAGAAAGTCAAGGTCCTAGGTGTTGTGAAGGCTCAATGCCTTCACTGCCACAAGCAGCTTGGGGGGGGAATAGCAGGAGCGGTACGACCCATCTCCATGACCATTTAAAAATCTGCACACTAAAGAAAATCAAGATGATAGGACAGAACAAGAGTCTTGCACAATCTGCTTTGAGGTTCAGTTCTGAGGGTGGAGGGAAAGTATCTGTGGGGAATTACACATTTGATCCAGAAGTAGCTAGGAGAGAGCTTGCTACCATGATTATACTACATGAGTACCCCTTGTCTATGGTTGATCATACTGGTTTTCAAAGGTTTGTGAGTGCACTTCAACCATTATTCAAGATGGTGACACGAAACACTATTAGGTAATACTAGTTTTATATCTGTTTTTGTGGTTTTACATGGTAATATTTCAGCCGACTAATATTCAAGTGTTTTTAGGAAGGACATAATGGACGCATATAAGGAAGAAAGGAAGAAGGCCATAGAATACATGGCTGGTCTAAGTCAAGGGTGGCTATTACTACAGATATGTGGACATCTGACAACCAAAGGAGGGGGTACATGGCAATCACGACACATTTCATTGATGATTCATGGACACTTCGAAACATAATCATGAGGTACCTTGTTGCTGTCATTAAATTTGATTTTTGCTGCTGTCATTTATATTTACACAGCATGCTATTGTTCTGTGTATTTAGAAATTGATGCTGTCAATTAATTTTGATTATTGCTGCTGCTATGTAGGTTCATATATGTGTCTGCTCCACACACGGGTGACGTTATATGTGAAGAGCTTTATGAAGCATTGGTGGAGTGGAATTTGGATGAAAAGATCTCAACTTTGACTATGGATAATTGCAGCTCAAATGATAAGGTAATTCCTGAACTTGTCAAGAAGATAGGCAAGTCGAAGTTGATGTTGGAGGGGAAACTGTTGCATATGCGTTGTGCTGCCCATATTCTCAATTTGATTGTCAAGGATGGTTTAGAAGTTATAAAGAATTCAATTGCAAAAATTCGTGAAAGTGTTGCCTTTTGGACAGCCACACCTAAAAGAGTTGAGAAATTTGAAGAGATTGCTAAGCATGTCAAGGTCAAAACTGAATACAAGTTAGGTCTTGACTGTAAAACTAGGTGGAATTCTACCTACAAGATGCTTAGTATTGCTTTACCTTATAAGGCTGTTTTTAACCGTGCAACACGTGTTGAAAAGCTATTTGATTGTGCTCCTAGTGAAGAAGAATGGGAGTTTGCTGGGGAAGTGGTTGGTAGGCTTAAGTTGTTTAATGACATCACTGAAGTATTTTCTGGAACAAATTATGTGACTGCAAATATTCAACTTCTCAAATTTATGAGGCTAAAGAGCAGATTAGACAGTGGGCTGTTTGTGGCAATCCTATTATAGAGCTGATGTCATTTGAAATGATTGAGAAGTTTGATAAGTATTGGAAGGAGATTCAAGGACCAATGGGACTGGCCACTATTCTTGATCCTCGGTTTAAGACTGATTTCTTGGTTGGGTTCCTGGAGATCTTTACTGGTCAGTCACATTTGGAGTGTTTAGACAAAGTTAGTGAGGTGAAAATCTCTCTATATGACTTGATGAAGGAGTATGAAGTGGAAGATGATGAAGATAACACAGAATCAACAACTCCTTCACTTGTGAGTTCAGGTGTTCTATCTAAAATTAGTGCAAGAGTTGGTAGTAGGAGACCAACAACAGTAAGATACAGATCTGAGCTAGATAGGTACTTGGATGATGAGTTGGTCCCAATCAACACGGAAAACTTCAAGATTCTTGATTGGTGGAAGGTGGCTGGGACACGTTATCCTATACTGAGGAAGATTGCAAGAGATATCTTTGCTATTCCAGTTACTACAGTTGCATCTGAATCTGCCTTTAGCACAAGTGGGAGGGTCCTTAGTGAGCATCGCAGCCGGCTCACTCCAGAGATATTGGAGGCCTTAATGTGTTCACAAGATTGGCTTCGTAACAAATACAAAGGTTTATAAGTTGTTCCATTTACAAATCATCAACACATTTTTTCTATTATCATGATTGCTAATTCTAGTCTTGCAATTGGTTTTTGTAGGTGACAATGAAGAAACAACCACCTTTTGGACTTGTCTTCAAGAGATACAAGATGGCATGGAGGTATTATTTGAAAATTTTTGATTGAAAATTGTAACTCTTTGCCATAAACTTAATGGTTTATTTGTCTATTATTGCTGGCTGCATGCAGGGACTTGCACTCCTGTGAGTTTGGAGCTGGAGCTGTTCTTTTGTCAGGCCTGAACTTCATGATGGCCAAGTGGAGCTGGACTACTATGTTCCTGTTGGTTCTGTAGTGTTTATGTACTATGCATGTGTGTATGTGCCATGAAATGAACATGTGACCACGCTTTTGTGCTGGTATGCAGCCTGTGTTTATTTGCTGGACACCTGGACACCTACACAGCTGATATGCTGTTGATTGTTGTGAACTTGTGCAAATGCAAATTTGTAATGTTGCTGTAGCTTGACTGTAGCCAGCTAGCTACATTATGTTTGCTGTTGTAATATGTATATGTCGCTAAACTCGCTATGGTAAACCTTGTTGCTAGATTAATTAGACAGTGAAGGCATGATTTATGAATCTCTGATTCTAAACCTTGTTACTATATGCGGGAACGGGGATCCCCGCGGGGATGAAATCTCCGCCGGGGATCGGGGATGGTGGCCAAAGGCTCCCCGCGGTGGTTCACGGGGACGTGGACGGGGGAAATTCCCCCCGCGGGGACGGGGATGGTGGCTTATTCCCCGATGAAGAATTCCCCGTTGCCATCTTGAGAAGAGACCAGACAGTCGTTGTTGAGGTGGCCTCGACATGGTTGGTGGAAAAGGGACTGCCGCCGGGTGTGGCAGCTTGCAGCGTGTCACTGCCGCGAATGTGAAAGCGTGGAAGCCTTTTTCTTATCCAAAACTTTGTTTGAGCCTGCCTGAAATGAAGGAACGTGGTGGTGATGACCCACTTCCACGTGACATGCGTCCACAGCTCCTAGTATGTCTTTTGGAAATGCGCGCGAGACGACTTTAATTTAACCTACTACAGCAATAATAATACTAGTATGGAAATGTGAAGGATATACGCCTGAGATGAAGGATGGTGGGCGCTGTGACGTCACTTACGCATCACTATGACGATGGATCGACATCGATCGATCTCCTTGGTTTCTCCAGACTCTAGCGTCGCGGCGCTAGCCGGCGTGCAGACGGTGGCCTGGCCAGCCGGTGTGCAGGCCAGGCTAGGGCTGCAACGCGGCATGCGTCTTCGGTCGGTAGCAGAGGGAGACGTGTGACCAATAAGCATCGATCGTTAGGCATGTAGGGGTAGGCACTGGCAAGAAGCGACGCCCGGCTCGTGACCGCCCTTGTATCATCATCGCCCAAGGAATTGACTCTGATCCGACGCCTTGGTTGTTGATCGCCCTGGCGTACGTGATGTATGAAACGGTTTTCTCTCTCCGAAGCAGGCCCTGGCGTGCAATCGTCCAACGTTATCCACTTTTTGGAAAGAGCTCCTGCCTGTAATAATGGCAATAATAATAGCCTGACGAAAACCTCCCGCCTCCGCCACAGCCCAACAGCAGCGAGCCCCCAGAGAGAAAGGACGCCCCCCACCCTCGCACTAGCGCCAAAGTGGAATGGAGTGGAGAAATTCTCCTTTCCTCTATAAAAATGGCCACGGACGACACAATCACAGTCACTCCCGTGAGCCTTCACCTTCACCCCTGACCATCTCTCTCACACACTCTCTGCTAACCTCTGATTAGTTATCTCTAGTACCAGTAGCTGCCGCCTAGCTCGCTTGCCGCCGAGCTGCAGTACACCGGCCACCAGCCCACCACGTAACTAAACCCAACGCCGCCGCCGGCCGCGGCCATGGCCATGGCGCTGGCCCTGGGCAGTGACGCCGCGGAGCGCAAGGTGAAGGTGGCGGAGGTGGCGCTGCGGGCGCTCCTGTGCGGGCTGGGCGCGCTGGCGGCGGCGCTGGTGGCCACGGACACCCAGACGCGGACCTTCTTCTCCCTGCAGAAGAAGGCCAGCTACACGGACATGAAGGCCATGGTGTTCCTCGTGGCCGTCACCGCCGCCGCCGCCGGCTACAGCCTGCTGCAGCTGGCGGCGCGCTGCTGCGTCGCCCTGCTGCCGTCGTCCAGCGGAAGCCCCGGCGGAGGCATGGTGCCGGGGCCGCGGCTCCTGCTAGCCTGGTGCGTGTTCTCGTGCGACCAGGCGCTGGCGTACGTGCTGCTGGCCGCCGTCGCCGCCGCGCTGCAGGCCTCCGTCGTCGCCAAGCGCGGCCAGCCCGAGATGCAGTGGATGGGGATCTGCGCCCTCTACGGCGCCTTCTGCAGGCAGGCTGGAGCAGGCATCGCTAGCGCCGTCGTGGCTGGGCTCGCCGCCGTCCTGCTCGCCTTCCTCTCCGCCTTCAACCTCTTCAGGCTCTACGGCACCAAGGGCTAGCTAGCGGCGCCGCCTCGGCGGCGACGACGACGACGTGGTAGCTTAGCTTTGTTGCATTAGCAGAGCAGTTGCTTCCATATGACCATGCATCTCTTGCAATTTGCAAACACTGTAGAGTAGAGATGAATGGAAACTGGAGAGATAAGCTGCGGGCGCTCAAGCTTTGCTCATATCGATCGGTTGCTGCTAATCAAATTATATAGACTGGTTCATGTGAAAGCAAGATCGAGTGGTACTCAATAAGCAACTTAAACAATAAACACTATCGTGGTTCATGAATGAATCTGTAGGATCAGAGAGTTGCAACGAAGAACTTGCATTCTGTTTTCCTTCAGTCTGACGAACAGGCAGATACTGACGATAGTGTCACTGCACTGGGAGGAAACGCCCATGAACATGAAGTCTCTGTAGATGTAGGTTGACCGAACGTTTTCCACGTTGCACGTTGCAGCATTGGCGTCGGCAGTCGGCACGACGCATGCACGACGGAGCTAGCACGCAATTTGAAGCGAAGATCACGGGCGGCGGGGCAGCTGCTGCGCGGGCCACGCGTCGTTGTGGTGGAACAAGTTCCGTGCGGTGCGAGTGCGCTCATGCTGGCCCGTTTTTTTTCTCCTTTTTTTTTAAAAGGTTGCTCACACGCATGCAGCAACTCCACTACGGACATCATCAGTTCGGTGCAATCAAACACTTTCTTCTTCCTTTTTTTATAACCTTGGTGATGATTTCAGACCAACACTATGCCTCTCTCACACGGACAGCACAGAGTAATAAAACTCATAAGCGGACAGAGTAATGAAACTCATAAGTTCGTTTACTCCTCCGTTCTATGGGAGTAGAAATTTCGCTTACCAAGGAGCTAAACGGTAGCAAATTTAACCAACTGATCGAAAATAATACCAACTTTTGTATCTTATTTTGAAATTATGTTTTATAATAAATGTAATGATATTTATTGCGCATCATAAATATTATTACTTTTTAAAATATATTTAGTCAAACTATTGTTGGACTAATTCATAAGATTTACATTCTTTTTTTTTGGACGGAGGGAGTTGAAAGGTCCTAATGACTAGAGGGGAGTGAGTAATTATTAAAAAATTCTACAACAACACTTAAACTAAGTGGTCAGTCAATTAAACGACAAAGTGAGTGTTGCGCTAGCCTACTAAAAATGTAAGTCACCTAGCCACAATTCTAGTTACTATAGTCTCTATGTCACACACAAGGCGGTCACTACCACTAAAGGCAGTGAACTCTAAAAAACTAACTAAAGAGCTACATTAACCAAACTAGAGAAGACACAAGCTAACTCTCAAAACTAGTTATGCTAAAGAGCTTAGCTACATTAGGAATGTAAATACACAAGAAAGCTAGCGAGTTATACCGTTGTGACAAGAGATCAATCAATCACAATGAGAAACCCGGAGACAAAGATGACACGATGATTTTTCCCCCAAGGTTCACTTGCTTGCCGGCAAGCTAGTCCCCGTTGTGGCGATTCACTCACTTGGTGGCTCACGCGCTAATAGGCATCACACGCCTAACCTGCAACCGGATGCTGCACAACCAGTCCACTAGAGTTGCCTTTCGTGATCTTCCATGGGGAAGGCACAAGAACCTCTCATAAGCTCAACAATCGGAGCCGACAACAATCACCAATAGCCGCTCAACAATCCACCAATCACTGGGCCGTCTAGGTGTCGGCAAACACCAAGACTAACAAGTTCTCCACCAACCCAAATCACTCAACTAGTGCCACAAGATGCTAGACCACTAAGCAATGCACTAGAGACTCACCAATCTCACTCAAATGATGAAATCAAGTGTGCAAGTGAGTGGATTATGTTTGCTCAGCTTCCAAAGGGTGTACATAGGAGTTAGAAGTGCTAAGAGAGTGGCCAAGGCTGGTCACAATCCCACCTTCAAATAGAGATGTTACCCCTTTGGAGTAGTTTCTGTGGGGGCACTAGACACGGTGGTATAGTCACCGGACAAGGGGTGACGGTGCCTCAACGGTTGAAATCCAATGACTAGAAAATTAGCTGTTAGTCACCGAATAGGGGTGGCGGTGGCACCGGACAGGGTGTGGCGGTGCCACCCCAGCCAAACCCTCGAAAACAACAGTCTCTAGATTATTAGGGTGGTGCCACTGGACAAGGGTGGCGATGCCCACGGCGGCGCCCATCCCCGTTTTCCCCAACCTCTGGAAAAATAGGGCGGTGACACCGGACACGCCCTGGTGGTGCACCGTCGTGCACAGGGCGGTGCACACTGCCACTGACGGTGCCCGCGCCCAACTTCTTCTCGGCCACTGCCAAGTGGTCACCGCCACAGGGGTGGCAGTGCACCGAACACGGGGTGGCGGTGCCATCAGAGGCAGCACTTCGTCCCTTTTTTTTTGCCTCCTTTTATTCCTTTGCAAATGTGCCAACACTCTAAGTGTTTCACCATCATATGCAAGTATGTTAGCATTTTCATAATTATTTTTTAAAGGTTAATCACTTCTCACCGATTGTGCACTAGGCCTTAAATGCATATGCAAGTATTCCAACACCTAGTGGTACTAGATGATCGAGTTGTCCAATAAGAGCTCCCCTCTTAATAGTACAATCATCTACCCTAAATGTGATCACACTCCCTAAGTGTCTTGATCACCAAAACAAAATGGCCCTATGGAAATCACCTTTGCCCTGAGCCCATTTTGTTTATCTTTTTTCTTTTCCAAGCATGAGCAATTGATAATCACCATGGCCATCACCATCATCATGATTATCATTTCATGTGGCCATCTCCATCCATGAGTGCCACCAAGCTCCATCACTTGGATTGGACCAACCTATCTCAAATCCACACTTAGAGCGTAGTGTTAGTCCAAATAGGTTTCATCAATTAACTAAAACAAAACTAGGGCTTTTAGGAGTACAACAAAGATTTATATTCTTTTTGGGACGGAGGGAGTACAACAAATTTAGATGGCGGTTTATTCTCATAAAAGATAATACTCTCAATCATGTTGGGTGGCTTCGTCTTATTCCATCAGTTGTTGTTTCAATTCTAACATTTTTTTCAAACAAATCTAACCAAAATCACAAGACCTTTGTATGTTTTTGGTGGCAAGGTGTTCAAAAGGATCAAAACATAAACCCCATCTACTATGGATCTCCGGAGTCCATTTGTAAGCCTAAGAAGAAAGGAGACCTAGGCTTAATAAATCTTGAGCTTGTTAACAAAGGTGTGTTGATCAACACAGTCTGATGCTTCGTCCATGATCCATATTCCTCTATTTCAAAGATAATCAAATCTCGTTATTATGGACTGATGCCACTTACATTCCCAAATCAACTTTTTGGAGTTGCATTCTTAGCATTAGCCAACTCTATCTTCTTCCTCTAATGGAAGTGCGACACGAGCTCCCTAGAAACTGGTGGTTTTTCCCCAATGATGATTTCATGGTTTCTTGATACATTGGGTCAAGAGTAGACCTGATTTCTTAATGAAGAAACCATTTCTATGATTTTTGCTCTTTTTTTCATTAATTACGTTGCAATGTCAGCATTTTACCTACGTGGCAAGTCATTTAATAAGGATAGAAACCATCATCAATGCACCATTGGGACTGCCCTTAGCGTATGTATGTATTGTGCTAAGGGCCAAGACAGTGCATTCCACGCACGAATCTCGATCGAAAACGAACGGTCCCTGTTCCGACTTCCGAGCGGACGAGTCGGGTATGCCACCCAATAGTATCCCGCCACGTCAGCCCGACCACGTCCTAAAGCGGCATGTGGCTGTTATAAGAGGGAACCTTACATAAAACCCCTCGCGTTAGCTCCCATATCGCGCACATCTCCCCTGCTCCTCATTCCTCTCCGACCCGCTTCCGCCGCGCCGCGCCTCGCGCAGTCGACGCCGCCTCCGTCCCCGTCTCCGGTGAGATCACCTCCGGAAGCACGCAGATATGGTAAGAGGGACCGGAACCTTACCTAGCTTCCCCCTGGGGATCTTAGATTTTGCGCTGAACTTGTGATTTCGTTTCCCCTTATGTGATTTTGGAATGTCGTGTGTGTCTTACACATATGCGTATGATGGTTCCGTTGTTGTCCGATTTGGTTGTGCGCGTTCCTGATTTGATGGTGTCTCCTGTGGTTTGCGTCTGGGATTTTCAATCGCAATTTGATGGATCGGTGCGGATCCCTGCTTAATTCGACTGCGAGTGTGGCTGTGTGGATATAGCATTACATGTTTAGTGGGGATTTTCAATAGCAATTTGATGGGTCGGTGCGGATCCCTGCTTAATTCGACTGCGAGTGTGGCTGTGTGGATATAGGATTACATGTTTAGTGTCTCGCCGTCGCCTTGGCTGGCGACTGGGGAGGACATCAATCCATAGGAATGGCGATCCAGAGGTTGGGTTGGTTCTCTTCCAATCCACCCTGGGGCCTGGGCATGAATCAATGTCACTGGCTCACTGCTAACCCCATTTTTTTGTGTGGAGGAGATATCATAAATGATATGGATGTGCCATGCTTGATATTGGAAATTTGGTTCCTCTGACATTTTATAATGCTGCTGCTGGTTCTTACCTGTGAACTTTGCAAAACTTGAAAAATGAGAATATCATTTATTTTCTCCCTGTCGCAAATAGTGAAATGATTATGCAACTGGGCGCATATATTGAATCTAAATTTTGAATATGATTATTTGACTTATATATATAGACAATTAAACTCAAGGAATAAGAAATACTAATATGGATTCCGTGCATGTGCTGTGGCATTTTAATTGCAGGTTTTCAATTCTATGACTAGCATGTTTGCCTCTTTAAGCCTTTGAAAAATTTCATGCAATGCCATTTGGTGTAATTATCAGGTGCCTTACAATGGAGTTAGAAGCTTGGAGTTATTCTACACTGTTTTAAGACTTGTTCATAAGAACAAATATTAGCTATTATTATTTTTATTAGTACGGTTCTAGAAAATCTCAGTATTTAAGTAGGTTATTTTCCTGTTTGGTCTCCATGGTTAGTCACAGTATCTAAGCTGATGGCGAATCATTAGCCTCCATAGTGTTTGTTATTGTCTGTTTAGAATTGTGGCTTCTGTTTTTGGCTATTGAACTTCCATAATTTGAGTTTGATTGTTTTGTTTGTACAGACAGCCTTTTAGGTATTGATAGGTGAAGTGGGCCATTCTGTAAGGCTAGAGAGAATTAATATTGTTCATTTTGTTAATCATTTTTCTGGTGTCTGGTACCAAATGCACATGTTGGGACCCAGAAAGTGAATATAGTAAACAGATTTTACATGATTTAAGTGTTTCTTTTCATCTTAACTGGTTGACCCTTAAGTGGCTCAGAATGTCACTATATTTTTTATTTTTTATTATAGCATAACAGGTTTAAAAATTAAAATCTTCTATTTTGATAACAAAGAATAAAAAAGTTAAGATGTAGATGTAGTATCTGCTTGTGTTACATCTCTATCCATTTAGAAACTGTTATGTTTGATTCTTTATGCTAAACTAATTCCATTTACATTCTCCCAGACTACTTCAAGGCGTCTTGCTGACAGGAAGAGCGCCAAGTTCCAGAAGAACATCACAAAGAGGGGTTCTGTACCTGAGACCACGGTGAAAAAGGGGAATGACTACCCTGTTGGACCGATAGTGCTTGGATTCTTCATTTTTGTGGTCATTGGATCATGTAAGCATCGCACCAAGCTTTTGCTAGCCTCGCTCCTATTTCGAAACTGTATCTCTTGCATTTTGGAGTTCTATTTAGTCTTTTCAGCTTATGGTTATTTAAGCGTCAACACGTCATAATGCATAACTCTTCAGCTTTTAGAACCATGTGACCGTCCATTGATAAATAATGTTTTCTTCATGAACTGCTTGTATAAATATGTTCTCTTCATGAACTGCTTGTATAAATATAGCAAGTTTGACTCATTCCAGGAGTTATTTTAGGTGATTCTCTGTTTTGTCAATCCATTGTGACCGATGAAACCTGATATTTTTTAGGCATCACTACTAGTAAAAGTTTTGTTGGGTGCATGTCTGACCAATCATCTACCAATTATGTTGGATAGAGCATGTTGATTTTCATAACATTATTCACTGCATGTTTAGATGGGCCATATGATTTTCTAAAACCCACATTGTCTGTTGACAATTTATCACCGACACCAAAATGGGTATTGCAACCAGGTTTCTAGGCATATTATTGAGGATATCAAAATTCTGGGCTGGTTTAACTATCATTCACTGCACTGTATGTCGTGTAACCAAATTGATAGCCAGACTATGGAAATTTACTTGCCTAATGTATTATATGCTTCAAATGCAATGCATTATTGCAAGTGGCTATAACATATATTGTAGACTAAGATTTGCTAGTGAACTATTTGGCCCTTGTTGAACTTTTGACATGGTGAAACTTGAAACTTTAAAGTATGATGGTGCTTTACTTATGAAACCTGGTTCTATGCTAGTTTTTACTTTATATAACTGAAATCTATGTTGGTATGTGTGTTGTTTACCTCTGTTTCATCTGTATATATGCCACCAATGGGTACTATCTGCCTGGATAGAAAGGCAGTGGTCTAGATCTAACAAGAAGTCTGACTCCACATTCTCTTGGTCTATTTGCAGCCTTGTTTCAGATAATCAGGACAGCGACTAGCGGCGGGTTGGCCTGAATTCACCGAGCTAAAGTCTGAAATTTATCCGTTTGGGAGCTGGGAGGCAGTACTACCTCTATTCTGTAGCAAACTTGTTCCTGGATGATATCATGTAGTGCGAATGTCACTGTTGTTTTGTTTGGAGTATCAAAAAGAGTTTAAATTGATGTTGGAACCATGCACAGGCTGGAAGTTTTAAAGAGTATGAGAGAAACCTTAATCTGAAGAATAGTAGTGGCTCTGCAATTCCCGTGCTGGATCATTTTTCCTTTTTCTGCGTAGCTGTATTGCTCAGCGGCTTTGATGCCTGTTTCCGTGTGACTGCATCGCCCTGTGCGGCAATCTTCATGGGTAACCAGATGCCCATCAGGTGATGAGCTGGTGATTCCTGGAGCCGTGGTGTACGGCGAATCAACAGCGATCACCGTGAGACGACGATTGACGATCCCATGCATGTCCGAATCACGCAGGATCTACAAGAAATGATAAATAACTAGTGTGCGTAGTTCTGTACATGGATCCTTTCTCTGCGTAGTACAACAGCGTTCCAAGTTGACTGACTCTCAGGGCAGACTGGAATGCTGGCGATGAGATTTAGCAGCATCTTTCGGGCACGAACGGTGGTGCGTCCGCGGGCTATAGCTGTTTTTGTCTAGGCGGGGCAGCAAATACTGGTTTGTGTTGGACCGTTGGCCGCCGCACTGCACTGCTCGTCCAGTATAAACGCACAAAAGCAGTGGTCCTGGTCCGGTCCGGCCAGATGGGACACATGGATACTAGGGTCATGTTTAGATTCTAAAATTTGGAATCAAACTTTGTAGAGTAAGTGTCGCGTTATACTATAGTAATTTTATTTTTATTTGATAATAATTGTCTAAACATTGATTAATTAGACTTAAAATGTTCGTATTGTAAAGTACAACAAAATTATACAATTAGTTTTTTATTTCATCTATATTTAGTACTTCATATATGTGCTGGCATTTTGATGTGATAAAGAATAGGAATTCTACGTAGTAAATTTGGTGTCAAACTCTGGAATCTAAACGAGGCCTACTACTCGTATATGCTGCTGCGTTCCCTCAGGCCTCAGTTGCAATCGCGAAAGGACTGCCGGTCCCGTCAGATTTGAAAGGTAGTAGCGCGCTCGAAAATATCCCAGATTTTGCTTCAACGATGCCGCTGTACCTGTGTAGGCACAGCAGGAATCACATTTTTTTTTCGTTTGTTGCCTAGTTCACCACAAAAGGTTGCTGTACGCGACCAACTCAGCTACAGACCTACAGCAACACTCTTTTGCTGGTGACGCTGAGGCCTTGTTTGGATGTATTAGTATCATTCTCAATTTATATAGAATGAAATAGAATTTAGTTTAATTTTACTCTAATCTATTTTAACACATATAGATTGGGATGAATATATACGCATCCAAACAAGACCTAAAGGAAAAACATGAAAAATGTGTGTAAGCAGGCCAAGGGAAATATTACTTCGGCATTTTTACAGAAAAATTATGGAAAAACTGTCAGAATCTGCATTCCAATCATATCCTTTGGTTAATGTTTGCCATTGCTATCAGCCGTCCTGTCCCCGGAGATTATGTATTTCCACATTGGTATCCACAGTTAGTCATACATTGATGTATATGCTCTTATACTTCTAAGACATCGCTTGTCCAAATGAACTAAACCTGTCCAGTTGCTTTCTGGCTGCTATAAAACCATGTCGACAACTGTGTATACTAATTTGACTCTAAACACGTCAAGTTACAGCTTCCAATTCCATCATCGTCCTTCTGTGAACGTGTTCGTTTTGTATACAACTTGTCTTTTTCTTCTTCTTTTTTTCTTTGCGTGCTGTACCTGTGTGGCGAATAAAACACACAGCACACACCCATGTGCGCTTGAAATTTCAGTCAGACACGGCGTAAGACATCAGCGTCAGTGCCTCAGTGATTGATCTGCATGTGCAATCCAACAGCATAAGGTATCTTGAGGAGATCCAAGTAGGTTTGGACTTTGCATCAGGGAGGACCAACATGCATGTGGGCTGCATCAACTGTAGAGATATGAAAAGGGCACTTTACCATGACTAGTTTCAAAAAGAAACCAAAACAAGATAAGCTATGCATCGTACTTAATAAGAGTCCAATAAATGCTTTCTCCAATCATGAGCACTCACCAATTATATGGGTAGGCACTTACTTGGTTTCATAAACATTATTACCCTTCTTCAAGTTGGTCAAACTTGGGATCGTTTACTTAGGGCCCGTTCGGTTACTCTATGTAAGGGCCTGTTCGGTTCGTGGGGTTTCGAGGCCTGGAACTGTTCTGGTCAGGAACACTTATTTAATTTATATAGACAGCTCTCAACCAGTGAATCCAGCCAGTGAATCATTCCAACCTAGAATTATTCCAAGTGCTCAAACCGGAGGAACCGAGCAGAGCCTTAGGGTGATCCTAGAAATCGATTTGTTTTGAGATGAATGATTAATAGAAATTAATTTATGTTGAGATGTGAGAGAATACTAAACTTTAGATAAGTAACGGTTTGTCCTGATATCAAAACAAGTGTTTCTCTTTAATCTGATCAGGGCCATGTTTAGATTGAAAAAAATTTCAATCCGATGAATAGTACCACTTTCGTCTTATTTGGCAAATATTGTCCAATCGTGGACCAACTAACTTAAAAGATTCATCTCGTGATTTCCAACTAAACTGTGTAATTAGTTATCTTTTTTACCTACATTTAATACTCCATGCAAGCAGCTAAAAATTGATGTGATGGAGAGAGAGTGAAAAAACTTGGAATTTTGAGGGGAACTAAACAAGGCCCAGATCACTTTAGTTCTTGTTTAGATGCATTCACTGTCATATGTGTTAGTGTAAGTTAGTTTAATTTTCGTACGCCGCATCGATGTGGGGTCACAAGCATCCTACAGCTCAAGGTCACGCGCGCACCCACGCCCTCGTCACCCTCCACGCCACCTGCCGCGTGGCTCGTGCATTGCCACGTCATCCACCGGCATCCATAACTGCGTGCGCGGCGACCTCCAGAGTCCAGACTCCAGTCATCCCCGGATAAGTTTACTCGACATTGTTCTTGCGAAGACACTGGGCCGTCCGGGTCACTCTGCAGATTGAAGTTGAACCAGCCATGGCGCACCGGCCGGACGCCGTGGCGCCGCTGCTCGCCAAGCCCGACGGCGCTGCCACGCCGCCGCCGGCGAAGCGCAACAAGTACCCCTTCTTCTGCGCCGTGCTCGCCTCCATGACCTCCGTGCTCATGGGCTACAGTACGTACTACTCTCCCTCTCTGCTAGATTAGTAGCTCTGCATATATACATCTGTGCGCGCGCACACACACTCACATCACGCTGAACGGCGTGCCATGCACGGCGGCAGACGTTGCGGTGACGAGCGGCGCGCAGATCTTCATGGCGGAGGACCTCGGGTTGAGCGACGCGCAGATCGAGGTGCTCTCGGGGGTCATCAACATCTACTCGCTCGTCGGCGCGCTGCTGGCGGGCTGGACCTCCGACCGGCTCGGCCGTCGCCTCACCATCGTGCTCGCCAACGCTTTCTTCCTCGTCGGCCCGCTCGCCATGGCGCTCGCCGGCGGCTACGCCTTGCTCATGGTCGGCCGCTTCGTCGCCGGCGTCGGCGTCGGGTACGCTCTCGTCATCGCGCCCGTCTACGCCGCCGAGATCTCGCCGGCGTCATCCCGCGGCCTCCTCACCTCACTTCCTGAGGTAAGCAACCTGCTCTGCCGTGTGCCATGTCTCTGTTTTCTGCAAAATTTATCAGATTTTGCAGAAATTGTATTAATTTCCGGAAATGTTGCTTCTTTTTGAAGATTTTTATCAACACTGGGGTGATGCTGAGCTACGTGTCGAACCTCGCCTTCTCGGGGCTGCCCGTGCACCTGTCGTGGCGGGTGATGTTCGCCGCGGGCGTGGTGCCCACCGTGTTCCTGGCAGCCGGGGTGCTCACCATGCCGGAGTCGCCGCGGTGGCTGGCCATCAAGGGCCGGGTCGCCGAGGCCAAGGCCGTGCTCGACAAGACGTCGGACACGCCCGCCGAGGCTGAGCAGCGGCTGCTCGAGATCGAGGATGTCGTGATGAACAGCAGCGGCAACCGCGGCGGCGGCGCGTGGAAGGAGGTGGCGACGAAGGCCGGCGTCCGGCGCGTGCTGGCCATCGTGCTGACGCTGCAGTTCTTCCAGCAGGCGTCGGGCATCGACTCGGTGGTGCTGTACGGCCCGCGCGTGCTCGCCATGGCCGGCGTCACGTCCAACACCTTGCTCCTGAGCCTCAACGTCCTCTTCGGCGTGGCCAAGGCCGGCTCCATCCTCGTCGCCATGGCGCTGGCCGACCGCGTCGGACGGCGCCCGCTCCTGCTGGTCAGCACGGGCGGCATGACGGCGGCGCTGCTCGTCCTGGGCTCCCTGTTCGCGGCGTTCGCGGGGGCCAAGGACGACGCCGCGGTCGCCGCGGTGAGCGTGGCGGCCGTCGTGGCGTTCGTGGTGGCCTTCTCCGTCGGGTTCGGCCCGCTGGCGTGGGTTTACAGCTCCGAGATCCTGCCGCTCCGGCTGCGCGGGCAGGGCGCCGGGCTCGGCACCGCCATGAACCGGATCATGAGCGGCGTCGTCACCATGACCTTCATCTCGCTCTACCAGGGCATCACCATGGCCGGCGCGTTCTACCTCTATGCCGCCATCGCCGCCGCGTCGTTCGTGTTCGTCTACGCGTGCCTGCCGGAGACCAGAGGTAGGAGCCTCGAGGACATGGAGGAGCTCTTCCACACCAAGTGATTTCATTTTCATATGTGCTGATCCAACCACCACTGGTCCAGCTCTCCATTCTGTGGCACTGCAGGTTTATTTGCCATTGTTGGAGCTGGTTTTGATCTTGGTAGTTAACATGATGACACATGCATATGCAATTGCAACATTATATTGAAATCGATTGTTTGAGCGGGGTCTCGATCTAGGTGTTGGACATGGGAACACATTGTAAATTTGTATTCTTTCTCCACAAGGGTAAGGAAATAAAAGACTCAAGGGCCTTGTTCGACAGGCTGTTTTTTTTGGCTTATAAGCCGGCTGTGGCTGATTTGCTGTGAGAGAAAAATAATGTTCCACGGCTAATAAGCCGTGCTGATAAGCTCAACCGAACAGGGGAAGATTT
Organism: Saccharum spontaneum; assembly: GCA_022457205.1. NCBI lineage: Eukaryota > Viridiplantae > Streptophyta > Magnoliopsida > Poales > Poaceae > Saccharum > Saccharum spontaneum. Next base: position 29,036,643 of record CM039609.1, on the reverse strand, counting down.
TTCTTCAAAAGACTGTTTCCGTTTAGTGGTGGTATGAGCCTATTCAGCTCCGTGGATGGAGGCGCTAGATAACTTGTCTTTTTTCTTTTTTGGATTTGTCTACACACCAGTCGCGTATTTCAGGTGGATGTGACACCCGAGTCTCACGAGTGTCAGGTTGAAACACTCGATTGCAACCGAGGAATATAATCGAATGAGAAATCCCAGGCGAACACTCGATTTCTATAACCACCAGATCCAGAAATCAAATAATAAAATAACAAAAAAATTATCAGATAATTACTATGAAGTGCAAATTGGAAGAAATTCAAAGAAAGAGCAAATAAAACATACAAACAACAAATAATACGAAAATGTTAAACATAGAAAATAAAAAATAGCCAGATTATTTTTATAGAAGCCAAATTAAAATATTTCAAAGAGGACCAAATAAAACATAAAAAACAAAACAAAATTATGAACAGTCAATTTACATCAATTAAACACAAAACTTACACCCAAACAAAAGTAGTAAAATATGGTCCGAGGAGATGTAATCTGCAATTAAATAGGATGTGTGCCTACTAGCTACTAGGGGTGTGATAATTGAATTGACAAGGTGATATGACGCGCACCAGGCAGGTGACATGCAGCTTGGCGGGCCCATGCCCATTCTCTCCAATGGAGACATGCATGCAACCGGCGGACCCCGCGCCCCTTCTCTCTCTATAGATGGTCATTCGGGCCGCCTCGCCCGGCCCAGCCCGGTCCAGGCTTGGGTCGGGCCAGGGCACGGTGGGCCACCGAGCCGTGCTGAGGACGTGCTTCGTGCTTGGCTATTAGCCCAAGCATGGCCCCTTTGGTCGATTTTCATGCCGGCTTGGCCCGAAAAGCACGCCTCGCCCAACAGGGCGGGCTAGCCCGAGGCCCACTGAGTGAGGGAAGGAGAGGCCGGGATGCAAGGAGGCAGGCAGGGATAGGGCGCCGTCTGCGGCGAGACGGAGTAGGGCCGAGCAGATGGCCGCGCTCTCCTTTAGTTGTGCTCTCGCTCGCGTCCGCGGCCGAGCGCAGAGGTGGTGGCGCCAGAGGAGCCGAAGCTATGGCTATTGGATGGGGAGGAGCTAAGGAGCGGAGCCGCAGAGGACGAGCGGAGGAAGCTCTTGCGGCGCCGGCGCGGGGTTGGGGAGGACGAGGACGGGTGGTGCGAGGGCCGGTTGGGGCATCGAGTGAGAAGTGACACGGGCGGAGTCACGAAGAGGTGTCGAGCAATCAGGAGTAGAGGAGGCCGCCGTCAAGCTTGCTGGGGAGGGAGACCGAGGGAGAAAAGTTAGGGTTATATATGGATTATGGTGGGTTGGGCCAAATGTTCATAAGGTTGCCAATTTAACGGGCCAGCACCGGGCCGAAGCATGTTTAGCGGGCCGTGCCGTGCCATGCCAGCCCACGGGCCTGAGCAGTGGCCCAGGCACGACCTGCTCCCCTGGGACGGGCTGGCCCAGGCCCGCTGACCATCAGGCCGTGCCGTGCTTGGGCCAGACAAAAAATTGTGGGCTTCATGCCGGGCCGTCGGGCCTCAGCATGAACATTTATGGGTGTGTTTGGTTACATGGCGAGAGCAGCCTGGCTTGCACGCCGCATGCAGGCCGCCTTTGGCCAGGCTCGCCAGGTGCCAGGGGCGCGTGATTGGTTGGCGTATACATGGATCCAGGCTGGTTGCTGCCCGTGTTCGGTTCCCTGCACGCACCGCTCAAAAGCACTTTTCAGTCTGTACAACTTATTTTACTAGTACAGTGCCCGTGCGTTGCCACAGTTTTATTTAAGGAATGCACTTAAAAACAACGAGATGATAAATTTTTTTTATAGTTTTTGTCTCACGCAATTGTATGACCATAAATATAATCCGGAATGCATCCATGCGTAACAAGACATAATAAAGACATGTCTCGCATAGTCGCATACTACAAATAAGTTCTGAATATATAGTTATACCTACCATATACAGACAACAACCATCGATCTCTTGATCTCTACCAAGAAAAGATACTTCCGTAATTAATTCTAACTAAAAAAAACTGCAGTAAGAAAAAAATGCTCCTTGTCACAAAATAAACAAAAAAATGCTCCTTGTGACAAAATAAACGATAAGGCTGCTGAGCTCATCATTAAGTTCAAGATATATCAAGTAATATGATCTCATCACTAAATGGCCAATAACAAGACTTAATACAACAAAATAATCGGGTAGCACGGTGGTTAATTCCTTTCGTTGTCACAGGTTTAGCTCCTTCACCGGCTGCCAAAATACAAAGCGTTTGTCACATGGGGTGTTTTGCCTCTTCTCAGCATCTCAACAATCTCAACAACTCGTTTCGGAGTGAGGTCTTCCTGCAAAAGAATTACTATTAGGCCACTTGAGCAGAGTTAGCCATCGAGGCCTGCTGCTAAAAGAGCAGAGCTACTGAAATTCATACAAGGTAAATTAGCTCGAAAAGTCCCAAGCAAACTGCAGCACTCCTAAGTTGGCAAACAGAGGCAAGACTAACCAAGTTCAGATCCACTAATAATAAAAATTTGCATGTTGATATGAAAACCAAAACAAGGAGCTTCGAGCTGCTGAACTAAAAGAGATGCAAATCACAGAAATTGTAGTTCAGAGAAGGGAAATAGAAAAGCAAGGATCTGAACTTGAAATAAACAAGCTACCTGCTACCACAGTTCTATGTACTTTTGATGAGTTTGAGAAAATCAATATATCAAAACTCCTCGGAATGCATGAATTTCCTAACTGAAGAGTGCCACCTTATGTCGAACCAAATAAACTACCTGATAAATTATTTTCAGGTAAAGCAAATTCTCAATTCTAGCTACCTAATAAATTTACAACTATTTTGTAGGCTAAAAATCAGTTGCATGACAGATTATACTGTTGCTTTCCACAGAAACTTATGTTCTGTATATACATGAGAATGCACTACTCCTTTTTTCCTTTAGGAAGTAACTCCTATGAAAATTACAGGGATTAATATATATAGCATGGATCTTCATAAACAAGCACCAGTTGAACTTACAAACAAATTCTGAACCCAATATATTTTTTAGAACGCCATGCTCCCACCTAGCACCAAAGTTGCTGCATAGCCCACCTCCTAATCACACAGATTAGCCACTTCATCAACTGATTAGCACTGCATCAACCTGATTAGCAATGCTTGTTCCCCCAAATTACACAGAGCAAACAAACTGCATTATTTCCCCTCAGATCGATGAAACCACTAATGACACAGAACTAATTCAAACAAGAGGATGGATAACATCACAGATGCTACCAAGCTGGCCGCTCGATCAGCTAATTACCATTTACCATCACTCGATGCACGAATTGTACTTGTAAGATCATAAATTAGAAGAAATGGACTTGTACCTGTCCTGTACGTCTCCACGTCCTTGGTCCTTCTTCACCTAAACCACCTCAAGTTGATCAACGCATTCCACAAACTCGAGCACATGGCGTGCGTGCACCACCGATCAAGCTACATAATAAAATAATCATATGAATTCAAGTTTCCTGTGCACCTTAAAACAACTATCCAGAACATCGTCACTGAGCTGTGGCAAAATAAAGAAAATGAACTAATTGGGGTATGCACATTCTGAAACTATAATCACTGATGTGCTAAAGTCAGCTACATTCTTACCATTACCAGATAACTTGGACAGATTCATGTATATAGTACTGTATATAGTACTCCATTGCAATGGGTACTTGCGCCTTAAACCCAGGATAAAGCTAGGTTCCCATTATCATCACCGTTAGAACCTGAGGAGTGATGATGACTAAACAGAAATAGATTAATACCTCTCTACTATATGCTTATTATGTCAAAAAAGTAAGAAATGTACTAATCGCGGGAAAGGTAAGCATATACAGTTTGGTATATTAAATTTCTGCTCAGAATGTTTCTTTGCAGTTATATATCATTATATGAACATTCACATGAGTTTATGTTTTATCGCATATGACAAGAAAGTAAAGTGCTATTACTATTACTAATACATCGTTTTTTCTTGAAATTCAGTCACTTAGATATAGAAATCATATCAAACCGTAGCTGCCAAGAATTTTTAAAATAGACACATCAAGTAAAGAAGAGTCCAAAACGTGCTAATCATATCTATCAACAATGTTACCTGCCAGTCCAGTTATTGTCATTGTAGCCAGAGAAGTAGTACTCGTACCCCTAAAGTAGAAAGGTACATGACATAGCTGGCTAGTTTGGCGATTCTCAAAGAAAAAAAAATCTGGCTAGTTTGGCACCTAACCAAAACAACAAATCTGATGCTGGAGTTTCATATTTGGACATTTCTTGGTACACCAGTGCACCCTTTCTTTAATAGTTGTGCTAATTGTGTTCAATGTTTCAGTCTTTCAGACTGCATTGTAATATCACAAGAACTATATTTCTTTTTCTTTTTCCTCACAAAAAGGAACTGTATTTCTGCTTTAAAACAAAAGGAACTTTGTTGCTACAATGCTACACAAATTGCTAGCTGAAAAAGACATTGGACATTGTTCTTCCAACATTTTTTAGAGTATTACTTTTTCCAGCGTATGGGGAACTGTGAAAAAAAGAAGGGGGACAATTTTACCTTGGTCGACTTAAACATGATTTGCACAAGGTAATTGAGGAAGGCGAGTGAGGCCTTGGTGAGGCCATTGGAGCCCATGAGCATGGCTGAGAGCCGCACATAGGTCCACCACGGGTTCACCATCTGCTTCACGAAAACCCCTGCACAAACGTGAAGTACCAGCCGTAGCTGCAGGCACACAGCGAAACAATTCAGAAACATTGGCTTTGACGCCAAAGAATTTTCAACCAACCGGTCTTATACTGACACACAACTGAATTTATCTGTAATACCATACTTTGTAGACAAGTGAATGTAGTTGAAACGTCCTACCTGGCAGAGGAAAACAAGGATCTGTGCATTAGAATCCTGTAGTATTTGCTAATCCATTTCCGAGTAAAAACCTCACTGTTATAGAAACTCTACACTGCATAGTGACAAGCAGAATACAACTGGCAGAGTGATCTGACAAAATTTGTTGTTCTGACAAAAGCTCACCGGAAAAGAAATCTACATGGCCAAAGAAAATTTGAGACGAACCTGAAAACAAATATTGCATTCGCTAAGCAAACATTGCTTGCTCCTGCTCAGAAAAAAGGAAAACAAATTGCTTGCCTGCTAAGAGAAAAAGAAAATCAAATCCCTTGTTACTAACCCTTCACAACAAAATTTGTTTTGCACTGATCATTGTATCCCATTGTTGCTTTGTTTGAACCACCAAATTTGTCCAAATCTCTTATTTTCCCAATTTTTAAGAGCTATTCAATACTCATAAGTGCCAGAGCTCCATTTAATGAAGCAGATTGAGCAGCTCATGTTGTTGCAAAAGAGTGAAAAATACAGATGGAATCCCAATCTTTGGTTACCCCCGATGGGATTCCATCAATGATCTGCCAGAATGTGCACCGAAACAATCGAATCGAATCAACAATGACCCAAGCAAAAATAATTAACAAAAATTTACCTATATTAGAGCGGAGGGCCAGTGCATATTCAGTAGCGAGCAGGCATGGATCCAGATCGCCGTCACCGCCGAGCACGACAATGGCGGAGAGCGACGCGGCACTCCTCCTCGCTGAGGCCTAGCAGCAGCACGTGAACTGAGCAGAACTGCGGGGGAGATGGTGACGGCGGAGGCCAGCCAAGTGCGGCGCACGAAGAGGGCAGTTGGAGTGGAGCAGTTTGAGATGGGTGTGGCGGCGGCTGGGTCTGCAGAGGCGTCGGCACATCCGTCCGCGCCTCCATGGATTCGTCCTCTTCACGGAACTTCCTTCACTTCCACAGCCTACGGGAACAAAAAATCGGAGACAGATGAGGAACGCATCTGGGGGAGGAAAGCAATAGCGGCGTCTCGGGGAGTGGTACAGTCTCGCGCGTGACTCATGGTGGGCGCGGGACTGAAGGAGGAGGAGATGAGTGATGAGTTTGATCCCAGCATTTCTGTCCATCGGATATGAGTGAGTGAGAGAAATGAGAGGTTAGAGTTAATCTCATCCTTTAATTTGAAAGATTAGATGCTGCTGGGTGTAATTTTTTAGGTGTACTTAGTGGAGGTTATGACTGTGATGGTCTGTTTATGGGTAGGTTTAGCTAAGTTCATAACTGGTGTATTATAAAGTAGTGGAGATTTTAAGCTACATCTGTTTTCTATGTTTGACGCCGTTGATTGGAAACTTAGGCTAAATGTAAATGATGACACTAAAGTTGCTGTCAGAAACGTGAAAAAGAAACGGAGGTTGGTACTACATTGCATATTAGGGCCTATTTGGTTTGGAGTGTTAAAATTTAATAAATACTGTAGCACTTTTGTCTTATTTGACAAAAAGTTTTTAATTTTGGACTAATTAGGCTTAATAGATTCGTCTCGTAAATTACTCCTAATCTGTGCCGACATATATGCAATTAGTCTATATTTAGTACTTTATGTATTTGCCTCAACATTGATGTGATGGGAGTTAAACTTTAACACGTGGAAACCAGGGCCTTACAAAAGAACATAGTTGCAGGACAGTTGTTTGGTTCCAAACTTCATGGCATCGATTTTATATCACAAACTCTTCAAATCGATAAGTTATTTAAGTGTTGGTAGAAGATCATGAACATTTTGAATGTTAAAAGTGCGTGCACCTTACATTTTAAAATAGCGATGAGTCCAATTTCCTCTTACTACTAAGGCCTTGTTTGTTCCCACCTAAAAATTTTTCATCTCGTCACATCGAATATTTAGACATATACATAGAGCATTAAATATAGATAAAAAAATTAATTACACAGTTTGCATAGAAAACCGCGAGACGAATCTTTTAAGCCTAATTAGTCCATGATTAGACATGATTGCTACAGTAACACACATGTGTTAATGACGGATTAATTAGGCTTAATAAATTCGTCTTACGGTTTCTAGATGAGTTATATAATTAGTTTTTTATTAGTATTCAAACACCCCTTCTGACATCTCATAAAACATCTGATCCTAAAAACTTCATCCACGAACTAGGCCTAAGGCCTAAAGTCTCAAGCCCAATAATAAACAAAGGCCCTGTTTAGATCCCATGGGCTAGAGCTAGTTTAGACTAGTTTGCACCAAACTAGCCCAAAAGTTACCAAATAGGAGGGCTAGAGCTAGTTTTTTATAACTAGCCCATCCAAAAAACTATCTCCTCAAAGGAGTGATTATTTGGACTAGTTTGCTAGGGGCCACAAAAGAAGCAATTAATCCCTTTTTACTCAACCCACCGCCGCACAGGATCCGGACTGTAGCCCTCCTGTTGAAGATGTGACAGATCCTGACAGCCATCTCGCAACAACAGCAACACCTGATCCCAATCCCTTTTGTGGAGCCCACCAAAAGAACCTCTACTGTATGGTTGATTTTTGTCTTTTATGTGCAGGATTTTCCATGATGCTTGCCACACAAATGCTTGCCACACCAAATCTAGATGAAAAAATGGTTTAAATGAGTCAAATGATTGAAAAAACATATTTATTGCTAATTTAACCCTTGGATCTAAACACCTTAAAGACTAGAGTTAGTTTAGAGCTAAAGAGAATTAAAAACTAACTCTAGCTCTAGCCGAGCTAGAGGGATCAAACAGGGCCAAAGGCACAAATAAATCCAGCGCTCCTGATTTCCGGCCCGACGGCCGTCGCCTCGACTCTTTTCTGGCCTATAGTAGTACCGTCTCGCTCTCGCCTGCTGTTCTCAGCGCCTCAGCCGCAGCCCCGTCCGCGCTGGCGTCCAGAGCGTCCTTTTTGCCGGAGTCTGCCGGCAGTGCAGTAGCGCTGTACCAGGCCGCCCGCCGCGTGGATTCTCCGTCTCCGGCCGCTGCGCATCCTCCTATATCTGACTTATTCGGTGGTATGAGCACTAAGCTTTGAACTGAATGAAATACTTGATTGCTATTGGCCGCCATTCAGATAGATCTGTGGTTAGAACTTAGAATCGGGTGGAAGTTAGAATTCAAATGCACGGTATACGATTTCTCAACGCATATTTCTCTCAAGAATATTATTAACATATATTTTTTCTGTTTGTAACTTTGTATTTAAGTAGTACTATTTTAGCTTTCATGCCGAACATACATAATACGTACGTTACGGAAAAAATGATGGACTATTCGTCATTACTGAATTGGTGAACTCTAAATAACTCTTTGGGACAACCACGCCATCTCTTTGATCTTGCTACTGTTGTCAAATATAGTGCTTTTGATTCCGAATTTCTTGGCAAATACTCCTTAGTATACCTCATGTTTTGAATATGGATAGTACTGAATTGCATAAGTTAGAATTGGTTAGGACCACCCTAGAAATCCTGGTTTCGTTACTGCCAAACATGCTGTGCCATTTCTGGCACTTTGCAATGGAAATGGTCTCACCTAGGCTTCTCGGCACCTGACCATTCGGAAAAGAATTAATTTAAAAATAAGTACATCCAAGTATAAAGTAGCCTTTTTTACCGTCAAAGTGCTCGCTTTTTTAACACACCCGAACATTATGGAGGAAGACTAGAGTGGAGACAAACAAAGTCGGTAGATGTTGTTGCCATGTCATTCAGGAATCTGAACATCAATGAAGCACTTCAGGTGGTAGTGCGCTCCGTAAAGAACATATAACCTGGGCATATCAATATAGAAAAAACATTGAGTAATCAAATGAACAAGATAAGCTTAACAGAAATGAATAGGTCACTGAAATAAAGCAGTACTGTTGGAGCAAGTTATCCATGTGAACACATTGCTAGAAGCTTTACCTGTTTCTTGTTTTCTCTTTTGAGAATCTGGAAATTCAGTTCATTCTATTTCCTTCCAGCGTATGTGGGCAATCTTTGACCAGCTTTCACCATTAGGTTGGCAGCTCTCCTTCAAGAGTTCACAATCACTCACTCTTATTCGCCGAATAGAAGTTGGTAGTGCTGGTAAAGACAACATATTGGGGCACATCCAGAAGTTGAGGCTCTCCAGACAGGAAAGGTCCTTCAAACTTGGCAGGGACTGGATTCCGCAATTCATGAAGCACAGATGCTGGATGGAACTTAAATTGTCAGATCTTTCAAACAAAATGAATGGCTCGTTGCAACTTTCAAGTGTGAGCTGTGCTGGAATTGCAAAACCTTCTGTCGATAGCATGTCATTGAGCATTATGGAACTGCTAACAGTGAGTGATTTCTTTACACGACAGTGTGAAATATACTTGGTTGAGAGCTTTGGAACTAGCACCAATCTCAACTCATGAAGTTGTAGGGAAGGTAATCCTTCAAGCATGCACAAATCTGGTAAATGACTTAGTTTGAGTGTCTTCAAGGAGGTAAGATGACCAATCGATAAGGGCACAGAGCTTTTGCAGTCATATACAGTCTCACTTGCAAGCATGCAGTTGGATACATCGAGCTCCTCAAGGGACAATGGCATAGATTCGACTCCACGAGCCAATCCCAAAGAAGGACAGGAACTTAGATAAATGCTTAAAAGAGATGCTGCACCATTTATGCCCCCTAATGACCTGATACACCAGCACTCCAAAATAACCAAACTGCACATTTTTTTCAAGTTCTGGAAGACCTCTTCTGATGGGAGTGTAGTTAAACTCATAATACCTTGTAATTTTAAATGATTCAGTGAACTGAGGCCTCCAAGGCAAATAGTTAAAGCCCAATCTGTAATGCTGCAATTACAAAGACGAAGTTTGCAAAGTGTTGATGGTGGAACAAATTGTGTCCCAAGGCTATTTCTATAGAGGAGTTTTATCCTTTGCTCCTGGCAATGTATCCATGCCTTGATGATATTTTCTTTCACAAATGCTTCATCTCTTCCACCAGCTAGACTGCTTTCAATGACTCGAAGATGTTCTGCTACATCAGTATCCATCAATGGCATCATCTGCTTCAGATATGAATGCTCTTCCAATATTGTTTTCTTAATTTGAGAACTTGACCCTGAATCCAGTTCCCAGATCAAAGCAAGTCGGGATGCCAGATTATCTGTTTTCATCATGCTTTCCTTTTCGTCATGCTTTTCCAGCTTATCATTGGAAACAAACATAAGCAATGGGCACTCTGCAATTTGGAGAAATTCAAGGCGTCTTGGGAGGCACGGTAGTGTCTTCAGATTTGGGACATGTCTAAGCCACAGTTCAGAGCAATGCCTGAGGAGCTCTGCATTGGGTGGTAGAAATTGTAAAGAGCTGCAGTCGTAAAGACACAACTCATTCAAATTATCAAAGTAGGAACCCTTGAGTAACCAACTTGGATACGCAGAAGATTTGTAACCACAAATGAAAAGGGACTTCAGCCCAGGTGGAGGCATCAGCCCTTCAAGAACATCCAAATGAGAACTATCTTCTCCATGCAAGTCATCCTCTAAACTCCAGTAAAGACGCAATGCCTCAAGGCGCCTTTTCTGATGAAGCTTTGACTCTAAGGCTTCCACTTTTCCAGTGGCATTCTCAAGATTTGTGATATTTAAGCTGCCACCAAGCTCATTCATGTCCCTCAGCTGTCGCAAATCATATCCCTTCAGCCTACGCACACTAAATTTTTGAAGTTCCTGTAGTGAAATTAGCTTGCCCATGTAAGGAATCGGAGGGGCCCCTTCGTCAATTGGATAACCATAATATTCATCAAGGTATGCTCCCAGATGCTGTAGGTTTATTAAGTTGCAAATTTTATCAGGCAGGCTCTTAACTTTGAAATTGAAGAGAAGTATCTGTAAGTGGTAGAGAGTGGACAGTGACCCAGGCAGTTCAGAAATTGAAGTCCTAATGAGGTTCAAATACCGAAGGTGCTTCAGATCAGCAACAGATTCAGGTAACTTCCTTCCATCATAAGTACACAAATACAATACACGTAATTTCTTCATATTCTGCAGTACCTCATGGAAAATATCACTTACATTATCTACAAGGGGGTCGATGCAGATAACAGTGCGTAAATTTTGGATCTTCCAGATACTTTGCTTGTGCTTTTTCATACTCTCTACACGAAGAGCTAAATGTCGAATAGCACCTGGTATTTCTGTCACATTGTCATCTTCTAATCTGAAGACGTCCTCTCTGGACAGCTCCTCTGCCAAGTCATGGAGAAGATCATGTACAACATACAATCTTTCACCATATAAACCTTCAGAAGTTTGAAAGAATGAACAAGAGATCATCTCATTGATGTAATCCCTTCCAATATCGTCCACTCTCTTATCATGGTTGCGTGAAACAACAAGTCCCTCTGCTATCCATAGATAAAGCAACTCCTCAATCAAATACTTGTGGCCTTTCGGAAATAAGCTGCAATACAGAAAGCACCTCTGGTGATGTGGATCTAACTTCTCATAACTCCACAATAGAGCTCTCCTAGGCCCGCTCAAGTTTTTAATCTTTAGAGCATCTTTCCATGTGGTGGGATCCTTATTCCTACTTAGCTGAGAACCCAGAACTTGTGCTGCCAAAGGAGATTGTCCAAGCTGTTTAGCAATCTTCTCTGCGATCCCTTCTAGCTCTGCATGCAGATGCTCATCTCTGATTTCTGCTCCTGAGAAGGAATGATATTTGAAAAGTTTCATGAATTCCGCGTCTTCCATGCTTTCCAAATGGACCACATGTTTGCAGCGAAGAGCAACAGGAAATGTATCCCGTCGAGAAGTTACCAAAACTTTGCTGCCCACCCGCTGAGAAACTAGAGGAGCTAGAAGTTGCTGCCATTCTATCTCATCTGCGGATTCTTGAAACCAGACATCATCCAAGACGAGGAGGAATTTCTCTGACTGTTGCAGCATGTCACTTAATTTGCACTGAAGAGTATCAAGATTATTGACACATGGGCACTCTCCCTTTGCAGCAGACTCAATGATCTCTCGTGTATGAGCACGGACATCAAGCTTGCGGGAGATGCAGACCCACATCCTGACATCAAAGTGTTTCTTCACCCTATCATTGTTGTAGACATATTGTGCCAAGGTGGATTTTCCAGCACCTCCATGAGCAACAATGGCCACACTAGAGTAGTCAGCAGAGTTATCCTTGTTTGTAAGAAGATCTATTATATGATCGCGATCGGGGTCGCGACCGAACAATTTTGGAGGGGGCAGTGATGTTGTCAAAGGGACAGCTGTTGTTGGCACATCTCTAATGCCACCTGGGGCTGGTAATCCAAGAAGCTGACGGAAGTCCTTGGCTTTTGCTAGGATGCTCTTGAGTTCATTCAGCTGGCGAAGTAGCTCCCTGTTCCCAGGAAGCAGGTTGGACATCCTGCTTGTGGCAGCACGCAAAGGCTTTAGGACTTTGGCTCTCACTCCCGCTGGGGAGTGATCACCATTTCCATTCTTTGCCTTGTGCCTGAGGAGGTTGTACTCGTGCTCGTCAAGCAGATCTTCAGCAGTGTAGAGGGCTTCTTTGAGCTGCCCGAGCCATGCCTCCAAGCTTCTGCGGTGGGGGCTCGCTTCAGCCGCTTCGATTACCAGATTGAACTGTGGCATGATGCTGGTCTCCAGTTCATGGAGCTCATTCGCCATGTCAACGCCAAGGTAGGTTGAAGCATTAGCGAGGAGCTTATTCAAGATGGGTGATATCGCCAGCCGTAAACCAGCTAGCGCCACCTCCGCCATAGTAACTTCTTCTTTCTGTGGGTGGATTGTGTGGTCTTTTTAGGTGGAAATGTATAGAGAAAGAGCAGAAATATCTTATCTTTCTTTTCTGGTATAACTAGAATAAGAATAAGATTGAATATAGAAGCCCAAATGTTCTTTTTTGGTTTTGGGGTGATGGATATACTGAAAAGAAGATTGCAGTATCGTTTATGTTTACTTTTTTTTTGGTAGAACTATGATACAGAAAGGAACAAGGATGAATATAGATGGAAACGAAAGTGCCTTTCTGTAGAGATATTTGGGAGACAAATCGGCTAGATGAAAACAGTCAACTGTGGATAGCTTGGGGTGTGAGAAACAAGATAAAAAGTTTTTTTTGTTTTTTTTTTGCTTTTGTGGGATGGGGAGAAGATGAAAAAACTTTTTCCCTCCTGTCCGTGTGATTCTTCTTTTTGTGGCAGGGGACAAGATAATAAACTCGGTTTCTTTTCTTCTTTTTATGAGAAGAGGGGGCTATGACTCCAATGAATTGAAGCCGTTGTGGGCTTGTGTCTGTGTCCTACTCCTATGAGATCGACTCGAGGCCCACAAGAGGATGAACCCACCTGTTAACAGAACGGCGACACAAAAACATAGACAGAAAAAATGAATTGCTATGTTGAAGATCAGAAACTGATTAGGTGACTAGCTGCCCAAGATTGATTAGGAGGGTTGGAAGGCTTACAGTACACAGACGACGAAGCAGAAAATGTCGACGGAAGCAGGTAGCGTTGTCGGAGATGAAGACGAAGACGGTGATCGCTATGAGAAATGGCAGGGAGAGGGAAGGTAGCTGTGGCCTGTGCGAGCGCATAGGAGATGAAGACGAAGACGTTGACGAAGACGACGACCATATTTTCTGGCGGTGCTTCCTCCACGTCTCTACGGCATCTGGCGCTGGTGTCTTCAACTAGTTGATTGCAGCGCATACTCGGTTTTTTTTCCCCTGAATTGTTACTATACTCGTCATTCTTATACGTGTCTTCAACTAGTGCGATCCCACGGATCTATTGTAGTTCTATAAAATGATTTGCTTGGCAGTATACATGCTTAATCACACAACCAAGGTAATTAAATTTTAATTAAAATGATTTTTTCTTACAATTTGTACATGGCTGACAGAAGTTGGATGTGCTTTGAGATCCCTTTATGTCCAGAGTACTTGAGCTGAGGTCCTTCATGAAAGGAGTGACGGGGGCAGCCAAGATGAGTGCTTGGTATATATGTACCGTCTACTATTGTCTAATCCATATGGAAGTTATCAAACCGTTGATTACAAACTAGGGGTGAAACACAAAGAGAAAAATAAAATAGGGGCAAAATTACATGGATAAATTTGTCCTTTTGTCCAAAACTTAAGACCGTTAAGAACACTTCACAAAACAAGGGCAAACTCTCTGTTCATTTTGAAAACGTAGGGGTAAAATCACAAAGTTAAAAAAACGAGGGCAAACTCACCATTTCGCTACGAAGTAGGGGCAGAAACGCTTAGCCCCTTTACAAAAAATGAATATCATAAATACATAGGTCTCTTATTTATTGAAAAGTAATTATGTGATTTTTTGGGTTGATACGGAGTATTTCTTTGTTAAGAATGCATTGATTCACTATCTAAAAAGTGAATGCATTGATTGATGGTTATATAATAAAAAAAAGAAAGAAGGCATTTTTTTTGCGAGACAAAAGAGAGAAGGCATTCATGTAGCAAATAAATCATATCCTCATCTGTCTTGTTTGGACAGGCTATTCCTTTGTGAAGACATTATTAATCTTTTCCTTTTCCAATCAATGATAGCCAAACCTTTGGTTCATGACTCCATATATATGCTCTTGCCCACAATTGTAAGACACCACCCAGCAGGTACCAATTTTCCTCTAGCTTCTCGCCATGGCCATGCCAATCGCACCGATGGCTGTGGTAATGGCGATGCTACTGATGGCCACGTCGTCGGTGGCACACTACAAACATCACCTGCCGCCCCATGCTCCAGGGCCGCAACACCATGCTGCTGCGCCGAAGCATCATCACCACCATGGCCATCACGCCCCGGCACCTGCACGAGTGCCTACGCAGTCAGCAAGTTCTCCTAGCAATGGCGGTACTGGTGCTGACCATGCACTGGCGCTAGGTCATCATGGCCACCATGCATTAGCACCGGCGGCGCCAGGTCATCACGGGCACCACGGCCGACATGCATCAGCACCTACACCAGGACATCATGGTCACAACGGTCGCCATACATCAGCACCGGAGCCAGGTCACCATGGCCACAATGACCATCACAGTCATCATGGCCATCATGCCCAAGCACCAGCACCGGGCCATCGTGGCCATCACGGCCACCGCCATCATGCCCCAACACCGTCGCCGATCCACGCTGACCAGCCAACGCACGCTCTGCACCACCCTCGACATCACGCACCATCTCCGGTACCTGCTGCTGTTCATGGCACATAAGCCGGTCAGGGTCAGAGCTCCTAGTTGCAAATGAGCAATGATTGTATAACATGTGGCAAAATGAAAGATAATATTTCAGGTCGTCTGTTTTTATGTAGCATCTCTAGAATGCTACCTAAACAGGCCCACTACTCTATATTAAGTAGTGGGAGAAACCTAGTCTCTATCAAGCTGCTACCTACGTGCTCTCCCTAGATTTGTTGGTTACCCAATCCATTCCCACACGTCAAATAGGGGGGCCTCTAGTTTTTCGTTATATCAATTTCTTCTCCTGCCACGTCTGACCCCTCCTTGCCCGATGGTTTCTCCCACCTGCCGCCTCCTCCACAACCTGCTATGCTACATCCTCGCTCGATCTCGTCTCCTCACCGCCCGATCCACCTCCCTGCCTGACCTCGCCCTCATTTTTTGATGGTAAATGGAGGGGTTTGCCCCCTAGTAGGTTCGACACCTCCTTCCCATTCGGTTCCTCTACACCCGGTGCCGCCTCCTCCTCTCTAACCCAATTCCTTTTCATCTGATGCCTCCTCCTCCTCCTCTCTCATTCGAGCATGCCACTGATGTGTTGTCACAAGCTGCGTTATGCGCTGCCAGACACATGTGGCTAGGCCGCTATGAGCTTCTTTTAGTCAAGCCACAACCAGCCCCAAGGGAGAATAGGCCTAGCGCAGCTCGCTGGCTTGCCCCTTGCCATCGGTGTGGCCTGCACTAGATGAATCAACCGTTCCCCTCTCCATGCTATGCGTATGTCAAGGCAGTGGTGGAGCTAGAGAATTTTGGAGGGGGGTGCGGCCTTGCAGGCTAACCATACATCAATATTGTAACTTATAGCACCATAGCCATGATTGTAGCATGAATAATTTAAAACCAGCAATAATGATGTACACCAACAAAGAAGTAGTGGTAATAGTGCATTTGTGCTTACCATTTATCAAAATATAGTTAGAGAACACCACAATTATAACAACAAAAGATTGTTGGTGTTAGCAAAATACAATCCTCAACCACAAAATCCTTACTGACCTAAAGAAAAAGAAATAAAACATTCATTTGTAAGCAAAGAATCTATAAAATGTATCATTGAAAAATTGAAAAGCGATGCATTACCTCTCATGGATCAAATCTACGCCATTTTCCTTCCATGTTCATGAAGCGATGAACCACAGCATCGTCTTGACGACTACCTGGTGCTTTTCTTTTGAAAAACCTTTCCATCTTTTTCCTAGCATCCACATGAATACTTAAATTTTAGTTACTTTGATTGTTTTCATAGAAAATATCACAGAAAGAACAAAAAAAATCCTAACCCTAGAATCTGGACATTACCACAAAATTGAAATCACTGGATGATCAGATTGATGGAAACTGAAACTCTAAAAGAGTGGAGAATTTGAACTTGCTTACTTTGTAAAAGATGAACATAGAACAGGAGAGAGGTGGTTGGAGTGTGCTGCTGCTGCCTTCCGCTGTGCGCTCGGCGCTCGACGGCTCGAGTGCGGCGCTCCTGGTGGCTGCTGCTTAGGTGCTGTACGTGTGCTCCGCGGTCATCGGCTACTCGGCTAGCGGGCCACCCGCCACGACACCATCAGAGAAGCTGAGACTGCCTGCACCGGTACCGCTATATCATCCTGGAGTAGAACTCTACCGGAGAAATAAGCCGCAGCGGTATACTCTATCTGATCCGGAATCAGCAATCCTCCTCTAAATGTAGCGACGGTACCGGACGTCGAGCCCGAGGAGACGCTGTGCGAGAGGGAGACCGGGGGAGAGGGAAGAGGGATGTGAGAGGTGACAGTGGTGGGCCCCACCTTTTTTTACTTAAAAAAATGTTATAACTCTCAAACCAAAAAGCCAAATTAAATTCTGATTACACCATTAAATTCGTTGCAATAAATCCTTCAAAACTAGATCACACATGGATATATTTAAATAAAGTGACAAGTGGGTCCTACAGTGGATAGAGGATGATATATAGGATTGATGGGTGCAGGAGAAATAAGTATAGAGGAGAGAATCTTGATGATCAAGCAGTATAGAGGATGATATAGAGGATGAACGAGTGCGGATAGCCTGAGAAGCGGACGCCAAACGAGAGAGAAGGCCAAGGAGAGGAGGCGTGCAGTCGAAGCGACGGGAGAAGCGTGCAGTCGAAGACTGGAAGTCGAGGCGACGGAGCGTTCCTGGTTTCCTCCATGAGCAATAATGATGTACCCAGTCTGACCAACGTGGATCTCACCAAGAATTACTGTCAAGGAGGAAGTGTGGAAAAATAGAAAGAAGACAGGGTTCTAGGTGAGGAAGTGCATGGGAGAGAGGGTGGAGAGAGAGAGAAAGTTTTGTAAGGGTTAAGGTGATTTAGAATTAGTCTACGTTCTAATAAAAGGAATAGGGGCACCACTAGTAGCTATTGAGCACCATCCTTTGTATTTTGACTGTAATTCTTGGTCTGAACTCAGGTTTTGTTGATTTTGGACTTTTACAAATCTCACGAATTGCTTTACCATTTTTAATTTAGGTGGTCAGGAAGATTTGGTCTTGGAAAAAAGTTCAAAATGCATTATATATATGCAGCGATGTGCGTCGCTAGATCATGTGGCTATGATTTTTATACTTCACCCATATTTTTTTCTTTGAACTCCGATTTTAGTGATATTTTGATTCTTTAAAAGGGTTTGAAGAGCACCACATGTTGACAAAATGAAATGTCGCTGACAAATTCAAATTCTAGCTAGGACAAGTCCAATTATTCTTCTCTTTGTTTTGGCTTCATCCCTTCAGTATCTTAGGTTTTCTTTTGCCGTCGAATGGATCCTTGGAGGTGTTTGTTTGTTCAAATCCATCGGCTTGCATTGCATCCATGCAAACCCTTTGCAATAAGGGCTATTATTTGTGTCATTGCCGACAGACTTTATTTGATCCAGACGTACAGCTCAGCGTAGAGTGTACCACTTTGATTTGACTCCAAACCTGTCAAATTATTAAGCTTTCCTCATCGTCACCATTTAATGAATGTTTTTTAATTCGTACACACGCACAACTTGTCTTTTTTTATGAGTAAATAATACAAGAGACATTTTCTTGCTAGCAGGTAAAATGTGCGTGTTCTTGACAAGTCAATCAGACACAGCACCGCAACATAAGCGCCGACGGTATGATTGATTGATCCGCAGGAGCCCAAAAGCGACTTGCGATATCCAAGTAGTCGTGGCAGAGCAAAACTATGCATGTGTTATTCAATGAACAGAGATACGTGAAAAAGGCACTTTACCATGACTAGCATCTAAAATGAAACCAAAACAAGGTACTCATCGCCCACCGACCTTTGATCCACCCTAAAAAGAATATTTAATGGCAGTGCTAGCGTCCGGACGGACATGCACGTCCTAACGCCTGCGTCTACACTTCGTTTTGCGCGTCCATGTAGGCCCGCGCCACTCGACGTCACCCGCGCTGCTGACTCCACGTGGGACCGCGCGCTCCCCATCTACTTCCCCGCCTAGATACTGCTCGGCGGCGCCCCATAGCAGGCGGCTGCGGTAGGTGAGTCCCCAACACTGACACCCGATTTACTTTTGATACATTCAAATGAAACATTTGCAGCACGCATTTGAAGACAGATGAAACACTTGAAACATGCGTCTGAAACACTTAAAAAACACATGAAAACACTTGAAAAGTCATTGCAAAATATATGCATCATCCACATAAAACATTTGCAACATAAGTGTGAAACATATGCAACATCCAAAGAAACACACTTGCAATGTACATCTAAAAAAACATATGAAATATTTGGAACAAATACTTGCAATATACATGTACAGCCACTGTAACATGTGCAACATCCCGATCTACTTTTGCAACATCCATTTGAAACACTTTGCAACATACCTCTGAAACATCTGAAACAATTAAAATGTCACTTGCAACATACACTTTCAGCGCAACATCTCCTTGCTGTTTAGAAGAATGGAGGCTTATCGGCGTGTGGAGTTCACTGGAGCCAGCGACTTGGCCACGCTTGTAGGTAGCGGGCCGCCTGTGGCGGTTGCACGACGTGGAAGAGAGGCATCGGCCGCGTGACGTGGCGGGAGGCAGCGGCCGCACGACTGGGAGAGGCAGCCGTGCGCTGCGCTTGGCAGGGCCGGCAGCCGAGCATCACGATTCGGAGGCGGCCGCGCGCTGCGCCTGGCTGGGTCAGCGGCCGAGAGCGGATAGGAACGACCGAGTACGTGGACGATAGGATTTTTTATTTAGAAACAGAGGAGCAGGGGTCTTAGGGTGGCGTCATGGCGCCCACCAACGGAGTGTCCGGGCAGGCAGACTCTCGCTTCCCAGCATTACCAAATATTTAATTATTCAAACTTTAAGCGTTTTTCAATATCATAAAGAGGAATGTTATATATATACTCTATAGCTAGCTATAAAATAAGTTATTTTGTAGCCACCTCTATTTACGATAATTTTATATACTAATTTACGACAATGTCAGTATATATTTACGATAGTTGAATTACTATAGCACATGGGGATATTTACCATAATGTTCTAGTAAACCACTTAGTAAGAGTTACTATAATCTCGTAAATTAGCATAACAATTATCATAACTCAAAGTAGCTACAGAATAAGTTATTTTGTAGCCAGATGTAGGATAATAGTATATATATATATATATATATATATATATATATATATATATATATATATATATATATATATATATATATATATATATATATATATATATATATATAGGTTTGCTATAAAAATATATTCTATAAGTAATTCACTAATACTTATTCAATATCATAAAGAGGAATGTTAATGTGTTTTTCCTATAAAATTCTTACAAGATTGCTGTGAAATTCCTGCTTTGTAAACAGATCCTCAAGCGGCTTCTTAGTTGGAGGTCGTGATAATCGTACTAAACATGCCGCAGTGGACCAGTCGTGTGACAGCCTCCGCGAATGCAACACAGCCAAATTTGAACGGGGCTCACGACTCCTACTACACCTAGGGCGCGATTGGTCCGCTTCAGGCTCAGTCTGGCTTGCATCCATCAGCCAGTCTCGTCGGCGAGTTAGATCCGTTTGGTTGCTTGCTTCACTGTAGCCAAATCCATGAGAGAAGTTGTTTGGTTCCCGCTCGTCCCGCATCGCTACTCTCCATGTTTGTGCCACGCATGCACGCTCTCTGCACCGTGCCGTCTAGGCCGGAAAAAATGAAATATATATTTTTCATTTTAACACAGTCAGGCTCGGCGTGCATCCAAACATTGTACATTGGTCGGAACTCGGAAGAATAAGTCGTTCATCATTGACAAACAATACTTGACGTGTGATTTTTTGTTTTCATCGGTCAAACTAAACATGAGATCGTTAGTGTGACGACGAAAATATCCTTCTCTGGAACGATCATGAAGTGTGCTCTTCTTAACACCTAATGCATTTGCAAGATCCCGAAAGGTTGTGCACTGCCTAAGAGGGATGTCTTTTATCGCCTCTAAATCACTTGTTCATGATTTGATTTATTCCACCACTTTGACAGTTTTTCCAAATGGATTGTACAACCCACAGAGGTACATCAAACTTCTCTGAAACTGCTTTTGAAACTCCAGGAAGAAGAGTAGGAGGATCTGTTCTTGTTTACAATTCTAGGTAAACGGCAATCTTTAGATCATCAGGATAGAACTTCCTCTTTTTGTCGCTAGAACTTGCAAACAAAAAACTGAACTGAATATGCAGACACAAACCTGAACTGTGCAGACACTGAAAACTGAAAAACAGATGACTGAAAACAAACTGAATTGGTCACTGAAAAACAGAAAAAAAAGGGCAGACTGAATAACAGACAACTGAAAAACAGACTGGACAACAGACACTATTGGCTGTCCGATAACAGACTAACGGGACTACTCTGAAACCTGGCTACAAAGTGCAGGTACTATTGGTTGTCGGAAAAATTATACCTGAAGCATCACCTCCATTTTGCACTCCTTGTGTTGCAGCATCTCACCTTCCTCTCCTTAATCGCCAAATGCTGCAGCATCATCATCTACATGTTCTAGACAGAAGTAAAAGAACACAGACAATAGCAAAAGAAGAAAAAACAAAGATCTTGGTAGATTTTAATCTTGAATCCCATCATCCCAAACCATGTCATAATCAAGTTCGTGTGTCTCGGCCCATCATACTCAACAATGTCATCCCAATTTATGGGATAGAAGTCGCCAGATTCAGGTGGCTCTTCATTCAAATCAATTTCTAACTCGGGCATCTAATCCAGCATGAATCAGAGTTGGAGAAAAAAGAGGGTGTGAGGTGGAGAGATCACTGGACTTTCCTGGGCGTTTGCGTCCTTCTTGGCCACTTATATAGGCCATGGTAAACTAAAAACGAAATTGGGGAGTGGCGCCAATGGAATTTGATGCATAGGTGGCTGAGTTTAGTACTTTGGTCGCAAAACTTTCTTCCTGCTGACATCTAATGGTGTTTTGATGCACTGGATGCACACGGGAAAGATTTTTTGGGAGATTAAGGGAGTGCGGAGCGGCCGCGCAAGGTTTTCGCGTGGGCGCGCGCGATCACGGTGCAGGAACGGAGATTTCAGCGGCATTAAATGGAGATTTAGTGGAGGAAACAAAGCGTTGCATGCGCATTAATCCGATCACAACTCAGTTTAGTTGTAAAGGACGTGGGCCATCGGTGCTCCTTGGTCTCTGGGCTTAAGGCTTTCACCATGGAGACTTATGGACGAAGGAAGCACGTAATTAATATTGTTAGATAGATTGTTGAATATATTTTTATAATAAACTTATTTGGAGATACAAATGTTGTTAATATTTTCTACAAACATCGCTAAACTTAAGAAAGTTTGACCGGCATCAGTGAAAGCATCTAGGCCCCAAGGTTTGGTTTCGGCAATTAATGACAACACTTTATTACCATGACTAACGTGTGTTTTGCAGAAACATTGGTAAGTTAGGTCATGGAGGTGATAACTGCTTTGAGCACTGTGGTATTCGTGTCCCTTGATGGAAATCGTTTCGGTTTTCAAAAGAGTAACGTCAAGATTAAGGACGGTTAGTTCCGGATGTCGAGGTGTTGAGACACATTCGAAATAGTCGTTAGGATCTTCGTTTTTCTCTTTTGGCCGTACTATAAAGGGGGGCATGAATGGGTAGCTTGACCTAGGCGAGTCCTATGTTTAGGTGTGGTGCACACTTGTTAAACTTGGCGCTAGGCAACCCTAGAATAGTTCAAAGTTCAGTTGGAAGCAACTTGGTTGAAGTTGCGACGCGTTTCGGAAAGTTTCGGGCTGTTTTTCTAGTGACCGGACGCGGTCTTCGGGAGCACCGGACGCGTCCGGTCAGTACGTTACCGCGGCTAGGGTTCGGCCCTGATCACCGGACGCGGTCCTCGCGAGGACCGGACGCGGTGGTCAGCGACCGACACGTGTCACCTGGGGAGAACGCCCGTCGGACGCGACCTGGCTGTGATTGGCGCGTCCGGTCACAGTCCAGTAAGGTCCAGAGAGGACCGGACGCGTCCGGTCATCAGCCATCGGACGCGGCCTCGCGTCCGGTGCGAGTACAGTAAGCACCCTTGCACGATCGGACGCGTCCGGTCACCCCTGACCGGCGCGTCCGGTGGTTCAGTTCAAAATCGCGTTTTGACCGTTACGGGCGACCGGCGCGTCCGGTCAGTTCGACCGGCGCGTCCGGTCAGCCCGTGTCAGAAAGTAACGGTTCGTTTTCTTTGAGGGGTGTATAAATACAACCCCTCCACCTCTTTTAGAGGTCTCTTGCTCATTCAATCATCTGAGAAAACCCTTTAGAGTGCAAGGGAGTGCAAGAGCTCTAGTGAGGATAGAGATTTGAGAATCAAAGTTTGAGTTTCCTCACTAGTGATTAGAGAGTAGCAAGTGTGCATCCATCTCCTCATTTGGGCTCGTTGTGGTCAAGTGAGAGTTCTAGCTTGTTACTCTTGGTGATCGCCATCACCTAGACGGCTTGGTGGTGATTGGGAGTTTGGTGATCATCCGGCGGAGCTTGTGGATGACCCAACTCAAGTTGTGAGCGGTTTTGGGTGATTCGCCGCGACGGAGTGTCGAAGAATCAACCCGTAGAGAGCACTTGATCCTTGCGCAGATCAAGGGGGAGCGACACCCTTGCGCGGGTGCTCCAACGAGGACTAGTGGGGAGTGGCGACTCTCCGATACCTCGGAAAAACATCGCCGTGTTCCTTGCCCCTTTACATTCAAGCAATTACTTTCTCGTATTTACTTTCATTGCTTGTTTTACATTCCTAGAATTGCCATGCTAGACTAGGATTGGAAACTAGGGTGCAAAACTTTTTATCGGTAGACTCTCTAGGAACACAAGTAGGCACTAGGGGTGAATTCCGGCTTGTAGGATTTAATTCTTGCAATTAATTTTTAGAAAAGCCCAATTCACCCCCCTCTTGGGCATCTTGATCCTTTCAATTGGTATCAGAGCCGTGTTGCTCCTAATTTAGGCTTTACCGCCTAGAGCAAGATGTCTAACGGGGAAGGACCACCTCCCACCTTTGAGGGGGATGATTTTCCATATTGGAAAATTCGCATGGAGGCGTATCTCGAAGCCATAGATGTCGGGTGCCTTAGAGCCGCAACCCAAGGGCTTCCCGCTATCAAGGATCCCGCAAACCCCACTGGTGACGAGGAGAAGTACGACCGGTGGAATGCAAAGGCCAAAAATGCACTCTACCGGGGCTTAGGCAAAGATATCTTCAATCGTGTGCGTAATGCAAAGAACGCTCATGATTTGTGGGAGAATCTTTGTGCTCTCCATGAGGGAACTAAGAGTGAGCATGAGGAACGCTATCATATTGCTTTAAAGAAGATTAATTCTTTTAAGATGCTTCCCAAAGAAAGTGCTAATGACATGTACACTCGCTTGAATGTTCTTGTAGAGGACCTCAATGCTCTTGGGCTCACTCAAATGAGTCAATCGGATGTTGCAAGGAGGATCTTGAGTGTGCTTCCCGTTGAGAAGTATGGTCACATTGTCACCGTGCTTCATCAAAGTGATCTCTCCACCGCAACACCGACTCAAGTATTGGGGAAGATCAATGCTCATGAGATGTACATGCACATCACTCCGGAAGAGGGCTCATCATCTTCCAAGAAGAAAGACTTGGCCTTCAAAGCTAGCCATGACCAGAAGAAGAAGAAGGGCCAAGCCATGATCATGCAAGAAAGCTCAAGTGAAAGTGATATCGATGATGAATCACTTGCACTCATGGTGAGGAAGACCACCAAGATGCTAAAGAAGCTCAACAAGAGTGGCATCAAGTTCGATGGCAAGAAAAAGAAATTCTTCATAAGTAGCAAGAGAAAGCCCATCTCGGAGATGGATTGCTACAATTGTGGTGAACTTGGCCACCTAGCTCATCAATGCCCTAGACCACCAAAAGACAAGTTCAAGAACAAGAACAAGGGCAAGAAAAATGATTCAAGTGATGAAGAAGATGAGAAGAAGAAGAACAAGCCATACAAGAAGAAGGATGGCAAGAAGAAGGAGTTCTACAAGAAGAAGAAGGGTGGAAAGGCATATATTGTTGGTGATTGGCTCACCGACATTGAATCATCTTGTGACTCCTCCGGAGATGAGAGCGATGATGAGAAAGAGAAGGTTGCCGCATTTGTGATGGGACCATCATCTTCACCGACATCTTCACCACCACCTTCACCCCCTTCTTCACCATCATCGTCCACTACTCACCTATGCCTTATGGCCAAGGGTGAACGAAAGGTACAAAACCATGATAGTGATGATGATGATGATAGTGATAGTGATGATGAATTTGATGCACCTTCTTATGATGAACTTGTAAAATTGCTAAACAAATACACTAAAATCATAAGAAGGACTAGAAGTGACAATGATGATCTTCAAAATGAAAATGAATCACTCTCATCTAAGCTTGAAAATGCTCAAAAGACTAGTGGTGAGCTTAGAGATCAAAATGAAATTATGTCTTCTACTCTCAAAGAGCTCAAAACCTCTAATAAAGAGCTTAAAGATCAACATGATAAACTTGAGAAGAAGCATGATGAGCTCATCACTAGACATAGCTCTCTAAAAGACAAATACACCACATTAAAAATTGACTATGATAGTCTTGTGGTTGCTAATGAACTTGCTCTTGAGACACATGATGCTACTAACAATGTTGTTAAGTGTGATATAGCTACATCATGTAATGATTTGATCATTGAAAGCATTGAGCAAGGTTCTAGTAGCAAAGGCAAGAGTGTGGTTGAGTCATGCAACCATGATGATTATGCCAAGATCAAGTGTGAGAATGAGAAGCTTGCAAATGAGAACAAGAAGCTCAAAGGTTTGATGGCTCTTGAGAAGCAAACATCAAATGAGTCACTTATTGAAGAAAACAAGAAGCTCAAGCAAGAAAAAGAGCATCTCAAGACCGGCCTAAGCAAGTTCACAAGAGGCCAATATTTGCAAAGTGAGCTCCTCATGAACACCGTAATGAAGATGGATAGAAGTGGTATTGGGTACTTGGCAAATCAAGAGAAGAAAGCAAAAGCTCAACAACAAAGCAAGTCAAAGCCCAAGCCAAAGAGATGTGTTGAGTGTGGTCAAGAAGGTCACTTTGCTCATGAATGCAAAACTCCACCACCACAACCCTTGCCCAAGCATGCTAGACCCTTTGCCTTCAATGCTCATTACATGCTAAGAAAAGATTCAAATGGAAAGATGAAAGTCATGTTTTTGGGTCCCCCAAATAAGAATAGGCCAAAGAAAATATGGGTTGCCAAGTCACTAGTTGAGAAAGTCAAGGGCCCCTCTCAAGTTTGGGTCCCTAAACAAAAAGCTTGATCTCTTGTGTGTAGGTGAACTACAAGACCGGTGGATCTCATTGGGTTATTGATAGTGGTTGCACTCAACATATGACCGGTGATCCTCATATGTTCACCTCCATTGAAGAGAATGGGATATGTCAAGAGAAGATCACATTTGGGGATAATTCAAAGAGCAAAGTCAAGGGTATAGGCAAGATTGCAATATCAAATGATCACTCACTCTCAAATGTGCTCTATGTTGCTTCATTGAGTTTCAACTTGTTATCCGTTGGGCAACTTTGTGACCTTGGCTTCCAATGCTTGTTCACACCAAATGAAGTTGAAGTTTCAAAGATAGATGACAAGCAAGTGATATTCAAAGGCTTTAGATACAACAATCTTTATCTTGTTGACTTCACCTCCGAAGATGCAAATTTGATGACATGTTTGTTCACCAAGACCTCACTTGGTTGGCTTTGGCATAGGAGGCTTGCACATGTTGGAATGAGCACTCTCAACAAGCTATTGAAGAAAGAACTAGTAAGAGGATTGAAGGATGTGAAGTTTGAAAAGGACAAACCTTATAGTGCATGTCAAGCGGGCAAACAAGTTGCAAACACTCATCCAACCAAAGCTTTCATGTCAACCTCAAGAGTGCTAGAACTTCTACACATGGATTTGTTTGGGCCTACAACATACAAGAGCTTGGGTGGTAATCTCTATTGTCTTGTGATAGTGGATGACTACTCAAGATATACATGGACTTTCTTCCTTCATGACAAATCCGAAGTGGCAAGTTGCTTCAAGAAGTTTGCAAAGAGAGCTCAAAATGAATTCGAAGTCAAGATAAAGAAGATTAGAAGTGACAATGGCTAAGAGTTTGACAACACCAACATTGAAGCTTATTGTGATGAAATTGGAATCAAGCATGAGGTTTCTTCAACCTACACTCCTCAACAAAATGGTGTAGTTGAGAGAAAGAACCGGACTTTGATCACCCTTGCAAGAACAATGTTAGATGAGTACAACACTCCCGAAAAGTTTTGGGCCGAGGCAATCAACACCGCATGCTATGCTTCAAATCGCCTCTTCCTCCAAAAGTTTCTTGGTAAGACCCCCTATGAGTTGCTTAATGGGAAGAAGCCGGACGTCTCATTCTTCCGGGTGTTTGGTTGCAAATGCTACATCTACAAGAAGCGTCAACACCTAGGGAAGTTTCAAAGACGTTGTGATATTGGTTTTCTTGTTGGTTACTCATCAAAGTCCAAAGCATATAGAGTATTTAACCATGCCACGGGTTTGGTTGAAGAAACATATGATGTGGAATTTGATGAATCTAACGGCTCCCAAGGAGCAATTGAGAATTGTGATGATGTAGGTGATGAACCCTTGAGGGAGGCCATGAAGAACATGCCCGTGGGAGACATCAAGCCAAAAGATGATGAAGACGATGTGCAAATCATTGATCCACCATCTTCATCACGAATGCCTCAAGATGATGACAAGAATGAGAGAGTTGAAAATGAAGATACTTATGTCTCTCATGAACAAGCCGAGGCACAAGCACAAGATGTTGATGCTCCCCATCCACCTCCTCAAGTGGTTGATAGAAGAAATTCACCTCTACTTCAAGCTCATCCACAAGAACTCATCATAGGGAGTCCTACTAAGGGAGTAATGACTCGATCTCAAAAGCTAGCTTCTTTTGTTGAACATCACTCTTTTGTCTCTTGTGTTGAACCTAAAAATGTAGAAGAAGCTCTTCAAGATCCGGATTGGGTGAATGCCATGCATGAAGAATTGAACAACTTCACCCGCAACCAAGTATGGACACTTGAAGAGCATCCTAAAGGTGCAAGAGTCATTGGAACCAAGTGGGTGTTCCGAAACAAGCAAGATGACCAAGGCATAGTAGTGAGGAACAAGGCAAGACTAGTTGCAAAGGGGTTCTCTCAAGTTGAAGGCCTTGATTTTGGAGAGACCTTTGCACCCGTTGCAAGACTTGAAGCCATTCGTATCCTCCTTGCATATGCATCACATCATGATATGAAATTATATCAAATGGATGTGAAAAGTGCATTCTTAAATGGCTTTATAAATGAACTAGTCTATGTCAATCAACCTCCCGGGTTTGAAGACCCTAGATATCCTAATCATGTTTATAGGTTGTCCAAGGTGCTATATGGGCTCAAGCAAGCCCCTAGAGCGTGGTATGAGCGCCTCCGGGACTTCCTCATTGAGAAGGGCTTCACCATCGGGAAGGTCGACACCACACTATTCACCAAGAAACTAAATGGGGAGATCTTCATTTGTCAAGTATATGTTGATGATATCATCTTCGGGTCAACAAATGAAGATTATTGCAAAGAATTTGGTGAATTGATGTCGAAGGAGTTCGAGATGTCAATGATTGGTGAGCTCACATTCTTCCTAGGTTTTCAAGTCAAGCAAATGAGAGAAGGGATTTTCATCTCTCAAGAAAAGTATACCAAGGATCTTCTCAAAAGATTCAAGATGGAAGAATGCAAGCCAATCAAGACCCCAATGCCATCAAATGGACATCTCGACCTAGATGAGGGAGGTAAACCGGTTGATCAAACTCTCTACCGTTCTATGATTGGTAGCTTGTTGTACCTTACCGCATCTAGGCCCGATATCATGTTTAGTGTGTGCATGTGTGCTCGCTTTCAAGCGTGCCCTAAAGAACCTCACTTAAGTGCCATAAAAAGAATCCTAAGATATCTTAAGCACACCCCAAGCATTGGTCTATGGTATCCTAAAGGAGCTAGATTCCAACTAGTTGGCTATTCCGACTCGGATTATGCCGGTTGCAAAATTGATAGAAAAAGCACATCCGGAGGGTGCCATTTGCTTGGGAGATCCTTAGTATCTTGGTCATCTAAAAAGCAAAATAGTGTGGCTTTGTCCACCGCCGAGGCAGAATACATTGCCGCGGGGGCTTGTTGTGCACAAATCTTATATATGAAACAAACCCTCCTAGACTATGGAATTGTTCTTGAAAAGGTGCCACTTTTATGTGATAATGAAAGTGCCGTTAAAATTGCTAACAATCCGGTACAACACTCTCGCACCAAGCACATTGATATCCGCCATCACTTTCTAAGAGATCACGTTGCTAAAAATGACATATCACTAGAAGGTGTACGAAGTGAAAATCAATTAGCGGATATCTTCACTAAACCTTTGGATGAGGCTACCTTTTGTAGGCTAAGAAGTGAACTTAATGTGCTTGATTCAAGTAACTTTAAAAAATGAGCGCGTGTTGTCCCTTGCATTGCATTGTATCATATGTCACGTTTATTTTATCGCAATGCATTTAGGGCTTGGCTAACACGGTTACGATAACCCTCCTTCGGAGGAGTGAAGAAGCCTAACCGTGGATCAAACTTGACAAGCAACCTAGCTTTACTTTCTTGTATTGCATTGCATATGCATGGTTGTTTGTTTGTTGTTTCTTTTCTGTTTAGCTTTGAGCAACCTCTATGTTCGTCCATGGATAGAGAGCATTTGACGCTCCTAAAGGACCAAAAACTCTATTGCATGGCCATACGTTGCTCCTCGGGTGTTTATTGCCTATTTTCGTAAAAATAATACTAGCCTAAGGCAAAATATTTTGAAAAATTTGAGGGTTTGAGTGAGGTCACTCATATCAGGTTCCAATTGGTGTTTATTTGTGTCTCTTTGAATTGGAACTTGATTGGGAGAAGTCGCGTCGAAGTTCGGAACGAAGAATGGCGAAGAACAGCGACCGGACGCTGGACCGGACGCTGCACCGGACGCAGTGATGCTTCACCACCGCGTCTGGTCCCGGCGTCCACCAGCGCGTCCGGTCATCCAGAAGAACCATTCCAGACCTAGGCACCGGACGCTGCACCGGACGCGCCTCTGACGACCACCGCGTCCGGTCCCGGCTACCACCACCGCGTCCGGTGCTCCGCGATGAATTCCCGAGCTCTCAACGACCGGACTCTGACCGCGTCCGGTCAGTCCACACCGGACGCGTCCGGTCACTCCAGGCGCTTACTGGAGTGTGACCGGACGCTGCACCACCGCGTCCGGTCATAATGACCACCGCGTCCGGTGATAGCGTGTCGAGCGGATCTGAGCCCCTCATATAACCCTTCGTTTTTCAATCTATTTTCTCATCCGAACGATTCCTCCGCCGCCGCCGCTCGCCGAGTCGCCGTTCGCCGTCTTCTCCTTCGCCGGCGACTCCCCTCCGCAGCCGCGCCCTCACAGCTCACCCTCGCTGCCGCGCGCGCGCCCGCCGTGCCCGGCTGCTCGCTGCCGCGCGCTCACCGTGCCCACGCCGCTGCCGTGCGCCACTGCCGCCAAATCGCCGCGCCGCCGCAATCCACCGCTGTTTTCCTCACCGCCGGCCAACCTTCCACCGCCGTGAGCTCCACTGCAGCCACCACTTACCCCACCTCGTGCCCTAGCTCTTCAATCCCCGTGCCCGAGCCTTCTAGGGTTTTCACCCAAACCCTAACCTAGGGTTTGATCGAAACCCTAATCCTTCAGGTGACGTCTCGCTCTATCTTCAATTCAAGTCACGTCATTCCATTTGTTAGGGCTAAGCTTGACCGATCTCTTTCATTGACTATCTCGCTCGGTCGTTTCAGAGCTCGATCGTCGATCTCGGGGGTTCTCGCGAACTAGGTCACCGCTTCCTCTCACCGTCGTCTCGTCGATCCGAGGTAGTTTCGCGTCACGTTTTCTCATCGTATCTAATATGCTTGCTATCTCTAGGGCTTCGCACCTTTTAGTAATATATGTGCTTATGGTATATCTTTCTATTCCATACGTGCAGCGAGTCAGTCGGTGTGTCAGGGTTAGATCTGTTCGCTAAATCCGAGGCCAAGCCTACGGATACGGATTGAGGCCAAGCCTCTCGAGTGTCAGTTCATCATCTTACAGAGGTTTTCAGGCAGTCGATTAGCATGGTGCGTTGCAAGAACGCCGGTGGTGCTCCTGGTGACGGGGACAACAGTCCTCCCCGCCGTGATGAGATTGCGCGTGGTAAGCGCATTAAGATTGCAGCCAGGAAGAAGAGGAAGACGCTTTCAGATGCTGAGGTTGCTCAGGCCGTGGCAGACGCTGCAGAGCAGGCAGAGAGAGGTGGCAGACGCAGTGGCATTCTCATAGGCGAGCGTCGCTTTCACCTTGAAGGTCGACAGCTCGGCACTGAGGCCACTGAGGGTACCGAGGCTACTGGACCTTCCGAGCAGATGTCAGTAGATCCACCCACAGAGCAGACAGAGGCTACACAGGCCACTGAGTCCACCCAGGCTACTGAGGCTCCACAGGCCACTGAGGATACAGAGGAGCAGGCAGCTCAGTCTCCACCACGTCGCCGCTCCACACGTGCTCGTACTCAGGTGACACCTAGGCCAGAGGGCCAGCGTCGTGGAGCACGTCCTCCTCCCAGAGCTAGAGGGTCACCCCCGGTCGAGCACTTTGACCTGAGGGGTGCTTCAGCACGTCAGGTGCAGGGATTGAGGTTCGTGGAGGTCAGCCGATGGTTTCCACCTGTCAGAGATTCCAGAGCTTCAGAGGGTTTCTATACCCCACTTCAGGAGGATTTCTACAGGGCCCTAGTTGACAGTGGCATTGCTTTCAGACCTCAGAGGGTGTGTCGACTAGAGGCATTGGTTGATGTTGTGGGAGAGCAGCTCCGTCCGCACCTGTCCTATATGCCCGGCTTATCAGATCTTCTTGGACGGACAGGTGCATACTGCGGCACATGGGTCAGGGAGTTCTATGCTTCTCTTTGGATTGATCCTGCCCATGAGTTCATACACTTTGCTTTCAGAGGCCGCGATCACAGATTGTACAGCTCCAGAGCTCGAGAGATCCTCAGACTTCCAGCTTCTGACACGAGGATCCATCAGTTATGCTATGGACAGACTCCACCTCCCAGACGCCCTCACGGCGGTTCAGTGCCACCCACCGACCTGGTTCGACCCTGCTTTCGCGAGCCTTTTGGCGAAGGGTCACGTCGTACGCCTGCTAGCCTGACGCCACTAGCCAGAGTCTTGGATGCTATACTCAGACGCACCTTACTGCCCAGACTCGGCTACAGAGAGGGACTGACGAGGATGCAGCTTTGGGTTGTTCACCACCTCCTTTCACAGCGACAGTTTGACATCTGGGATCTTATCCTTTGTGAGATGGAGGACACCATTGCTGAGGGCTTCAAGGGTAACCGTCAGCTTCCCTATGCCCACTGGATTTGTTTTATCATCAGATCTGCTATCCAGATGCCACCAGAGATCAGGGCGGAGATAGCTAACACTACTACAGCTTTCCCTGATTATGATATCAGACAGCTTTGGGCCTCTGTTACTAGAGATCAGGCCCCAGCGCCAGGACAGCGTGTGCGCCCAGATGTTCCTGAGACAGCAGCAGAGCAGGATGCCAGAGTTGACGAGCTTGCCGAGGTAGAGCTCGCGGACCTTGAGACTCAGACTGCTGAGATACCTGAGGATGTCACTTCAGACAGCACTGATGAGGACTACCAGCCCATCCCCAGGTACCGGTCTCCTCGGTCTCACGACCACGAGGCCGGTGAATCTGGCTCAGCCTCCCGCTCAGACCCAGCCATGGTGGCTATCCTTGAGAGGTTGACCCAGGCTCAGGAGCAGCAGCAGCAGTAGATACAGCGCCAGGCACAGGATACAGCTGCAGCACTAGCACAGATTCAGGCTCGTCAGGACGAGTTTCAGAGACAGCAGCTTGAGATCCAGAGGCAACAGGTTGAGATGCAGCGACAGAGTCAGCAGCAGTACATGGATCTCCTGCGTCACCTTATCACAGTTGGGGTTCCTCCGCCTGCATCTGTCATGGCTCCGGCTTTGCATTCCAGTGATCCGTTGAGTCAGGGACAGCCGAGCTTACAGTTTACATCTCCACAGCAGCAGGTTCCCCAGTCTTTTCAGTCCCCGAGCTTCACTCCTATACATACGGGGTTTACACCGTCAGACCAGCCTCGCCCGCACCTTCTGACAGGCACACCTATTGGTGATTTCAGTGCCACCTACAGCGAGTTGACTGGTCAGCCGACACCCTCGCACACTACTACGTTTCACACTTCGTCAGGGTTGTCAGCTCCCGAGGCAGTCATTCCTCCAGTGACAGGGACCGGGACTACATAGACCATCCCTTCTTCAGTTGCCTCGACAGACCCCCCAGCTACTGGCGCACTTCAGGCTCAGGTTACTCAGACAGATCCACTTGTTGCTACACAGTCAGTGCCTGTTCCTACTCAGACCCAGACCGCTTCGCAGCCACGTGCTTCTTCAGAGGGTCAGCCAGATAGCTCAGACTCCGAGGGCGATTCGCTTCACTTCGTGATCACTCCGCGCACCTCGGCACCCGACACGACTCCGTCTGTCCCCCCGTCAGATTAGATTAGTTTTTGGCGCTTGATGCCAAAGGGGGAGAGAGAGTAGTTTCAGGGGGAGTTTGTTAGTGGGTTTTCGTTCTTTGTGTGCTACTTTCATGCATATCATGTTTACTTTTCAGCATTGCATTCGTGTGACATTATCGTCGAGTCGTAAACTTTGAGTCTTAATGTGTTATCCGTCTCAGTGATTAATATATGTCACCGTTTTAGCTATAGCTCTAAGGTTGTGCTTCCGTGCCTTACTCCGATTACTTATGAGCTATATCTTTATGTGTACTAACGCGTTTTTGTCTTATCTTATGAAGTACACTCTTTTGGCTTGGAGCACATAAGCAATTCCTAACCTTTTATGCTTATTGTTTTTTTGCTTATGTGAACCAAGCATGCTCGAAAACCTTCACTCTAATCCTTTGAAACTTAATGTTGTCATCAATCACCAAAAAGGGGGAGATTGAAAGCATCTAGGCCCTAAGGTTTGGTTTCGGCAATTAATGACAACACTTTATTACCATGACTAACGTGTGTTTTGCAGAAACATTGGTAAGTTAGGTCATGGAGGTGATAACTGCTTTGAGCACTGTGGTATTCGTGTCCCTTGATGGAAATCGTTTCGGTTTTCAAAAGAGTGACGTCAAGATTAAGGACGGTTAGTTCCGGATGTCGAGGTGTTGAGACACATTCGGAATAGTCGTTAGGATCTTCGTTTTTCTCTTTTGGCCGTACTATAAAGGGGGGCATGAATGGGTAACTTAACCTAGGCGAGTTCTATGTTTAGGTGTGGTGCACACTTGTTAAACTTGGCGCTAGGCAACCCTAGAATAGTTCAAAGTTCAGTTGGAAGCAACTTGGTTGAAGTTGCGACGCGTTTCGGAAAGTTTCGGGCTGTTTTTCTAGTGACCGGACGCGGTCTTCGGGAGCACCGGACGCGTCCGGTCAGTACGTTACCGCGGCTAGGGTTCGGCCCTGATCACCGGACGCGGTCCTCGCGAGGACCGGACGCGGTGGTCAGCGACCGACACGTGTCACCTGGGGAGAACGCCCGTCGGACGCGACCTGGCTGTGATTGGCACGTCCGGTCACAGTCCAGTAAGGTCCAGAGAGGACCGGACGCGTCCGGTCATCAGCCATCGGACACGGCCTCGCGTCCGGTGCGAGTACAGTAAGCACCCTTGCACGATCGGACGCGTCCGGTCACCCCTGACCGGCGCGTCCGGTGGTTCAGTTCAAAATCGCGTTTTGACCGTTACGGGCGACCGGCGCGTCCGGTCAGTTCGACCGGCGCGTCCGGTCAGCCCGTGTCAGAAAGTAACGGTTCGTTTTCTTTGAGGGGTGTATAAATACAACCCCTCCACCTCTTTTAGAGGTCTCTTGCTCATTCAATCATCTGAGAAAACCCTTTAGAGTGCAAGGGAGTGCAAGAGCTCTAGTGAGGATAGAGATTTGAGAATCAAAGTTTGAGTTTCCTCACTAGTGATTAGAGAGTAGCAAGTGTGCATCCATCTCCTCATTTGGGCTCGTTGTGGTCAAGTGAGAGTTCTAGCTTGTTACTCTTGGTGATCGCCATCACCTAGACGGCTTGGTGGTGATTGGGAGTTTGGTGATCATCCGGCGGAGCTTGTGGATGACCCAACTCAAGTTGTGAGCGGTTTTGGGTGATTCGCCGCGATGGAGTGTCGAAGAATCAACCCGTAGAGAGCACTTGATCCTTGCGCGGATCAAGGGGGAGCGACACCCTTGCGCGGGTGCTCCAACGAGGACTAGTGGGGAGTGGCGACTCTCCGATACCTCGGAAAAACATCGCCGTGTTCCTTGCCCCTTTACATTCAAGCAATTACTTTCTCGTATTTACTTTCATTGCTTGTTTTACATTCCTAGAATTGCCATGCTAGACTAGGATTGGAAACTAGGGTGCAAAACTTTTTATCGGTAGACTCTCTAGGAACACAAGTAGGCACTAGGGGTGAATTCCGGCTTGTAGGATTTAATTCTTGCAATTAATTTTTAGAAAAGCCCAATTCACCCCCCCTCTTGGGCATCTTGATCCTTTCAATCAGTACCACAACGACACTTATTTAGGGACAGAGGAAGCACTTTATTGTCATCATGTGTACAGTACTACCATAGCCGTTCCATGATTCCATCTTCGATAATGATAGGGTTAGGGCGTCCGACGGACGGACGCTCCGCTTAATGGGCCTGGGACCAGCCCAGACAACTTCCCCAAGTATTGTAACATTTCCCCACTCTCACTACTTCCATGGAACCATCCATCCACAATGGCCACATACATCGCGCAATCCGCCCGCCGCAACCAACGCAGCGTCCGCTCGCACCCACTCTGCCTCACCGCAACTGCCATCCTCCGTTGCATCCCATCCCGTGGCGCGCCCGCCCCAATCCCATGCCATGCCATCATCCCGCGTCGCGCCCCCGGCCATCTCACCCCGTCTGTCCGGCGGCCTCCTTCCCCGCCCCGGCGGCGCCCCTCCCCCACCCCGACGTCCTCACTCACCGGGAGTTCTCAACGCCCACGGATCCGGTGGCCCTCTCCCCTACCCCGTCGAGATCCATGGAGGTGGCGCGACAGTGTTGCAGGGGACTGGACGGCTCTCCCCCACCCCAGCGTGGCACCCTCTCCACCCCCGGTAGTGCCCTCTCTCACCATGGCGACCGAGCTCCCCCCACCCCAACGGCCGGAATCGACCGGCCCAGCCTCCCCCCTCCCAATGTTGCATATGTATGTTTCAAGTGTTCAAGCATTTCAAATGATGTATGTTGCAAAAGTAAATCGAGGGATGTTGCACATGTTGCATATGTTGCAATTGTTTCAGAGGCATGTTGCAAGCGTATGTTTCGAGTGTTTTTTATGTTTCAGAGGTATGTTTCATCTGTGTTTTTCGGACGCATGTTACAAGTGTGTTTATCCGGATGTTGCATATGTTTTACACATACATTACATGTGTTTTATTTGGATGTGGCTTATGGTTGCAATGGTTTTTAAGTGTTTTCATGTGTTTTTCAATTATTTTAGAAGCATGTTTCAAGTGTTTCAACTACCTTCAGCGTATGTTGCAATTGTTGTATTTAGATGTTTCAAAAGTAGATCGGGTGTTGCAGCTCTCCTCCCCACCTTTTGTTGCATGGTCTCTCCCGGCGTCGGCAGGGCATCCATACGACGTCGTGACCGGGTCCTTCCAAATCAGAGGTGCCACGCGCCCTGCCCCTCTTGTCGCTCGGGCTGGGGCGCGCCCCGTGTGGAGCGCGAAACAGAGTGCAGCGTGCGGGCATCCGGATGTGGGCGTCCGTCCGAATATCCGGATGCTAGCACTATCATTCCATCTTTGGGTTGCCACTTCAAAGCACCCGGAAATATCTCCATCTCCCCTGATCTGGCCAGCCATTGCTGACCGAAAATATCCGAGGAAGCTTGTTAACCATGTGCTGTGCCGCTTGGAAGAACCAATATAATCATTCATTCCATGTAGTACAAAATTATACATCGACTTGCTTGCAACAATTATACCGATCTAACCTTGGCGTTTAATAACCAGTCTTACTACACTCCACACCTGACAACTTCACGTGCTTGTTCCGCGCGTGGACACGACGCATACGTGTACTCGCTGTCTGGAACGTCACGACAACGCCGCCCGTGTCGACGACGCGGCACCGGCACCGGCGTCGAAGAGCGCCTCCATC
Source organism: Saccharum spontaneum (assembly GCA_022457205.1). NCBI lineage: Eukaryota > Viridiplantae > Streptophyta > Magnoliopsida > Poales > Poaceae > Saccharum > Saccharum spontaneum. The sequence continues at coordinate 28,999,494 of CM039609.1, read as the reverse complement.
TTCTCGAGGCTCCTCCCCTTGGTCTCAGGCAGGCACGCGTAGACGAACACCCACGCCGCCACGGACAGCGCCGCGAACCCCAGCGAGAAGGTCGCCATGAACGCCACGGCCGCCGCGACGCACATCGTGGCCGCCCACGGCGACACAGCAGTGGTCGCTCGCAAGGTTTTATTTACCGGTATTTTAAAAATTTCGGTGGTCACCGATAAACGGGAATATCGGATATATCGGAAATTTATCGGCGATAGATATAAAATTTCGGAAGAAATTTAGACAAAAAATCACTATGCCAAAACAACACAAAGGAGACACCTGATTTAGTGACCCAAAAGAAAAACGCGTCACTCATATAAAATTAGTGACTCGTCTAGTTAAAACACGTCACTCATGTCTTTTTACAGTGACGCGGCTCAAGAATACAAGTCACTCCAATATGGTCCACGGCTCGTCCCTCCCAGAGCCAGCGTGTCTGTGACGCGTAATGGGAGCCGCATCAGACCGGACCCGAAAAAATAATCCATTTCAGTTTATCGATGACTCACGTCCAGAATCAAGCCCGTCACCCCTCTGCGTCCGTGGTCCTCCAGCCCGCATCTTCTCCACGTTGGTCCTCCAGCTCGGCTCTTCGTCTCTCTCTCTCCCCCCGCATCTTCTCTGTTCCACCCTCAGGCGAATAGTCTCCCCGCCCGCCCTCCACCTTTGGTCGCCGCCGGTGCGGTCCACGACTCCGACGCCACTTGTGTCGCCTGCAGCTCCGCATAGGCGACGGATTCGGTAGGGTTTGGGCCTCCCTCCTCTAGATCTGGCCGGATCCACTGCCTTCCCGCTGACTTCCCTTTTTTGTGTGGTTGATTTTGGCAGGTTATTTGGCGGTTGGATTTGATGGCGGTGGCGTCGCGGCTGGCGGTCGCGCGGGTGTCGCCGGAAGGCGCGTGCCCCGCGGCGGCAGGGAGGAGGAGTGGGCTCGCGGCGTTTCCGACCGCCAGGATTGGGACGAGACGCGGCGGGGCCGTCGCGGCCAGCCCCCCACGGTGCACGGTAGAGGCCGTGCAGATGACGGAGCCGCTCACCAAGGAGGACCTCGTCGCCTACCTCGTCCCCCGATGCAAGCCCAAGGAGAACTGGAGGTCAGAAGCTTCCATATGCTCCTTTTCTTATTTTTTTTTATTTTGGTTCCTCTCTAGTACCAGTAGTGGATTGAGGGGCTTCCCCTGCTGTTTTCCTGATTCAAAAAAACAACGCCTGTCTAGCTCTAAAATTGAAGTGCTGGTGAGAGTGACTAACATTAGAGATGGATTAGCGCTTTGTAATGATGAGCCGTGAGCTGGCTCTAGTGTGTATGTGTACTAGATGATTTCATTAGTGTGATGATCACTTGGTCACCATTTTATCTTGTAACTGTGTTCAAGTCATTTGAGCATCGATAATTCTGGTATTTATTGAAGCTATCCCTGTATTTTCTTTTTTAAAGAAGGAAAATATATTTCAGTTGGCTGTTCAGTTTATCCCCAAAGTAAACGTCTGTCCTTTACAGATTCGCGACATACTGAATGGGCTTGCTGAGAGATTTAATTGCGACAAGATAATGGAAGAAAACAATGTTATCGACCTCAAGCAGGTACGGTTCCATTTGCTCCTTCCCTTTTGCATGAATGTGGCTGCTATATATCATCCACCAACAATTGAAACTGGATGGAAAGGGCGTTTCCCATCAATTCGATGGGTCACTCTCACTCATATGCTTTAGATGACACAGCTTAACAGAAGGTTGTGCAGGGTTTTCTGATGGCTCTAGTTTATCTTTGTAACCTGTCTGATTTGTATGGGATGTAGGGAAAGCAAAGCATCTCACTACAACCTGGAGGCCAATTGGAACTCAGTGGTGCTCCTCTCGAAACATTACATCAAACTTGTGCTGAGGTCAATTCACATCTTTATCAGGTAGCTTCTCTTACTCGAGCATCTTGTTGGAGTTTATTTTGTAGTTTTTTTAACACACTGACTAGGGTCTCATGGATCGCAAAAAAAAAAAAAAAAGACTAGGGTCTCATGGGAAAATGTTCAAAATTGCATGGCGCCACATTGTATTATTTCTGCAAGACTGCATTTCAGTGCAATTAGGGTATGACCTCAATGTTTGCCTGTTCTTGCAGGTCAATGCACAGTTGGAGAGGAAATGGGAATAGGATTTCTTGGGCTTGGCTTTCAAACGAAATGGGCACTGAGTGACATACCAATAATGCCAAAGGTAATTCTTTCCTTTAACCTTGTAAACTTAATAACTTATATTTGTTGAACTTTGTATTTTTCCTGGACTGTTAACTACTGCTCGCTAGTCACCTCAACCCATCATACTTGTTTTGACTTTTAAGCATAGTATTCTTGATACTTAAATAGTTAAATAAGATGCTTAACCTATTTTCTTCAATTTCCTGAATGTAACTAACACCGTAGTCATGTCATCCTTGTATAGGAATCAAGTGAGGAGTTAGCGATGGGTGAATTTTTTGGCATAAAACCTCCTGAGAAGAAGGCAAGTATAACACATTCCCATTCTGTGATTTCAGATTTGCTGCATTTTGTTATGTCGGTTTAGGCATCTTTCCGGCTACACTGTGAATTATCTCTATTTCCGGCTACACTATTCTAAAAGCTCTTGTAACTGACTAGTGTGGATCAGGTAGTGTTAATGTGCTATTATACTTGTGGTTGAGATATCATCGTTCATACTGATTCTATGGGTCCTCTCTGAACTCCTCAGTGTAATTAGATGCATTCACAATCCAATGTTCTGATGATTGTCCAATCAGTCAACTGAAGTACAATGCGCCGTGAAGCAAAATCTTCTGTATGTAATTTTAGATAGGTGGTGGTGTTCTTTTTAAGTGAACAATAATGTCATGTCTGCAGGTGCTCTTTCCTGTGTAGTGCTGCTAGCGTACTATAATCAATTTGTGAGGCTAGACATATGTAGCACTGCTATGATTTTGGGTACTAAAACAAAAAAAATTACATAATTATTGATCTGGTATCATTTTGGGGATGCAAGTTGCCTTCTGAAGTCAATTCCCTTATCTTTGAAGCCAGCCATTGCCTTAATTTCCTTTACCTGATATCTCTATTGTTTTGCAACATGCACATGGTGCCATTTTCCTCTGCTGCCACCTATCTTGGTAATCATCATTTCCATGTTAACTGATGATATGTGATATTTTAAAATAAAAAATGCCTTTTTGATATGGGAATGATGGATAGCACTCACTTGTATTCTGAACATTAACTTGACTGGATACATTCAGGTCTGCGCATCCAGCAGCGACCCCGACTCACCGACAACACATCAGGCGACCTCGACTCTCTATAAGTCTCTTATTGCTTTAGCTTTCTTTTTTCTTTAGTTTGTGCTTTGCTGATCCATTCCCATGGGATATTTATTTTCGTAAGATAAGATTCTTTTAGTCATACCTGAATCTCAAATTTTACTACCGCAACTGCTATTTTTTTATGCTACAAATCAAACCAGGTTGTGTGGGAATGTACACATGCCGTTCAGTCTCTTCACTTTGTATTAGTAGTATGGCTGCCGATACTGCATTTTCAACTGTGAGATTTAGTGTGTTATTATGATGATGCATTGTTTGGTTATATAAAATGTCTTAGTGTCGTTTGGGATTGCAAATTTCTTTTCTGACATCCTTTGGTGTAAATTCATTGGACTAAGCATTGCCTAAATAAGTTCATACACACTCTGGTCAAAAAATACGACACATATTCTTGTGCTACTACCTACTGTTCTTAATAGAGGGAACCATTCTAATTATTTGATTGACAATTCTTTACTTATCTGTCATGTTTGCTACCCGGTGCTTATTCTTACTGTGTCCTTTGCATTGTTTGTGCCTTCTCATTCGGCACATATATATGCTTGCTAGCCCGTGCAGGTGCGCTAGCCTTCTTGCTAGTTATTTTCTACTTTGCTGTAGGTTCAGAGCAGATTTTCCTCTGATATGAATTGCAAATACAATGGCAACTTGCACGTGAAGGTGTATCTTTGTCCTTTCTAAATGCCTGTTCAAGTAGAAGTTTCCTCTCTAGTTATTTTCCAAGCAGTAACTAATTATTGTTTTGTTATATGCTAGCTGATTTATTGGAGCATAATGATTTTGCAGGATCTCAAGAACAGCCTATATACTCAATGTAGTTACAGCTTATGTAATGTAAGAAATCTTTGTTGCTGCTCATGTATTATTAGCAATCATCTAGGCTTGTAGCTCCTTGAGTAGATGATTTGTAGCTTAAGTTGTATGTGAAGTTTGTAAAGAATTGATTGCTGAAATGGATGAAACATGTGTAATGCAAAAAGGACAATAGTAGAGATTTTTCTGTACAGAGTGTCTTAATAGCTGAAATGTACCATTTTGTGAAAACATAGGGTTCAGAAACGTACACTGTAGATCTAGATTTCTTTTTTTTTTGTTTTTGTAAATTGTTATCAGTGACGCGTTTTCTCAACACGCGTCACTGCTATTTTCACATCAGTGACGCGTTTTCTCAACACGCGTCACTGCTATGTCACATTAGTGACGCGTTTTCTTAACACGCGTCACTAGTATATTTACATCAGTGACGCGTTTTTACGCGTCACTAAATTTTTCACATCAGAGACGCAACAAAAGTGACGCGTATTTTCCGCGTCACTAATGAGCCTCTGGACGCGTCACTAATTAGCTTTTCTGGCATAGTGAATGACTCATTTTGTTCAGGAAAGCACATAGATCATTTTTAAATAATCTAACATAAAAAACTAAATAAAACATATTATTAGCTGCTTATTCAATGAGGAGGGCAGTGACATGGCTGGAGCGTGCTGAGTGTGTTGTGGCGGTAACAACTTGAACTTAGAAGAGAAGGGGAGAGAAAATTAAACATGGATTAAGGTTAGAGTATTGGGTGGGCTTTGGCGTCTATTTGGATGACAAAATTTTAAAAATATAAAAATTTCAGACGATAGAGGAAAAATTTCGGACCCAACCGGTAAACGGGATATCTTGGAAATTTTGGATTCTACCGGTCAATATTTTTTCCCTGGTCGCTCGCATGGACAAGCCGAGGACTAGGAGCGACGCGGCCATGCCGCCCGCGCTGGTGAGCAGCAAGGGCCTGTGGCCGAGGCGGTCGGCGAGGAACAGTGGGACCACGATCGCCACCGTCTTGGCGGCGCCGAGGAGCACCGTGGCGCCCAGCACGGCGCGCTCCGAGGTGATCCCGACATGGCTGAACACCCGCGGGGCGTACAGCACCATGGCCGCCACGCCGCACCCCTGCTGGAACACCTGCAGCCCCAGGATGGCCAGCATCACGCGCCGGACGGCCGGCGTCGGTCGCTGCAGGATCTCGCGCCACACGCTCGTCGACGGTGGCGCGCTGCCACCGCCGCCGTAGCCCGCCGCCTGCTTGGTGACCTCCTGCACGGACGCCACGATCTCCTGGAGCCAGCGGTCTGCGTCCCCCACCGTGCGCGCCAGCACGCGGCGCGCCTCGTCGGGGTGGCCGTGCAGGACGAGCCAGCGCGGGGTCTCTGGCATGGCGACCGCGGCGGCGGCCGCTAGGAATAGAGGAGGGACGGTGCCGATGCCGATCATCAGGCGCCAGTTGAGTGGCGTGGGGAGGCCGGCGAACGCGAAGTCGGCGATGTAGCTCAGCAGGATGCCCGAGTTGCTGGCGATCTGACGTTGCACGCGCAAGCATGATGTCGTCAGACATAATAATCCCTTGTTTAGATCCCAAAATTTTGTGTAAAAAATTCCTATAACACTTTCGTTGTTATTTGGTAAAATTTGTCTAACCATAGACTAACTAGGCTCAAAAGATTCGTCTCGACATTTACAGACAAACTGTGCAATTAGTTATTTTTACCTACATTTAATACTCCATGCATACGTCTAAAGATTCGATGTGATGGGTACTGTGCAAAAAATTTTAGGTCTTTTTGGCAATCTAAACAAGGGCCAGGTTTAGTTTCAAACATTTTTTGCTTCCATCCATCATATCGAATGTTTGGACATATTTATGGAGTACTAAACGTAGATGAAAAAAAACTAATTGCACAGTTCTCGGAGAAATCACGAGACGAATATTTTAAGCCTAATTAGTCCATGAAAAGTTTTAAATGCTACCATAACCAACATGTGCTAATGACAGATTAATTAGTATCATTAGGTTCGTTTCGCATTTTTCTTACAGGTTCTGTAATTTGTTTTTTTATTAGTATCTGAAAACCCCTCCCGATATTCTTCCGACACATTCGATGTGACACCTAAATTTTTTTTGCGAACTAAATGCAGCCTTAATTTTGTGCAATGATGACTTGCTGTAAATAAATTAGTAAGTCTTTGTTGCTTTCTACACCGTCCACCGCCTCGATCGCGATCTCACCACCTTGGCCCCCACAAGTCGGCGTCTAGCTCGCCGGAACCCGGAAAACCACCACCCCAAAGCCATGCGAGCGCACGCAAACCTGTCGTCCTCCCGTCATTGCGTTTCATTTGGATGTTGACCGAGAATTTCTTACATGATGTTTAAAAAAACAAGTGGAAGATGTGAGAAAAAAACGTACATTATGATGAACAAAATTAAGCATGTTTTGATTTGGTTTCTTCTGTTAGGCCTCTATTAACATTATTAACATTACTGTATCAGTTGTATTTCAATGATAACTCAATGTGCCGTCCGTAAAATAGAGAGTCCATCTTCGATTTTTGTTGCTAAATGTATCAATATGTTCATGCAATCTATACTTGGCCAGATGGGCCGGGCACCGTGGGCCGACACGAGCATGGCACTGAAAAGCACGGCCCAAACACGGCATGGCCCGGCTCCTGTCGTGCCCGTGCCTGGCACGGCCTGGTCGTAGTGCCGTGCCTGGGCCGTCATATCGGCCCGTAGTGCCGGCCCAGGCATGACATGGTTAATGGGCCGACACGATCTGGCTCGATCCTTTCTAGCAATTGGATGAGTCCAGGGGATTCCTAGCCATTAGATGAGAATATATATGCACCTCCCAAACCCTAATCCCCAATTTCCTTCCCACGGGCCATGGCCTCGACCCTGACTTCGAGTCTCCGACCCCCAACTTCCGTCACAACGACTTCGTTGTTCCATGGCCATCTCCCCCCGGCTCCAGTCCGCCCCGTGGCGGCGCGGCCTCCTCCCGTGTTGGACTCCTCCTCCTGTCCTGCGACCTGCGCCCAAATCCTCCTCCAGTACTCCCCACAGCGGCTCCTCCTTCCGTCCTGGCGTCCTGCGGCTTCGCGACCTCGGTGTAGCAGCGCAGCGGCGCAACGGCCTCTGTGCTGACGAGCTGGAGAGCAGCCTCGACGTGCAGCGCGACGGCTTCAGCAAGGAAGCGGCGGCGCGATGCAGTGGCCTCGGCGAGGTAAGCGGCGGCGCGATGGCCTTGCCACGTCGGGCCAGGGGCGGCACGAGCATGCATGGGCTGCCATGCCCAGCGGCATAGCACGACACAACTAATAGCCTATAGTGTCATGCCCGTCGTGCCTGGGCGGCCCGTTTAGCCATGTATAATGCAATCCAAGTAACTTCCATTTAAGTTGAACGGGGCAAGTTTTGGTTTGATCTCTTCCACGAGCTCTATTACCCGTCGCTACCTAGACGTGCCACGCCACCCATACTATAGTGGTGTAGTAGTCTCAATAAGATCGCCTAATCAAGAACAAGGTACGAACAACCATGCACATACGGTCGCCGGGAGCCGTCGTCATCGTACTACCTGTACTCCCTCCATCACTAAATAATTGTCGTTGTCGTTAGCGTAAAATACGTGTAATATTTATATCTCTAAATAAATTTATTAAAAAACTATTTCCTCCATCCTGAAATCTGAGATATAGTATTCTACATATGTTAATGTCTAGATTTAGCAAAGTTTATTAAAAAGAAAACCATAATTTAAGAAGAATCACCTTAATTAATATCATTCTATGGGTACATACGTCATTTTAGGATTCTTTGTCTTAAAATTTTTAAAACGCACTATATTACAGAACACACTACAGCACATCCCTTTATAGGAGGCGTTTATAAATGCCTCCAGAAATGGTCAAAACGCCCTCAAAAACCTTTTGAGGCATTTTTTAAAACGCCGTCTAAAACATGGAAGTAAAAATTCTTTTGAGGCGTTTTTCCAAATTGCCTTTTAATATCAACATATAAAGGCATTTTGTGACTGCCTAAAATACAATTTAGAGGCGTTCTGTACAATGCCTTCAAACATTAATGGAGGCATTATTAGAAATGCCTCCAAAATCAAGGCTTATTAACAGTGAGAGCACACATTAGCATTGGCTACATCCAAACTTTAAAATATTTCATACAGACATAATTTTTCATCTCCAAATATCCATAAGATAGAAAAGTAAAGATGATCCTCACTACAGTTGTTTAGGTTCTCATTCCTAAGTGACGATCCTCAGTACTATTGTTTAGGTTCTCATTCCTAAATGACACAGGTTTTCTACTCCCTTTAAGAGATAAAAGCACGACATGCGTACATCAAAACAATATACATATGCAAGTATAAATCCAACTGAATAGATATTGCCTCATTGCCAGCCTTCCTACTGTCTTCACTTAGCGATTGCTCCTGCTTGCAACCAAATAAACATGTCCCAATAAGTATCAGTGCTTAGTACAAGAGAGCATTACAAGTATAACTGAGAGCTAAGACTTCTGGTAATAAGCACACTTCCATGTATTATGCAATAAGAATAACCCTTATCTGTTAAAAATCTCTGGGAACACTACTAGTTGAATATCAAATAAGCAGTCAGCAAATGCAACACAGAAAACTGAAAATTGGCTCAGAAGTTACAACAATATTAGTGACTATCGGAAGTACATAATGATGTGTGCATCTTCTCAGTCATTCTGATAGATCCTGTCCTAGACTTTATTAATATTATATATTATTATGTTAAACAAAATAATCTCATATGTGTGAAGTAAACTTTAACTTCCTTCTTAGCAAACTGAGTTCATAATGTAAATATGAATAGAATTCTTTAGAATGCAGAAATAACCAGAAGACAGATCCAGTAGTGGCAAACATACCCTGTGAAATCTTGTAGTAAGCTCAAAGCAGTAAGCAAGATAACCGATCCTTTCTTGTAGTGTTCTTTACTAATGAGTAATAACCTAGTAAAGCAGGTAACTCAAAAAAATGCAAGTTAACCAATAGGCACAGATAGGTAAAGATCATAGATCCACTAACAACCTCACTCATGTAGTAAGTATAATCATTCAAAGTGCTTTAGCCTTTGACAGTAATAGTTACCTATCATTTTCTCCAAAACAGAGGCATATCCTCTACGGCATTTTGTAATTAGTAATTAGCGATGATAAAAGCTGCCACTCAACCTCTATGGCCAATTTTGCTTACATAAACTGCATTTCTGGAACTCATAAGATAATCACACAAGGAACCAAGAAATGAAACATGCATCATTGTTGAAGACCAGCCATGCAGACATCTAAGATATAAAACTATGCATGAATCCTATCATTGAAAACAAAAAACAAGAGCATGACCACTATAGAAGCAATGGCTCAGCTACTATAAGAGGATTATGCACTCAGCTATTTGTCAACCCACTGTCACTGCTACTATGAGGCCAAGCTATTTCTCAAGAGCATAAAAAATATCCAATTTAAATACTCAGGGGATCTTGTTATCACAAGATAATCCATAAGCTTGTCGATCTGATAAGCTCAGGCACATGTTAGACAAACTTGTCAAAAGCTATACATTCTATATGGCACAGAATCGATCATATATTGGTATATCGCTTTACCTCGTGGGAAGCTAATGAATATCCTGAGCCAGTATTCTGCTACTGGGGATAACTCATCCTTTTCACGACCTCCGGGACAACTCATTTAAGCAATTTCTGTTTGCAACGTCAAATATCAGTAAAACCATCACTTCCAGGAAAATCAAGCATGAATCCTCATCTACTATTTGCAATTACATTTTTTTCATTTTAGCTTTCTTCAAGGCTCCCCCCTGATTTCAATTGACTCAATCACTCAACAGCAAGATTGTACCAATAAAACAGGTCGAAACTCCAAACAAATCATGCTCTTCTAAATTTGTGCGGATAAGAAAAGTTTGGTTTGGACAATTGGCAAAAAAAAGAGTACCGATCTATACAAGTTACTGTACAATTCCTAGATAACTCTCTACACCAATACAAAAAAATGTTTATTTATCTCAGAATTTGCATAAACCGTAGTTTATTATTTCTAATTCATTTGTGCAGATAAGAAAACATTTGGTTACAAGTATATACAGATCTGTACAAGTTATTGTACAATCCCTAGATAACTCTCCTACACCAATGGAAAACAATGTTTATTTATCTCTGAGATTGTATAAACCCTGGTACATTCTGCCTAATTTATTTGTGCAGATAAGAAAAACAAATGTATATATTTGTATACAATTCCTAAATAATTATCTACACGAAACAATGTTTATTTATCTAAGAATTTGCATAAACCCTAGTACATTCGATTGAGCAGAGCAGAGCAGAGCAAGCTAGGATTTGCAATTTTGCATACCTTGCGTTGGGCAACACACCATGTCCCTGAATATATATTGGATCCAGATTGCATATCGTTTCCCAAAAATGACAAAATAAAAAGAGAGAAGGCAGAGCATACTACCTGTTGTGGCTCCATGGACGGCGCTGGTAGTTTCCGTGGAGAGAGAGGGCCGTAGGCGCAGGCGTCGCTGCTGTTGGGGTGTGTGAGGCTGAGGTGCAGCGTGAGGGAGTCTCCTCTTCAGGCTCTAGGCGGACGGAGCTGGTGCAGCTGCCGTGTAAGGGAGAGGGTAGAGGCGCCGGCGTTGCTGCAGCGGGGTTGCGCGAGGGGAGGTGCCGGGCGAGGGAGATGGCCGCAGGTGGGGCGGCGTTGCTGCGGGTCCTGTTGCGCCGCCAACGGAGGGTAGATCTGAAAAGGAGCCATGTAAAAAAAATCCACCAAGCGTACAAACCCTAGGCAATGAGGAGAAAGGATCGTAGGAAAGGTGAAAATCCACATTGTAGAGCACAGGTAAGGCAAATCAATCACGGAGAAATGAACATATAAACTGGGAAATCCCCAACGACAGAGAACAAAGCACAGGTAACAAAATCAAACATGGGAAAATCTATGGAAGCGGTGGAAGCAGGATTATCCATGGACAAATCATCACGCAGCGAGATGGAGGCGGAGTTCGCGCTGGCGTTCGCGCCGGCATGCCGACTGACGTAGGGCGGACACGAGACGCCGAGCGGAGGCAGCGGGGTTGGGGCTCGCCGTCGTGGTCCGTCTGCGCAGGCTGGTGCGCGCCGCATGGCGCGTGTGGGGGGAGGACAGGGAGGGCGGGGAGGGGGCGACGCCGGAAGCAGGGGAGGCGCGGCGCTGGGCCGGAAGGGAAGCTTCGACAGGAAGAGGGAGGACGGGTGAGGAGAGACCGAGAGAGGCAGCCAAGATATTTGTTTCCTGGAGCAGGACCGGGAGATCGGACGGTCGTGCGTGGAGGACGACTAGGCCACAGGAGGAATCAGAAAATGTACTACTCCGTAGTAGTAGGGCCTCGTGACGGGTGAGGAGAGACCGAGGCCTTGTTCAGTTCCCCAATTCTCTCCCCAAATTCCACTATGCAAAAAGAAGATTCCCCGTCACATCAAAATGTCGGCAAATGCATGGAATACTAAATGTTGATGAAATCAAAAACTAATTGCACAGTTTTGTTGTACTTTGCGATACGAACATTTTAAGCCTAGTTAGTCAAAATTTGGATAATTTTTACCAAATACAAACGAAATGCTACAGGAATTCTGATATAGTGTTTTTCTCCCCAATTCACCCATCTAAACAAGGCCCGAGAGAGGCAGCCAAGATATTTGTTTCCTGGAGCAGGACCGGGAGATCGGACGGTCGTGCGTGGAGGACGACTAGGCCACGGGAGGAATCAGAAAATGTACCAGTAGTAGGGCCTCGTTTAGATGGGTGAATTGGAGGAGAAAAACACTATATCAGAATTCCTGTAGCATTTCGTTTGTATTTGGTAAAAATTATCCAAATTTTGATTAACTAGGCTTAAAATGTTCGTCTCGCAAAGTACAACAAAACTGTGTAATTAGTTTTTGATTTCATTAACATTTAGTACTTCATGCATTTGCCGACATTTTGATGTGACGGGGAATCTTCTTTTTGCATAGTTGAATTTGGAGGAGAATAGGGGAACTAAACAAGGCCTAGGATAGAATAGGAATAAATCAGGACTGCGGGTTAGTTAAAAGTCTAGAGCACATAACCCCTGAACTATGAAACGTTTAAATTGGATTTTCCAATTAATCTAAAGCTACAATAAAAACTTTATACTAAAGTGTTACATATTATATGTTCACTGTGTAGATCTACTTATGTGGAGTCCAACAAAATTAGATTTTCTATTTTACGATTTTTCTGTGATTTACTATGATTTTTCAAATATTCAGAAAAATAAATAAAAAAGATAAAATGATATTACTGTAGCAACACGCTGTTACTGTAGCAAACCGCCGTCGAAAACCGCCTAGGGGTAAAATAGACGGTTTTGGATAGTTCAGGGGTAAATTAGACCGTTTCATAGTTTAGGGGTCATGTGCTCCAGGATCTATAGTTCAGAAGGTGATTTAGACTTTTTCCTTTCTAAAAATATGGAGAGATTTTTTTGCAAAACATGTAGTGCGTGACTGCTGCCTCTCCATACGTGAGTAACGAAGGATAAATAGTCAGTCTTCTATGCCTTATCAGGACTGCCAAGGCGTTTTGAAAAACGCCTCAAAAGCTACAGGTATTAAAGGCGTTTTGGAAGAAATGTCTTCAATACTATAGCTAATTAAAGGCGTTTTTTATTTTGCCTCTACAAAAGTGGTTTTAAAGGCATTTTCATCATAATGCCTTTAAGTAAAACGAAATTAAGGCAATTTTATAAAAGTGCCTTTAACAAAATGCCTTTAATTAAGAGACATGTTGCAGTGACAAAGGAGTAGATTCAAAGATCTTTTCGATGATACTAATTATATATCATAAATATTTATATTTTTTAATATATATTTAGTCAAAATTGTTTACCTCGGGAACGGAGGAGAGGAAGCCGCAATCGTTGGCGGGCGAGATCTGGGCGATGTAGACGGGCGCAACGACGAGGCCGAACCCGCAGGCGACGCCGGCGACGAGCTGGCCCGCCATGAGCGCGGCATATCCGTTGGCGGCGGCGGTGACGGCGGAGCCCGCCAGGAACAGCGCCGCGGACAGCACGATGGTGCGGCGCCGGCCCGCGCGGTCGCACGCCCACCCTGCCGCCAGCGAGCCCACGAGGGAGTAGACGCTGGTGGCGCCGATGAGCACCTCCAGCTGCGCGTCCGTCACGCCCAGGTCCGCCTGGATGAACTTCTGCGCGCCGCTCGTCACCCCGCGGTCTGCATGCAGGCGCACATGAGATCACCAAGTGGCAGTAGCCATCATGGTCGTAGTAGCCATCATGCACGGTGCCCACAATTGCCAAGAAAGTAGCATCGAGGCCTTACTGTAGCCGTAGATGATGGTGGTGACGGAAGCGAGGAGCGCGCAGACGAGCGCGTACGTGCCGTAGCCCTTGGCGCCGTCGGCCGGCGCCGGCTCTTCGTCGGCCAGCAGCATCAGCGGCGACTCGAGGTTCTCCTCCTCCTTCATCGTTGCCCGCTGCCGGTTCTCCTGGAGGGTATTTTTTTTTGTGACTTCTCCTGGAGGGTATGTATGTATGCCACCTAGAGCTAAGAGAGAGGAGTAGCAAGGTAGCTTCTGCACTGCAGCACGACGTTTTTCACTGCTATAAATCGATGACACCACGGGCTGTGCCGCACAGTGACAGTACAGAGAGAGAGATGCATGGACAGCTACGGCGACACGGCGCGCGCTGGATGCCTACACGGCCCCGGGCCCCGCGCTCGGTCGCGCCGCGCGGGGATAACGCGCGCAGCAACCTCAGCGCGGGTTGCGGCGCTGCTGGCTGCTGCGACCCAACCGGCGGAATTCCTCCTGTTTCGAGACTGCGCCCGCCAGCTCGCTTGCGATGTCTTGCGAGGCCTTGATTATTCCGAAGGGCTGAAAATAAAAACAGCAATTCTCGATTACCAGAAATTATTTTTGAGAAATCATCGATTTTCTGCCTTAAACAGAAACGTTGACAGTAACCGATAAAATAGAAACAAGGATGGTAAAAACATCTGATAATAACAATAAAAGTGATTTAGCTCTCTTCTGATTGTTTTCAAAAAATATAATATTTAATCGATAATCTATCATCGAGAATTACCTCATCTCCACTGAGAACCCTCAGGCTAGGCTCATTGGCCAAGCCCGCTAATCGCCCTATAGCCTTCGAGGCCTTGAGGGCATCTCACGTCTTCACCCTCACGACTCCAGGTCTCCAGACTCCAGCACAGTGCACAGCAGTCCAACACGTAAACCTAGTTGTGTGCTTTTGTGTCCTGTCATTTTATTGCTATTGCTATATAATATATGTCTTGCCTCTTATATCATGGATCATTACTAGTACCACTATTACTTTTCATCTGACCTGGGTTAATCTATACACCTATTGTCATGCTGTGCAGATTTGTGTGTTTATTGTATTTTAGGTATCACTTTCATAATTTTTGATCGTTATCGGTGTACTTTTGATCGTATAATTTCGTTTCCGAATTTACCGGAATATCGATTTCATTCTCGTTTCCAATATCGTATTGATTTCATTTTCGAGAAAATAATGTGAAACTGAAAATGATTTGACATCCTACCAATCGTTTGGAGCGTTTTCATACCATTTATTCGGACGTCCGGTGCTTTCCAATTCCATAGCAGGTCTTCACTTTTCAGGGCCCACTCAGCGAATCAGAAGTGCACCGCTTACCCTTTCCACCATCACTGAGGATTTTGTTTGCATTCTCTCTCCAAGTCATTAGTCTTACGTTAATTTTTATAATATTCAAGCTCTTCAGCTCTAGCACTTTGAAATGGCTGGTTAGAGCGGTATTTATAGTTGCACTGCTGATAGCCGTGGTGGAGTAACTGGCTAAGAGCAGCAACCATTTTCTGAAGATGGAGCACCGCTAGTAGCCAGTGGCGGATTCAGAAACACTGGGGGTTGTTATTTTTAGGCCGCATCGAGTAGGGCTAAATTTATATTTTCATGGGTTATCCTGGGCTGGACAAAGGAACCGTTAAAGGGCTTTTTGGGCCACGCCCTGGGCTGCAGCTCGGGGCCTAGATCCGCCACTGCTAGTAGCTATTGAGCACAACATATCCTTTGCATTTCGACTGTAATTCTTGGTCTAAACTCATGTTTTGTTGATTTTGGACCTTTTACAAATCTTGGGTCTTCTTTTGTCGTCCTTCGGTGGATCCTAGCAGATGTTTGTTTGTTCAAATCCATTTGCTTGCATTGCATGATTGCATCCATGCAAACCATCTATGCAATAAGGGCCATTTCTTGTTTCATTGCCGACAGACTTTGCTTAGCTCAGTGTACAGTGTACCACTTTGATTTGACTCCAAACCTATCAAGCTTTCCTCATCGTTACCATTAATGAATATTTTTTTAAAAAAAAATCGTACACACAACTTGTCTATTTTTATGAGTAAATGCTACAATAGATATTTTCCTGCTAGCAGGTAAAATGTGCGTGTTCTTGACAAGTCAGTCAGGCATAGCACCGCAACTAAGCGCACATGGTATGATTGATTGATCCGCAGGAGCCCAAAAGCGACTTGGGAAATCCAAGTACCAGAGTGTAAGTATGTGATAATCACAATAAACACGCCACGGTTGATCAGTCATGTGGCAGCCTCCGTGAATGCGACACAACCAAAACTTGAACGGGGGCTCACGCACGACCCCTACTCAGGGAAAAAAATATCGGCCAGTAGAATCCGAAATTTTCGAGATATCCCGTTTACCGGCTGGGTCTGAAATTTTTCCTCTATCGTCCGAAATTTTCATATTTTTAAAATTTTGTCATCCAAATAGACGTCAAAGCTCACCCAATACTCTGACCTTAATCCATGTTTAATTTTCTGTCCCATTATCTTCTAAGTTTAAGTTACCACCGCCGCAACACACTCAGCACGCTCTAGCCATGTCATTGCCCTCCTTATTGAATAAGCAATTGATAATATGTTTTATTTAGTTTTTTATGTTAGATTGTTTAGAAATGATCTATGTACTTTCCTGAACAAAATGAGTCATTTTTTGTCTAAATTTCTTCTGAAATTTTATTTCTATCGCCGATAAATTTCCGATATATCTGATATTCCCGTTTATCGGTGGCCACTGAGATTTTTAAAATACCGGTAGAGAAAACCTTGCCCCTACTACACTAGGGCACGATTGGACCGCTTCAGGCTCAGCCTTGCTACTAGTGGAGCTTGCATATATATAGGTCTCAGTTACTATATATGATTACAGGTGTGGTTGGATCTAATCTGATCCCACATGTTCCTGCTCAAAAGTCCTCCATCAAATTCTATACATATCCTAGACATCTCTTGCCGTATTAGAGTCTAATTGACCTCTTAATATAATGACTACCACTACTAGAAAATAAAATATCCTAGTGGTTAATAATGTCCTTGAGGGGCGAAATTAAACCACCCTCAAGGAATGTTATTGGACATGTATACGTGTTGTATTCACCATTGGTCATATAATATGTAACACCAGCCGTTCTAGACCTATATGTAAAAGGTCACTTGATCCAAGGGGTACGAGGTGTTCCCCTGCTTCATTGTCACCGCTTATTTTACCTTCCTATATGGTGTCACAAGTTTGGATTTTCCAATTCCCTCCCTTCTCCTCTGCCCTAGGGCGCCGCCCACGAAGCTATTGTCCACCAGGCCGCCTCCTCATTTTTTGTATGCCACCCACCTAGGGTGCCACCTTCACCCCTTGCATGTTGCATGACCTTCCACCTCATCGCCCTGCCATGTTCCCTCCGTCACTCGATGATCCCCCATTATATGTCCAACCCATTCTCTCCAATCGAATCTACTACGACGCAATGTTGGGCACCAAGTCTCTAACCTCCGACATTACAACCTCCTCCACCTCCGGTGCTAATGGCAATGGCACCAATGGTGTTCCCCAGTTCCCACAAACATTAGCCCCCTACTTATCTCAACACCTACATCTCCGTCAAAGAAAGACCCTTGTGCCCATCACCATAGCTCTCCAGCACCCCAAATACTCTTAGTGTGCACAGTTCTTCCACTCATCGTGCACCAAGTTTGGGCTTCTTCCATCACATCGACAACACCGCCCAACCCCACATGGCCTCAGACTGACACCTCGGTGTGCAGTTGGATACTTGGATTTATGGGAGCATCGCTGACGACGTCCTCAACCTTGCCTTGGAGCCCGAATAGATGGTGTGTGCCCTCGGGACAGCCATCGATGGCCTTTTCTAGGGTAACAAATGCCATCTTCCTGTGCCATGACCTCCACTAGACGGTTTAGGGACCTCTCTGTCATTGACTATTGCAAGCACATGAAAGTCCTTGCCGACTCTCAGCATGTCATAAGCCACACTGTCTCTGAGCCTTAGTCGGTGCTCCACCTCCTGTGCAGGATCAAACCTCGACAACCACGGATGCCTTGTCCAGAGTTGCAGTTCTACCCTCCTTTGCCATGGCTCGGAAGACACCCATCCTGAAGGAACTATAGCTCACCAACAACTCGAAGGTCTCCTCGCAATCTACCCTTGTCGGAACACACTCCCCGAGAAAACAAGATATACACTTATTTTAGAACGGAGATACTAATGGAGTATTAAAAAAACCAACATTGAAGCTGTGCTAAACAGTGTAGCCACGTTTTTGTCAACTACTCGCTTAGTCCTAAAAATAATGTAATTCTCGCTTCACGTAAATTTTAATAATTTAAAATTTGATCAAATTTACATATAAAATACAAACATTTATGGTACCAAATAGTTATTATTAGATTAATAGAATGTTTAATAAAAATTTAATAAATATTGATGTTTTCATAAATTTAGTCAAAATTTTTGACTTGTCTAAAATCTATAATTATATTTTTTTAAAGGAGGGAGTACATGCCAGTTGCTGACTGGCCGCTGCAGGAAGCAGCGCCACGTCATCCATCGCCACCATGTTCATGCGTCGAGGACAAAACCAGGTCTATGGATATTGAAGGGAAATGCTAGCGCCCGGACGTCCAGATATAAACAATTGATAAATAATTGATCTGGAAACTTCCGCTCTACCAGTCCCACCCTGGCGCTCCTTCCCTTTCGGATCCAGAGGCTTCCGCTGTGCTTCTTCCCTTTCGGATCCAAGGGCTTTTGCTCTACCCATCCCACCCCAACGCTCATGCCCTTTCAGGTCCCTCCTTTCTCCTGTGATGCAATAGTAAACCACGGTAATGGAGGTTACGCTTGCTATAGCGCTTGCAGACACCGCACCTTGCCAACGTGAGGGAGAGAGATGGAAAGAGAGACAAATGTGTCAGATGTTAATCATTGCTTGCAACATTCAAGAACAAATGTTTGCAATATACTGAGACCTCATGTAACATAAAAAAAACATGTTGCAACATCTTAAATTGAGAGCTGCAACATCCAAAAAAATATGTTGCAACACTTAAATTGACTATTGCAACATTGAAAAAACATATTGCAACATCTCAAATCCGCTGTTGCAACATCCAAAAACATGTTGCAACATCTTAAATCGACTAAAGCAACATCCATAAAACAAGTTGCAACATCTCAAATCGACTGTTGCAACACCGCAAAATCCAATTTTATGCTGAGTACCATAAAATATGTAACATCCAAGATTGACTGTTGCAGAATATTGCATACTACAAGATATCCCACCGTAGAGTGCAGATCTGGTTGCGCTTGCCTATGAAGGAGTCCGACCACCATGGAGGAGCTTGTCGCCAACGAGACCACACCTCCAGTGTGTAGTTCGTCGTCGAGAGACACCCGACCATGGAGGATTTTATAACCGAGAAACACCTCACCCTAGATGTTTCCACTTAGATCCACTAGGTAGGAAGGCGAGCGGGTGTAGCTAGCGGCAAGGGAAGAACAAGGACGGGCGCGGGGGGCGAGGCTGTGAGGGAGGAAAGCAGGGAGTAAGACGGTCAACGGCGTCATGGAGAGGAGCCGTCACATCAGGGTGATGAGTAGCCGCGACATCATTAGGGAGACGAGAAACCACATGAGGGAGATGAGCAGCGACGTGGAAGAGAAAGATGAAAACTATTGGGCCGTTGTCTGGCTGTATAGATTTTTGTCCACTTGAAAAAACGTCCGACACGAAGAAAACAGGCAGTCCGTGTAGGAGCATTTTCGGATATTAAACACGACCAGTACGTGGTGTCGTCTTGTCGATCACTCGATCGTTGCCAGCACACTGGGGCGTCCTGGGGACGCGCTGAAGCTTGAGCCAGCAACCATGGCGTACCGGCCAGACCCCGAGGCGCCGCTGCTCGCAAAGGCAGACCACGCTGCCCCGTCCATGCCAGCGGTGGTGAAGTACAACAAGTACCCCTTCTTCTGCGCCGTGCTCGCCTCCATGACCTCCGTCCTCACAGGCTACAGTACCTACCCTCGCTCATCACTCCATTAGCATCTCTGCTGCATACACATATGCATGTAGTACGTGTGTACGTATGCTGAATTCCTCACCCACGCCATGCCTGTGTGTTCGGCGGCAGATGTGGCGGTGATGAGCGGCGCGCAGATCTTCATGGAGGAGGACATCGGGTTGAGTGACACGCAGATCGAGGTGCTCGCGGGGGTCATCAACATCTACTCGCTCATCGGCGCGCTGGTGGCGGGGTGGACCTCCGACCGGTACGGCCGCCGCCTCACCGTCGTGCTCACCAACGTGTTCTTCCTCGTCGGCGCGCTCACCATGACGCTCGCGGGAGGGTTTGCCACCCTCATGGTGGGCCGGTTCGTCGCCGGCATCGGTGTTGGGTACGCCTTCGTCATCGGCCCCGTTTACGCCGCCGAGATCGCGCCAGCATCATCCCGCGGTCTCCTCACCTCCCTTCCCGAGGTATGCATACGCTGTTGGTCGGTGTCAATGTCAAGAACAATATAATTGACAATGAAATTATTTGATTTTTTCGTGCTTTATATGTTGCTTTCTTTGTTGTTGATCTTTGACAAGATTTTTTGTGCTTCGGGGGCGATGCTGAGCTACGTGTCAAACCTCGTCTTCTCTGGCCTGCCAGTGCACCTGTCATGGCGAGTGATGTTCGGGGCAGGGGTGGTGCCCACGGTGTTCCTGGCAGCCGGGGCGCTGACCATGCCGGAGTCGCCGCGGTGGCTAGCCATGAAGGGCCGGGTCGCCGAGGCGAAGGCTGTGCTTGACAAGACGTCGGACACGCCGGCCGAGGCCGAGCAGCGGCTGCTCGAGATCGAGGACGTGGTCTCCAGCGGCAACAGAGGAAGGGTCGACGGCGAAAGCGGCAGCAGCAGCAGCGCGTGGAAGGAAGTGGCGACGAAGCCCGGCGTCCGCCGCGTGTTGGCCATGGTGCTGACGCTCCAATTCTTCCAGCAGGCGTCGGGCATCGACATGATGGTCTTGTACGGCCCGCGGATCCTCGCCATGGCCGGCGTCACGTCGAGCACCCTGATCCTCAGCCTCAACATCCTCTTCGGCGTCGCCAAGGCGGCGCCCGTTCTCATCACCATGGTGCTAGCCGACCGCGTCGGTCGCCGCCCTCTCCTCCTCTTTAGCACGGGCGGCATGACGGCGTCGCTGCTGCTTCTGGGCTCCCTGTTCGCCGCGGGCGCCAAGGACGACGCCGCCGTAGCGGCGGTGAGCGTGGCGGCCGCGGTGGCATACGTGGTGGCCTTCGCCCTCGGGTTCGGGCCCCTGGCCTGGGTGTACAGCTCCGAGATCCTGCCCCTCCGGCTGCGAGGACAGGGCGCCGGGCTCGGCACCGCCATGAACCGGATCATGTGCGGCGTGGTCATCATGACCTTCATCTCGCTCTATCAGGCCATCACCATGGCGGGCGCCTTCTTCCTCTACGCAGCCATCGCCGCCGCCGCGTTTGTGTTCGTCTACGTGTGCCTGCCGGAGACCCGGGGCCGCAGCCTCGAGTACATGGAGGAGCTCTTTCACACCAAGTGATTATTGTGGTGTGATCCAACTGCCAATTCAATTCAATTCAATATCATTGGAACCGCCACGGTTGGAACTCGTATTAAATTTGTATTATTGAGTACCAAAATCACCTCTTGAAGTAGAAGTCAATTCTCATTTCCTTCAAGGACAGTCCTAATGTATAGTTTCTAGAGTAGTTTTCAAGAGCAATAAATTGCACTTTAGACCCAATCTCTTCCAATGCATAGTTTCTAGAGTAGTTTCTAAGATAAAAAAAAGTTAATGAACCATATACTGTTTTACAAAGAGAACATGATCAGTTGCAAGGATACATGTAGCACTCACCAGACCACAAATTAATATCTAACTCAACAGGATCAACTCCGATGTCCATCCTGTGTGCTTTGACGATGATAGCTTGCTTTATTCTTTCACGCAAAGCGGCACAGGCACAGTTACAACAAAATACAGATGGAAAAGCTGACGCTAGGGTGGCAAGGCGTCGGAGCCAGAATTCTTGTGCGGCATCCTCCGCGAGCTCGTCCTCGCCTTCCTCTTCGTCTATAATCGGCGTCGGAGCCGCCATGACTGACGGGATACAGCAGCTACCATCGCATGCGTACACGCATTCTATGGATGGCACCAATCCACTAGCAGCTAGATCGATCTCTTTCGTTTTTTTCTCCGTATTAGATGAATCTGCAAGTGGGCTGGGGATGCAATTCGGCATGGTTGACCATGGCCGCTGCACCATCCTCCTCATGACGACGAGGGAACGCGCTTGGTCGAGGCCATGACCGACGTCGCGCTTGATGGGGGAGGGACGTGGTAGCGGAGCTGGAGCACGAAATCAAGGCGGAGAAGAAAAGACACGACCGGTTTCTTCCCAATGAGCATCGGCTCGTTTTCTCGCACATAGGGCAACGTAAAGACTTCGTTTCTTTCTTAGGAAATGGTTTCTCTATTTTCCTTCTCTCTGTAATAAATCTACTGCCACATCAGTATTTTGCTTAGTTGACAGGGTAATTAATAGAGATAGAAACCACTATAAATACACCATTGGGACTACCCTAACTGTCAAATAGGGTGTGTGTGTGGGTGTAGGGAGGGTATGTGTGTCAGTGTGTGTGTGGTGGTCCCTGAATAGCATTGATATATTATCGACAACTTAGTTTTTTTGTGTGTGTATGTGGGGTGGGGTGGGGGCAGACAAAAACACTTTCGTCCGGTTAAATTTGAAAAACTGGACTAAAATCATACAAACGCCCCTTGGCATGGATGAGCTTGTGGCATATCCACAAATAAGAAAAACAACAACCAAATACCCCAGCACAAAGACAAACGGTGGCACAACCACAAAACACAAGAAAAAGAAGGAAAAATAACCCCAAGGTACAGGAGCTCTTCGGCGATGCCTCCAGGGAGGTGAATGACGCGAGAACGTAATCATGGTCAGGCAAGCAGGAGCTTAGTAAGGTTTTCGTCCGAGTCTCTGCTGAGGAGAACCATAATTGGCCACTAGGCAACAAGAGGTTGTTCAACGACGCCTTCAAGAATGAAGTTCTGCCTGATGGCATCCCTCATCGTTGGCTCAGCCACTACTACACGTTTTCTTTTGCATAACATTGTCCTTTTGGCCTCGGAGGTGGGCGGCCTGGTTGCCCGCCTCGGTTATTCCAAGCTATGGCCGAGCAGCTAGGCTAGCAACCGCCTCGGTTAATCCTTAACTAAGGCGGGCACTGTAAAAAAATTGCCTCGGTTAATGCTGATTAACCAAGGCGGTTGCCTTAATGCAACCACCTCCATTAATACATTAACCGAGGTGGTTCTTGTAAGTAATCGCCACAGTTAATAGCCATTAACCGAGGCGTTTGCTCTAAGTCAACCGCCTCGGTTAACAGTCAATTAACCGTGGTGGTTGTCTTATGTTCCCCGCCTCGGTTAAGTCTGGGCTATAAATGCAGCCGCACCCACCCTTCTTTCCCACGGCTCCTCCATTTTTTTAGGGTTTTGACCTCAAAACCCTAAAAGTGGCCATTTTCTAAGGGGGAGGTTTTGCCCTTGGATTTGGTGAAGGGGGTGTTGATGGTAGTTAGCAACCATCATGAACCATCAATTTAACTTGAAAGAACTGCATAAAAGGAATCACCAACGTAGAATAGGGGTTAAACTGATAGAATTCCACGAGTTTTGGTGAATCTATGTTTTGCAGGGATTAAACAGGAAAAGAGCCAAAGATGACCCACATGTTGGACTAAAAAGCATATTCTACACGAAAACCAAGTCCAAAAGATTCTAGAGAACACGAGAAGGCGTGCCATCGAAGTTGGGGCCCACCTGCCATAGGGGTAGGTCGGCTGACCCCACCTCTAGGTCAGCCATCCTGTGGTCACACCTGTCAGCCACCGACTCCGCAAGTCGGTTCTCCACCGCCTTAAAGATTGTATCTCCACCCTTAATTGAAGTCGGTTTGATCTGAGGGCTCTAGTGCATCGCTCTGGCCTATATAAGCAGGACCCTACCCCCTGGGTCAAAGCATCCTCATCCTAGATAGAAACCCTAATCTTCCTCTAGCATTAAGAAACCCTAGATAGGATTAAGAGTCAGGCATTCAAGAGAAGATTAGTCTTGTAGTCTTCCAAAGATTAGGACTAGTTTTATTTAGAAATAGAGAGATAGAGTGTGAGGGAAGAGTTTGGAGGAGTTACTGGCCTATCAGTGTCTCCTCTACGGCTTGTACCTGCGGGATCAAGTTCCATTAGAGCTTGCTTCTGAGATTTCTCTGGTATTCAACATCTAATTCAAGTATGTAACATTGTTATTATTGTTCTTCTAGTTTGCGACTCTTTTGAGTACTTTAATCTTGGTAGCTCCTTGATTAATAGACTCGGTTACTCATAGATGCATCCTACCTTCCAGATAGGTGGTAGTGCGCAAGGGTGACTTTATAGCCTCCTTAAATCTTCTATAGTCCACCTCCCGTTTGTAGGACAAGTAGGACCTGGTTGCTAAGGAAAACATCCTCTGCTGGTCTCTTTTCTTAAGTAATGTCCCCATTGGAACAATCATTAACATAGCTTGCGAAGGTTAGAACTAGAAGACCTTAGTGATCTTCTCTATATCCCTATCTTCTCCGACCTTGGTGCTTCTCAAGGGTTAAGTTTAGACTTAGTTATTCTCACACATTTTTCCTGTGGTAAAATATAAATAACGATACTCTAGAATACTCCCAGGTGAAGTGCTACATCGGTATTCGTGCGCTTGTGGATTATTCTTAGTAATTATTCTGTGTGCGTTAACAAAAACCAACAGGAGGGCACCATAAGAGGTTGATTTTCGCTCTCAAACCCTTGATCCTCTCTTTTTCATGATTTGGGTGCTTTTTGTCAAGTTCTAGATCTAGATCTAGATCTAATTAGAGGGGAGAGAAATCCTCAGATCTAGAGCTAGGCGGTTGTCTTTTATCCGTACTGCTGTGCTTATATGCGCCATTTTCGTTGTTTGTGTCTCTACAAGGTGGAGCGAGTCATGGATAGGGAATGGATGTACAAGACATCGAGGCTGGATTCAACTTTCTTGGAACATGTCACAAAGTATATTGCCGCTACGAAAAGGCATCGTCCGAGTCTGAAGCGGGAACTCACCATCTGTACGTGCAAGAGCTGCAAGAACCTTTATGCCCTAGTAGATGACAAGGTGAAATCTCACTTGGTCTGGTACGGTTTCATCAACGATTACACCGTCTGGAAGTTTCATAGGGAAGTAGAGGAACCAAGTGTTGGTGCATCTGGAGGAGGGAACTCGTCGACAACGACAACGATAGTGGTGAATGCTGGACAACAAACCTCATCAGCAGCGGCCGGTGGGCACGACAATGCTGGTACTGGCGTCAATGCAGAGTGTGATTACATCACGATGAAGGATCTGCTCCAAGACATGGTTAACAACGATGATGGGGATGATGGCGGTGAGCCAGTGAGGGATCTCAAGACCACGGAGCTGCTTGAGTCAATTGCTAACCGTCTTGGAGACAATGACATTCTGTTTGGGAACCCGAGGTGGCTGGAGAATTTTAGAGAGATAAAGTAGGCGGCCATTGATCCCTCTATAAAGACTGTCTGAAGCACTAGACGGTGCTATGTTTTAACCTCCAGATGCTGATGCTGAAGGCTCGTCATGCCTAGTCCGACACTAGCTTCAACGACCTGTTACGTATCCTGGCTGACACATACCCAGAGGGTAACAAGATGCCTGCTAATACCTATCAGGTGAAGAAGCTGATCCGGCCAGTGGCGATGAAGCTTAAAAAGTCCGACGCCTGCCCTAACCACTATATTCTATATCGGGGCAAGTACGAGAACTTGCAGAGCTGTCCGCACTGCGGCACGAGTCGATACAAGAGGAATGCTGGTTGTCGCGCGGACACGGACGATGAGAGAGAGCCGAAGAAGAAGAAGATAGCCAAGAAGACTACCGCAAAGAAGCAGATCCCGTCATCTGAGGATGAGGAAGAAGAGGGTTACACGCAGAGAAAAATTTCAGCCCTATCGATGTGGTATCTGCCCGTGATCGATCACCTACGTGCTATATTCAGGAACCCCGAGGATACCAAGTTGATGTCATGGCATGCATCTGATGAGCGCATGAAGGGCGATGGCAAGCTACGACATCCCACCAATGGCAAACAGTGGAAGCGTTTTGACATCAAGTTCCTCAAGGAGTTTGATGAAGAGGCGATGAACGTTAGGTTCGCACTGAGTACCGATGGGATGAACCCGTTCGGTGACCTCAGCAGCTCCCACAGCTCTTGGCCGTTCATCCTCACCATTTACAACCTACCTCCCTAGCTATGTCAGAAGCGTAGGTATCTTTTCCTAACCTGTATTATTTCTGGACCAAAGCAGCCAGATAATGATATAGATGTGTTCTTGGAGCTGCTCATAAAGGACATGAAGATACTATGAGAAGACGGAGTCAAGATGATGGATGCGTCCCTAGAGAAGGAGTTCACTCTAAAAGCCATCATCTGTCACCATCATCGATTACCTTGGTCTTTTTTCACTGTCGGGACAGATCAAAGATAAGTCAGGTTGTGTAGTTTGTATTGACGGTACCTGCTACACTTATCTTAATGCATTTAAGAAGTTGGTGTACATGAGGCATAGGCGATTCCTCAACAAGAAGCACAGATACCGGGCAGAGACAATGAATAAGTACTTCGACAACCAGGACGAGTCTCAACTTGATGAGCCAGAAAGGGCGAAAGTACGGGCAAAAGGTGTTTGAAATGGTGAATGGCATAGAAGTTGAGTTCGGAAAGAAGAAGAAAGAGGAAGATGGGACAAGACAAGGAAGAAGAGGAAGCGGAATAAGATGGAGGAGAATCACGGGTTACGATATACCAGACACTCATGAACACCTAGTGAACTTAAGTCCGGAAGAGAGAAAGAAATACAGAAAAGATATGATAATTGAATATAAGTATCGAGCGGGAATGTACATATATGAAGCCATGATGAAGATCACGGGAAATGGGTGTCTCATAGCCACCCACCAGTTCGGGTAAGTCCCAAAGATACTAGGAATATATATAGTGCAATTCCCGCCCATTTCAAATCTGTATTGTGGAATATATATATATATAGCAACTAAGATCATGACTTGTCATATTTGAACATTTCAAATCTGTATTGTGTGAATGGTGTAGGCAGGGCATCATGGGCCACTGGATTTGTTTTGTAATCTATCCTTAGGACGAAAAGGCCGTTATATTTGACTCCTTGCGGGACACAAACAAAGAATGCTACAAGCACTTTGAAAGCGTATTGAGATAGTAAGTGACAAAACTTATTCATTTACAGTTAACATGTGTTAAAATTGTCGTTGACACTAGTGATTTTTCAACAGCACTTATAAGAAGTACATTGAAAATCCCAACTCCTATGATCGGAGATCTGAGAAGAAAAAGATTAAGAATGGCAAGAAACTGAAAATCAGGCGTCAATTCGCAGTAAGTACCAATACTACTACTACTACTCTACTCTACTACTACTCCTAATACTCTACTCTACTACTACTACCACTAATCCTACTACTATTCATACTACTAGTACTACTCCCTCCTACTACTACTACTACTCCTACTACTACTACTGCTCCTCCTACTCTACTATACTCTACTCTACTCTACTACTGTTATTACTCCTCCTCCTACTCCTCCTACTGCTGCTACTACTACTCCTTTTACTCCTACTACTACTATAACAACTACTCCTCCTCCTCCTCCTCCTACTACTACTACTACTACTACTCTCTACTCTACTCTACTCTACTCACTACTACTAGTACTACTACTATTGCCGATTGTTTATTATATATGATCTAATGATTATGTATTATACATCGTGCAGTGCACCAAATAACCCCATGGCTCAGTTCTATGTGGATTATATGTTTGCGAGTACCTGAGGACGTGCAAGCAATTCAACAGTAGCTGGCGGCAGCTCAAGAAATCAAAAGGATGGTGGCGAAGGGAGGCGGTCGACCAAAACTTCAGACAAACGGCAGCTGACATATGTAAGTTTGTCACCGAGGCCACACATGAAGGGTGAACCTTCTTCAACAAGAAAAGCAAGTTAGCTAAGGATTCGAAGTTCGAGAGGGTCAGAAGCTGGAGCAACATGTTAGAAATCAAGGATTACGTGTTGCCGGCCTTAGCTGATATGTAGGACTAAACTTACCTACTCGATCATGTATGAATGATGTGTGTTTGTGAAACAATAATAAAGACATCAGTAATGTATGTTGGTTCGTCGAACAATGAATGCAATATATGTTTGTCATCTATTCTCTGCTTTATCTGTGTTTTCATTTGTGAAATTCAAATTCAAATTTAAATTATTATTTAAAAAAAACACTTTTTTAAATCTGGAAATCATTAACCAAGGCGGGCAGGTAATAACAACCGCTATAGTTAAAAATATAATAGAGGCGGGCGACTTAAAACAACCGCCTCAGTTAATAATTTAACCGTGTCGGGCGGTTTAGGATAACTGCCTTGGTTAATACATATTAACGGAGGAGGTTAGGGCACCGCCTCTGTTAAGCTACGATTAACCGTGACCTTTACACCGAGACGGTTGCATTGCCCACCTAGGTTAAGTCAAAACACCCGCTTCGGTTATTCTTCCTGTAGTAGTGAGCCCAGAGCTGAGCTGAGCTTTCCCCTCAAACCCTCACAAGTGCTCTCGCAAACGAGGCAAAGAAGTGGCATTGCTCTCTGGTCATGCATGTGTTTTTATGATTTTTCAGCTCGTGGTGCCCTGTTTAGAGAAGCAAAGTTTCTTATATGCATGAATTGTTCAAGTTGATGTTTTTCACGTGCCACACTCTTGAAATTGATGTACACGTGAACTAGTTCGGAACTTTGGATTGGCTTGAGTTAGGACACGGATCGATCACATGTTTGAATTATCCCCTCCAAGGGTTTGTAAAAACCTTGGGTGCTCATGATGAATCAACCTCTTCTGATGTACTCCTATCCCATAATAAGTGCATATCAAGCTTCTCGAGGAATCTTTAAACTTTTTTAAGTTGGCTAGTTAAATAAAAAGTAGTGTCAACATTTTTATCTCCAAATAAATTTATTACGAAAGTATATTCCACGATCAATCTAATGATATTTATCGCATTATAAATATTAATACATTTTATATATTTAGTCAAACTTAAAAAGTTTCACTCTTCAAAAAACAAGACATACTCTCTCCAGGTTGGTAAAAGAAGTCGTTTTGGACAGCGACACAGTCTCCAAAGCATTACTTTGACTTCTTATTTCTATAAAAATATTTATTAAAAAATGATATATGTATATTTTTCCCTCTGTTCGGCTGAGCTTATCAGCACGGCTTATCAGCCGTAAAACAGTGTTTTTCTCTCACAGCAAATCAGCCACAGCCGGCTTATAAGCCAAAAAACAGCCTGCCGAACAGGGCCTCTATGAAAGTATTTTTCAAGACAAATCTATTCATATGGTTTTTACATTTTCAAACTCAACACTTTAAAAATTATTCATGATTTATATTCCCAATGTTTGACACAAACCTTGTCCAAAACGACTTCCTTTACCAACCTGGAGGGAGTACACTTATTTTAGAATGGAGACACTAATAGAGTGTAACCTCTGTTAAAATAAAATAACATTGAAGCTGTGTTAAACTGCAAAAATAATGCAATTCAGGCCTCGTTTAGTTTAAGAGTGTAAAGGTTTAGGGTGTCACATCGGGTATTACATGGGGATGTCACATGGGGTGTTCGGATACTAATAAAAAAAACAAATTACAGAATCCGTTAGTAAACCACGAGACAAATTTATTAAGCCTAATTAACCTGTCATTAGCACGTGTTACTATAGCACTTTATTGTCAAATCGTGGACTAATTAGGTTTAAAAGATTCGTCTCGCAAAGTAGTCGCAATCTTTACAATTAGTTATTTTTTAGTTTATATTTAATACTCTATGCATGTATCAAACATTCAATGGAATATGGCCTAAACTTTTAGGGAGGACCTAAATAAGACCTCAGTCCAATCCAATGCAATTCAGTTGCAGTCCTAGACTCCTAGCATTGAAGCCGGCACGGTTGGAGCTGGTATGCCGTACACATCTTGTTCGCTTGACAGTGTGGCACGTCGGTGTGGTAGAGATTCAGATTCTTCTAGAGATGTTTCAGGTCTATATTCTTTAAAAAAATGTTTCAGACGAAGAATTGAAATCACTTTAAAATCGTTTGGCTGATAGATTGGATTCTCATTCGAAAAAAATATGTTTTTTAACAAAAAAATAATATAATTAAAAATATTCTTCAAAACAATCTAGAACTTTTTATTGACAAAGAACAACTTATATACAGTTTTAACTTACTACATAAAAAGTATGAACTGAAAAAAAACATTCACTGATGTAGAGGAGAAGCATAAACGGAATCAGGCGAAACCATAACCACGGTCTACCAGTTCCGAGTGCTAACGCAAGAGAAGCGAATCGTTCCGTCTCCGATTTCTGCATGCGTCAAACCATTTGGCACTGATTCAGCCGATTCACGTGAGAAACGGAACTGACACACCCTAAATAAATTTGTATTCTTGATGAGTACCAAAATCAACGAGCTTACGTTCACCTCCTTGAAGTACAAGCGATTATCCTTTTTCTCACCCTATAAGTTTTTAAGTAATAAAATAAACTTATTGATACATGTGTCTTAATACGGTATATATCATTCCATTTCAAAAAAAAAACCCGATATACTCCATATATCACTCCATTTAAAAAAAACAGTATTCTCCGTATATCACAATTATATACTGGTCTTGAGTGGTCTTGAGTTAGTATCCAATCCTATCACATACACTTTCATCTTCTATACCTAATAATAAAGAGGCAAAAAATTTTGCCTCTCTTTTTTGGTCCATTTGTTTTGGTGTGGCTCTCCTAACTACTTCTACCGGCGATCTATTCATATTGGATGGTTCTCACGATCTAAGGACCAGAGCTAAATAAGGCAGAGGCGGACGTGTTCCTGTCCTGTTCGTGTCCAATTCCATCTCAGCCTGCCTGAGTTTGGAGTCGAATCAGAAGCATCGAAGGACACACGGAAGCACAAGTCTCCGGTGGAATAAAAAGGTCCGAATCAAATAGAAAAAGGATAAAATAGAAATTAGAGAGTTTTTTCTTTGTTTTTGTCCAACTGAGTTCGCCTCTTGAATATTAAAATCATGGAGAGTTTTTTTTTTGTCCCATGACTCAATTCGCTTCCGTGGCTTTATCCAACTCTCGTTTCACTACTGGATTCAGGCAATTTGCCGAGCGCCTAAAGCACTTAGCAAAGGCTATTTTGTACACGGCAAAGTCTTTGCCGGGTGTGGCACTCGGCAAACAGCCTCCGGCAAAAAATGCATCGGCAAAGAATTCTTTGCCGAGTGCCTTTTATCAGGCACTACGCGAAAACTTTATCGAGTGCAAACTCGGCACTCGGCAAAGAAAAGCGGACGTCACGGCGTGAACTCCGTCAGCGCATGCTTTGCCGAGTGCCAAGTCAGAGCCACTCGGCAAAGATTTTTAAATTTTTTTTTCCAAAATTTCTTTGCCGAGTGCCCTGCAAGCGAGGCACTCGGCAAAGATTTTTTTATTTTTTTATAATTTCTTTGCCGAGTGCCCTGCTAGTTAGGCACTCGGCAAAGATTTTTTTATTTATTTTTCGTAATTTCTTTGCTGAGTTCCTTGTCAGGGCGGCACTCGGCAAAGATTTTTTTTTAAAAAATTCTTTGCCGAGTGCCCTGGCCCTGACACTCGGCAAAGCTAGGAATTCTGTAGTTCAAGAATCCCCAGCTTTGCCGAGTGCCAGGGCCAGATCACTCGGCAAAGAGGCTAAAATTCATTTTTTTATTTTTTATTCTATATTCACAAACACAACATATAAGAGATATATATCACATCTATGTGTAGCACCCGGTTTTAAGAACAAAACCAAATACACACCATATGTGAGCCCAGGAAGTCAAATCTCACATATAGCTACAAATAAGGGTAACATCAAATGACAATGCTTAATATATAACGTACTTATTATAAAAGATATAACCTTAGATAGCAAACAACGGAAAGACAACTCCGGTCTTCAGGTGAAAACTCCACTCCACAGGGACAACTGACTGGTTGATCACAAGCCTATCTGCTCCAATCTCTGGCAATCTGGTACCCATCCGGGATTTTTCCAAAGTATTGAAAAATAAACAAGCGTGAGTACATTTCATACTCCACAAGCATAACATGGGGATTCATGAGGCTCAAAAGGCAGACACGGTTTACTGCATTTAGCATTTTAGTAAGTCAACATTTTATCATTGGTTAACATCAACTTATGCTTAGGCTCCCATATTAGCCCACATGATCATATACTAGAATTAAATAGGGTTATTGATCAACATTATATCATCATCATCGTCATCATCATCATAATATCATCATAGTTCACCATGCACAACAACATTGTAAGTAACCAGTTATTCTGTGAGTTTTCCGGGTCGCTCGTGACCGTGAGCACGGCTGTTATAACAGTTTTAACACTCTGCAGAGGTTGTGCATCTTTACCCGTGAGTCGTGTTACCCATATGCCCGGGTTAATTGCTCCCATAACACTTCCAAGGTGAGCGGGCAGGGTACACTATGAAGCCTTCCATAGGTCTCGTCTAACAAGTTAGGGCCGCGAGGTTTCCTTGGCAGGCAGATATAGAGAACCCCCCTTTCTGTGGCATAATTCCCGCAGGCTATACACACCAGAACAGAGGCAGTTCTATACCCAAAGTGGCAAGCCCCTCTTGCGCCCTTTCGGGTAACCTCTAACAAGCTAGAAAAGATCCTATTACTGAGCTAAAGTCAGAGCCATATAACTCTCACGGTTGCACTGTATGTCCCAGCTTTTGCCCTACAGATAAGTCCTTACGGAGGGTTTAGGGCAACATGATCGACATTATTTGCACCATCACCCTATAGTTCAATTATTACCATCATGTTTATCCGTTTGTTCCATTAATCATAGTATTGATCATGTTTGAATAGAGCACTAGCATTCTACCCATATGCAATAAAACCCATAGGCATCAAGGTATAAGTCATCAATGGCTAGGATGTCCTTATAGTCGAGCAATATTAGACACATGCATAATGAGTAGATTATATAATGAATAGGAATCAAGGTAGGCCCATGCTATACTTGCCTTAGTTAGCACCCTCCTGCTGATCCTGTTGGTCTTCGAAGTTCTCCTGGTTCCCAACGTACTCCTCACCGTCTGAACTCGACCAACACGGCAACATACACATTTCAGGAGCATTCATGCATAGCAAACAAACCTATAATTAGAACAGTACACCAGCAGTATAAAAACAAGATAAAAAGTTTATGAAAATATTCTACGTCTCGCTACGATCACATCGACGCGAAGTGCACGAAAAACGGAGCTACGACGCAAAAGTTACAAACTAAACAAGGTTCCTATAATGAGTTAATTAACTTAACCTAATTAAGAATTTTAAATGTTGCAAACCTAACTAACAGTGGCATTAACACATAGGTTATGAAATTACGAACCTAACGCAAGTTGAATGGGTCGAATTGGAGCTAAAACGACGATTTTATAAGCGTTTTACTGCAGTGGCAATTCTGTAAATAAGTTGAACTATTTTCAGATTTAAATAAATCAAAACTTTGGGAATTTCCAAATGGCCGAGGACTGCGGGCGGAATTAAGAAGAAACCCGAGGGCTCTTTAGAAAGAAAACCCGCGAAGGGGTACGGGTGATCCTGGGCCGTTGATCGCGCGACGGACAGCCAGGATTAGATGGGAGGGGGACAGAGAGGGGGAAGAGAGGCAGCTGGCAGCCGGAACAGTGGCCGGCGCGGCGATTCTCCATGGCCGGCGGCGAGAGCTCGCCGGAGAGGTCGGTTAGGGCCCTAAGGACCACGGTTTGACGAACCGAGGGCACCGGGGTGACGCGGGGGCGACGACGACCTCGGTGGGGTGCAAAACACGGCCGGAGGAGACCCAATGCGGCGCTCGCCATGGCCGATGGCGGAAGGAGCTCGCCGGTGGTCACGGCTATGGCCCTAACGACCACCAAACAAGAAAAGGGAGGCATGGGGAGATAGAGGAGAACACGGGGTTGCTCACCACGGCAAGATGGAGGACGAAGACGGAGCGGAAACGGTGAATCGCAAAGAGGGGCGGACGGTGGATTTTGGTAGAGCTCTTTGGTGCGGTTTCCACGGCGAGGGCGAGGAAAACAGCAAGGGGGCGGTAGAGGATGCGGCGCCTTTTTTTAAAAAGACCAAGGAGCGGGGCGGGACGCTCCCACGACACCGAGTGTGGGGTGACAGCGGTTGCTGCCCATGCGTGAGCGGGACACGATGGCGAGAGGAGGTTGGGGAAGGAACTGACGGGCGGGACCGGTTGGTCAGCGTGGTGGAGGAATGAGGAGGTTTGGGCCGGCAGTTGCCTGGCTCCGATTTGGGCCGGCCCAGGAATGAGAAGAGGGGAAGGGGAATGAAAAAGGGCGCGCGGGCCGTGGGGGTTGGGCCAGCAGGCCGAAAACCGAGCAAAGGAGGGAGAAAAGAGAAATTCCTTTCCTTTTTATTTTTTAGAGTTTTCAAATTATTTTCAAACTGAATTTTGAAATCATTTTCAGATCTTGTCAAAACAGTCATCACAAAATAAGAGTGCAACAGCATGAACACAACAACATGTATCTATCCTTATATTTGATTTTAATTTTTCAAAATTATTATCTCCCTAAGTAAAAAAAATGCTCACAAAAATGTTTATAAAAATCATTTTAACTATTTTGGATAAATGTAAATTTTAGGGTGTTACAATTCTACCCCCCTTAAGAGGAATCTCGTCCTCGAGATTCGAAAGATGGTTATCAAAGAGATGTATATACTCCGCCTTTGGATCTTTTCCACTTTCTCGAGTAGTTTGATTCTCCAATTTACCATTCCACGCTGCTTTGCCTGTCGTTACAACCTTACTCCAAATAACTTACTCATCTATTTCCAAAACTTTGACAGGGTACTTGGTATAGGCAAGATTCTTCTTTACACTTAACTCCTCATAGATGGTCCAACGAATTAACGATTCTGACCAAAGAATACCAGTCACTTGATGGTAACTTCTCATCTCTAGGATCAGCAGATACTTCTAAGTGAAGCTTTTCATCATAAGAAACCTTCATCATGCAACTTTCTTCAACTTGGCTACCCCCTTAAGAAAAAAAAATCAACCAGGGGTCACCAAACTGTAGGTTGCTCCTTCTTCTTGATAAAGTAACTAGCATGAAGGCCTTCTGACATCTCAAAGAAACTCATGTGCAAGGCTATAATCAAATAACCTAATTAAAATTTCTCACGAGCAGGAAAACAGCAGCACAGTAATATGGCTATAACTCTGGTTCCATAAAGCCAATGAGGTTGTAGTTTATACCGTTGGAAAGCTTATCAAATTCCCTACAACTCTCTTATAGAACAGGTTTCCAAATTCGGCAGCTAAGTTGGCCAAAACAGGGCACAACACAAACTGTTCCAGGTTGCTGACAGCACAGTTACTTCTTCTTGTGGTTTTCATAATTCCAAAACCATGACAGCTATCAGGGTGATTCTTGTGGTCACAGAAAGTTATCGAAGTCTGCTATTGTCCAGAATTTTCTCCATAATTTATGGTTTGCCAAAAGCTGTGATATAAACTGATAAGGACAGGTGGCTCCGAAAGACATGATGGAGGTAACAACATAGAACCACGACCAACTATTTATTTCATAGATCCTTATACCTTAGACATAAACTAAATGAAATTGTGGACAATCCCCACAAAATCATTACACTCATTACAAAATCCAACTCAAGCATAAACATAAGCACAAAGCAACTAAGCACTTAAAGTTCACAATCCATACATTAAGACTAGCTGACTCAACTCAACTTCGCTACTAACGATTTTATTACACAAGGGCATAAACTTCTACTCCTTAAACACGGTGTGACTGCAGCGGCATCCGGGGTAGCATCTCTTACGTGGGAATGAACGGGACACGTCCTCCACTTCATTGATCTTGGGTAGACCAGCATGACTCCTCCACTCATCAATCTCATCAAGGGCTTCCTCATAGTGTTGCCTTACTTCTGCCAATTCTAGTTGACTGTCTTCCAGCTTCTGATGCAGGGCTTGGATGGTCAAGGCCATCTCCTTTAATTGTTCATTCCGCTCTGTACTAGGATCAGCCATTACACTTTGCAATCTGCCTGGCAGGCGTCGAGGAAAATACTTTTGCATGTCATCCTTCATCTCTTCATAGTGTTTCCCACGATATACCAAAAAAGCTTGATGAGCAGCATCAGATATGCCAGCATGCATGTCGAAGTGATCAGCGGGAGACGAGTGAATGGATTCCACCACACGTGAACCAGTAAACTCATTCAACCTCGTGATGTGTGCTTCTGTGCTCCAGTGGCTCTCATACTTGGGGTGAGTCCACTTAGTGCATTTATATTCCACCTTGGCTTGTTGATTAGGGTAGTAGTCATGCAATATACGTGCAAGTCGAGGATGGAAGAAAGCCTCGCCACTGAAGGGCGTGGTAAGGTACTCCTTGCGCCAACAAGTGTGTCTTGATGTGGCAGGAAGAGCTTCCCCATACTGAGGTTCCGTTAAGCCATACCCACTAGTTAAGCATGGTCTTCCAGAGCTGACGTGAGCGATCTTCTCGTTACGAACCATCTGTTTATGATATAGGTGGAGAGGGAAGGGTTAGAACAGAGACAAAGTTTGTATAACCAAAAAGAGACAAAAGTGAAAATAACTTTAGCAAATAACAAGGTTAGAGAGTAAGCAAGAAATAAGAGAAGGCATGAGCACACTAAGCGGCCAGTGCTATCTAGGCTTGCGTCCTACAGTCAGCATTGCTTTGATACCACTTTTTAGCACCCGGTTTTAAGAACAAAACCAGATACACACCATATGTGAGCCCAGGAAGTCAAATCTCACATATAGCTACAAATAAGGGTAACATCAAATGACAATGCTTAATATATAACGTACTTATTATAAAAGATATAACCTTAGATAGCAAACAACGGAAAGACAACTCCGGTCTTCAGGTGAAAACTCCACTCCATAGGGACAACTGACTGGTTGATCACAAGCCTATCTGCTCCAATCTCTGGCAATCTGGTACCCATCCGGGATTTTTCCAAAGTATTGAAAAATAAACAAGCGTGAGTACATTTCGTACTCCACAAGCATAACATGGGGATTCATGAGGCTCAAAAGGCAGACACGGTTTACTGCATTTAGCATTTTAGTAAGTCAACATTTTATCATTGGTTAACATCAACTTATGCTTAGGCTCCCATATTAGCCCACATGATCATATACTAGAATTAAATAGGGTTATTGATCAACATTATATCATCATCATCGTCATCGTCATCATAATATCATCATAGTTCACCATGCACAACAACATTGTAAGTAACCAGTTATTTTGTGAGTTTTCCGGGTCGCTCGTGACCGTGAGCACGGCTGTTATAACAGTTTTAACACTCTACAGAGGTTGTGCATCTTTACCCGTGAGTCGTGTTACCCATATGCCCGGGTTAATTACTCCCATAACACTTCCAAGGTGAGCGGGCAGGGTACACTATGAAGCCTTCCATAGGTCTCGTCTAACAAGTTAGGGCCACGAGGTTTCCTTGGCAGGCAGATATAGAGAACCCCCCTTTCTGTGGCACAATTCCCGCAGGCTATACACACCAGAACAGAGGCAGTTCTATACCCAAAGTGGCAAGCCCCTCTTGCGCCCTTTCGGGTAACCTCTAACAAGCTAGAAAAGATCCTATTACTGAGCTAAAGTCAGAGCCATATAACTCTCACGGTTGCACTGTATGTCCCAGCTTTTGCCCTACAGATAAGTCCTTACGGAGGGTTTAGGGCAACATGATCGACATTATTTGCACCATCACCCTATAGTTCAATTATTACCATCATGTTTATCCGTTTGTTCCATTAATCATAGTATTGATCATGTTTGAATAGAGCACTAGCATTCTACCCATATGCAATAAAACCCATAGGCATCAAGGTATAAGTCATCAATGGCTAGGATGTCCTTATAGTCGAGCAATATTAGACACATGCATAATGAGTAGATTATATAATGAATAGGAATCAAGGTAGGCCCATGCTATACTTGCCTTAGTTAGCACCCTCCTGCTGATCTTGTTGGTCTTTGAAGTTCTCCTGGTTCCCAACGTACTCCTCACCGTCTGAACTCGACCAACACGGCAACATACACATTTTAGGAGCATTCATGCATAGCAAACAAACCTATAATTAGAACAGTACACCAGCAGTATAAAAACAAGATAAAAAGTTTATGAAAATATTCTACGTCTCGCTACGATCACATCGACGCGAAGTACACGAAAAACGGAGCTATGACGCAAAAGTTACAAACTAAACAAGGTTCCTATAATGAGTTAATTAACTTAACCTAATTAAGAATTTTAAATGTTGCAAACCTAACTAACAGTGGCATTAACACATAGGTTATGAAATTACAAACCTAACGCAAGTTGAATGGGTCGAATCGGAGCTAAAACGACGATTTTATAAGCGTTTTACTGCAGTGGCAATTCTGTAAATAAGTTGAACTATTTTCGGATTTAAATACATCAAAACTTCGGGAATTTCCAAATGGCCGAGGACTGCGGGCGGAATTAAGAAGAAACCCGAGGGCTCTTTAGAAAGAAAACCCGCGAAGGGGTACGGGTGATCCTGGGCCGTTGATCGCGCGACGGACAGCCAGGATTAGATGGGAGGGGGACGGAGAGGGGGAAGAGAGGCAGCTGGCAGCCGGAACAGTGGCCGGCGCGGCGATTCTCCATGGCCGGCGGCGAGAGCTCGCCAGAGAGGTCGGTTAGGGCCCTACGGACCATGGTTTGACGAACCGAGGGCACCGGGGTGACGCGGGGGCGACGACGACCTCGGTGGGGTGCAAAACACGGCCGGAGGAGACCTAATGCGGCGCTCGCCATGGCCGATGGCGGAAGGAGCTCGCCGGTGGTCATGGCTATGGCCCTAACGACCACCAAACAAGAAAAGGGAGGCATGGGGAGATAGAGGGGAACACGGGGTTGCTCACCACGGCAAGATGGAGGACGAAGACGGAGCGGAAACGGTGAATCGCAAAGAGGGGCGGACGGTGGATTTTGGCAGAGCTCTTTGGTGCGGTTTCCACGGCGAGGGCGAGGAAAACAGCAAGGGGGCGGTAGAGGATGCGGCGCCTTTTTTTTAAAAAGACCAAGGAGCGGGGCGGGACGCTCCCACGACACCGAGTGTGGGGTGACAGCGGTTACTGCCCATGCGTGAGCGGGACACGATGGCGAGAGGAGGTTGGGGAAGGAACTGACGGGCGGGACCGGTTGGTCAGCGAGGTGGAGGAATGAGGAGGTTTGGGCCGGCAATTGCCTGGCTCTGATTTGGGCCGGCCCAGGAATGAGAAGAGGGGAAGGGGAATGAAAAAGGGCGCGCGGGCCGTGGGGGTTGGGCCAGCAGGCCGAAAACCGAGCAAAGGAGGGAGAAAAGAGAAATTCCTTTCCTTTTTATTTTTCAGAGTTTTCAAATTATTTTCAAACTGAATTTTGAAATCATTTTCAGATCTTGTCAAAACAGTCATCACAAAATAAGAGTGCAACAGCATGAACACAACAACATGTATCTATCCTTATATTTGATTTTAATTTTTCAAAATTATTATCTCCCTAAGTAAAAAAATGCTCACAAAAATGTTTATAAAAATCATTTTAACTATTTTGGATAAATGTAAATTTTAGGGTGTTACACTATGACATCACAAACACAATATAGCACATATATATCACATCCATCTCATCACAAACGCAATACCACATATATATCACATGTCGATCACACAATATCTCACATACACGACATCACAAACATAATAAGTCCAATATCCATAGAAACAAGTCGATAGTCGATCACAGTGCATCACATGTCCATCAAGCGGTGAAAAAGAGATACAAACTAAAGGTGGGGAGGAAACTAAGGGCCTGGTGAAGGAAAAGCGCCGTCGTCTGCTTGCGCCTAAGATGGATTATTCGAACCCGCTGACGAAGGCTGCATAAAGGACAAGAGATTGCATGTGTTAGAGTGGTCATCTAATGAAAGCACTAGTCGAAGCAATTTGCTTTCATACTCACAGGACTAGATAGAACTGGCGGCGATGGAGCGAACAACGTAGGTGGCACAGCTACACCCGTTGATTGCCCAACGACTTGTAGGAACGTTGTAAGATCCGCCATCTGCTTGGCCAGCCTTTCCCGCTCGGCCAGCTCGGACTGCAACTGGAGAGCTAACCTCCCGTTCTCAGCCACCGTGCTCGCCTCCAGCTCCTGCAGCTACTGAGCCATCCTCTCGTTCTCGGCCTACAAAATTTCAATCGAATGTTTCAATAATGCAAAGGTAACTAAGTTATGTAAAGATCAATGTACGAAGAGTTAAACGGGACTAACCTAGAGTGCGTCGACCCGCTGCTATGAAGGGGACGGTCGTTGGCGTATGGCCGGGCCTCCGCTCGGGGTCCGTGCTCGAATCTATGAGAGGGAGGGAATCTCGCCGGAGTCGAGGGTGCCATCGCCAATCCAGTACCACCCAAGCTTCTTGCCTTGTGCGAGCCTCATGACCATCTCCCCATCAATGTTGTAGATGCTTGGATCCCAGTTTGGCCCATGGACTGACCTTGCCTGCGACGCGTAGGAACTGACGCGGGTGTGGACGCTCAGGTTGTTGTACGACTCAGGCGGGTCATCCGGGTTGAAGGTGACATTGGAAGTCGCCTTACCCTTGCGGGCCAGTCCATATGCTATGAACGTGGACAAAGACTGGACACCATGTGATGCCGACTACGAGAAAGACAACAAGATGATTAGAAGAAACATGTAGAATGGAGCATTAGAATACTAACAATGAATTCACGTACCCATGCTTGCTTGTACGTGCTGAGGCTGTGGCTACCTTGATGGTGTGTGGGGCCTGTTGCTGCCATACGCTGCTCCCGGTGGGCTTGGTGGTCCTGGATATAACCCTCCGTGAACCACCTGTCGCGATCATTGCCCAGTAGTCGGCATACGACTCGCACCACCATGGAATTATCTACATGTCCTAAAGAATTTGAGATGTAAGAAGACCAAATTAAAGCTACTTAATCTCAAAACGAATCAATATTATTCTTCTTCATTTACCTCAAGGAACTGTTCCCGGGTCAGTGTCATCTGTCTTGCCTCTGTCTTGGTGATCTTCTCACCAAGTTGCTTAGCGTAGTACTTCACGATGCAAGTTAGGCGCTCCTCGTAATGCATGTCAGTGATTTGTTTTCTGGCACTTTTCACCATCACCTTCTCCGCCTTCTCCTCCTGTCCCTCTTCACATCTGAAAAAAGTCTGCAGACAAACACAATGTATCAATTCATTATGTCAAAAAAAGTCAAATGAATGCGATGTATTAATCAAAGTTGTGCGAGCAAGACTTACCTAGAACTCTCTCCTGACCCGCTCCTGCTTATCTCCATAATCTGCGTCGGGGGCATCTTTGTAGTGGTCCCACGATTTGGCCGGCTCTGTTCTCCCCTTGTGTGTGACAATGCCGGGGTAAAAGTGCCTGCACACAAGCCCTAGGATGTGGTTGGGGTTGCGCGAGTCACCAGTCGACACAACCTTCCAGTGCCTGCACAAGTCATTAACAAACATTATGAGTTTCTCTGACAATTTTCAACAGGTTATATGAAGTAGCTGTGATAAAATCTAAAGTTAGTTACCTGTCCCCCTGGGGGCGGATCACTGGGCGTAGGGGAGGAAGCGGAGCCCCAGGGAGTTTCGAGGGACCTCGCAAGTAGATCCTAGCAGCAGAGGCAGTGGAACTACCTCCAGCCTCGCTGCCCTCCTATGCCTCCTCTCCCTCATTGTCCGTCCGCCGAACCCGCTCGTCCTCCGAGGAGTCCGAGGTACGACGCTCCTCCTCCAGCACGTCACGCGGCCTGACTAGAGGGGCCGGCCCATCCTGCTGCCACTGCTGCTGTCGCTGCTCCTAGCCCTCTGCCTCCTCCCGTCCGACGACCCCTCTCCTGCACAAGGTGGTTCCCAAAACCTGTAAAAACATGGCACAAAGGCCAACAACCACATATATACCAAACATGGGCACGAAGGCCAACAACCACCAATATATCAAGAGGAGCCATGTACTTTAGTTCTCTTTCCATGCAGATGAAAGTATTGAAGTAGTACAACAACAATTACTACTAACCCTACAACTACTACTAACAACTACTTAACTACTAACACTACTAATACTAAGAACTACTTAACTATTAACAACAACTACTACTAACCACTACTACTTACTAACTACTACTATTTACTAACTACTACTACTAACCCTATAACTAACACTACTAACTACTACTACTAACCACTACTACTTACTAACTACTACTTTTTACTAACTACTACTACTAACCCTACAACTAACACTACTAACTACTACTACTACTAACACTACAAGGGTAGGGCTTACCTTGGTGGCAAGAACGGCAAGAGCGAGGGCCGGTGACGACGGCAGGGATGACCACAACAGCGCGAGGATCAACGGGCGGTTGGAACAGCACGAGGATCGACGGGCGGTCGGGTCGGCACCTTCCTCTCCTTCCTCCTCCCCCTTCTCTTTCTTCCTCTTCTTCCTCCTCCCCCTTCTCTTTCTTCCTCTTCTTCCTCCTCCCCCTTCTCTTTCTACCTCTTCCTCCTCCCCCTTCTCTTTCTTCCTCTTGCTCCTCTCCTTCTCCCTCTGCTGGCCGGCCGCAGGGCACGGCGGGGGCCAGTGGAGCTCGGGGCCGACGGGGGAGCTTGGGGCCGGGGGAGCTCTGGGCAGCTCGGGGTCAGTCGGGTCGCTGTCCCTGGGGAGCTCGGAGCCCGGGGCGCTGGCCAAGGACCCGGGGCGGGGGCGCGGGGCCGCCGGTGCCGGGCAGGAGCACCGCCCGGGTGCCGGGGCAAGGGCCGGTCGGACGGGGGCGGGGGGCGCGGGATGGGGGCGCCGGGGCAGGCCCGGTAAGACCTCGCCGGAGGGAGACGACGGCAGGGGCTACGACGCGGCAGGTAAACGCGGGGGCGGGTGGGAGAGGAGTGAGGAGGGGGTGGGGTTGGGCCGACCTGTTCTAGGCCTTTAGGTTAAAAGATTTACCGAGTGCCGGGCCCAGCGGCACTCGGCAAAGGGTTTTTTATTTTTTATTTTTAAAAATTCTTTGCAGAGTGCCCTATGACCTGGCACTCGGAAAATTATTTTTTTTGCCCCATTTTTTCTGGGTCCTTGCTACAGTAATTAAAACTCCATTTCAAAATTTAGGACAATTTTGAGGTTTTTTACTATATTTCCTTAATGATTTTTGTTTCGTTGAATTTTTCTGACTATTTCAAATTTGAACTGCAAGTACATGAAATAATAGAATTTGGTCATTTAAAAAATAGTATTCATAATGTTTGGTGTATGTTGAGGCCATATCCATTAATTCGCATGAAATTATGAGCATCTTGTTGTCGTAACATGACGATGTACTTGCGAGAAAAGTGTATTTAAATTATATAAAATCCAAACGAAGTCCGAATATCACGAAACTTGTCGAGGTGTCTTGTTATCGCATGTGGAGGCTATGTAAAAAATTGCGAAAGTTTAGAGCAAGTTGTCTTGTTATCGCATGTGGAGGCTATGTAAAAAATTGCGAAAGTTTAGAGCAAGTTGTGACGTCGGATGCTTAAAACCCAGACATCTCCACATGTCGCAAAAATTCAACGAAACAAAAATAATTAAGAAAATATAGTAAAAAAACTCAAAATTATCCCAAAATTTGAAATGGAGTTTTAATTATTGTAGCAAGGCCCCAGAAAAAAATAGAGCGAAATTTTTTTTGCCATGTGCCAACCTTGGCACTCGGCAAAGAAGCCTCCTTTGCCGAGTGCCAGGTCACAGGACACTCGGCAAAGAATTTTTTTTAAAAAAAATTTAAAAACCCTTTGCTGAGTGCCGAACGGCGGGACACTCGGCAAAGGCTGACGGCAGGTGGCCGCCTCACGCCGGCCACCTTTGCGGACGGCCAAATTTTGCTGAGTGCCCAGGACTCGGCAAAAAATTTTTTACCGACAGAAAGGAAAATTTTTGCTGACGGCTAAAGTTTGTCGAGTGTCCGACACTCGGCTAAGACAGATTTGCGACGGCCTATCTTTGCCGAGTGCTGCTGGGTCTGGCACTCGGCAAAGATTGCCTTTGCCGAGTGTCCGATAGAAAGCACTCGGCAAAGCTTTTTGCACTCGGCAAATCAGCCGTGTCCGATAGTGTTTAGTTTTTGTTCTATTGCCTTTTTCATCTTTCCGAGTAAAACTCTACGTCCGTTCCTTTTGTTGCTATCATAGATGGATTTGTGATCATTATGTGCACGGCCTGCAAATGGGAACGAGTTCTGGTTTCAGCTATGCCTATTTTTCTCGAGTCTCGACGAACATATGCAACGTGGCCGTGTTATTGTCGTCGCATGCTCA
The DNA here is from genome assembly GCA_022457205.1 of Saccharum spontaneum. NCBI lineage: Eukaryota > Viridiplantae > Streptophyta > Magnoliopsida > Poales > Poaceae > Saccharum > Saccharum spontaneum. The sequence goes on along the minus strand of CM039609.1, from coordinate 28,955,049 downwards.
CATATGCATTGGGATGGTATGGGCATGCAAGCAAAAAGGCATGGGGCCATTTTTTGTTTCCGACCATGCCTTTTGGTTTTTCCATTTTCTTTTGTCCTTCTTGAAGAATAAATATACTTATCCTTGATTAATAAATAATATTAGAACCTGGATCAGCCAATTATCCAAATAATAAAATAAATTTGGATCAATTTATTATCCAAAATCTAATGTAAATAAATATATATCCAAGCTATACGCTGAGTACCAGTACAATCACGGACGAGGGCTAATACTAATTTAGAGCTTATAAATTTTATGGAAAGGGTAAAACATATATAGACATATAACATTTTTTGCTTTTTTCATGAATATTTGATCTTTTTTCTCCGGTTGCAATGTATGGGCATATTTTCAAAAAATCTAATGTAAATAAATGTATCTCCAAGCTGTACTTAAGTACCAATGCAATCATGGATGATGGCTGTAACTCGGATATTAAACTATACATTCATATAGATATTATGAAATTTAAAGTTCCGATGTGCCTTACAATGGGTCAAAAAAATCTATCAAAGTAGTATTTTTTGATATACATTTAGTAGGATATTGTCATATTATTGCTAATACTAATTTATATTATAGATGTCAGGGTCATCGTAAAAAATTATAGCTTTTAAATTTTATGGAAAAGGTAAAACATATATAGATATGTAATATTTTGTCTGTTTTCCATTAACATTCGATATTTTTTCTTCCATTGCAACGCACGGGTATATTTAGTAGTATCTCTTATAATTCTAAACCCTACTAGCTATTTATCTCAACATGTAAGTTGTCTAACTAGACAATACATTATCACATACAATTAAAATCCTCTAGCACATTCAATTGTAATGTCCACGTCAGCAAGACAAATAAGCATTTTGTTGTCCACGACATCATGCCATGCAATCCACTAATCCGCAATTCCCACATCAACGCGCGTGTATGCGATTAGCTTAGCATATCGAATGAGATGAATATTGAGACTATATATATATATATATATATATATATATAGGGTGCACATATATTGAGACCAATAGACACAGATATTGATGTCGCCACATGGTCGACTTCCCTGGGAAGACGCAGATATTGATGAAGCATCCAAAAACTGTTTATATGGCACAGCTCCATACGTGGAATGGGTTTGCATATGTGTAGCAGCTTTCTTACACTTTCGCCCTCGATTTGTATAAAAGGGTTAACCCGGAGATACTACCTTTGAAGCGACGAGGATCATAAGCAAGCCCTTACTCTCCTAAACTTATAAGGTGGTACTAAATCCACCAACTACAGCTCTGTATATGTCACACGGCTACATAGACCAATTTCACAGTAACTACATACTTTTAACTATAGACTTTTAACGGGCTAGGGTGTTACGGTTATGGCTGCATCAACTTTAAGGTGCGTTGTTAGCCTGTTACATCGACGCAATGGCCAATATCCACTTTCCTGCTGGTCACCACGTGCCCATCGCTAGAACACAGAGCCATCCAAGGCATGGTACATGTGAACTATATGGATCACTATCAGATCACCATCGCATTGTATTTCTTCCTTAGATTAACTATATTTCTAATTATAGCTCTCCTACTACTTGCAGTTTTAATTTTTTATAAATCTATTTATGGATTGCTTTATTATGCTTATCACTCAGAAGCCCAACCAGACACTTCCTCCAATAAAATATGCCAAAGTCAAGAATACAATTTCTCTTTGCGTACATGTGCTTGGCACATCAATATATCTATTCTTCATCCTTTGTTTATGAGAAATCAATTCTTCAGTTCCTGCAGTAAAACTTGAGAAAACAATTCTTCAGTTCCCGCGGCAACGAGCGGGGTTGATACCTAGTATATCCTATACAATTATGATCCTAGTCATTAATCACATCTTCAAGAGCCTTTCTAAAATCTATTTTCTAAATCATCATTTGGAGACTCATTTGAATAAAAATCGTTATCTATATCTTGTACACTCCAATAGTTTTTCCATAACTTGTGCGCAGTCTAGAGAATCATCTTCGCTCTCTATCTTTGACTAGTAAGAAATTCGAAATTGAGGATGTCTATATTTGGATATCAAAATCTTCATTCCTGTAAATTAGGAAGAATATAAAAACACTACTACAGCCTAGCACAGGGCTCTGTAAGGGCGGCTGGGCCGGCTCCCAGGGCTCTGTAAGGGCTGGCCTAGCCGCCCCTCCCAGGTGGCTCTTACTGTCCAGAGCACTGTAGGGGCGGCTGGCCAAACCGCCCTTACAGAGGCTCTCTGTAAGGGTGACTGGTGTTTTCAGCCACCCTTATAGTGGGTCTCTGTAAGGGCGGCTGCAGCACCAGCCGCTCCTATAGTCTGTATCTATACCCTACAGTTGATTTTCCAGAAAAAAAATCAAATTCAAATTCAAATCTGACCATAGCATGTAATATACAATTCAAATTCAAATCTGACCACCACATATATAGATATATACATCCACAAACACACGAGCACAGTTTAAACCATCATTACAAGCCATATTTCAAAAGTTTCAAAAGTCCAATTCACAAAGTCCATCATTACATCGCCATAATTCACAAGTTCAAATAGTTTCACAAGTCCAAACCATTCCAGATTGTTGTCAACGGCCTAGAGCGAGCCTGTGAGTCTCACAAAGGTGTTGGTACCTCGGATTACTACCTAAGTCGGAGTTTCGATCATGGTAATCGCCTCTGGAAGAAATAACCTCGTCAATGATGAAGTCGCAAAGGTCGTCGATGAGCCCCAAGAGTTCATCATCCTTGTATACGTCCCTTGTCCTGTCCATCTCTTCCTTCCACTACAAGAGAACAAGTTTAGGTCTAGGATTTCATAACATAAGCTAAGCTTTCATACTACGAGTGAAAAAGTGTCAAACTAACTAGATTGGGGTGTCTCCTGTAGGCACTAGTGTTACTCATAATACAACATACGTAATATCCACAATGTAGACTCCCAGGACTCTGCTTTAGACACTGTGTGTTTCACATATGGAAATGTTAAGTAATGCTATTGACAAACCACGTAATGGAGTGTACCAATGTAAGTTACACGTACCAGACATAGAGTTTTGATAGCCAATCTCTCTTTCCTTTCTGGATGATGTCTTCCTTTATGATGTTGGATATAGTGCCTAAATGCCCTGTTCGAATGGTTTTAGCAAATGCAACTTGTTAGTATCCAAAAGCAAAGTTTACAAGTATATATACAAACATATATAAGCTAATGAGGATTATTGTTGATATGTATATGTCTTGCAAATTGCTATGAAGTCCATGTACGTCTTCGGTGCATAATCTGCTGAGTCATAGACATGTGCCATGCTCAGCCCAACATCGACCCCTACAAGAATCTAGTGGTTCCTGCATGAATTTAATCATTGAAGAAACAAATAAGCTCTTTTGCATCGAACTAAATATATCGAACAATGCTTTCTTTCAGTATAGAGTCGAACTTACCCAAAGTGGTATGGTAACCATATCATTTCGTTATGCTGGAGATTCTTAAGACATTTGGCAATCCGGCACGCAACCTTAAGGCCCTCTCTGTACATCTTATCTGCCTGGATGACCTCTTTCTCCTCAACGGTCTTTCCAGCAGCTAGTTCTTCGCAATCCATTGCCCAGTCCTTGGGGTACTAAAAATTTGATGCACATATCAACCAAGGGTCTACGTAGGCAGCTCTTAGAGTTGGCGCCTTCTTCACAATATGTGTTTGCATTCTACAAAACACGATGTGGTTAGTTACAACAAAATCCAAATATTTCATTCATATCATATCGAGAGGTCAAGGACTTACAGGCACCACACGTGAACTAGATTCATTTCCATCATTCCGAGGTGAAAGCATGCCTGCATGTCCTCAAAGTCAAACATTAGATCCCCAGCTGCACCTCCAAATGTGCCTTCAGAGAAGACATCTTTTATCTCGTTTAGTCTCGTCAAGTGAGTACACAAGTACCAATCATGGAACTTTCTCATTCCAATTGGCATGCACTGCATGATTTGGGTTGGAAGGAAGTGCTTGCCTCTTTCATATTCTTTAGGAACATCCTTTGTCCACTTGATCTCATCAATATTTGGATACTTCTTTACCTCTTGGTGGAGTTTGCTAGTGTCGGGCGGCTCAGAAGCACATGCATAGACGTTTTTAACTTGGTTCTCACGATTAACTGGTCATGAGCAAACCACTTGTCAATCAATGAGACGTCTTTCATCGGAGCAAACATTGGCCTTGTATGGTAGGGAATCTTCTTTCGAGCCCCCGATTCATGCGCGCCCTCATCTTCTTTGTTAGAAGACAATCCTTGTTTGGGTATCGGCCGCGCCTGTTGAGAAGGCTCTGGCAAGACATCGGGCCCTTGCTCGGTTGGACAAGGATGCGACATCTCATCATGCACTTGCTCGATATGACGAGCTAGAGAACGCTGTGGCATCTCATCATGCCCTTGCTCAATAAGACGAGCTAGAGAAGTCTGTGGCTTGTCAGTCACGTGCTCGCTAGGAGTCGGGGAAGAATGTGGCAAGTTAGGCGTGTGGTCTTCACGAGCCGGTGAATATGCCTCCCCGTCCTCAACAACTTGCTCCTCAACAAAAATGTCTTTTTTGTGCCAGAGGATGAACTGTTTCATGACTTCTTCAAGATGAACAAGCCCCTTAGAAGTTGGGTGTTCTATCTCCCACGTCATGAAGTCGGGCTTCACGGTATGCACCTCGACCCTAGTGCAGTCCTGCGGGATTAGGCGACTGTGCCATTCACCTCCCGGAGGATGTGCCACACCCGTTGCCACCTCAACCATCACCATCTTGTTTCCCCTACCCATGGGAACCAATAGGGTGCAACTAGTTGGCACCCGTATGTGATCGACGTCAGTTATGGTTGCAGTGGAACCTTGGCTACTGGGAACACCTAGAGGGCTACCAACTATAGCCAGTTCTCCCATCGGCTCCATGAGCGTCTATGCCTCCATATTTACACCTTGCTCCGAAAGCGCCTTCGCAACTAGTGCCTTCACAGTGAGCTCGAGATTGGCCTCTCGGTCTCTGCCATGTTTCTTGTACATGTTGCTATCCTCTGCGAATCCTTTCTTCCAGGTTACCAGCTTCCCTAGCCCCCTGGTGCGGCCTGGGTGCTCGGGGTTTCCCAAGGAAAGGCTTAGCTCGTCCCTCTCTCTGGAAGGAGTGAATGTGCCATTCTCCACGTCTTCAGCATATTTCGGTATCTTTGATACTACCTCTTCTGTCTCTGGCTCAGCAAACTTGAGGTCAGAGGAATCCACACTCCTCGCATATATCCATTGCTTCAAACGTTTCCTCAAATCCTTCACTTTCTTTTTCTTTGGATCCCCAGAAGCTTTGGCTGCTTCGTCAGTTAATGCTCTTAATTTGGAAAATGTGCTCAATTCAGATAAAATGATCAGAACAATTTAGGCCATCAGCAGCAACCATCACTGCATAGTATGTAAAAAACATCATCATAGGTAAGTAAAAAACATCATTGCACATACCTTATGCCTCAGGTTCAGAGTAGCATCAAAATAAAACATCATTGCACATGCCTTTTGCCTCAGGTTCAGATTAGCATCAAAATGAAAACATCGTTGCACATGCCTTATGCCTCAGGTTCAGAGTTGCATCAAAATAAAACATCATTGCACATGCCTTATTCCTCAGATTCATAGTAGCATCAAAATAAAACATCATTGCACATGCCTTATGCCTCAAGTTCATAGCAGTATCTTACAAAAAAAATTAATCTTCATCAGATTAGTAGTAGTAAGACAAGTACTAGTAGTAGTAGTTTCAAAAATCAACCCCGAAGGGCTAAGTCCTTCGGCCATCTCAAATTTGGGGCCATCAGCCACCAAGGAAAGAGAGGTGCAATAAGTAGAGAAAAGAGAGTAGAGTAGTTGTAGAGAGAGAAGGATCAAAAATGTGTTCAATTCAAAATAGTTGGAGCAACTGAGAAATCAAGTGGAGAGTAGTAGAGTAGTAGTAGTTAGAGTAGTAGGAGTAAGCCAGCAAGTAGTGAGTCAGTATATGACCAGCAAGTAATAGTGAGTCAGTATATGACTAGCCTTTTGTAGTAGTAGAGTAGAGAGAGTAGAGAGAAGAGTAGTAGAGTAGAGAGAGTAGTAGAGTAGAGAGAGTAGAGAGAAGAGAGATGCAGTAGAGAGAATAGGGTACAGTAGTAGCAGAGAGAAGGAGCACAGTTTAAAAATGTGATCAATTCAAAATAGGAGTAGAGGAGAGTAGTTTCAGTAGACAATAGACATTCATGACAATAGACATTTAGAGTAGTTATTAGTAGTTTCAGTAGACAGTTGCAATAGGCAAGTAGAAAAATGTCCATTAGAATTTTTTGACAGGGATGAGTGTTGTTGACTAACAAACATAGAGTAGTAAATCAATGGGATCATAAGTTACTGTCCACCATATTCATGAGAAATAGCAAGCATCTAAGCTAACTCTGCTACCTCTACACATTCAGAGATGAAAGCAGCAGCAACAGACAGTAATCGATAGTAATTGACACATTTAGAGATGAAAGCAGCAGTATTCGACAAATGAATCATGTGCTCTGAATCGAGCAATCAACAGTTCTGAACAAAGCAATCGATAGTAATCGACAGTAATCGACAACTCTGAATCATAGCGCTCTAAATCAGAGAAAGAGGGAGAGGAAGGTGGGGGCGGTACCTTTGAGGAGGAAGGAGAGTACAACCGGTGAAAGAGGAGAGGAAGGTGGGGGCGGTACCTTTGAGGAGGAAGGAGAGTACAACCGGTGGGTGGCAGTGGACCGAGCGCCTGGGCTCGCTGAATGGAGGTCGGGGACGGCGGTGGTCATAGCCGGGGAAGAAGCGCACAGCCAGGGTGACTCGCTCGAGGAGGGTCGGAGCACACGCAGGCGCCGGTGAGCTCAGGCACTGGCCGGGCCGCTCGCTCGTCGGGGGAGCTCGGGCACCGAGCTCACTCGCAGGAGGAGGAAGCACGCGCGGACACCAAGGATAGCGGCCCGACGGCAGCGGATTAGGGTGGAGAGCGTCGGCGGGAGTTGCCGGAGGGAGGAGAGCACCGGCTGGAGGAGGGGCGCATAGGCACCGGCGGCGCGCGGCGGTGCCAAACCCTAGTCGCTATGGGCGTGGGGGCGTGGCGGCGCGTGGGGGCCCGGTGGTGGCAGATTAGGGCAGAGAGCATCGGCGGGAGTTGCCGGAGGGAGTAGAGCACCGGTGGTAGGAGGAGCGCATGGGCACCGACGGCGCGCGGCGGTGCCAAACTCCAAGCGCGGCAGAAATCGGGTAGCCTGACGACTCCCAAATTGAAAATTTCGCCCGTGACTTAGCCGTTGGGCACGCATCGCCCTTTTATTTTTGTGGCCCATCTGTAAGGGCGGTTGAGCTTATCAGTCGCCCTTACTAATGTTTTTTTTGAAAATGTGAAATTAAATCTTGTTTAAAAAATAGATTTTATATGTACTCAAAATTCAAAATATATTTATATGATAATTTTAAATTATTCCATGTATTTTTATAATTAATTTATATATATAAATGCTCAAAACCAGTTTTCGAAACCCTAGATGGTCTCAACTAGAAAAGTCATGAATACCAAGTTTGATCAACTCATCAATATTTACAATTGTTATATAGGTCATTTTTGCATTTGAGAAAGTATTAGGAAAGTTTAGTTCTAAATTGACAAGTCTCTCATATAGTTTCATAAACCCTATGTGAGATTCATGATTTTATGACTAGTGTTTACTAACACTTTCTCAAATGGAAAAATGAACTATATAAAGATTGTAGATCTTGATGAGTTCTAACACCTTTTTATTCAAAAGTTTTTCATCTGAGGTCATTTAGTGTTTCATTTGACAAAGTTTGACCAAGTCAAATTTTGAATTTTAAAAAAATGACACCTTCACACTAGTATTTGATACTCTAAATGGTTTCAAACAGAAAAGTAATGAATACCAAGTTTCTTAAACTCATCAATATCTACATTTGTTGTTTTGGTCAACTTTTCATTTGACAAAGTTTGAACAATTCAAATTTAGGATTTTTAAATTTTGACAGCTCCAAACCAGTTTTCGAAACCCTAGATGGTCTCAACTAGAAAAGTCATGATTACCAAGTTTGATCAAATAATCAAGATCTACCATTGTTATATAGGCCATTTTTGCATTTGAGAAAGTGTTAGAAAAGTTTAGTTCTAAATTGACAAGTCTCTCGCATAGTTTCATAAACACTATGTGAGATCCATGATTTTATGACTAGTGTTTACTAACACTTTCTCAAATGGATAAATGACCTATATAAAGATTGTGGATCTTGATGAGTTCTAACACTTTTGTATTCAAAAGTTTTTCATCTGAGGTCATTTAATGTTTTATTTGACAAAGTTTGACCAAGTCAAATTTTGAATTTGAAAAAATGACACATTCACACTAGTATTTGAAACTCTAAATGGTTTCAAATAGAAAAGTCATGAATACCAAGTTTGTTAAACTCATCAATATCTACATTTGTTATTTTGGTCAACTTTTCATTTGACAAAGTTTGAATGATTCAAATTTTGGATTTTTAAATTTTAACAGCTCCAAACCAGTTTTCAAAACCCTAGATGGTCTCAACTAGAAAAGTCATGAATACCAAGTTTGATCAACTCATCAAGATCTACAATTGTTATATAGGTCATTTTTGCATTTGAGAAACTATTAGGAAAGTTTAGTTCTAAATTGACAAGTCTCTCAAGTAGTTTCATAAACTCTATGTGAGATCCATGATTTTGTGACTAGTGTTTACTAACACTTTCTCAAATGGAAAAATGACCTATGTAAAGATTGTAGATTTTGATGAGTTCTAACACCTTTGTATTCAAAAGTTTTTCATCTAAGGTCATTTAGTGTTTGATTTGACAAAGTTTGACCAAGTCAAATTTTGAATTTTAAAAAAATGACACCTTCACACTAGTATTTGAAACGCTAAATGGTTTCAAATAGAAAAGTCATGAATACCAAGTTTGTTCAACTCATCAAGATCTACATTTGTTATTTTCATCAACTTTTCATTTGACGAAGTTTGAACGATTCATACATAAATGTAGTCTCGCACACACACTTACACAAACTAGATAGGCCCTGCTGAAACAACTTTCCCCTTGCCACCTTTTCGTTCCCATGGCAGTATATCTTTGGGTAGGTTCCTTTCCACTGCACTGATCTTGTTACTAAAGTCTATGAATAGCGGCATCTCAGTGTAGTCATTGTAAGCTCCAACATCGTCCACGCCATCAACTCCGATAATGTGCTGTTTCCCGGAGGCAACCACATGCTTAGTATTTTTCTTCGGGGGAAGGTTACTTAGCGGGTCGAGCATATAGAAAACTTGTGCAGCATGTGAAGCGAGCACCCAAGGGTCATCTTCGTAGCCTATATTCTAGAGGTCCACGACTCTTAACCCAATCTCGTTGACTTGATGTTGCTTCATCTAGCGGCATCGAAACACAGTCATCTTTAGATTCCTTCCATAGTCAAGCTCCCATATATCTTCAATTATGCCAAAGAATGGGACCTTTCACCCTAGTCTGTCGACTGCATCTACTCGAACGCTGTTGTTTTGGTTCACACTTTTACTATCCTATGTGGGTATAGTATGTGTACCCATTGATGTCATAAGCATTCCAAGACGTCACTTGTTTCGATGGTCCCCTCACCAATTTACTGATGGTAATAGAATCTTCATTTTCTCTAGACGGTATGTCCTGGCCCTTCAACCAGGAAGTTAGGCGATGCCTGTGCTGTTTCATGACCCAATCATCTGAACGACCGTTCCTCTCCTCCATAATGAGAGCCATGTGTTCGTCAATGTACGGTTGCATCAGTTTTGTGCTCTATAAGACACAATAATGCGCTTGACTGACTTCTTTGTATTCATAGTCGATGAATGTTTTCCTACCACTGGTGCCCTTCCCAGCCAGCCTACCCTTGTGACGAGAATCGGGATTGCCAATCCCTCTTTGTACTTTTAGGTATTCTTGACAGCACTCGACGACTTCTTTAGTAGTGTAACCCTCTATCATGGAGCCTTGTATGCCCACATTTCATGCAAGTAGCTTGGGCCCAACACCTCTATCTGATGAATCAGGTGAATCATGAGATGTACCATTATATCAAAAAAGAGCAGAAGGTAAACACATCTCAAGTTGGTTCTAGGTCTCCACCATGAAATCATGTAGGTCACTTAGCTCTTGCCTGTGAAATGACTTCTATGAGATCTTTGAAAAGAAGTAGCACATGTGGGTGATGGCCATCTTCAGGAACTCTAGCTTGATTGCCCTGATTGTAATTGGTAGGTACACTATCAGCATCATATGATAATCCTGAGCCTTGCAATAGTGAAATGATAGGTCCTTCATCGACACTAGCTTCTTCGGGTTTGCCAAAAACCCAGTGGAGACTTTGAGGTTCTTTATGGATGTGAGTAAAGCTCTCCTCTCTTCTATGTCTAGGTTGTAGCAAGCCACGGGCAGATTGTATTTTCCATTATCCTGAAGACTAGGTGAAGCTCTGGCATCACGTTTAGCTGCTCCATGTCCCTCTGCGCTTTCAGACCATCTGTTGACTTGGCTGTGTCCATCAAGGTACCGATGAGACTCTCGAAGATATTCTTCTGCACGTGCATAGCATCAATGGCATGGGGGACCGCCAATTTTATCCAGTAAGGCAGATATCGAATGAAGATTTGTTTCTTAAAAGGTACACCTTTGATAGGAGGTGTGCTTCTATCTCTGATTGTTCCATCCGGATTCATCTTTCCATAGACGATATGTATGGTTTTCACCATTTTGAACACATGTTGTCCATTATGACATCTCTCCGGAGGGGGGTCATCCTCCGGGATGTCACCATAGAATCTCAAGTATAATTTGTCACGGTACTTGTGACCCTTCTTTAAGAAGCGATGATTCCTTATGTAAACAACCTTCTTGGATCCATCTAGCCACACCCATTTAGTATCATCCAAACATACTAAGCATCCCGTCTTGCCTTTAATGTGAAGTCCTCCTGTCGGAACGCATCGTACATCGGCTCCCCAAACTTCCATAGTCTCTCGAATTCTTGCATCACAGGCTTGAGGAAAATGTCTGGTTGTTGAGGGCCAGATATAAGAATAGTGTGAAAAAAGGTACTTTCTCTTCTGACACAAGTACGTCGGGATGTTGTACATGGTCAGGATCACTAGCTAAGTGTTGTGGTCGCTCATCCTCTCATTAAAGGGATTCATTCCATCGGTGCTCAAGGTGAACCGTACATTCCTTGGGTCTTGGCTGAAGTCTTTGTTGTTGTCATCGAAGTCTTTCCACTGACTACCATTGGTTGGGTGTGCAATAACATTGTCATCTACCTTGTGCTCGTCGTCCCACCATGTCATGAGCGTGGCTTCCTTAGGGTTCAGGAAGATACGCCTCAATCGGTCGTTCATTGGTAGGTACCATATTACCAAGGCAGGAACTCTTCTCTTCCCTGCATCATTGCCTAATGGAGTGTCCTCTGGGGTTGAGATTCTTGTACCGCCTTTTTTGCACCCTTCTTAGTACTCTTGTTCCCCGTGGAGGCTTCTCCTCCACTGTAAAGGTCATTGTCCTTGTACCGGCTGGCCCCACAGCGAGGACATTTGTCCAGATCTTTGAACGTATCACCACGAAAAAGGATACAATGGTTTGGGCATGCATGGATTTTTTCAACACCCATTGTCAACGGATTTATAACCTTCTTCGCATTGTATGTGTTGGCGGGAACTTTGTTTGGCTGTGGCAGCACCAATGATAGGAGACTCAACATATCATCGAAACTGCAGTCGGACCAACCGTACTGAGCCTTCAGCATGAGTAGCTCAAGCACAAAGCGGAGCAGTGTCCAGTGTGTCAGACAACCCTTCTCAACACCATACACAGTTTCCTTCAACGTTGTTTTCACCCTCTTTAGATTTTGTAGACCTCTTTTCTCTACAACTAAAACATAGCAAAGAGAATCGTCCACCCGCCGTCGCACGCCATCACTCGCTCGCAAGCCCGCCCGGCTTCGCACGTGTGACTTTTGGTGCGACTTTTTTTTGGGTCACTCCCTCTCCCGTACATGCTGTTGACACTAGCTAACACCACTTGAATACTAGGTTGTCATCCCTAGCATGGTGCTAGAGCGTACTAAGGTATTTATAAACATAAGGGCTCTCTAGAAAATAATCTATTCTATCCGCAAGCGCACAGATAAAATACCTCATTGTAGCATTTCACCAGGATAAGTATTCCAGGTATCGTTATTTATAATTTTGCTTAAGAGAACGGCGAAAGAGAAAACAGGGGTAAAATCTATCAAGGCTTAGACTAGAGATAAACTTGCAAGAACATGATTACTACTGAGAAACTCGTCACACAGTCACTTGCTTTGGCAGGGGGTAAGCCATAATAATAAAGATAATGAAATATAAGCTCATGGGTAAATAACACAGCGATTAGAAATAGACTACTCCACATAAATGTAAGGTGACGTCGGACTAGCAAGAGAATGGATTCTAAGTATCTACTATTTACTAAGTCATAATCTACTCTAAGCATCTACAAGATCATATATAGCACAAAAGACTCTTCATTCATGTATAAGGAACATTGCTAAAGTAAATCAGAACATAGTAAGACTTACTTCGCAATACAAATTCTGCATGTCCTATCAACGGAGGGTGGACTATATAAGAATCAACGAAGCTGTCACCATCGCGAACTACCACACGACCCGGCCAATAGGATACATTTGCAGGTAAATAACATCTAAGCACCACGCCTACATGTGATCTACCACTTAACTCCCACGTGAAAAGAGCTAAGCGCTTTGCAAACTCATGCATGAACTCATCATCAATCATAACTATATCACTTATAGAACTAGAGCAAACTAGGAACATAATAAATAAAGACATAATGCAATTAGAATAAAGTCGTAGAGAAAGATATGAAATAATACCAATCTTTATTGATGAAGATCCGAAATCCAGAGTGCTAGGCCCTACTTCTCTAATTCTATCTAATCAATCCTATAAAACTTGAAAGAATTAGGAGTAGCTAAATCTAATTCTCTGCGGGAGAGAGAGTTTCTAAACCCTAAACTTGATGGCTTCCTCTGATAATGATTTCTCCTCCTCCCCTAGGGTGGAGAGGCCCTGCTTATATAGCCCCCTCAAATGATCGTGGGCCGTCGGATCAAACCGACATTAATCGCACGGTTTTCCTTGATCCTTTAGGTCGGTGGAGCATAATCCGCGAAGTTGACGCTGATTGGCCACGGGAGTAGGGCGGCCGCCCCAAACCCTAGGGCGGGCGCCCTGGGCTGGGCCCCGTTCGGCCTCCCGTTCGTTCACGTGTCTTCTGGAGTCTTCTAGATGATAGAAAATTAGCGCACATGTTAATATATCTATGTAAACCCGATGTGTGGGCCTTCTCTCCGTATTTTCTGATAACCCCCTGCAGAAATAGACAAACACCAAAACTCGTGGAATTCTGTCAGATAAAACCTTAATTCTAGATGTCTAGTGCATATTGATCCTTTTCCATGTTTAGTTGACAATTAAATTTGATACTTTAGGATCGTCAACAAACTCCCCCAAGCTTACCCTTTGCTCGTCCCTGAGCAAACAACTAAAACTCAGATGGATCAGGAGTTGCTTTGATGTTTTCTTTCCTGATAGGCACACATGCTTTCATATAAAATTCTCCCAGATTAGAGTGAAGTGTCTTGGGGATTAGCACCTGTACTTAAGCCTTAGGTAATTGAAAGACAAAATAATTAAGCCAAGCACTATTCCTCCTGTCTATACCTCACCTTTGTTCTAGAGTTTTGCATAAGTTTTCAAAATAAAGCTCAGAGTTCCTAGACATGATTCACTTCAACAGCCCATACATATGTTTAATCGAACTGCGGATCCAAAGGAACTCAACATATAATTAAATCAAGATGTGCATGTGTGGTGGAGTAAATAATAGTGATGGTGATGATAAAACTTATTGCTCACTGTTCCTCATATTGCTATCTCTCCTCCTCTCTTGATCTTTTATTGGGAGAGAACATGGGCTATCTCTTTTTCTTCTCTTTTTTTTCAGGTGGGTAGTAAATACCCCTAATTCTACTGTCGGACACTTGTCCATTTTTTCCGCTCAGGTGGGTATCTTTGTACCCCTAATTCTACTGTCGGACACTTGTCCATTTTTACCTCTCGTCTCACTCTTTTTCTTTTCTTTTTCAAGGTTCCGGGCACTTGCCCCTTTTTATTTCCTCGCATATTTTTGCATAGCCCATGTCTCTTTCTGCATTTGATCTTTTAGGAGAGAGAATAACAATACTTTGGGACAGTGAGTGATAACAATATTTTTAACAGATTTTTAATGATTGGTGTAATAGATGTGTGCAAGTGAGTATCTTGATTTAACCACATGAAAAGCTCCTAAGGATCTACACAGCTCAATGAAACTCGAAAGATACAGCAATTATAGCAAGTATGGCTGTGGTAAGAATGTTATGCTAGGAACTCATCATGTGATTTGCAGGTTTTTTTTCAAAATAAATTTCCAGAACTTAGTGTTGTAAGAACAAGATAAACAGCAGCTCAAACTTTATATCATGTCTTATCTTTTACCTGGACTTTAGTTTTAGGCTCATGTTCCCACAGATAGTAAATTTTAGATTTTAGCAAGTCTTGTGAGAACTCTAATATAAAAGCTAGGCACTTGAAGGTAAGTAAACAGAGCAACTGTTCATCATTTCCATCATACATATTTTTGGATTTTCTTCATTTATGTCTAGAGATTGAACTAAACAGGAAAATAAAGCACACTTATCTACACACTCTTTTTATTTGGTTTTCATTTTTTTAGGAATGCAGTAAATTAAGAAAGAAAATATTTATTGGGTTTTCTAAGTTTTTTTTAAGATATAAATATCTAAAATAGAAAAAGAAAAACTGAAAAGTAAATAGGAAAAACAATTAAAACTCACTCGGTAACTGGGGAGGAACTCCCCCAAGCTGGTTGTTGTCGTGGCTCTCTTCACTCAATGTTGAAGTAGCGCAGCATGGTCATGACGTTGTTGTTCAAGGTTGTGGTGTCTTCCCTTATTGCTTGCACTCTAGTGGCTTGCTCTTGGTTCCATTTTTGTTGCTCCTCCAGGAGTCTTCCGTGCTCTGCTTGCGTAGTGCGGATGTCGAGGAGAGTGTTGTCGGTGTGGGTGTAGAAGGCGGCAGTCTCTTGGTAGTAGTCCCCCGAGAAGGCGTAGGAGGCGTCGGAGTATCTTCCTGTATCAAACTGGGGCTGGGGCCTAGACCCTGAAGCTCCATATGGGTCAGTGGAGTACCTTCTTGTAAAAGGCGGGTTCTCCCACTGGTGATATAGTCCCTCCGGCCATGTCTCTTGTGGTGGTTCTTCTGGCTCGGGATCAGCTCCTTGCCATGTATGTTCCTGATGGGTGGCCATCCTTGCGGATGCCGCGCGCTGTGGAGCTCTCCGGTTCACCGGTGCTGCAGTCTCAATCAAATAATTTCGAACAGAATATATGCCAAGGTCCGGGTTAGGTAACCGAACCTTGGTGTTGTTGTCATACAGCATGTACATTATCCCCGCTTCCCTTTTTAACATCCGTGCGTATCTAAAAGTGTCGTAGCCGTGATAAAATCTAGGTTCCTCAATGAATTCTAACGATGAATTTTCTAACAACTTAAGGCTAACGGCTAAACGAGTTATGAGTGAAGTACACCTGACAGGTCCCTAAAGAGTAGGTGTGCCAAGCCAATGGGCAACTAAAAGAGTAACAGGTGAAACTTGGATTTTGTTTATGGCGGCACAAATGAGTTGTAGATCTCCCACACGCACCTTTCTCAAGTCATCATGAAAGAAAAGATTGTACCCGAGCCATTTGTGGAACATCCAGAGTGTAGGATGCTCCATGTCGCTGGTTCAGGGTTGGTAAAAGAGTTCGTCCCTAGAGATTTCTCTCCAAAACTGATGTTTCTCAAAATTGGGCAAGCCGGAGTCAAGGTCCAGAATGCTCCGTGGAGGAAAACCGAGGTGATTACTCAGCTCTCTCCAGGCAGCATAATGTTCTGCTTGAACATCCGAAAAGAAATTCCCCCCTCACAATATTGTAACGTGCAAAGAAATTCAATAGTAAGGAGACGGGAACCATGCTCAGTGATATTCCAAAAGTCCATCCATCCTATCATTTGAAAAATTAAGTCAAATTCAGCAGCCATACCTGTCTCTTGGAGTAAGGCGAAATCGATGGTGGGAGTGTGAATGAATGTCTTGTTTTTCAACTGCTGGAGAATCTCCTTCTCCCTGCGATTCCTGAGCCCAAGGTCTCCTATCTTGAGTAGGACCTTGTTTGGTGCACCCGACGAAGACGATGGAGCTTGCGGAGGTGCCGAATCGACACTCATCTCCGACTGGCGTGAGGAGAGTCGAGACGAATTCCTCGTACCACTCCTGAGAGACTTGGCCGCGCTCTTTACTTTCTTAAACATCCTGCAGAATAATAGGGACAAACAGAAACTCGTGGAAATATGTGAGAAAAATATGTTAGTGGTTAGCTGTCCGAGAAGTCAGTTGTCCAGGGGTTAGTCGTCCGAGAGAATTATAAATTTTAGCAGCACTTCCCCCTAAACAACTTTTAATTCCGCTTGGGACAGCGGGAACACTAATTACTAGGTGATCTCACTCTCTATCTTAAATTTTTTCCAAACTCTCTTCCACTCTTTCTTTCCCTTTCCACTCTCCTTCTCACTCTCCCACTAGATCACTTCTTCTGAAAGTCGAGAGCTCAAGCTTGCATATGTTTTCTGGAATGTGTGTGGGATGAGAATGAGGTAGAGAGGTGGCCTTTTATAGTTGGAGCTGGGGGCAGGGCGGGCGCCCTGGCCAACAGGGCGGGCGCCCCACTTGAGTGCCCTCTGTGGCTGAAACTTTCCCACTCCCTCACATGCTTCACTCCTACGCCAAATAATGCTGCATAGGTGGTGGTTGGTCGGTGGAAGTTGTCTGGTTGAGTGGAGATGAGTTGGTGGGTGAAATTATGTGATATGATGTATGTGAGGTGTAGTGTATGACATATGGGACCAAAGGATGTGGGTCATGCTTCTAGAAGATTGCTATAAATAAATATAATGCAGGAAAAATTATGAGAATTGAAACTAAAAAATGATCATAGAAAAATATTTTTTTGCCTCCACAATAATTAATAATTATGGGTTTTTACACACCACAAATATTATTTATATGGGACTTTTGATTTTTATAATAATGCTATGGATGAGTATGACTAATGTAAGAATTAATTATGCAAAAAATTAAATGATGTGGATAAATACCGAATTACCTCCCGGCGAGGGTTTGGGAATTTTAGGTCCCCCAAGCTGGACCTCCAAATCTTTTTAAACTTCTGAATTGCCTTCCTCTGGAGATGGTGTCTCCAGTGGTTTCTCTTCGTGAACCTCCTCCACTGTAGAGTCTCTCTCTGGTCTGGGCTTGAATGTGAAGTGTTCTTCTTGTCCATTTATGCTGAACTTGATTTCTCCCTTACTGACATCAATGTGGGCATTGGCGGTGCTCAGAAATGGCCTTCCAAGGATGATGGACACTTTTGAGTTGGGGTTCATGTCCAATACCACGAAGTCTACTGGCACAAGGAAATCTCTTATTCTGACTAGGATATTTTCTGTGATGCCCATCGGGTGTCGAACTGATTGATCTGCTAGTTGTAGGCACATTGATGTTGGTTCTAGGGTTGTGTGTTCAAGCTTCTTGTAGACTGATGCTGGCATCACACTGACACTTGCTCCGAGATCACAAAGTGCATTGTTAAAGTGCTGGTCTCCGATTGAGCAATCAATGGTAGGACATCCTGGATCTTTCTTCTTCCTTAGTGGTTGGTTGAGGATGGCCGCACTACATTCTTCTGTCAGCTTGATTACCTCAGTGGTGGGCAGTGGCCTCTTTTTGTTAAGAATATCTCTAATGTACTTCGCATATGTGGGTACCTGTATGGCATCAAGTAGAGGTATGTTGACATATAACTTTTGAATGACCTCTACAAACTTACCAAACTGCTCATCCGACTGTAGTCCTCTGTTTCTTCTGGGAAATGGCAAATAGTTGGTGTCGTGAAAATCTTTCCTCATTTCTCCAGTTCTTGATGGTTGTAGCAGATCTTCTGCTTCAACTGGTCTCTCTTCTTCTATCATTGCTGGTTGCACTGGAGCTGGTGTTCTTTGCTTCTCTCTTGGGTGTGGGGGATCTCTGGTAGATCTCCCTTCTCTAGTAGTTATGTTCTTTACCTGCTCAAGGTTAGTGGCAACAGGCAAGACAGCAGCTAGCTTAAGCTCTACCCTCTTATTAAGAGTGTTTTGCTCATCAAAGGTAGTTAATAGAAAATCCATTTTATTGTGTATATCTTTTAAAAATGATTCATTTGTATCTAGCCTTTGTTTGACTTCATCATTAGTTTTAGTTTGTTGAGCAATTATCTCCTTTAATGAAGGTTGTTTGAGAATATTACCTGAATTCATACCTTTGCTATTGGGTTGACTTGAGGTAGTTTGATATTTGTATACTGTCTCTATAGCCCATTGATCTTCTTTGAACTTGGCCCTCTGGTCAATCCAATGGAGCAAATCTTTCATCTTAGTTGATAGTGCTTTTACTTCTTCTGGTATTTCTTCAGTTTGATGACAATGTTGAGTCTTATCTTGGAACCAGCTTTGGTTTTCTGCTATCTTATCCAAAAGTGTCTCTGCTTTTCCAATTGTAAACTCCAAGAATGATCCTTCAGCAGATGCATCTAGGCACTCACGAGACTTTTGGGTTAATCCATGATAAAAGGTCTGCATAAGTAACCATTTGGCCATTCCATGGTGAGGACAATCTGATATGTATCCTTGAAAATGCTCCCATGCTTTTGGTATGGTTTCTGTCTTCTGCTGTTGGAAACTGACAATATTTCCTCTTAAGGCAGCTGTTTTGCCTATAGGGAAAAACTTTGATAGAAAGGCATCTGACAGGTTCGTCCAATTTTTGATGTTTGCTTGATTGGTGTAGAACCACTTCCTCGCCTTCCCTTCTAGTGAAAATGGAAAGAGGCGAAGTAGTATGACGTCTTTGTCAACTCCGTTGATGCTAATTGTGCTTCCAATCTCCAAGAAGTTCTGCAAATGTGCACTAGCATCTTCGTGTGCCTTCCCACTAAATTGTGTAGCTTGCACCAAGTTGATGAGGTTTGACTTGAGCTCGAACTCAGGTACTCCTTCTTCTACTTCAAATCTTGGACCAGTAAGAATGTTCTCAAGACTTGGGGCAGAAAATTCCTGTAAGGTCTTCTGTGCCATCACTTCAACAATTGGTAGATAGCTTCTTCTTCCTTGATTGCTTTGGTTCTGATGATGAAGAATTTAATTCACCAAAGTCAATCCTGATATACCCTATAAAAAATACAAACATAGGAAAACAACAGGGTGAACCTGCCAAAGCAGAGGTGCCTTGCTATGATTTCTCATTTATATAGTAGCTGTTATGCAATTATTTCTCAATAGTCTAGTCTAAAATTTTATTTGAATAACCTTGACTGACTTCCTGACTTTCCTTACCGTTCCCCGGCAACGGCGCCAGAAATGCTTGTTGACACTAGCTAACACCACTTGAATACTAGGTTGTCATCCCTAGCATGGTGCTAGAGCGTACTAAGGTATTTATAAACATAAGGGCTCTCTAGAAAATAATCTATTCTATCCGCAAGCGCACAGATAAAATACCTCATTGTAGCATTTCACCAGGATAAGTATTCCAGGTATCGTTATTTATAATTTTGCTTAAGAGAACGGCAAAAGCGAAAACAGGGGTAAAATCTATCAAGGCTTAGACTAGAGATAAACTTGCAAGAACATGATTACTACTGAGAAACTCGTCACACAGTCACTTGCTTTGGCAGGGGGTAAGCCATAATAATAAAGATAATGAAATATAAGCTCATGGGTAAATAACACAGCGATTAGAAATAGACTACTCCACATAAATGTAAGGTGACGTCGGACTAGCAAGAGAATGGATTCTAAGTATCTACTATTTACTAAGTCATAATCTACTCTAAGCATCTACAAGATCATATATAGCACAAAAGACTCTTCATTCATGTATAAGGAACATTGTTAAAGTAAATCAGAACATAGCAAGACTTACTCCGTAATACAAATTCTGCCTGTCCTATCAACGGAGGGTGGACTATATAAGAATCAACGAAGCTGTCACCATCGCGAACTACCAGACGACCCGGCCAATAGGATACATTTGCAGGTAAATAACATCTAAGCACCACGCCTACATGTGATCTACCACTTAACTCCCACGTGAAAAGAGCTAAGCGCTTTGCAAACTCATGCATGAACTCATCATCAATCATAACTATATCACTTATAGAACTAGAGCAAACTAGAAACATAATAAATAAAGACATAATGCAATTAGAATAAAGTCGTAGAGAAAGATATGAAATAATACCAATCTTTATTGACGAAGATCCGAAATCCAGAGCGCTAGGCCCTACTTCTCTAATTCTATCTAATCAATCCTATAAAACTTGAAAGAATTGGGAGTAGCTAAATCTAATTCTCTGCGGGAGAGAGAGTTTGTAAACCCTAAACTTGATGGCTTCCTCTGATAATGATTTCTCCTCCTCCCCTGGGGTGGAGAGGCCCTGCTTATATAGCCCCCTCAAATGATCGTGGGCGTCGGATCAAACCGACATTAATCGTATGGTTTTCCTTGATCCTTTAGGTCGGTGGAGCATAATCCGCGAAGTTGACGCTGATTGGCCACGGGAGTAGGGCGGCCGCCCCAAACCCTAGGGTGGGCGCCCTGAGCTGGGCCCCGTTCGGCCTCCCGTTCGTTCACGTGTCTTCTGGAGTCTTCTAGATGATAGAAAATTAGCGCACATGTTAATATATCTATGTAAACCCGACGTGTGGGTCTTCTCTCCGTATTTTCTGATAACCCCCTGCAGAAATAGACAAACACCAAAACTCGTGGAATTCTGTCAGATAAAACCTTAATTCTAGATGTCTAGTGCATATTGATCCTTTTCCATGTTTAGTTGACAATTAAATTTGATACTTTAGGATCGTCAACACATGCGCGCCGTAGCAAGGAAGGAAGGCGTCCCCTGCGCACTACCGATCCCGCGCCGCCGTCTTTCCTCGACGCCACCATGATCCTTCCTTCCCTGCTCCCTCTCTCCCTCCTCCAACGCCCCTCCTCTCTTTCCCCTGTGTGCGCCACCTAGCTCGGGCCCTGCATGGGCGGGATCCAGGTCGCTGCGCCCTCGGCTCTGCTGGATGCCGGCCGCGCCAGGCTGCCTGCTGGTGAAGGAACAGCCGAATCCGGCCAAGGGACAACCAGATGCGGCAAAGGGAGGAGCAGATCCGGTGCTTGGTCACTTGATGAGGACACGGAAGCAGCAGGTCTGGCACGGGAGGGAGCACACGTGCATGGAGGTCGCGTCAATGGAGCCTGGATCTGCGGCGGAAAGACTCCTCTCCTACGCCGATGATCTCGATGGCACCCTCGATGTCAGCATCGACCATGATGTCAACACGCAGGTCAGTTCCAGAGCGCAGAGGCTGATGTCCGCCTACCGCAGTCCAATTACCTCAAGCTGCTGCTCAAAGGTTCGCTTCTCCCCCCTGCCCTGCTTGTTGGATTTCATTGTTCGCTCCAACATATAGCAGGTAGCATATGTTTTACACATGGCCTAGAACTGGTGCTTAATTTTCCATCGTCTAATTAAGTATAGCAACTTGTATGAGCACTGTTGTAGATTGGGCTGCAAATTGATTGCCAAACACAGTCGAATCAACTATAATTAATTAATATATAATGTTCACACTGTTATGTATATGATGCTCATGACCACAAGGCTGTACCCGTATATGATTATTATATGTTTTCGAGTCACAACCGTTAGGAGGAATTACTTGAATCTTCTTAGTGCAAAGGAAACAACACGTATTATCCATTTTACTACTGACCCACAACCACTGATAAAAGCTTTCATTTGCAAACTATAGTGCGTTCCTACTTGATGCAGCTAAATTCTGTGGTGAATTTGAGGAGAGACTAAAGGTTGTTCTAAAGGAGAAGGAGGTCACTGCATCTTATGGGAAAATCATCTTGTTCGTTGATGAGATCCATACTATTGTTGGTGCATATCCGTACTTCTAATTTTTGTCTGCATTTCAGCTATTTGCAATTTTTTTATGGTAGTGAGCATACATCTATACATTTGGAAATATTTAATCAAAGCTCTATGTTAGTAATTAGAAAGATCTACAACAGTGCCTAATATCACCTCTTGCTGCTCAGATAGAGTTTGGAGGAGTTTGGAGGTAACTCTGTCAAAACACGAAAAACAAGACTATGAAGCTTTCCAAAAGAATAGTTGGGCACAACCAAGTCTTCCTCTTGCATCTTAAGCTATGGTTTGTCAATATTGTGGAACCATTTCAATCTGATGATTTCTTAGAATAATGGATTGCATATTCAGGCACTCAAAACAGTAGCTGCTGCTCTTTAATACTATGTTTGTAAAATCGATAATGAGAGATGATCTGGATTTTTTTGTATTTTGTTGTCTAACAGAAATGGATGATTTGAGGGGAGATGATTTTTTGTATTTCGGAGGACGGCAGTAAAGCGAAGCCACACTGCGGAGATGCACAACCTATGGTCGTTTCTCCAAAATTTCAAGAGTTTTTTGGTCGTCGTGCTCTGTTTTCTTCTCTGTGCGAGTACTAAATATTGTGCTTGGTTTGGTTGCATTTTGGACACAGAAGGAGGAACAAGATCATGAGAAGATGAAGGTGCTACAGTGTTTCAGTTTTGATGTTTTTTCTAAGCACAGACGGACAAGCAATCCACATGGTATGCTGCAGTGCGGCACCGAGCCACCGTCCTGCCGAGGAGGCTGGAGCGCCGAGCAGCGAACAGCGGAATAGTAGCAGCCGAGCAGGTTTGAATACTCTGAGTCTCTGATCGATTGCTGCACCAACTATGAATCGATTGGCTTCCTAAACTCTTCATACTGCCATCGTAGATGTAAGCACGCATGCACGTCCTTTCGGTTGCCTCTGTAATCTGTAAGCTTGGCTGCTCGGCTCTGATCCTGGATCCTCCTCTTCAGGCAGCCAGGTTCCATCTAATTTCGATTTGGTAGTTAACTTTTCCAGATAATGGTTGTTAGCTGTTCTGAAGTATATGTTGTCATGAACTCATGATGTGTGCCATCTGAAGTTTCAAACATGATGTGCCACAACGCAGAAAGGATGAAGAACTGAACATTAACTTTTGTTGAGAAATAGAGGAAATAGTCAACAAGTGAATAGGAAACAATGATATACTTAGATTGCTTTACTAACTTTTGTATCTCTGGATCTGATGGCTTCAGAATGATGAGAAACTAACTATTGCCCGATTTGCGACTTTTGGACAGAAATACAGTTGGAAGAACTTATTCTCATACATAGGGCCTGGATTTCTCGTCTCAATTGCATATATTTGATCCTGGCAACTGTACGATTAAATGGATTTCGATTTTTATCGAGTATTTCCTTTCCATCTCTTGTGTACTCTAGACAATATTTTTGGTGTGTCTTGCAGTTGAGACGGATCTACAGGCTGGAGCACAGTACAAATATGAGGTGGCTGCTACTTCTATCTCTTATTTCCACTTGTCTGTTATTTTTCCCCTTTTTTGGTTCCATATGCCTATCCTATCTCCCTTTAGATTGAGTTTCTTCCATTCAGTTATGTTATGCTTATCTCTAACTAAGAATATGATCGCAACACGCAATTTTTGACAGAAGTGTGGTTGCTTCTAATGCAATGATTTCATGCTGAGCGGCGATTGTGTACAAGTAGATGAAATTGGCCATAGAGGCTCCTAATTCTATAACATTTGTGACACCCCTCTGCTCGTGTACATGCTGGTGCTTTGGACTTGGGACATGAAGTAGAGACATTGTTTGAATCGATGGACATGAATGTGTTTTCAGTATGCAACACGTTTTAAATTAGAACTCACATGGTGTTTCTCTTGTTGTTCCCATTGCAACGCACGGGCATGATCCTAGTGTAGTAATATTTCTGGTCCAATGGCCCGAAGCATGTCCTCCAAATGGTCACCGTCATCTTCATCCCCCTCACGTGCTCCACCAACAGCACTGGCACCACCAGCATCATCAGCACATTGTTGATTGCCAGAGTCACCACCTTGTTCATTGCTAGGGTCATAGCCCATGTCTTCATCAACCTCATTTGTGTATTGGTACAGAAGCCCGTCTTCTTCTTGATCATTGTTGTCGTCATCAACAACCATTGTCTCACCATGATGAATCTACACTGTATAGTCCGGAACAAATCCTTGCATAACCAGGTGTGATTTGATGGTATCCACATCTGCAAATGCAATACGGTTCTTACAATCTTTGTAGGGACAAATAATTGCATTCTTATTATATCTCAACGTTGATGCATGCTTCTTTGTGGCTTCAATAAATTTGTCCACCTCTTCACGGAAACCTTCATCGATCCTTGACCAACCAGACATCTAAGACTTCCTGTACTCCATCTTTTAAAAAGAAAACAACAAAAAAATACATGAAAGGAATCAAAATGATAAATAATTACTTGAGAATTAATTACAAAATTAAAAAAATCCTAGATGTAGAAATTGATCTACATGAAACACACATGAAAAACTAGGGCGTAATCTCCACTATAATCAAGCAAGAGCGACTAAATATAAAGGGTGTGAGCTCATTTCCCTAACTAATTTACACTAATAGCTTCAAAACTAGAGTTTAATTAGCTCTATACAAAGCTCAAGCAAGCACCATGGAAGAGAGAGAAAACAAAGCTCTAATTTACTCACTAACATACCATTAACACTTAACACTTGAATTAAAGGCTTGGAATAGCATTTTATTACCTTCTACAAGCTCTCCACCAAAGGAATCAAATTAATAATTAATAACTTGAGATCAATTTTAAAAATCCATGGTATATTATAATTAATTAATTGCCTATTAATACATATATAAATATTTATAAAGACAATATATATATCTAATGGTAAAAATATATGATTTCAAAGAGAACAATTAACACCAATTATTATTTTACCCACTACCTTTTATGCCTACCCCATTCCAATTTCATGAAACAAGAATTACAAAAAAAATTCCAGATCTAGAAATAGATCTTCATGAAACATACATGAAACTAGGGTTTAATCTCCACTAAAATCAAGCAAGAGCCACTAAATAAAGGTTGTGAGCTCATTTCTCTAGCTAATCCACACTAATAGCTTCAAAACTAGGGTCTAATTAGCTCCATACAAAGCTCAAGCACCATGGAAGAGAGAAAAAACAAAGATCTAATTTACTCACGAACCAACCATTGAAACTTGAATTTGGGGCTTGGAATAGCATTTTCTTACCTTCAACAAGCTCTCCACCAAAGGAGTTGAGATCAAAACCTCCCCTTAGTAGAGCAATTTTTTGGGAGGAGCCCAAGACCTCCCAACCTTTTTTACGAGATGAAGTGAGTGGCTCCAGGAGGAAGAAGGTGGGTGCAGCCACTTATACAGCCGTCCACTATAAGGGCGGCTAGATCACCAGCCGCCCTTACTAATCAGCCCATCTGTAAGGGCGGCTGGTTTGCTGGGGCACGACCAGCCCACTGTAGGGGTGGCTCAATCATCAGCCACCCCTACAGTAAAATGGCCCTGGCCTTTACAGTGAACGTTTGACGTAGTGAAAGTCTCTTCGAGATGCTCTAACTACCTGTCTCATCCCTTTTTATGGACTCTACAAGCGCCTCCACCTACACAACATATTAACCGCACCTAGGGATGAAAATGGTACGGATATTTTTCGACCGTATTTGAGACCGAATCCATTTAGAGGGGTTCAGATATATCTGTATCCGAGTCCGGATATTTAACATCCGATACTATATCCATATCCAAAAACTCAAATCGCATATTTATGATGTCGATATGGAATCGTATCCTATCCGGCATGGATGACACTATCCGTATTCGAATCTGAATCCGACTAGAAATATGAAAACAAATGTAATATCGGTGATATCAGTCCATATCCGATCCATTTTCATCCCTAACTGCACTGCCTGAAGCTGGTACTACATTGCTTATGCTCATGCTCTTCTTTCAAGCTTTATGATCATCATCTATTTCTTCAACTCCTTTGGGATCCATTTTGTGACACCTACTCCCTCCATCCTAAATATAAGGAATCTAGTTTTGTCCTAAGTTAAACTATAGTAATTTTGACTAAGTTTATACAAAAGAAGAAAAATATGTTGGACTGAAATTAACTATAGTTTGATTTAGGACAAAATTGGATTCCTTATATTCAGGGCGGAGTGAGTATAGTTTTGCATTACCCACTTTCCTTGTTGTCTGATAAGGGACCTCGCGTGAGGGAGAATACTGAAGTGTAGACCATACAAGCAACTCAATAATTATAAGTTATTTCTCTTGTTTCCTATATCATTCTAGGCTTTGTATATAAACTAGCACAATGGTGCATTCATCTAAATAAAGTATTGAGCCACAGGTCACCAGTTTATCGTGACAAACAATAATTTAGTAAATAAATAATGTGAATGAGTTGTTGTCTCGGTGGTCAGCTCCCCCAACCTACATTCAAGTTTTGCTTAGCGCATGTTTCACGCCGGAGTTTTTTCCCTATTTTCTTTGCAAGTTCAAGTTGCAGCCTAGAGCGCGGATGCTCTATCGGGGTCAAGGTGTCGTGCCTATCACATTTAGAGTCTAATGATCTTCATGTACCTTTTAGCCATGTGTACGTCTTTAGTTACAACTTGTGTATAGTGTGTGTGCGTGCCTATAGTATATGGTTGAGTTTGTGTTGAAGTTTAGGTACTACAACTTGTCCTTGAAGTATCCAGGCATAAAGAAAAGAATAATCATTGCATGTTCCTATCCACGTGGGAATCTTCATGTGAAATAATATTAAAATAGAAGTGAATTGACTACTCTTTTTTATCACAATTTAAATTTTGGTTTCCCATTAGTCTAAGCATCCGTATTGCTCAACCTTTGACCACAGAGAGATATTTAAGTAAATATGGCAATAATCTCGGGTTGTGAAGGTAGGGAGGACTAGTTCCTATGTCTATCACTAGAATTATCTCTTGAGATGTATGGGCATACAATGTTTGGTTTGATGACAAGGGTGGATGTGATACGACCAATCATAGATTTCGGGGTATGGATATTCATGCTGCTTGTTTGGCAGGACGGATAGAACCATTTTTCTGTTAGGTTGGATAGATATATAAATTATACACTGAGTACTATATATATAAATTATACAACATTGATATAAGTTGGATTAGATATGAACTTGTCAAGCTACTAGTTCATTGATCCTGATTTGCAGGTTCAGCCGGTGCATTTTGATACATAAACATAATATTTAGCTGCATGACCTTGTATGAAAAATAAGAAAGTTTTCTACCATATATGTATATATGTAAGAGTCTAATTTTGGCCACCAAACTATCATTAGTCTAATTTTTGTCATCCAACCTAGAAACCAGAGATATCTTTGATCTATTGAATTATAGAAACCAGACAAATTTAGTCCTTTAGCTAGTTTCAAATGTCGTTTTGCATCTATATGTGTTTTATATAAATAATAAAGATATAGTTTAATCTCTAATAACTAAGTAATTTCAAATTAGTAAAATATGACAGCAGTATCAATATTTTTTAAAAAAGAATACCCTATCTATTGATGGTTTATTTAGAGTCTTTTTCTAGTGTTTTATTGTTCGTTGTTGTGAATTTTATTTATCTTACCATTTTGTGCTATATTGGACCACAAGATTGACCAAAAGGGTCCAACGGGCTCTGAGAGGATGGAAGCTCTCGAAGATGACACCAACATTACAACAAATATGGCCTTATGTGACATACTTTAGTGACAACAGAGTAATTTTCTTAGATTTCTGATGTTCTTCTCAAAAATATCATGAGCGATGGCATGTGTTTGGTTCCTAGCCATAGATTGCCACAATTAATTTAGGCAAGTGTGGCAATGACGAAAAATGTGGCTAGAAAATTTGAAGCGACACTTTGCCCTGCCTAAGGGAATATTTCCACATTTTTTACTCTATGACATGTGGAGCCCAAAAGAAACTTGCGAAAGTTTAGTTGCCTCCCAAACACCTACCAACTTCGTTAAACTTGCCTAAGATAAAGTGTGGCAAAGTGTGGATAGGAACCATACACCAAACCTTCATTTTATTGACAAACTTAGAGATGACACTAATAACACCAATCCGAAATACTGCCTCCATCCCATAATATTTGATTAGGTGTGAAATTACAAAATTGCTCATGCCTATGTAAAAATCAGCCCCATCATTTCACCCGCGGACTCACGCCTCTTCGCGCGCGCCTGCTATGTGGTCTGCTGGCAAGGGAAATGGAGGACATGGGGGCCTCGGTATGACCAAACGAGTGGTCTAGAGGCTTCCACGTGCTCCCGTCACTTTTCCTTTTTTTCTATGGCCATTTTTTTATTTTGTTGCTGATCCTTGCAGCTGCTAAACTAGCAGCTTTAGCCCCCTACAAACCCTACAATGACCTTTGAATGTGGGACAAAATTTGAAATGTAGAAGTACATTTATTCCGGGACAGAGGGAGTAGTCACAAAATATTAGAGCAATGTGACAAATTATTTCTTGTTATAGCCAACCTAAAATCTTCACTAAGCTAAAAACTGTGTCATGATGCAATATTTATTATTATATATTCAATCTTCATATCCATAAACTTCACTCCCCAAGATTTTCATTTTGGGATGTTGTAAGGTTCTAAATGGCTAGGGGGTGAATAGCCTATAAAAAATTTTCTACAACAACACTAAGACAAATGGTTAGATAACTAAATGTCATAATGCGAGTTTTGCGCTAGCACTACAAGTGTTGCAAGCCACCTATCCACAAGTCTAGATGATATGATCAAATTGTGTCACACAAAGGCTAAGTCACTACTTTACACCTAGTGAGCAAACTAGTCAAGCTAATTGTAACAACCCAAGAATCTACACACCAAAAATACCAACTACCAAAAATTTTTCTCAAAAATCCCATGTGATGATGAGTGTCATGTGTAGAAATCCAACCAAAGAGATGCATTAGGTCTAACCCCAACCCTAGGCAACACATAAGCATGGCAGGTCATTTGTGGATTAAGATTATTTAAAATTCTAACAAATAAAGTGATGCATACATAAATAACTCAAGTTGTGATTTGGTTTTTCTTTTGCTTTATGTTATGCTTAAAAATAACATTAAAGTAACAAACCATAGAGTAATTATTGAACAAATCAAAAGAATAAATGATTAAGAAGAAAACTAACCCTATTATTGTTAGTATTATTAGTATATATACAAAATTTTCTAAAACTCCAATGAATAAGTTACACTGGTTTGGAATTCAAATTTCAAACCAAATTTGAATTCAAACAAATAGAAAAAGAAGTGAAAAACATAAAAAGGAAATGGAGGAGGAGGCCTTCCAGCCAGCTGCTCGGCCCAGCAATCCAGCCCAAGCCGCCGCTCGCGCGCCCAGCTCCAGCGCGCACACGCGCGGCCCAGCTACCGGCCCAGGTGACCGCTCCCGCTCGCGCACCTAGCTCCGCTGGCTGCCGCTGCCTCTTGGCCCCGCATGTCAGCCGCACGCCACTCACGCCCGCGCGCTTCTCCGTTTCGCTTACTGCCACTGCCAAGGCGGGCCCACTTGCCACAGTGTCGTCTTCCTCCTTCAACCACCCGCGACCGAGGACCGACAACCGTGGCAGAGCGGGTCCGGGGTCACGCCAGGGACATGGCCTTGTCCCCCGCCTAGCGCCGCGCCCACGCAACCTCACGCTACCGTTGGATGCGCCTTGCGCATCTGCCGCCGTTCGCCCGGAACCGCCATGGAGGATTGACGTTCAGCTATAAAGGCCTAGCCCCGGTCACCCTAGCGCCCGAGCTCTCAATGCCCCGCCACCACCGGGTGGCTACCCTCTGCACACCCGAGCCAAGAGAAAGAGAACCAAGGGAGGAAGGAGGAGGGGAGAGGAGAAAAACAGGGGAAGGCGCCGTCGGAACACCTCCGGAGTCGCCGGAGCCGAAGGCGACGCTGTCATCCCCATCACAGTCGTGGGTCGGCACTGCACATCTTCTGGAGCTACACGACCACAACTCGTCACTACGCCGCTATCCTCTCGCCCTCAGCACCAACGGTGAGCATAGGTTTTTCCCTGCTTACCGCCCGACCTTGCTACTCCGGCCATGGCGCTCCACACCGTGAGCGCATAGGCCAAGGCAGTCTCCGGCCTCTGGGTACACATGCACCCACACACGTAACCGCGACCATGCAGTGACCACCCCACCGGCACCACATGGTGCTCCTGCGCGCCAGCACCGCTCACCGCCGAACCGCCGCCTTGGTCGGAAACTGACCGCCACTGTGGCCAAGACCACCGGAGGCTCTAGAAGTTCCCTCGACCTGCCCAACGAGTCCGCTGGAACACCGTGACGCCCACGCGCACCACAGAAACGGCCAAAGCCGCAGCCCCGCGCCCTTCCCGCACGACGGTGGTGCTCAAGCCGCCGTTCACCGTGGCCAGCGCTCTAGGGAGCCCCGATTGCTACCCAGACACCACCATCGGGCTCGCCCTCGCCTGGGGAAGCTTTCTCCCACCTTAATTGGATGACCGCACTGTCGTAAGACCACACCGGTGAGCACAACACCGGCGGGAACACGCCGGAGATGGAAGCAGAGGCTTCCCCTCGCCAGCCACTCACACGTGCACCCGGTGCACGCGAACCACAGAGAGATAGGAGAAGGATGGATGCGGTTCACCGGAAGAAGACGCGGTCCACCGTGGACCAGCGCTCACGTCCACCGTAAACCGAGCTCGTGGACCAAGCCCAGTAGAAGCCCACGGCTATGATGTGGCAGCACCACAGCTTGCCACGTGTCCGACCCGGCCCGGCCCAGACCGACCCAACCCGAGCCCAACCGGCCCAGTTTGGACCCGACCCGAGTTGACCGTTGACCGGTCAAATGTTGACCGTTGACCTGGGCCCACATGTCAGTGACAGATAGCCGCGGGACCCACTTGACAGTGGGTGACGTCATCCTGACGTCATGATGATGTCATGCAGGACCCACCTGTCGGTGATAATACAACCAGTGGTGACGTCACGCTGACGTCACGATGCTGACATCAGCACCCCGCACCCACATTTCAGTGACTCAAGAACCCTAGCCCCACTGGTCAGCCACGATGACGTTGATGACGTCATGATGACGTCAGCAGGACCCCACTTGTCAACCACAATGCTGTAGATGACGTCATGCTGACGTCATGATGACGTCAGCAGGGCCCCACCTGTCAGCCCGGAGCCGGGCGATGACGTTAGGCTGACGTTAGCAAGAAACGTGGACCAACCACAGCACGACATGTGTCAGCCCAGGAATAATTCAGCCTTTTTCATTTTCAGAAACAGATTTAATCTTCAGAAATTCATAACTAATTCATACGACCTCAGAAAAATATGAAACCAGGACCAAAATTCATCTAAAATCAAGCTCTACGCAATGAACCCATGTTTGAGTGCATTTGGTTCTTTTGAATTTTAATTGCTTCTTTGTGCTATTCTATAGATGTCGCTAACGTGACTATAATCCGTTTATTTGCAGACTCAGAGGAGAATCGGTCTGACGAGGATCGTGAGTACCGTGAGGAGTACGGAGACGACTACACCAAAGGTGCCACATCCCACCCAATCCCGTAGCACCTATTACGCATGGCTGAATTAGAAATGCTAGTGCTTTACATTTTTATTATGAACACACAATGATAGGACTTGCATGGTAGTACGCTATCTTGATGATCCTTACCTTGACCCAACCTTACCCCTGCTCACCCAGCTGTTAGGCTAGTCATGCGCTTGCTATTATATTTTGTTTATCACTCTACTAAGCTTGCACTACTTGATGCGTGGTGGAAACTGATGATATCTAAATTATGGGGAGAATGCTGCGTGAGTGACTCAGGTGTGAGGATGGTGAGGGTTGTGTTGACCAAGTTGGTGTATATGACGAGCCTGGGGCAAGTCTTGCCGTGGGGTGCTACCTGGACACCCCAAGAATGGGTACCTGTGGTGGGTAAGTGGCATATGGGATGGCCTTGGGCGTGAACCTGTGATGGGAGGATCCCAAGGTGGAGGTGCTATGGTGGCATGGTAAAAGGAAACCTTGACAGAGACATACTGGCTTGGTCATACCTAAGGACTTACTAGTACTCAGATTCACCGGGAAGCCTTACAAACCACTCGCCCTATATGGTGCGGGACGACCAAACTACTTGGTAGGATTTTGCCACTACTGCTAGGTTGATAGCGGAAAGTGCGAGGGAGGTACGGGGTGCAGATGATCTCCCCCACACCCTCCCGAGACTTCATGGAGACCTCGTGGACCCGGCTCATGACTCACAGTTTCAGCCACTCCAGACTAGATTTGGGGTGTACCAGGGCTGAATGGTAGGGTGGCAATATCCTAGGCTAGCAAGTGGCTGGAATCAGCCCAGTTGATGATGGTCAGCAAGGAAGGCAGATCTTGTGGTTAAGTAAAACCTGTGCAGAGTGTATGGTTGATCGATCGATACATACGCCGATTTATCGGCTATGGACCTTTCCTGGGTTTCGCTTAAACTAGATAGTGAGATGAGTCCTTCTCTTCTTTCCCTGGGAGTGAGTGTTCGGACGTAGCCAGGGGCTACGAGCCTTGAGACAGTGCCGAGAGGGAGTTGGCCTGTCGACTGAGCGATGGTATGGTGGAGATGGGATGAAGTGCGATGGTGGTGGTTTATCGATCCCAGGATCAAAACCTGGTTTCGGGAATGGTTTGAGGTGGTATGGGTGTGGGAGTGGTGTTAAAACTTGATCAACTACATTATACACATGATATGATAGGAAACCCTAGCCCTATAGGTATCTCATGATTACAACCATGTGCATCCAATTCCACAAAGCAATGCTCATAGGGTGGGAGTGGCCAGTAAAATCGTACTGATAAATTTTGGCACACAGGTTCTGCTGAGGAGTATAGCTCTGAGGAGAATAACGGATGAGGGATTCGTTCCTATGCTCGAGTTTGGTGATCCAATCTTCATCTGTTCTGGATTGATGAATTCCAAATTGAGATACTACCACATGGCTTGCTAAATGAGCTCCGCATATAGTATGATCTCACAGATCGCATCCGTCAAGCCCAGAAAAATTGTGAGGAGATTGAGTATCTCCGTGGCCTGATGAAACTAGGCTACAAGACCAACCACCGCGAGGATGAACAAGAGACCATCTGGTTCAAGGATAGAATTTGTGTACCATCTGATCTAGCCCTACGTAAGGAGATTCTATCAGAAGCCCATGATTCCAAGTATTGTATTCACCCGGGAATTTCAAAGATGTATCTAGACTTGAAGAAACATTTTTGGTGGAAAGGTATGAAGACAGACATTGCGGGACATGTGGCACGTTGTGACACCTGTAATAGAGTCAAGGCTGAACATCAAAGGCCTGCAGGATTGCTAAAACCTCTTGACGTTCCTGAGTGGAAATGGGAAAGCATATCCATGGACTTCATAGTTGGATTACCCCGTTCACAGAAAGGCAATGATTCCATCTGGGTGATTGTTGATCATTTGACCAAGATCGCTCATTTTGTACCAATGAAAACCAAGACCAATGCAGAAAAATTAGCAGATCTATATATTGAGCATATTCTCAGGTTACATGGAGCTCCCTCAAGTATTGTAACCGATCGTGGTCCTCAGTTTGCGTCCCGATTTTGGGAAGCCCTGCACAAGTCCATTGGAACCAAACTTGATTTTAGTACCACTTATCACCCACAAACAGGCGGACAGACAGAACGAGTTAATCAGATCTTAGAAGACATGCTCCGCGCTAGTGTACTAAATTATGGCTCTGATTGGGAGAAATTCCTACCATATGCGGAGTTCTCGTACAACAACAGCTACCAGGCCAGTATCAAGATGTCGCCGTTCGAAGCTCTGTATGGCAGACCTTGTAAGACACCTTTGATGTGGTCTCAGCCAGGTGAAAGATCATTCTTTGAGTCCGCTAAGATTCAAGACGCAGAAGAAGGAGTTGCCCAAGTAAAGGAGAATTTGAGAATTGCACAAAGTCGATACAAGAGCTATGCTGACAGAAGGAGAAGAGAACTTGAGTTCACGGTGGGAGATTTTGTTTATCTCAAAGTATCTCCGCTACATGGAACAGTTAGATTCCATGTAAAGGGGAAACTTGCCCCTAGATTCGTTGGCCCATACAGGATTTGCAAGAGGATTGGAAAGCTCGCCTACAAACTTGAGCTACCTGAGAATTTGGCAGGTGTACACCCCGTGTTCCATGTCTCACAGCTACGAAAGTGTTTGAGAGTGCCCGACGAAGTAGTTCCGACTGATACACTTGACATTCAAGATACACTAGAGTACAAAGAACATGCTATCCGCATTGTGGGGAGAGATACCAAAGAGACCCAGAGCAAAACCATTCCTATGTGCAAAGTCCAATGGAGCAATCACACGAAGAGAGAAGCAACTTGGGAGAAAGAGTCTGACCTCCGACTAAACTATCCTTACCTCTTCGAAGGGTACGTACCGCTTTAATCTCGGGGACGAGATACTGTTAAGGGGGGTAGGACTGTAACAACCCAAGAATCTACACACCAAAAATACCAACTACCAAACATTTTTCTCAAAAATCCCATGTGATGATGAGTGTCATGTGTAGAAATCCAACCAAAGAGATGCATTAGGTCTAACCCCAACCCTAGGCAACACATAAGCATGGCAGGTCATTTGTGGATTAAGATTATTTAAAATTCTAACAAATAAAGTGATGCATACATAAATAACTTAAGTTGTGATTTGGTTTTTCTTTTGCTTTATGTTATGCTTAACAATAACATTAAAGTAACAAACCATAGAGTAATTATTGAACAAATCAAAAGAATAAATGATTAAGAAGAAAACTAACCCTATTATTGTTAGTATTATTAGTATATATACAAAATTTTCTAAAACTCCAATGAATAAGTTACACTGGTTTGGAATTCAAATTTCAAACCAAATTTGAATTCAAACAAATAGAAAAAGAAGTGAAAAACATAAAAAGGAAATGGAGGAAGAGGCCTTCCAGCCAGCTGCTCGGCCCAGCAATCCAGCCCAAGCCGCCGCTCGCGCGCCCAGCTCCAGCGCGCACACGCGCGGCCCAGCTACCGGCCCAGGTGACCGCTCCCGCTCGCGCGCCTAGCTCCGCTGGCTGCCGCTGCCGCTTGGCCCCGCATGTCAGCCGCACGCCACTCACGCCCGCGCGCTTCTCCGTTTCGCTTACTGCCACTGCCAAGGCGGGCCCACTTGCCACAGTGTCGTCTTCCTCCTTCAACCACCCGCGACCGAGGACCGACAACCGTGGCAGAGCGGGTCCGGGTTCACGTCAGGGACATGGCCTTGTCCCCCGCCTAGCGCCGCGCCCACGCAACCTCACGCTACCGTTGGATGTGCCTTGCGCATCTGCCGCCGTTCGCCCGGAACCGCCATGGAGGATTGACGTTCGGCTATAAAGCCCTAGCCCCGGTCACCCTAGCGCCCGAGCTCTCAATGGGGTGGCTACCCTCTGCACACCCGAGCCAAGAGAAAGAGAACCAAGGGAGGAAGGAGGTGGGGAGAGGAGAAAAACAGGGGAAGGCGCCGTCGGAACACCTCTGGAGTCACCGGAGCCGAAGGCGACGCTGTCGTCCCCATCACGGTCGCGGGTCGGCACTGCATGGCTTCCAGAGCTACATGGCCACAACTCATCACTGCGTCGCTATCCTCTCACCCTCAGCACCGACGGTGAGCCCCGGTTTTTCCCTGCTTACCGCCCGACCTTGCTACTCCGGCCATGGCGCTCCATACCGTGAGCGCGTAGGCTAAGGTCGTCTCCGGCCTCTGGGTACACATGCACCCACACACGTAACCGCGACCATGCTGTGACCACCCCACCGGCGCCACATGGTGCTCCTGCGCGCCAGCACCGCTCACCGCCGAACCGCCGCCTTGGCCGGAAACTGGCCGCCACTGTGGCCAAGACCACCGGAGGCTCTAGAAGTTCCCTCGACCTGCCCAACGAGTCCGCTGGAACACCGTGACGCCCACGCGCACCACAGAAACGGCCAAAGCCGCAGCCCCGTGCCCTTCCCACACGCTGGTGGTGCTCAAGCCGCCGTTCACCGTGGCCAGCGCTCTAGAGAGCCCCGATTGCTACCCAGACACCACCATCGGGCTCGCCCTCGCCTAGGGAAGCTTTCCCCCACCTTAATTGGATGACCGCGCCGCCGTAAGACCACACCGGTGAGCACAACACCGGCGGGAACACGCCGGAGATGAAAGCAGAGGCTTCCCCTCGCCAGCCACTCACACGTGCACCCGGTGCACGCGGACCACCGAGAGAGAGGAGAAGGGTGGACGCGGTTCACCGGAAGAAGACGCGGTCCACCGTGGACCAGCGCTCACGTCCACCGTGAACCGAGCTCATGGACCAAGCCCAGTAGAAGCCCACGGCTACGACGTGGCAGCACCACAGCTTGCCACGTGTCCGAACTGGCCCGGCCCAGACCGGCCCAACCCGAGCCCAACCGGCCCAGTTTGGACCCGACCCGAGTTGACCGTTGACCAGTCAAATGTTGACCGTTGACCTGGGCCCACATGTCAGTGACACATAGCCGCGGGACCCACTTGACAGCGGGTGACATCATCCTGATGTCATGATGACGTCATGCGGGACCCACCTGTCGGTGATAATACAACCAGGGGTGACGTCACGCTGACGTCACGATGCTGACATCAGCACCCCCAGACCCACATTTCAGTGACTCAAGAACCCTGGCCCCACTGGTCAGCCACGATGACGTTGATGACGTCATGCTGACGTCATGATGACATCAGCAGGACCCCACTTGCCAACCACAATGCTATAGATGACGTCATGCTGACGTCATGATGATGTCAGCAGGGCCCCACCTGTCAGCCCAGAGCCGGGGCGATGACGTCAGGCTGACATCAGCAAGCCACGTGGACCAACCACAGCGCGACACGTGTCGGCCCAGGAATAATTCAGCCTTTTTCATTTTTAGAAACAGATTTAATCTTCATAAATTCATAACTAATTCATACGACCTCAGAAAAATATGAAACCAGGACCAAAATTCATCTAAAATCAAGCTCTACGCAATGAACCCATGTTTGAGTGCATTTGGTTCTTTTAAATTTTAATTGCTTCTTTGTGCTATTCTATAGATGTTGCTAACGCGACTATAATCCGTTTATTTGCAGACTCAGAGGAGAATCGGTCTGACGAGGATCGTGAGTACCGTGAGGAGTACGGAGATGACTACACCAAAGGTGCCACATCCCACCCAATCCCGTAGCACCTATTACGCATGGCTGAATTAGAAATGCTAGTGCTTTACATTTTTGTTATGAACACACAATGATAGGACTTGCATGGTAGTATGCTATCTTGATGATCCTTACCTTGACGCAACCTTACCCCTGCTCACCCAGCTGTTAGGCTAGTCACGCGCTTGCTATGATATTTTGTTTATCACTCTACTAAGCTTGCACTACTTGATGCGTGGTGGAAATTGATGATATCTAAATTATGGGGAGAATGCTACGTGAGTGACTGAGGTGTGAGGATGGTGAGGGTTGTGTTGACCAAGTTGGTGTATATGACGAGCCTGGGGCAAGTCTTGCCGTGGGGTGCTACCTGGACACCCCAAGAATGGGTACCTGTGGTGGGTAAGTGGCATATGGGATGGCCTTGGGCGTGAACCTGTGATGGGAGGAGCCCAAGGTGGAGGTGCTGTGGTGGCACGGTAAAAGGAAACCCTGACGGAGACATACTGGCTTGGTCATACCTAAGGACTTACTAGTACTCAGATTCACCGGGAAGCCTTACAAACCACTCGCCCTATATGGTGCGGGACGGCCAAACTACTTGGTAGGATTTTGCCACTACTGCTAGGTTGATAGCGGAAAGTGCGAGGGAGGTACGGGGTGCAGATGATCTCCCCCACACCCTCCCGAGACTTCATGGAAAACCTCGTGGACCCGCTCATGACTCACAGTTTCAGCCACTCCAGACTAGATTTGGGGTGTACCAGGGCTGAATGGTAGGGTGGCAATATCCTAGGCTAGCAAGTGGCCGGAATCAGCCTAGTTGACGACGGTCAGCAAGGAAGGCAGATCTTGTGGTTAAGTAAAACCTCTGCAGAGTGTATGGTTGATCGATCGATACATACGCCGATTTATCAGCTATGGACCTTTCCTGGGTTTCGCTTAAACTAGATAGTGAGATGAGTCCTTCTCTTCTTTCCCTGGGAGTGAGTGTTCGGACGTAGCCAGGGGCTACGAGCCTTGAGACAGTGCCGAGAGGGAGTTGGCCTGTCGACTGAGCGATGGTATGGTGGAGATGGGATGAAGTGCGATGGTGGTGGTTTATCGATCCCAGTATCAAAACCTGGTTTCGGGAATGGTTTGAGGTGGTATGGGTGTGGGAGTGGTGTTAAAACTTGATCAACTACATTATACACATGATATGATAGGAAACCCTAGCCCTATAGGTATCTCATGATTACAACCATGTGCATCCAATTCCACAAAGCAATGCTCATAGGGTGGGAGTGGCCAGTAAAATCGTACTGATAAATTTTGGCACACAGGTTCTGCTGAGGAGTATAGCTCTGAGGAGAATAACGGATGAGGGATTCGTTCCTATGCTCGAGTTTGGTGATCCAATCTTCATCTGTTCTGGATGTTTTGCTGCCTTTATTTTCTGCCAATGAGGCGATGTAATAATTTACGTTTTTCCGCTCTATACGTACTCTGATAATATCGTTGTATGGATGTGTTATCGACTAGAATTTGGGTAATATGATCTACAACGGTCTTATTACACATCGACTCTGTGGATTTCCCTTCGCGGAAATCGGGGTTGTTTCACTAATTACAACTAATTAAACTACACTACTCACTAGCTACAAGTAGCACTACACAAGTATAAGGCAAAATAAATACAAGTGCTAGAGATGGATATACGAGCCGAGCAAGAGATCAATCACAATGAATACCAATGAAACTCATAGAGACAAGATGACACAATGATTTTCCTTCGAGGTTCACCTGCTTGCCGGCAAGCTAGTCCTTGTTGTAGCGATTCACCCACTTGGAAGTTCACGCGCTAATAGGCATCACACACCTAACCCGTAACCGGGTGTCGCACAACCAACATAAGATGAGGATCCACAAGCTACGCGTAATCCACTAGAGTTGCCTTTCGTGGTCTCCCATGGGGAAGACACAAGAACCCCTCACAATCCATCGTTTGGAGCCGGAGACAAACACCACCCTCCGCTCAACGATCCTTGCTGCTCTAAGCCATCTAGGTGTCGGCAAACACTAAGAGTAACCAGAGAAATTCGTAGTGAAACACAATTACCAAGTGCCTCTATATGCAATCACTCAAGCAATGCACTTGGATGCTCTCCAATCTCACCAAATGATGAATCAATCAAGAAAGATAAGTTAGAGAGGGTTGGATAGGCACACAAGGTTGTATTCTCAATAGAAATGGCCAAGAGAGTGAGCTCAAGCCGGCAAAGCTCTATTTATAGAGCCCCAAACAAATAGAGCTGCTATGCCCTTCAATGGGCTGACTGCGCATCGACCGGACCCGATGGTCCATAACGACTAGACGCACCCAAGCAGGGTCCGGTCACGCCGATGCTGCCACGTGTCACCTCAATTCAATGACATTCGTTCGG
Organism: Saccharum spontaneum; assembly: GCA_022457205.1. Taxonomy (NCBI): domain Eukaryota; kingdom Viridiplantae; phylum Streptophyta; class Magnoliopsida; order Poales; family Poaceae; genus Saccharum; species Saccharum spontaneum. Next base: position 28,914,920 of record CM039609.1, on the reverse strand, counting down.
TCCCAATGATCAAGTGGTCACGCACCAACAGTTAATTCATGACCGGATGCGCCGCTCGACGAACGGACGCGCCGAGCCAGAGTCCAGTTAGGTGTGCTAGCGCACATCGTGGACTCTCACCTGACGTGCCGGTAAACAACCGGACTCTGCCCCAAGCAGAATCTAGTGCGGAACAAAGAGCTCCTAGAGCCTCTGTCTTGCGATCGGACGCATCCTGTCAAGGGTGACCGAACTCGCTAGAGAGTCCAATCCTGTTAGCTTAAGCACTTGCTCGCCACACGCCGCCACCACCACAACCGGATGCAGGAACAGTGTCCCTTGCGCGTCAGGTCCTGGTTCTCAACCAGGGCCCGGTCAGGGACCGAGCAGCCCCCTTCTCTAGGTAAGTGACCAGACTCGCCCACATGGGGTCCGGTCCCAACAGACCCAGAGTCCGATCAGAGCGGACTCCTCTTCAACTCCTATCTCTTCACCCCTGCTTCCAAGTGCTAACCACCAAGTGTATCACCATTGTGCACGTGAGTTAGCACTTTCACAAAGCATTTTCAAGGGTGTTAGCACTCACTAGAATCTAAATGCATATGCAATGAGTTAGAACATCCAGTGGCACTTTGATAACTGTATTTTACAATGAATTTTGCTCATCTTCATAGTACGGCTATCTATCCTAAATCCACTCACACCCAGTTGGTGTCTTGCGTGGCAAAACAAACTGGCCCTATCTAGTATACCTTTGCTTTGAGCTCATCTTATTTTTCTCTTTCTTCTTTTCTAAGTTGGAGCTTGATCATCATCATCACATGTCCATTTCCACCTCAATGGACTTCATCTTGCTCCACCACTTGGTGTACTAACCTATCTCATATTCACTTAGAGCTAAAAGTTAATACTTAAGGTTTCATCAATTAACCAAAATCAAACTTGGGCTTTCAGACATTAAAAAGTTACACTATTAGAGTACGCAATATTATAGAAAAAATTCTAAGGTTAAACTAATATTGACATAATTTTATAGAAAAATGCCATATATACGTTAAAATTATTTTCTATTATTGAAAACACCTAACTTAAAAACAATTTCCTAGCTTAATAAAAAAACATCATTATTTTCTATGATAGCTTCTCCCTGATTTTTCTTGATATAAAATCCTATCCATATTCCTTGAATCAATCATCTTTAAACCAAACCAAATTCTCAAATCTATATTCAAGTATCTTATATGTTTATAATAAACGATCTACGGCTTATAAACTTCCTAGTATAGAGTTCCTAACCACGTTTATTTCTTGGAACTAGTATAGTGCCCGTGCTAACGCCACGGCGGCATTTCAGAGATGCACATCAAAACAACCAGATGTTTCTTAAAACTTTGTGGTAGATTACCAGTAAGAGATTTAAAGGAGAGATCTCTGCATTACATTAGATTAAAAAATAAAGATACTCAAAACACAAGGAACAACAAAGAATGAGGGATTTTAATACACAAAATTAAGACCCAGCTGACGATGCCCACAAAGCACTAACAGTTCTGACAAACTATAAATGTTGGTAGTCACAAAAAAAACTATAAATGTTGGAAAATACATCAGTGACATACTGACATCCAAGCGACCTCATCCATATTTGTTTTCTTATTTAGCTAAGTTCTTCACTTTTGCTTTCAGTTCTTCATCAAGCCAGAGATTGTGCTTTTCAAGCAGCTCCTTCTCCTGATAAAGAAAAGCAAACCCCATAAGAACCAACAGGTGCACCATGCAATGCAAACACATGGGTAAGGCTCAGTATTAAGCAGTATTAATGTATCAAAGAGTAGAGAGATATGGCATGCCTATTTCATTAGCAGAGATATGGTATTCGAACATGGCCCCAAAAATCCTCGGGACAGCCCTGCCTTCAGCAATCAATCATTCAATCGATCCTTTCAATACTATACAATTGTTTCCATTTTGGTTTTTGCAGTATTTTGTATAGAATGCTCAAATGGATTAACATGATACCTGCACTCACAAATGCAGTTGCTGGACCTGGTCACTTTTTAGTTTGTACTGAACACTTTTGTTTCAAGGATGCCATAGTCACCCTGCAATATTCATGTACACTGATAAAGAAATAGATCAGAAAGCATGGCTACAAAACACCACTATACAGATTTTCACCATCGGATAAAATGAACTGTTTACCTTGTCGAAGATGATATACAATCTGCATTCATTGTTCATCAGCAAATTTAAAAGAAGCCAAATGAAAAGTCATGAAAAATAAATGTAGAATAGAAACACCAGGACGTACATAGATGACCAGTTTCCAGAAGGTCACACTGCAAATCATGGACAGAATAAACTTGTACCAAGTATGCATGATTTGATCTCATCATTGAAATTATTAACAGCACGAAGGCATTCTTAGCCCCATCTATGAATTTTATTAGCTTTTCAAAATGTTACACTACTGCACTAAAAGCACCTGTGTGCTCTAATAGAGGAAAAAATAGAACCTAATTACATATATATCAGTAAAAGAACACAAATTTATCTTCTTGCAGCAGCACCTCCCTCCTTCCACTCTCCAAATGCATCATTGGCCTACGCACATGTAGCTAAAATCTTTTAACATACAAGGCAAGAGCACACATTTGAAACAATTAATAGATGTTTGCTTCATTTGGCACGGCTAGCCTGAAATGGGAACTCCTTAAGTTGAAGCAGGTCCATCATCAAGAACATAATTTGTATAACCTGAACATAATGGTAAACTCCTTAATGTGCGTGCTATGGAAATTTATGAAAATTTACATTCTTCTTTTTTTTTCCAACAAAGATGGCCTGCTCCTCCGCCGGAAGCGCCCACCACGTCACCCCGAAATGTTTTCTCCATCGGATCCTCCATTGTATGGTCCAGATTCGTTGGATCGGATCCCTTGTGCAAGAATCGCCTTCCCCTAGTTTCTCGTCAAAATCCGGAGAAACATATATATACTTGGCTCCCGGTCCACCTTCTAGATGCTTCTGCTCCCCTCCTCCTCTTTCTCCTTTTCCCTCGCTCTCTCCGTCTCTCTCTCGACGCGGGCGACGCGGCGGCGCCCTCAGCGCGCGACTCCCCGCCAGCGGCCGTCCCCGGCCATGGCTCAGCGAGGTTGGGTCCCGCCGGTGGCCTCCGCCGTGGCTCCCTCCACGTGCTGCCTCCTCCTCGCGATCCGATGCCACTCGACGAAACCCTAGTTGCGTCGTCGTTGCCGGCGTCAGCCTCGCCTTTGCTCGGCGGCTGTATTTGCCGGCCACCGCCACCCCCCCAACTTTCCCCTCCTGTGGACGGTCGGCGCGGCTACGTTCTCCCTCGATCCAGAAGCTGGTTGGTTTAATCCTCTCTCTCCTCTATGTGTTGAAATTTCCAGGTGTGTGATTCTTGATTGCCTGGGCGATTGGGAGTGCGGAATCTTGCTCAGTGTGAGCAGTCCAATAAGGCTACGTCAATTTTACCGTATGCCTCTTATTCTCCCCATTTCCTCTTACCATCGCTACACCTATTGTTCCTGAAATCTGTTGTGTATGTGTTCCCCTATCTCCTGTCCAAATGATGATTGATCTGATATGTATTACCTATGTAACCTTTTGCTATTGGGTTTATGCTCCTCCTACGAATTTGAAACCTGCACACTTAAGAGTGCAAGCTAAAAAAGGATGGAAAGCTAATTCAGACAGTGAATTTGCATGTTTTTAAGAATACACCGTCCTCTTCTTTTTAAAATGTGACAGTGATGATTAGCTGTTTCAATCTTAATGTTATCTACTGAGGTTTTGCAAATTGTGCAATGATGAACCCTTTTTAAGACTGAAGCAATGTTGTTCTTCCCTGATTCTTGCTATGCTATTCTGTTTATGTTCCTTCTACAGATTTTTATCCTCTACAGTTAAGAGTGCAAGCTAGAAAAGGATGGAAAATGTAATTTAGACAGAGAATTTGCAGGTTTTCATATGCTTATACACATTACATACATATAAGACAAAAAACAGGGATAGGCTGCTCTCTTGTTTTTAAATATGACAGTCATGATTATTTGGGTCAATCTTCATGTTATCTACTGAGGTTTTGGGAGTTGTGCAATGATGAACCTTTTTTACACTAAGACAAAGGAATTGTGCAATGATGATTAGTTATTTCATTCTTCCATGATTCTTGCTATTTCCATTCGATTTCCTTCCTACAGTAACCCCGCAAAACGCATTAGCTCCTGAGATAGAAGTTGTATCCATGTCACCGTGATTTTTCCCATCCATTGGATCCACAAGATTGCTGGCTTCGGTTCCTCCCGCAATATTCTACTATTTAGCTTCTACTTCCTCCCTTCTGCAACAATCGCCTTCCCTTGGCTTCTCGTCAGGATCCAGAGAAACAAATATATATACATGACTCGGTTCCAGCTTGCAGGTGCTTCTCCTCCCCTCCTCCTGTCTCTCCTTTCCCCTCTCTCTCTCTCTCTCTCTCTCTCTCTCTCTCTCTCAATGCCATTATGCTTACCAATTCTGATTGGCATTTGTTGTTTTGTGTTTATTGGTTGCTACATTTTCTGAATTTTTTAACTGAGCACAAGTCCATTGTCAATGATGTCTTCGATTCACATAATTTGATGGTTGTTACAGTACTGAGCACACCCCATTGCCAATGATGTATTTACTCAGCACATATTCATAGTTGGGTGGCTGCAATGGGTGCCTCTGTTTCAGTTTCGTATACATATGCTCACTCTGTTTTTCTCCTTATATGTTTTGGTACTGTTTTCCTGGTCCATCAACTAATACATTTAAGCTTAGGCTGCATTGTCCCTGCTTGTCAGTACAATTTGGAGGTCAGTATATATTCTGCCTTTTCTACTATATTTTCCTTTATTTCTACTTAAATTTGCTTCATCCACTTTTCCCTGTTGCTGTTGGTTTTACAGGCCGCATGCATTACTTGAATTGGAATTTTTTAGCATAAAAGGCAATTTACTATGCTCTACATGAAGCATTACCTCTTTCAAAATTCTTCTTAGCACCCTTGCTGTAGGTTCCCTTATCGAGAAAGAGGTTGACAGTGTGTGGTTTTCAAGAAAGCTGTCTGCTGGATTGGTAAGCTTCTCTTTGTGAAACAAGGCAGCATTAGCAATAGGCTTCTTTGTCTGACCCAACGTAGTATTAGTCAATGTAAGCTTCTTCTCCATATTTCGGTTTCATGACCCCTTGTCTTTGTTTTGTGCATGCAGACGAATTCAGATGAGCAGCAGATCGATTTGGTGATAGAGGCAAGACAATTTTTTTATCTAGAACGTATTCACTTTATGACCATCCCTTGAATGTTGTTTGACTTTTATCTGCTTATAATTACTGAAGATTGATATGATTATTTCCCCAGGGCCAACAAAAGTATAGTACCAACTTTGTGCACAAACTCACAAGAAGCTATGTGAAAGTTGGAAGGATCCAACTGTTGTCGCGAATTTCCCATCTCATAGGTAATTTCTTTCATGGTCACAACTTAAAAATGTTGTCTGTTAGTTGCATAACCAGGTTCTGATTAAACCAAAAAGTTGGTGGGACCAATAGCACTTACGCACCAGCTGCCCTCTGCCACTAAGCAGCTCATAACAATGTTGCTTCTTTGTTCTGAGAACAGAAGTCAGGTACGCTCAGAGCTGTCGTCCACACCAATGGACCAAGGCACCTCTCATTTGTTTCCATTGTTTTTTGGGTTCTCAGAGCATAAGTGGTACATGTTAAATTGACATTTTTAGTTGACTCCTTTTAAATGATGTTTTGCAGTATCAAATTCCATCCTACTTGCAAAGTTCAAATTATACCTCAATAGTTGAATGATTTTTTGTGTGCCTGTTACCATCTGTGGAACATGAAGAAAGTAACAAAAGTATAACAATATAATCTCCAGTTATCTCAGTCTCTATCCCCTGTGCATTTCAGCTTCTATATGGCTAATGGCTTCATATTCATCATGCATCCTTATGGTCCAGCCTAAATAAAAGAAATATGCTCACATATTGCTCAATGAATTCAAGCACTCACTATCTGTGCTTTTTATGAGTTTGGCATTTTCTCGTCAGATGTCTCTGTATCTTCATACTGTTTTACATTTCCGATAATTAGATTACCTTCTTGGTTTATACACGGATTTACAATTCCTAATTCTGCAAAGACCAATAAATACAGACATTATGAAAATATATCACATTCAAATTCTAAGATGCCTCCTCAGTCTCACAAACATAAAACATGTTTACATCCGTGCAGACACTTCTAACAATTCCTCAATAGACACCTCGGACGACAACAATCAAGGCTGAGAATCAGACCGCAGCAACACATCCTACTGATCATTCCTACAACTACCTCCAGATGTAAGAGAGGCTCCAATCAAGTTGTTCCTAACCTTGTATAATATCCGTGCCCAGTGCTCTCAAATGCTTTTGCATAGTTACTACAGCCCCACTAGAAGCTGCTGCATTTACGTGCTCCTAGCCTTGTATTATATTTCAACCGATGAACTCTAACGGTTTGCCATACCTACCGTACTTCGTGGTTTAGCAAACCACATCTTTGTTTGTATATATGTATGTACAACCAAAACATGTGCTGCTAGACTCCTGCCAAGTACTATATAATTAGCTCCATATATAATATCTGTATAATTATGCTTATATCAGCATCAAATTCTCCCAGAAACAAAACCATGATGGCGCGCGGATGCGCGCGCCCCGTTACTAGTGTAAAGAAAAGTATAGTGCATCTCACCGGTGTCTCGCTGCAAGCATCTTATCAGACGGCCTGTTACCAGATGGCAATAGTATTCTCTCCTTAGTTTGATCTAGTCTAGCTATGTTCTCAGGATATACTATGACTCCCGGAAGGTCTCTAAAATTAGCTTCCTGAAAAAAGACTGATGAGATTTCTCTAACCCAAAGTTGAATTATGTTCATACAAGCATCTTAGACAACCTTTTTCTTGGGAATCTGCAGTACTCTTAAGTAGATATCAACAAAGACGAATACTGAAAGTTGAAAAAAGCAGTGGTCGCAAAAAATAGAAAGAAACAGAATTATTATATCTTTTGTTTTCCAAAAGTTTCTCCTCTTAGGACTTTGGCAATGTTAGAATATAAGTGAATTGTTCATCTCTCCCCATCGGCTTAAGCTTTTGAGTTGAACTAGTCGGTACATGCAATATAATATGGTATCAAAGTCAGATGTCTCGAGTTCGAATCCTGGTCAGCGCAATTAAATAAAATAATTGTTGTTCACTCCTATTCCACGTTGAGGGAGCCTCCACGTGAGAGGGAGTATTGGAATATAAGTGAATTGTCCACTTCTCCCCATCAGCTTAAGTTTTTAGGTTGAATTAGTTGGTGCATGCAACTTAATAGTTAATCCTAAGAAAATTTTTTGTAAAATACCCAAATTGAGATATTAACAAAAAAAATGAAAAATTTGATTTCCTTGGTATATTGTGACAGTAACAGGCACTTAGAACTGAGGGAGCACGTCTCGTGCATGTTGTTTCAAGTTTCTTTTCAACTATATTTATGAATGTATACTTATTTTATTAAACAAATTCAAAATACCATTTCAAAGCATACACGAATGTTGTAAAAAAATGCATACAAGCTAATTCATTGTCTCTCAAGAATGGAAACGGTCATCTTAACATTATCTAGTGTACAAAATTGATATTTCTAGCCATCAGAATCTATTATTCAATGACACTGAATACAAAGAAAATCCAAGTTTTTTCTACACAAATGTAAGCAATCAGGAGCTGCCGAGGGGGAAGAATTACTATAGAGAAGCAAGAAGGGATTAACCTGGACGAATCTGTCCACCTTGAGCGGGACAGGCCATATCGCCTCAGCAGCAGCAGCGAGTTGAGGAGGCTATGCAGCTGGCGACGCCACCAGGAGCTGCCAAGCGGCGGTGGGCATCGCCGGCCTTGATGGCGAGGCCCACGAGGTCGGCGAAGCAGCGCACCTGGAGGTTGCGGGGGTGGATGATGGAGCCCCGGCCCGACGCGCGGCGTCGACGGAGGGGTCGGGGTCGGCGGCGGCGGCGAATTCCCACAGGCGGCTTGTGTGTCAGGGAGCAGCACCCACGGGCCACGGCAGAGTAGAAGCACCGAACGCGGAATCCAATTACTATGCCAAGAACATCCGCCAATCCTTGGCGCCTCCTCCCGTGCTTCCTGCGGCCGGAGCGCGATTGCTGCAGCAGGAGGCAGCGTGGAGCGGCTGGACGCGCGGCTGCACGGCGGCTAGGGCGGAGAGGGCGACGGGAAGCGGACGTCGCGTAGCTGAGGCACAGGGACCGCGATTCACTTACCGCGATTGTCGTGCGGATGTCGCGGGCTGACGAGCCTGGGTCGTCGGATTTGAGTGAGCAAGCAAAGATAAGGCTGACAAACAATCTGCATGGTTGATTTGTACGTGGTTGTTTTTATAGGTATATTTTTTAGGGTGAGTGAGGAGGACCATCTCAGTAGAGGAGATTATACGGTATGGACTTAGCAATGTTTATGATTTATGATGGTGTATTAGTAGTATAGAACAGATAAGCCACAGCCAGCAGCAGCTGTTTCTCTCGCACTTTCGTTGTTCTGTCTCACTGTCTGCCAACAAGGCCTTCGCCATTCCATGCCAGCGCACGTTCGATCCACCACAAGGAGCTGGCCGGGCCTGCTGTGGCCTGTCGCCAACTCTAAAGCTGCTCCGGCCTGTTTTGCCCACCACCACGGGTCCACAGCACCACTCATTGCGATTCACGAACATCAAGCACTGCTCCAAACTGGACCAGGCCCATCTCGCAAATGCTTGCAGCACGAGACAGAGCCACACACTAAAAAGAGAGAGAGAGAGCCACACGGTTACAAGCGCACACGACCAGTACAGATCACAGAAGCGCCGCGGCCTTTCTACACCTCTCGTTAAAAATATTTTATATATCAACTATAACGTTAGAAAACATATTGAGAGCTATGAATTTGGTGTATACCACGTAAACACCGGAGGCTGTTTAAAAAGTTTTAAAAAATTGGTTTTCAAAATTATAGAACTAGAAACAAATATTTAGGCCACTAAATAAATATTCATAGATGAAAAATTGTTAACTACAAAGTTGTAAACTACCCTATGATATAGACTATGTCAATATCTAAGGTCATTTGAAAGATTCAAAAATTCGAATACTAAAATCTAGTAATTTAAAATGAGTATTTGAGCCTTTAAAATACATTAAATAAAAAAGTTATCAAGTATAACATTGAGCTCTATAATTTTGATATAAAGTTTATATTCATACGTTTCATACAAAAATGTTATGTTTTTTGTATAATACAAAAAAAGAGACCAAATGACAGGTGGGCCTCACTATCAGCAAAACCACCCAAAAAAACCACTTTGAAATGGTCAAGAGGGATTGTCTGGTTTTAAAAGTTAAGGTGTGTATGTTGTCCAGTATTAAAGTTCGAGGAGGTCTTTTAAATTCCGCGACTAGTTCAAGGGATGAATCGGACTTTACTCAAAAGCAAATAAACTCTAAATAAAATTAATAGTAAGAAAATGAACGGAGACAATCATAGGAGAATAAAAGTTCATTAGAACATTAGTTTTTATATTTTCATCCCTAACTTGAAACTTCAAACTCGTATAAGAACAAGAAGGATAATCTCGAAACTTCAAGGGGAAACGAAGGAGGACCGTAGACTTGAACCAACAATTGCAGCTTATGCAACATGCACAATGTAGGAGTAATATATTTTCAAAGGATATTATAGTTATTGTACTAGTCTAGGGCTTGCGGGCTCTCATGTACTAGGTATATCCTTTTCGGGGTTATTCAATACAGCTGAATATTCTTCGAGTAATATTCACTAATAGTCCTCAAACTTGTTCGGCTGTGTCGTCCCAGTCTCTAAACTCATAAATCATCCATTTAGGTTCTCAAACTAACTTGTTCATCTGTGTCATCCTAGTCTCTTAACTCACAAATCGCCAGTTTAGATTCTCAAACTTATTTAGTTGTGTCATTATGGTCCCTAAACATGCAAATTACTTGTTTAAGTCCTCAAATTTGTTCATTTATATCATCTTGGTCCCTAAACATGTAAATCAACCATTTAGAATCTCAATCTATGTTCGGGTCCTAAAGCTAATCTAAATGCGTCTAGGCATGTGTCCGTATGCAAGGACATTTCCATAGGTTTCATTGTCATAGCACCCCAAGCCTCTAGCCGTGCAAATCCCAGCTGTGTTGCTACCAGCCCCAACCATATCTCCCAAATTGTGTTGGTCCTGAGCCATCTAGACTAGCTCTAAGACCCAAACATAAATTGAGAATATAAATGGGTGATATGCGATTTAGGGACCAGGATGACACAACCAAATAAGTTTGATGACCTAAACAAGTGATTTGCATGTTTAGGGACATGGATGATACATCCAAACAAGTTTGAAGACCTAAATGAGTGATTTGCGAGTTTAGGGACCAGGATGACACAGATAAATATGTTTGAGGATCTAAATGGATGATTTGTGAGTTTATGGATTAGGATGACACAATTGAACAAGTTTTTGGACCACCAGTGGACTTTACTCTTATTCTTCTATTCCTCTTCTTCTCTCATTATGACATAGTATTATTGCGAGAAAGATCGGTCACACACCACAAAGAGCTATAATGCTTGGATCGAAAACGGATCTAGATGGGACAAATCTACCTAATCAGTTTTCCTAGGTTTTGCCCAGGAATGCCAAGAGTGGTAAAAAACATACTTTTATTGTGAACAACGACCTGGTTTACATGCAAAGCAGCAAAGGGTAACTTTCACGCTTACGTGACAAAGAATAGCTACCCCACCTACAAGCAAGGTGGTGGTTTGAACTGACAGTGATAGTGTTGACACCATTTTTTGGCACGTGTCAAGATGGTCAGAGTGGGCTAATCAGCAGGAGAAAAGTTGTTATGTATGTTGATAGCCGATGAAAGACAGCTTGTAAAGAAGGCTGCCGATGAATGGTGGCGGTGTATGGAGAAATTAATTTGGATTGAGGTGTTGCCGATAAGGTTAAGGATGATATTGCCGATGCCGATGAAAGAAAGCTTGAAGGCTGATGCCGATGAAACAGGAAGTGTGTCGATGAAAGAAGGCTTGAAGGCTAATGCCAATGAAACAGGGAATGTGCCGATGGAAAGGAGGTCGATGGGAATTCCATCGTAATTTAGGCGGACAAGGGAATAGAAAGGAATTAATTTCCTTTTCTATGTTTGTTAGAGTCTGATTTGTATAAGAGTCATGTGTTTCCTTAGATTTGGATTTAGTGTCCTAGTCGTATTTGGCTACGTTTCCGTAGATTAAAGTATAAATATAGATTGAAGGGCAATGTAATGAGAATCAATCAATCAATATTAAAAATCAGCTTTTACTCTTATTTACATCTATTTACTTTTTGGCGACTTTGTCAATTTGCATATTTTTCCTTTTTTACGAGTTCTCATCGATTCGGCGAGCTGCATCGCTTTAGTGCGATCTTCGACGATCCTCGAGTTCCGTGTGAGTACCTCTTGGCCGTGACTTCCGGGCGTATCGCTGTTGTCAGGACCAAAGTGCTCGTATCTTCATTCTTGTCGATTAACAGGTCAAATCTACTGGCACGCCTTGGATATCTACTTCGGGTATTAGCCCTTTGTGTTTGCAGATCCACTTTTGCATCAACACATCTTTTGGCACGCCCGGTGGGACAGATCTAATCAATATATTCAATCCTGATATCGATGCGGGGAATATCATCGCGGTATCAGAAGAAGATCTTAAGGAAGAACAGAAGCAGGCTATGGAAAAAGCTATAGAAGAATACAGACAGCTTTGCTTGAAGTCATTCAGCTTAAACAAGAGTGGACAAGTGTTGATATTTGGTAACGCAATTAGGAAATAGGATCCGCAAGCGCACGGATATCGGTGAGCACTTCACCCGAGATATTATCCTGGGTATCGTATTTATATTTTTACCTTTAGGAGAAAGAGTGCATCTGACTAACCAAATCTATTATTACTAACCTTTAGGCTACAACCACTATGATTCGATGTGAGTGATGTATAGAGAAGACTACAACCGCACTCTTCTTCTAACCTTGGTAAGGATGATCTACTGTTCTATTGGGGAGGTTTACGGAATCTAGACACCACAAAGGATGTTCAACCCGCACCTATAAACCCTATCGATCCTGCTAACGGGATATGGAATACAAAGGTAACTCGGAATTGTCACGTTCCTCGCTACTACCACGGTCCAGCTAGACGAGGGGATATCTATGAGTATCCTAGCTTAAACACCACGTTTATGCTAGAGATGATTACTCTAAACTCTACGCGAAGAGATCAAAGTAAACTCATAAACCAAAGAACAATAAAACAAAGAACTTACTAGAATTTAGAAGTCGAAATACTGAAGAATCCTGAGAACAAGCCTCGGGTTAGAAGAACTTGCTCCCGCAGGTACAACCTCGGAGTAGACACCGACAGGCCGGCTTCCTCCGATCTACACCTCCACTCTATCTCTCTCAATCTAGTAGAACTAATTCTACTTTCACATTGGATGCTAAGCCCTAAGAGGTGGGAACCCTAGGGGGAACCTCTCTCTCTAAACCCTAACTAGAGATATGCAACTGAATAATGAATTGGGGTCTTCTCCACCAGGGGTCAGGGGCCTTGCTTATATAGCCCTTTTGGATGAATCTGGACCGTCGGATCAAACCGACCTTCATCCTACGGTTTTCCTTGATCCTCAAAGGCGGTGGAGCATAATTCACGAGACTCGACCTGATTGGTCCCAGGGGCAGGGCGGGCGCCCTAGGGCACAGGGCGGGCGCCCTGTGTCCTGGCCCGTTACGGCTCCCGTTCGTTCCCGTGGCTTCTGGAATCTTCTAGATGTAAGATAATTACGTGTTCGGTTAATATCCCTTCATTAATCCGACATGTGGGCCTTTCTTCCGTATTTCCTGATAACCCCCTGCAGAAATAGATAAACAGCAAAACTCGTGGAATTATGTTAGATCAAACCCTAATTCTAGGTGTTGCTTGCATATAGGTCCTTTTCTTTATTTATTTGATGGTTATAATTGATACTTAAGAACCGTCAACAAACACCCCCATACTTAGGCTTTTACTCGTCCTCGAGAAAAGGTTGGTTAATAAAACATCTGGGGTTGAAACATTCTTTCATACCTGCAGGGTGTTGTAAAAATCCACTGTGCACTTATAGTCAGGGAAATATATGGTCAGAGTAAAGAGCCTTTCTTCTTCTTAATCCCTATCACTTGGAGTTTTTACATATTTTTGAAAAGAAAAACTTAGCATACCTTTATCCTCATAGGTGCTCTCAGAGTCACTCATTATCTTTTATATTTCTCTCTGAGGCTGTTTTGATTTTGCAAAAATAATTCTTTAAGCATACATACCTTGCATTTATTGTATGGTCAAAACCGAATCCGAGGAGAAGAATGCCATACTCTTAGATCAAAGATTTTGAAAATTAAAAACTTGTCACTCTTACTGGCATATTGCTTATTAGAGGGACCATGGGCTATCATTTTCTTTCCATCATATTTTTATCATATCTCATTTTTTTTCATTTTGGGTGGATACCGAGGTACCCCTAATTCTACTGCTGGACACTTGTCCATTTTTTTCCACGAGGTTATCGAGCACTTGCTCCTTTTTATTTCCTCGATATATTCATAATTTTGCATAGCCCATGCCTCTAACGCAATAATACTTCGGAAGAGTGAATCTTTCTGAATAAAAATGTCTTGATCTTAGGAGTATGATAAATCTCTCAACAAGGGTCTAACTTGTTTTGAACAAACTCAATACAAAGCAGATAGCTTTAATTAATATTTTCATGTTTAGCAGGCATATAAAACTTGAGGATGGTAGCTATAATTTTGAGATTTTTAAAACAAATTCTCCAAGCAATAAAGATACTAAGAATAAGGTACTCATACCCTTACCATCTCTTATTCCACAATGACTTTTAGCAACACAGGGTTTTGAAATAATTTTAATAATTGAAGGTTTCTAGGAAATATCACAGAGTGAGATTGATCATGATTATAAGCATTTTTATCCTTTTAATTTATCATGTTTAGAGAGATAAAATTCTGCACAAACTAAGGTGAGTGTGTAAGTGTGTAATAAAAGTGTGCAGAGTGTGTACCTGGTTCATGGAGTGGTGCGATCAAAGTGTGTGTGACATGTCAGGGAATCTCCCCCATACTTGTTTTCTTCGTCATTTTGAAGTGTGATAGCTCCGTGGGATGATGAATGAATTACCTTGAATGGTCCTTCCCATTTGCTCTGGAGCTTCCCATGCCCGAAAAGCTTCACCCTGGAATTAAAAAGTAATACCTTATCTCCGGGTGAGAACTCCTTCTTCTTGATCCTCTTGTCATGCCATCTCTTGACTCTTTCTTTGTAGATCTTTGAATTGTGATATGCTTTCTCCCGCCATTCTTCTAACTCCGATAATTGCATTCTTCTATGTTTTCCGGCGATATCTAGGTCCATATTCCATCTTTTTATGGCTCAGTGTGCCTTGAACTCAAGTTCAACAGGTAGGTGACAGGTCTTTCCGTATACCAATTGGTATGGAGACATTCCAATTGGGGTCTTGTATGCTGTCCGGTAAGCCTAGAGTGCATCAGGTAACTTGTCCTTCCATGCCGTTCCCATCTCGTTCACCGTCTTCTGAAGATTGTTCTTGATTTGCTTGTTAGAAGTCTCTGCTTGGCCACTTGTCTGAGGATGATAGGGAGTAGCGACGTTGTGACAGATTCCATGTCTTGATAGATAGTGCTCGAAGCGCTTGTCAATGAAGTGTGATCCTCCATCACTTATCACTATCCTGGGGACTCCAAATCTTGGAAATATGATTTCCTCAAACATCCTCTTCGAACTGATATTGTCGGCATGTTTGCAAGGTAGTGCCTCTACCCACTTGGAGACGTAATCAATCGCCACCAAGATGAACTCACACTTCTTAGATGGGGGAAATGGACCCATGTAGTCTATTCCCCAGACATCAAAGAGTTCAATCTAAAGGTTGTTGGTGAGTGGCATGGCATCCCTTGTATTTATGTTTCCGTGCCTTTGACATGGCCCACATCTTCTGATATATTGCTTCGTGTCATCGTACATCGTAGGCCAGTAGAATCCACATTGCCAGATCTTTGAATGTGTACGGAATGCTCCATAGTGACCTCCGTTTGGTGATGAGTGACATCTGTCGATGATCTTCAATCCTTCCTCAGTGGTCACACATCTTCTAAGTAGGCCATCAACGCATACTCGGAAGAGATATGGCTCATCCCATATATGTGAACGACTTTCCTGAATAAGCTTCTTCTTGTTTGCTCCGGGTGGTACATAACCTGAAACCATAAAATTAACAATATCTGCATACTAGGGGTCAGATCTGTTAATCCCGTAAAGCATGTCATCCCGGAGTGAGTCATTAATGGGGGGTTCCTGTGAATTCTTAAAGTACATTCTAGACAAGTGATCAGCAACAGAATTTTCTACTCCCTTTTTATCTTTTATTTCTAAGTCAAATTCTTGGAGTAATAAAATCCATCTGATTAAGCGGGGTTTCGCATCTTTCTTAGTGAGCAAATATTTTAGTGCAGCATGATCAGTGTAAACAATTATCTTAGCTCCAACTAAATAAGATCTAAATTTATCAATGGCAAAAACAACAGCCAGAAGCTCTTTTTTAGTGGTTGCATAATTAAGTTGAGCTCCTGTCAAAGTTTTACTTGCATAAGCAATTGCATGATGCTTTTTATCTTTAGTTTGTCCCAAAACTGCCCCCACAGCATAATCACTAGCATCACACATAATTTCAAAAGGCAACGACCAATCAGGGGGTTGAATGATTGGTGCAGAGATGAGTGCTTGCTTTAATAAATTGAAAGAATTTAGACATGCATCATCAAATTCGAAAGGAGCATCCTTGGCTAGCAAAAGAGTAAGTGGTCTCGCAATAAATGAAAAGTCTTTTATAAATCTGCGATAAAAACCAGCATGGCCAATAAAACTTCGAATTCCTTTTATATTCACAGGTGGAGGTAGTTGTTCAATTACTTCAATTTTAGCTCTATCTACCTCAATACCTCTTTCAGACACTAGGTGTCCTAGCACTATTCCTTCTCTAACCATAAAATGACATTTTTCCCAATTAAGGATTAAGTGCTTTTCTTCACATCTTTGCAAAACCTTATCTAAGTTCTCAAGACAACTATCAAAAGTTTTTCCATAAACTGAGAAATCATCCATGAAAACTTCCATAATCTCTTCAATCATATCAGAAAATATAGACATCATACATCTTTGAAAAGAAGCTGGTGCATTACATAACCCAAAAGACATTCTACGATAAGCATATGTTCCATATGGGCATGTAAAAGTGGTTTTGCTTTGATCATCAGGATGGATAGGGATCTGGTGATACCCTGAATATCCATCTAGAAAACAGAAAAACGAGCGTTTTGCTAACCGCTCAAGCATCTCATCTATAAAAGGCAAAGGAAAATGATCCTTTTTCGTGGCTTTATTAAGTTTTCTATAGTCTATGCACATCCGCCACCCAGTGACGGTGCGTTGCGGAATTAGCTCATTCTTATCATTAGTAACAACAGTCATGCCTCCCTTTTTAGGCACAACTTGAACAGGGCTTACCCACTCACTATGCGGCACAGGATATATAATCCCTGCATGCAGCAACTTTATAACTTCTTTTTTAACTACCTCTCTCATCGCGTTGTTAAGTCTACGTTGAGGCTCTCGAGAGGGTGTAACAGAAGGATCTGTCGGAATACGATGGGTACAAATCATAGGACTGATTCCTGTGAGATCTTGAAGTGAGTAGCCGAAAACAGAGTAGTGTTTTTCAAGAATGGTCATTAATCGTAGAGTTTGCTCCTGAGTGAGTTTATTACTAACGATCACAGGAAACTCTGGATTATTGTTTAGGAAAGCATAGGTAAGACCGGGTGGTAAAGTTTTGAGTTCTATGGGAGGTCTAGGTGTTTCTGCAAACTCATCTAAGGGTTCAGGTTCAGAAGGTTTGGCCTCTTCTTCAGTGAAGAAGGGGGCTTCCTCTTCTAAGTCTGGATCATCTAAAAGTTCTAGAGATGCAGCCTTTACCTCCTCCATAGGATCAGGCAAAAAATATGGCTCGGTCTTATTATTCAAGGAGTGAGTTATTGTAATTGGAAGTTTAAAATCCTTTCCCAAGGAAATGTGGAGCTTTCCAGTTTGACCTTCATAAAGGAGTCTTCTAAAAGGTTGTCCAATCAGTAGATCGAAACCCCATATATCAAAGATATAAAAGTTCAAATGAACCATGGAGCCTTCTACCATAAAGGGTAGGACATTAATAATTCCAAGACTGGGGACTAATCGTCCCGAAGATTCCTTTATGACCTTTGTTGTGGGGGTTAAAACAAGTTTCCCAAATAAATTAAGTGCAAAAGCTTCGGACATAATATTGATCCCCACAACAGGATTATAGAGAGCGTTAAATTGATCAGAATTATAAGCACAGCGTATAGTTATAGAGGGTGTGTCCACTCGGATTACTTCAGAGGAAAGCTCTGACTCCTCTAACCATTCGCTACTCATAACCGAGATAAGCTCTCTCAATTGACGTTCACTTGGTAAACAAATGCTAAATTGGCCGTTTTGGGGTCGGTCTATAGAATGGTAGTTTGAAATGTTTCCAAAATCGGCAAAGAGATCGGATTCTATGTCTAGCATGAAATCAGATGGTAGAATTTCTTCCTTTTGTGGCTCAGAACCTGGGATAGCTAAAGTAAATGAAAAATTTGGCAGAGTGTCTACTTCGGCTTCGTAGGTTTTATCATGGAGGGCATTATCCATCTCAGCTTCTAGGATTCTATTCAAGATCCCCTTAGCTTCATCAGTAGGGATACGAAAGAAAGAACCTCTAGCCATAGTATGCAGCATTTGTTTATTATCTTTCTGAAGACCTCGAAAAAAGTGAAATAAAAGAACAGTGTCTTCAAGCAAAAGTTTTGGACCAGATTCTAAAAGATCAGAAAAACGTTTCCAGGATTTCCCCAAAGTTTCATTATCTTTTTGTTTAAAAGATAGGACTTCGAGTCTAAGGTCACCAGTACGGTCAAGGGAATAAAAATCTAGACAAAAGTTGGCTCTTAAAACTCCCCATTCACCTTGCTGTTGACTTACCTTCTGACTATACCATCGTCTAGCTTCTCCTCTTAAAGAAAAAGGAAAAAGCTTCCAACATAAAGTCTTATCAGAGATGCCATCAATGCGAAGACAATCGCATGTCTGCTCAAAATCTCTAATATGAAGGTAAGGGTTTTCGTCTTCCTTTCCCGAAAAAGATAAATTTTGAATCATCGCAATCAACCTTGAACTTAACTTATACTGGGATGTTTGGATAGGCTGTGATGACTCCCATGGTAAAAGGTCAGTTGCTGAAGGTGTTGCGGCATCAAAGATAGATATAGAACCTTGGTTTTCCATTTTTGGTAAAAAGAAAAAGAAAGAATGAAAAAGATAAGAAAATAAAAAGTATGAATACAAGCTAGTAGTAAGACTCAAGGTTATCTCAGCAAACCGTCTTTCTCCCCGGCAATGGCGCCAGAAATGCTTGTTGATATTTGGTAACGCAATTAGGAAATAGGATCCGCAAGCGCACGGATATCGGTGAGCACTTCACCCGAGATGTTATCCTGGGTATCGTATTTATATTTTTACCTTTAGGAGAAAGAGTGCATCTGACTAACCAAATCTATTACTACTAACCTTTAGGCTACAACCACTATGATTCGATGTGAGTGATGTATAGAGAAGACTACAACCGCACTCTTCTTCTAACCTTGGTAAGGATGATCTACTGTTCTATTGGGGAGGTTTACGGAATCTAGACACCACAAAGGATGTTCAACCCGCACCTATAAACCCTATCGATCCTGCTAACGGGATATGGAATACAAAGGTAACTCGGAATTGTCACGTTCCTCGCTACTACCACGGTCCAGCTAGACGAGGGGATATCTATGAGTATCCTAGGTTAAACACCACGTTTACGCTAGAGATGATTACTCTAAACTCTACGCGAAGAGATCAAAGTAAACTCATAAACCAAAGAACAATAAAACAAAGAACTTACTAGAATTTAGAAGTCGAAATACTAAAGAATTCTGAGAACAAGCCTCGGGTTAGAAGAACTTGCTCCCGCAGGTACAACCTCGGAGTAGACACCGACAGGCCGGCTTCCTCCGATCTACACCTCCACTCTATCTCTCTCAATCTAGTAGAACTAATTCTACTTTCACATTGGATGCTAAGCCCTAAGAGGTGGGAACCCTAGGGGGAACCTCTCTCTCTAAACCCTAACTAGAGATATGCAACTGAATAATGAATTGGGGTCTTCTCCACTAGGGGTCAGGGGCCTTGCTTATATAGCCCTTTTGGATGAATCTGGACCATCGGATCAAACCGACCTTCATCCTACGGTTTTCCTTGATCCTCAAAGGCGGTGGAGCATAATCCACGAGACTCGACCTGATTGGTCCCAGGGGCAGGGCGGGCGCCCTAGGGCATAGGGCGAGCGCCCTGTGTCCTGGCCCGTTACGGCTCCCGTTCGTTCCCGTGGCTTCTGGAATCTTCTAGATGTAAGATAATTACATGTTCGGTTAATATCCCGTCATTAATCCGACATATGGGCCTTTCTTCCGTATTTCCTGATAACCCCCTGCAGAAATAGATAAACAGCAAAACTCGTGGAATTCTGTTAGATCAAACCCTAATTCTAGGTGTTGCTTGCATATAGGTCCTTTTCTTTATTTATTTGATGGTTATAATTGATACTTAAGAACCGTCAACAACAAGTCATCCAGAAGCAAGATTTGCCGTTGCCTCGGCAAGTTACCTTTGATTCTAATCCGGGTAAACTTCAAGATATGGTTAATTCTGTAGTAAATCATGCTTTAATTAATCACTCCAATGTGCTGTCCAATACTGTTCATAATGCTGTGGTTCAAACTTTCAAAGAAGGGCAAGCGTCACCGCATTACGTTGGGCCTGCCTATCATCAACCAGAGCCAGCATCTATTAATACTCCATCGGCTCCCCCAGCCATTGTGGGTACAGAAGTTTCTTCCCCTCCAGTATCAGTAGGCTTATCTAACGTGTAATCTACACCAATGCGATCAGATTTAGTATCACCAGGACGAGTTCAGCTTAATACAGATCTATCGGCATCGGCTTTATCAGGTTCTGTGCCACAGAATAACTAGATTCCCGCTAATTGGTGGGGATACGGCATGCCTCCAGAGTCATCTGCTTTTAACCCTCGGTTACCTCAAGTGTTTGATGCAGCAGGAAAAGCTCCTATGCCATCGGTTGGTTCGCCGATAGCTCAAGTGCCTCAATATACTATAATAACTACTGTGCAACCAACTCTAGGAAGTTTCCAGAGGCCTTTGGGTCAAACATCTAATTCAAGTCCATCGGCAAGCTTGCTACCAATGCAACAGAAGGCTCCTGCTATAAGTCAACCTGGAGTCCAGTTCATGCCTCAAGCTGGTTATAATTATCCAGCAATGCTAGCAAATTACCAGCCATCGGCAAACTTTGTACCGATGAACCTAATAATAGTTGGTCAGGGCAGTTTCCTACTCAACATACAGTTCAGCCAAATCAGCAGGTTGCAGGGATTCATCAAGGTCATATGCAAGCTGGTTTTCAGAATCAAGCATCGACAGGTTAGCCGATGAATCCTTTTCAGCAGGTTAATGGACCACAAGTAATGGCAAATATGCCGATTGCTGGAGATCGTGGGCCACAAAGATACGCAGAGGGATATCAGCAAGTACCTCCTGTAGAAATTCAGCCATATCGTCAACAAGAGGTTGATGCTTTTTGGGCCGATAAGATAGGAGAGATTATGAAGGATCAGTTTGGGATAAAACCCAAGGTCAATACTTATTCTTATCAGACTCTATACCCTCCGGTATATGATTTAATTCCTCTCCCAAATCGGTATAAGGTACCAGATTTCACTAAGTTCTCTGGGCAAGACGATACATCAACCATGGAACATGTTAATCGCTTTATTATTCAATGTGGAGAGGCAGCTAGCAGAGATGAATTAAGAGTTCGTTTGTTTTCATCATCTTTGTCTGGATCAGCATTCACATGGTTTATTTCATTACCGCCAAATTCTATTATTACTTGGGCTAATCTAGAAAAGCAATTTCATAAATATTTCTTTGCTGGAGTTCATGAAAAGAAGCTTAGCGATTTGGTAAAATTGAGACAGCGTAATGATGAATCGGTGGAAGGCTTTGTGCAAAGGCTACGAGATGTAAAAAATAAGTGTTATAGCCTGGTACTGGATGATCGACAACTTGCCGATTTGGCTTTCCAAGGATTACTGCCACACCTTAAGGACAGATATGCTTCTCAAGAGTTCGAAAGCCTGAGTCATCTCGTGCAAAGGATTTCTGATCAAGATACTAGGGTTTTTGAACCCAAAAAGAATTGGAGCAAGAAGGTTTCATTTGTTGGAGAGGTAGAAGATTCTGATTCAGATGAAGAGCCAGTTATCGGTTTAGCTGAGTGGGTTAAAAATAAAAAGCCGATATCTTGTCCCTTTGGTCAAAAAGAGTCAGAGAAGTTTACTTTTGATATCACCAAGGCCGATAAGATATTTGATCTTCTGCTTCAAGAGGGCCAGATTAAGCTGTCACCTAATCATGTGATCCCATCGGCAGAAGAGTTGAAGAAAATGCTGTATTGCAAATGGCACAATGCAACTTCACACAGTAAAAATAAGTGCAAAGTGTTTAGGCAACAGTTACAATTAGCTATTGAATCTGGGAGAATTAAATTTGATAATTTCAAGATCCAGAAGCCGATGAAAATTGATCAACATCCTTTTCCAGCAAATATGTTGGATGCTGAAGGAAAGACTAAGGTGTTGACATCAGAAGCTGCTGAGAAAAACGCATCAGTAGATCCCCAACATCGGATAACTACCGATGATGCAAAAAGCAAGGGGCTACTGGGAGAAAGTAGCAATTCCGAAAAACCTCCTCGATCTAGCATTGTGATTACCCATCGAAGGCAACAGGAGGCCTGGCGTCAGCGAAGGGACCGATATCGACAGCAGCAAGAAGAGAAACGTCGAGAAGAGTGGAATCGGCATAAGGATCATTGGAGGTGTCCATTTTTTATTCATTGTTGGGAAGAAGGTATTAAATTACCTACTATTGAAAATTGCCCAGAGTGCAATGGTTATTATGGAATTAATCGTTCAGAAAGGAGGTTTCAACCTAGCAATCAGGGTTTATCTATCAATGAGCCGATCAGAGGTAAAGCATCGGTACATGATAGGCTGGGGGGCAGGCTTAGTGTACATGAGAGGCTTGGTAAACGCGCTGCATATTTTTCAAGAAATCAAGAGGAGCTTGAAGAGATGGCAAACGCAAGAGTTCCCGATGAAGAAATATTTTACAGGGATCCTAATATACGTCATGTAGAGTCAACTAGGACCTATTATCAGCCAGTTTGGAAAACTAAACTCCCTCAATGGTGCCTAGAAGGTTTGACAAAGACACAGAAAAGGAGAATGCAGCGAGAGCGTCAAGAGGACTTATACCGAGAGGAAAATTCCTCCAATGAGAAATCTGGCAATCAGCAGTGGCAAGTGAAGCACAAAAATAAAGGCCCATCGGCAGATGTCAATATGGTATTTATGTTGCCGATGGAATTTTTGGCACTCTCTGATAATGAGAAAGAAGCCGTTTTCTCTAACCAAATAGCTCAATTGACGCTAGATCCAATGATGACTGTTTTTGAGGAACCTACCGATGATGAGAGACAGCATCTCAAGGCTTTGTTTGTGAAAGGCAGAGTTGATGGGCAGCCTGTATCTAAGATACTTATTGATGGAGGAGATGTGATTAATATTATGCCTTATGTGATGTATCGAAAACTTGGTAAGGGAGATCAAGACTTAACCAAAACCGATATGATACTAAAGGATTTTGAAGGCAATATGTCACCGGCTAAAGGGGAAGTGTGCGTTGAGTAAGGGTGCATATAATCTGCTTCTAGGGAGGGATTGGATTCATGCTAATTGTTGTGTTCCTTCTATAATGGTAAGGGTGCATATTGTAGCAAAACCTTACCGACGACATTCTTTATTATTAATGGTAAGGGTGCATATAATCTGCTTCTAGGGAGGGATTGGATTCATGCTAATTGTTGTGTTCCTTCTATAATGCATCAGTGCCTCGTACAATGGATTGGGGATAAAATTGAAGTTGTTCTTGGTGATTCTTCTTATATCATCGCATCGGCAGAATCAGATACTTATGAACGAACCAAGTGCATATCAGAAGAGGCTTGGGAAAAAGAGTTCCTCAAGGTTGCCGATTATGAAATTCCACCGATCCAAGCAGTCGGTTCTGAAGAAGAATTTTAATGGATAGGTTTGCCGATGATGAAAAATTAGATCAAGGGTTTACATCGGCTGATGATTTAGTAGAAGTAGATATTGGTGATGGTGATAGGCCAAGGCCTACTTTTATTTGTGCTAAGTTAGATTCCAAGTGTAAACAACAATTAGTCAATTTGTTAAAAGAGTATAAAGATTGTTTTGCTTGGGATTATACTGAAATGCCTGGATTAGACCGATCGATAGTTGAACATCGGTTGCCTATTAAGTCTGGATTTCGGCCACATCAGCAGCCAGTACGCCAATGCAATCCTATTATACTTCCTGATATTAAGGCTGAAATAACTAAATTAATTGAGGCAAAGTTTATTCGGTGGTGTCGATATGCAGAGTGGATTTCTAATGTGGTTCCTGTTTATAAGAAAAATGGAAAACTTCGTGTTTGTATTGATTTCAAGAATCTCAATAAAGCCACACCGATGGATGGTTATCCAATGCCGATTGTTGATTTGTTAATTAATGCTACAGCAGGACATCAAATTATCAGCTTCATGGATGGTAATGCAGGTTACAATCAAATATTCATGGCTGAAGAAGATATTCCTAAGACTGCTTTTAGATGTCCAGGTCATGTGGGATTATTTGAATGGATAGTTATGACGTTTGGTTTGAAAAATGCTGGTGCTACTTATTAAAGAGCTATGAACTTTATTTTTCATGAATACATCGGCACATTAGTAGAGATCTACATCGATGAAAGCCCAAGTTTGGTTTTAGTAATTAATGACACCAAGTTGCTAATGCCATGTGTTAAGTGTTTTGAGTTAGGCATAAGCAACACATGTGATGAAGGTGTACGTGGCAAGGAGTGGTGGCCACAAGATCACAAAGAAATGGTGCATGGACATGAAATGACGATCATGGTGGAGATGCACACAATATGATGGACATGATGATCAAGTGGAAGAGAAGGATCTAAGAGCGCAAGGCAAAGGTATAACCATAGGGTTTTCCTTTTGCCGGTCTAAGATGAGTAAAGAAGTGATTGACCGGATTTAGGATACATAGCCGACTATCAAGAGGGGCAATCACGGTTAGCTCGGGAATCAAGTGCCACTAGATCAATGTATTGAGCATATGCATTAGGATCTAGTAGAAAGCTAACATAACGCCTTGAAAATGTTTGTGAAAATGCTAACACACATGCACATGGTGTTTTTCACATGATGGTGTTGGCACATTTGTGAAGGTGGTGGTGTTTGAGCGGTAGTAAGGGGTTTGAGTGGGATTCAGGCGTTTTCGAGGAAATGAAATGCCTATTTTCTATTGTGCCGGAGGCGAGAAAAGGTGGCGAAAGTCCGAAATGATTATCACTGAAAATACAGTGACCGGATGCGGCAGGCGTGTCCGGTCAGTTCAAACCACAAACAGACAAGCGTGTGAGAAGGGTCGCGGACCGGCGCGTCCGGTCCCTCGTGGAACCGGCGCGTCCGGTCACGCACCCAGGAGTTCAGCACGGAGGGCAGATGCGATCGGACGCGGTGGCGCATCCGGTCACATTCGACCGGACGTGTCCGGTCACGAGTGGACCGTTACTGGACTCCGATCAGACGCATCCGGTCTCGACGGGAGCTTACTGGACCGTGACCGGACACTGACACTGTCGCGTCCGGTCAAACGGTAGAGCGCGTCTGGTCACGGCAACGGCTAGTACTGACATGCACTGTTCATGCTTGTCCTGTAGTGACCGGACGCATCCGGTCACCCTGACCGGTGCGTCCGGTCAGTGCGATTTCAACTGAGTCGTCCGGTAACGGCTAGCTGCGTACCCCTTCACTATAAATAGAAGTTGTCCGGGGTTTGAGGGTAACTCTTGCACATTTTGAGACCTAGAGACATCCTTTGAGCTAGAGAACAACCCCTCCACTCATCTCTTTGCTTGGTTGCACATCTTGAGTGAGATTGAGTGAGATTCAAGTGCATTGCTTGAGAGTTGCATTCTAGAGGCACTTGATCTTCGAGTTGCTGCAGATTTCTTGTTACTCTTCCGTGTTTCCCGACACGGTAGACGGCTTGGAGCAGCGGAGGTGATTGAGCTCGCAATTGGAGATTGTTGGAGCCCTCACCAAGTGTTGTAAGGGGTTCTTGATCCTTCCCCGTGGGAGTTCGCAAATTGGATACTCTAGTGGAGCTCATGGCTTGGAGGATCCCCATCTTGTGTGCGGTTGTGCGGCGCCCGCCGAGGGCTCGACTCTTGATAGTCGATTAGCTCGCGAACCGACAAGTGGGTGCGTCGCCACAATGAGGAGTAGCTTACCGGGAAGCAAGTGAACCTCGGTAAAAATCTTGTGTCATCTCTTTGCCGAGGATTTCTCTTGTGGTTGATCATTTTGATTGATTCTTTGAGTGCATTACTTCTCTACATCGTTGGTATAAGAATCAAGTCACTTGCTCTTTACCTTCTTGTACTTTTCTTAGTGTAATTTGCTTAGTGTAGCTTTTATCACATAGGAGTAAGTAGCTTAGTGACTTAGTCTTGTTGGTGTGTATTAGAGATCATAGCCTTGCTTCACTAGAATTGTATAGGTGGCTTGCATAGTGTAGTTGAGCTAGTGCTAGAATTAGCTTAGCCATCTTTTGTTCTAACATGGTTATTTAGTGAAGCTTGTAGATTTTTAAATAGGCTATTCACCCCCCTCTAGGCATTTGGACCTTACAAGTGGTGTTAGAGCCGAGGCACCATTTATTTGAGGCTTAACAACCTATGGTGAAGAAGAAATGGCTCAATTAAGTTTGCACATCAACAACACCAAGAAGGCACCTCACTTTGATGGCACAAATTATGCATATTGGAAGGTTAAGATGACCGCACACCTCAAGTCAATCAATAGAGAAGTGTGGAAGGTCACCAAAACAAAATTTGAGGTTGCTAATCCGGAAGTACCTACACCGGCGGAAGAGAAGAAGCTCCAATGCAATGACATTGCAATTAGTGCTCTTCATGAGGCATTGGATGATAAGACATTTGAGCAAGTGAAGAACATAGAAGTTGCACATGATGCTTAGGCCAAGCTTGAAGAAACATTTGAGGGCACCGAAGGCACAAAGACCGCTAAAGCATATATCTTGCAAGAAAAATTTTCAAGCTTCAAGATGCAAGATGATGAAAGTGTACCAGAAATGTTTCATCGATTGCAAGTCATTGTCAATGAGCTCAAGGCACTTGGTGAGGAGGTCAAGGACAACCAATTCTCTATGAAGTTCTTGAGAAGCTTGCCCAAGATATTTGATACATTGATCACCGTGCTAGTGAGGACTACATTGAAGGATTCAACTCCTCAACAAATATTTTAAGAAGTAATGACGGATGATTCATATAGAGAAGATGATGAGAAGGATGAATTGGTTAAGAAGAAGAAAAAGGAAAATGAGAAGAAGGATGATGAGAAGAAGAAGAGTGTGGCATTCAAAGCCACCACATCCAAGGGCAAATCCAAGATTGAATCATCAAGTGATGAAGACTCAAGCTCTTGTGATAGTGATGACATTGATGAGAAGATGGCTCTTTTTATCAAGCAATTTGGCAAATTCATGAAGAAGAAGAGCTTTCGTGCAAGGAGGAAGAACTCATCCAAGAAGAATGAGCATACCATGAGATGTTTTAGATGCCATAGCAAGGACCATCTCATTGCAAAGTGTCCTTATGATAGTGATGATGAAGATGCTATCAAGAAGGAGAGGAAGAAGCAAAAGAAGAAGCAAGAAAATAAGGAGAGTTCTCATAAGAAGAAGAATGATTCTCATGTTGCTACATGGGATAGTGATGACTCCTCAAGTGATGATGAGGATAACAACAAGAGCAAGAAGAAGGGACATGCTAGCATTGCCATCCAAGAGAAGGTTTCCCTCTTCGACACTCCATCGTGCTTCATGGCTAAGGCCGCTAAGGTATCATCCGACGATGAGAGTGATCATGATAATGCTAGTGATAGTGATAGTGATGAAGAAGAATTCACTAAAGATGAACTAATCACTATGCTAGAAGATTGTACTCAATATTTTAAAGAATCTAGAAAGGAGTGCAAGGGCTTGCTTAAGGAAAAGAAAAACCTTATGCAAGAACTTGATGAGCTTAGGGCATCTTATGAGAGTCTAAAGGTAGACCATAAGAAGCTTCTAAAGTTTCACATTAAGCTTGAAGAAGCTCATTCCTCTCTAGTTGAAAAATGTGAAAACATGCCAACTAATGTTGAGAAAGCTAAAACTTGTAACATAGGCATATCTTGTGATATAATTGATGAATCTTGTCATAAGCCTATTGTTGTTGCTCCCACTAACCCTTCATGTAGCTCATCTACATCATCCTCATCTAATAGTGACGGTTTCACTTGTGACTCCACACTAATAGTTGAGAATGAAAATCTCAAGAAGGAGGTAAAAGAGCTCAATCACACCTTAGCCAAGGCTTATGGTGGTGAGGACCGCTTGCTTATGTGCTTGGATAGCCAAAGAGCTTCTCTCTACAAAGAGGGATTGGGCTATAACCCCAAGAAAGGCAAGGCCGCTTTTGCTCGTCACAAGACTCGTTTTGTGAAGAGCAATGGTAGCTATTGCAAAAGTTGCAAGCAAGTTGGTCACATAGAGCAACATTGCATGAACAAGAAATCCAATGCTAATGTATCCTCAATTAAGTTTGATTCTTTCTATATACTTACCAAGGGTACAAATGGTGTTTATGCTAAGTTCATTGGTGCACCATGGATGGGCTCAAAGAAGAAAGCCATTTGGGTACCAAAGAGCTTGGTCACTAACCTTGGAGGACCTAAACAAGTTTGGGTACCTAAAAAGAATTGATCTTATCTTGTAGGTCAATTACAAAGCCAGAGGAAGGCATTGGGTGCTTGATAGTGGGTGCACTCAACATATGACCGGGGATTCATGTATGTTCAAATCAATTGATACAAGTCAAAATGGTGGTTTTGATGCTATCACTTTTGGCAACAATAAGAAAGGCAAGGTCAAGGGGCTCGGTAAAATTGCTATCTCAAATGACATGAGCATATCTAATGTGTTGCTAGTTGAGAGCTTGGATTTCAATCTTTTGTCGGTGGCACAACTTTGTGATCTTGGCTTCTAGTGCATATTTGGTAGTGATGATGTTGAAGTCATTAGTGTGGATGGATCAAACTTGATATTGAAAGGTTTTAGACATGGTACCTTATACTTGGTTGACTTCAATGATAGTGATACACAATTGACATCATGCTTGCTTAGCAAATCTAGTATGGGATGGTTGTGGCATATAAGGCTTGGTCATGTTGGAATAAAATAATTGAACAAACTTTTGAGGCATGACTTAGAGGCTTGAAAGATGTGTCTTTTGAAAAGGATAAACCATGTACTGCTTGTCAAGCCGGCAAACAAGTTGGAAATACACATCCTAGTAAGAGTGAAATGAGCACATCAAAGGCATTTGAGCTATTGCACATGGACTTGTTTGGGCCAACAACATACACTAGTATTGGTGGAAACAAGTATGGTTTTGTGATTGTTGATGACTACACTAGATACACTTGGGTGTTCTTTCTCTATGACAAGAGTGATGTTTATGATCTATTCAAATCTTTTGTCAAAAGAGTGCAAAATGAGTTTGAAATCACCGTCAAGAAGATTAGAAGTGACAATGGTAGTGAGTTCAAGAACACAAGAATTGAGGAATTGTGTGATGATCTTGGTATTGGACATCAATTCTCTCCAATATACACTCCTCAATCCAATGGTGTAGTTGAAAGAAAAAATAGAACCTTGATTGATATGGCTAGATCAATGCTTAGTGAGTACAATGTGAGTCATTCATTTTGGAGTGAAGCTATCAACACGGCTTGCTATTGTAGCAACCGTCTCTATTGCCATGGGAAGCTTGGGAAGACACCATATGAGCTATTGAATGGAAGAAAGCCCAACATTGCATACTTTAGAGTGTTTGGCTGCAAATGCTATATTCTCAAGAAAGGCACTAGATTGAGCAAGTTTGAAAAGAAATGTGATGAAGGATTCTTACTTGGCTATTCTACCACAATCAAGGCATATTGAGTTTGGAATCTCACAAATGGCACCTTGGAAGAAGTTCATGATGTTGAATTTGATGAAACTCAATGGCACCTTGGAAGAAGTTCATGATGTTGAATTTGATGAAACTCAAGGATCTCAAAATGAAGCTCAAAATCTTGATGATGTGAGAGGAGATCAATTAGCAAAAGCAATGAAGAACATGGATATTGGTGATGTTAGGCCAAGGCAAGTTGATGATGATGATACTCATGTGATCAACCAAAATGTGCAAATTGATACAAATCAAGCAAGCTCAAGTGGTACTCATGATGAAGCTCAAGATCAAGGTCAAGCAAGTGGAAGTAATCAACTCCCAATACTCCAACCTACTAGCATTGCAAGAGATCATCCATTGGACCAAATCATTGGTGGAATCCAAAGTGGTGTTCAAACTAGATCAAGATTAGCATCCTTTTGTGAGCACTACTCATTTGTGTCACTTGAAGAACCAAAGAAGATAGAAGATGCATTGAAGGATTCCGATTGGGTAAATGCCATGCATGAAGAGCTAAACAACTTCACTAGAAATCAAGTTTGGGAGCTTGTTGGAAAGCCAAAGAGCTACAATGTGATTGGTACTAAATGGGTCTTTAGAAACAAGCAAGATCAAGATGGCATGGTTGTGAGGAAGAAAGAAAGATTAGTAGCACAAGGATACACTCAAGTTGAGGGTCTTGACTTTGGAGAAACATATGCACTGGTTGCAAGATTGGAGGCAATTAGAATCTTATTAGCATATGCTTGTGCACACAACATCAAGCTCTATCAAATGGATGTCAAGAGTGCATTTCTCAATGGCTACATCAATGAAGAAGTTTATGTTGAGCAACCTCCCAGTTTTGAAGATGACAAGAAGCCCGACCATGTTTTCAAGCTAAAGAAGGCATTATATGGTTTGAAGCAAGCACCTAGAGTATGGTATGAGAGATTGAGGGACTTTCTTCTCTCTAAAGGGTTCAAGATGGGAAAGGTTGACACCACTATCTTCACCAAGAAGCTTGGAAATGACTTATTTGTGTTACAAATCTATGTGGATGACATTATCTTTGGATCAACTAATCAAGACTTTTGTGAAGAGTTTGGAAAAATGATGGAAAATGAGTTTGAGATGTCTATGATTGGAGAGCTTAGTTACTTTCTTGGACTTCAAATCAAGCAACTGAAGAATGGCACTTTTGTAAGTCATGGCAAGTACATCAAGGACATGATCAAGAAGTTTGGATTGCAAGATGCTAAGCCAATGAGTACACCAATGGGCACAAATGATCAATTGGGTGTTGATGCTAGTGGCAACATGGTAGATCAAAAGCAATACCGGTCTATGATTGGAAGTTTGCTATATGTCACCGCTTCTAGGCCGGTTGTGATATTTAGTATGTGTAAGTGTGCAAGATATCAAGCTTCACCTAGAGAAAGTCACTTAAAAGCAACCAAGAGGATATTGAGATATCATAAGGGCACTCATGATGTTGGATTATGGTTTCCAAAGGGGTCTAATTTTGAGTTGATTGGATATTCGAACTCCGACTATGGTGGATGCAAGATTGATAGAATGAGCACAAGTGGCACTTGTCAATTACTTGGAAGGTCTCTTGTTTCATGGTCATCAAAAAAACAAAATAGTGTTGCACTATCTACCGCCGAGGCCGAATACATAAGTGTCGGTAGTTGTTGTGCACAATTGCTTTGGATGAAAGCTACCTTGAATGACTTTGGAATCAAATTCAAGAATGTGCCTTTGTTTTGTGATAATGAGAGTGCTATCAAGATGACACAAAATTGTAACACCCAAATTTTAGAGATAACAAAATTGGAATAATTTAGATAATAAATAATGGCCAATTTAAAATAATAATAAAATAAGTTTGATGTTGCATTCATGCTGTTGCATTTATTTTTATTGAGTGGTGTGATTTTGCTTATATTTGATTTGAATTTAAAATCTCTTTAAATGGTTTTGAAAACAAACAAATAGAAAAAAAAGAAGTAGAAGCTTACCTGCTTACCTGGTAGGCCAGCGGCCCAGTGACCGACGGGCTTCTGATCTGAGCGACGGCCTGCTCCTTTGCGCCCGGACCGGCCCAGCGACACGGCCCAGCTCGGCCCAGAGTCGCGACAGCCGCGTTTTCCCCTCTTTGTGTCGCTGATCAACCGGGCCCTCATGTCAGTGCCCTCTTCCACCTCCGGTTCGTGGCCGAGACGGATACTATCACCGGTAGATTTCGATTTCCTTAGTTTCAATGACTTGTACCGCAAGTCGTTTATCCCTATAAGATCGTGATGACCCACGCGTTCCGTTTTTCTTTTCACGCGCTGCTCTAAGTCATAGATTCGTTTTCGGGAGTGGTTTTGGATCTCGTCGGGTTGAAGACCGGGCCGCCGCGGTTGAGCTTGACGGTAGCCGTCTCTTTGCTATCAAAAGTCTTTCTGGTGCTATTGTCTCGAGGTGAAGTGTTCGTGGTAGCCTTATTTTTCTTCCTTTTGTTCTAAGAGCTCATACTTCGACGTCGGGATTCACAGGGGGGGGAATTTCCGCCTATTCTAGTCAAGCATCACCGACGATTTCTTTCGGCCTAAGAAAAGACCCTAGGTGAGTTCGCGTTGTTCCCCGCTTCCTTCTTATGCATTTCTATTGGTCGGGGATGGCCGGAAACTCGTTTTCGAGGAGCTCCGGCGAAGTCCATGGCGGCGGCCATGGAGGCCACCGGCCGGGTGAACAGCAGCGTAGCCGGTGTCATCGGAGACGAGCGAGAGCCGTTGAAGTTGAGATCGAGGGCTGCGATTAGATCATACCGGTTCACGGGAAATCTTTCTAAAGAGCCCCTGAGTTTTCTAGTAAACAACCCGCGGTCCTTGGCGTATTCCGGGAATTGCGTTTTCACATTTTGAAAGCGTATTTTCATCCGGTTAAATCAAAAATACGTTTTCAGCAATTTACAGTTTTGCCACTAGGATTGTTTTAGTCATAAAATCTTCGTTTTAACTCCGATTTGATCCGTTCAAGTTGCGTTAGGTTCGTATTTGCGAACTCTACATGTTAGTGTAGTTTTACAGTTAGTTTTGATAATTTATTTTTCGAGTTTATAATTAAGTATTTATTTATCTATAGGAAATCTTGGAAAATTCATAACTTTTACGTTTTAACTCCGATTTTGGTGATCTTTGCGTCTGTGTGATCGTAGGAACGTGTAGAAGAGTTTTATAAACTTTTATTACTGTTTTGTTACTGTTGGTGTACTGTTCTAATTATATCTATTTGTTTGCTTCGTGTATGTTTGATTGGATGCATGTATGTTGTTGATTGATGATCGAGTATAGAAGGTGAGCAGTACTTGGACGATTCAGAGTATTACTTTGAGCCAAGTCAGCAGTATTGTTTGGAGAGCTTTGATCAAGGCAAGTATAACACAGGACTATCCTTGTTACCTATTCATCAAAATTATCATACATATGCATGTGCTTACCTTGACAACCTTAGAGATTATAACTTAGTGCTTGATGTCTTGATTCCTTGTCAACCTTGGGTATGCATATGGGTAGCTATGGCTAGTGCTTAAACTAAGAACAATGATCTTGCAATATGATTAATGGATCAAGCAACCAATCATTAAGATGATTTAAATTTTTGTTAAAAGGGGGCTAGAGCATGTGTATTATTTTTGGTGCTCTAGTTACTCTCCGTAAGGACTTATCTGTACGTGATCATCCGAGATATACAGTACAGCTGTGAGGGCTATATGGCTCTGGCTTTAGTTGTTCAAGAGACCTTTTCTAGCTTGTTAGTGGTTACCTTAAATGGCGTAAGAATGGCTTGCCACGTTGGGTGTAGTGCGAGCCCCTGGCCTAGTGTGTATAGGCTGCGGTTGTTGTGCCACAGGGAAGGGGGGTTCTACATCTGCCTGCCGAGTGAATCTAATGGCCCTAATTTGTTAGACGAACTCTTGAGTGGCTTTATATGGTTTTTGGGTGTTTGGGCTTGATCTCCCCACTCATTTGGAAATCATGACTCACAGTGAAAGTGTACACCTCTGCGCAGAGTTAAAAACTGGTATACTAGCCGTGCTCACGGATACGAGCGGCCTTGGAACATCTACAGATAGATGATCACCATTGTTATACTATGTTTAATTATTGTTGATTAATATTATGCTCTTGTTAATGTTATTCGTTATCATTATTGCAATTGATCATTGGTTCTTTAATGGGAAGTGGTTTATCTTGATGCTATCCAAATGAAAGTTATAATATTAAAAGCTAAACACAGTTAAACAATGTCTAGCCATTTGAGCCTCATGAACCCTGTGTTATATTTGTTGAGTTCGACATGGACTCACTCTTGCTACAGATGAAGATTATGATGAAGATTATCGTAATGAGTACTAGTCTTGGTGTCAACCAGTCAACCGTGTCCCTGTGTGGAGTTTCCGCTGGAGATTATTATTAGATATTATTATTTATCGTTCAAGACTATGTCTTAAGTATTTATTCGCTATGTAATAAGCACTGTGATGATACTATGTAATTTGTCTGCTTATGTGTGCGATCATGACCTGGGGCGCATATGAGTACTTTATGCATCCTATTTTTGTCCTTAAAAATGGGTGTGACAGATTGGTATCAGAGCCGTGTTGACTGTAGGACGCAAGTCTAGTTAGAATGGTCGTTGATAGCATCCATACTTCACTTAATTCATGCTTCCTCTTTTCACCTTGTTAATTACTAAAGTTTTATGCTTCCTCTACTTTATTCTATTGCGAAAATACATTGATTCTATCTAATCTATGTCTAAATCCTGTAGATGCCTCCTCATCCCCGTCTGTCAGCTGCACAATATGTTGCTCGTTTCAAACCCCAGGAGCCAAAGGAAGAGGGTGATCAAGAGCTATCTGATGCTGAATCAAGAGTTGGTGATACACCTATGGAGGATGTAGTTATGGGGTGGACTACGAAGTTTCATATCATGGTTCCTAAGGCTGATGCTTTCTTCCATGATATGTTGACAAGAACCTTGGACAACTACTACTATGACTGGGAAGCTACTTTGGAGTATCGCAGTGCAGAGTATAGTCATCCATGGATGGATTCCTATTGGGAAACGGAGTTATGGGTCAAGAAAAGGGATCCTACCACTAAGGAGCCTAAGGTGGAGTCAAAGTTCATTACCCGAGTGAGCCGGGCAACTGTGGAGACAAGTATGGAGGATGTCGCTTTCAATGCATTTGTTTACTACCATGGGCTACGCTCGGACAAGACGCTAAAGGGTGCACTTCGGCATTTTCCTTGTTTCTTGCATGACAAGGGAATTTGGACCGTGCCACTTGCAGATGATTCCTCTTTGACTTTACAAGCTACGGTGGCATTAGCTCGTGAATTGGCTCTTCATGAGGTGGACCTGAAGGATGAGTTGCTGAAGGAAAAAGAACTTAAGGAGCAAGCTTATAAGGAAATTGACCAATTAAGGGCGGAGTTAGGTCGTCCTAAGATTTATGAGAAGCTTAATTAGGAAATAGGAAAAATCCCTATGTAATAAGAACGATAGTAGTTGCGAGTTAATTTTGAGTTTGGATTGTTTTAAGAGTCAGTTTGTGGTGTGAACAATTGTGTGATTGATGGATTGTTATTATGATAATGTGTGATTTGGATCTTTGTAATGTGTGCTGGAGTTTTGTAGACATGTCTACAAATTCCATGGTTAAGAATATTAAGTTTGATCAAGATATATTAGTTGAATATGGAGTTAAATTAGTTCTGTCCTTTGCTGATTTTTAGATCAGTCTGGGATGTTTTAGAAATAACTTAAAATCCGTTCATGGGAAATTTAAGAAATTTTACTGGGAATAATTAGACTTCTATATCTTTCCAATCCCACAAGAATCACCTTAATATCTAGTATGAGTTAAGAGATATACCTGTTTCAAGTTGGTGTTACTGCACAGTCTGGAATTCGGGAACAGTTTCTGTTAAGTTCAGTTTTTGACCAATTTATTGACAGAATCAGAAAAAGTGTTGTGAATACGAGTTGTAGGTAATTTTATAAGCTTTCCAACCATGTAAAGATCATATGATTTGGACGTCTGTAGCTCGAGATATGACAGTTTTACTGAGTTGCTGAAATTGGAGTTTGCCCAGAAAATCAGATTTTGTTTATCTATTGTATACATCATCTTGGATCGTACTAAATTTTATCTTCTGTGTTTCGGAAACAGATGTCAGGCAGAGGGCGTGGCAGAGGTCGCGGGGGTGTTAATCCACCCGTTACTATGGAGGAACTCATGAAAACTCAGAATCAGCTGATGCAGATGTTTATGCAGCATATGCAGAACAATCCCCCTGTTGGAGGACCACAACCTGTTCAAGTAAGGGATAAGCGTGGAGAATTTTTGAAGGGACGCCCTCCAGTGTTTTCTCATGCCGCTGATCCTTTAGAAGCAGATGATTGGGTGAGGGCAGTGGAGAAGCAGCTGAATATAGCCCAATGCAATGATATGGAGAAGGTGTTGTATGCATCAGGTCAGTTACAAGGGACAGCTCAAACTTGGTGGGAGTCGTACCAGGCTGCACGCCCTGACAATGCTCCTCCTATCACTTGGAATGAGTTTGTTAGAGATTTTCGAGCTCGTCATATTCCTGAAGGTATAATTGAGCTGAAGCAGGAAGAATTCAGAAACCTTAGGATGGGACAGATGAGCGTGAGTGAATATCATGACAGGTTCACCCAGTTGGCTCGCTATGCTCCCAATGAAGTTAGGGAAGATGCAGACAGGCAGCGTCTTTTCTTGAAGGGAATTTATTATGATCTTCGCTTGCAACTGAAGGGGAATAGCTATGCTAGTTTTCAAGAGCTGGTGAACAAAGCTATTGTGCTTGATAATGAGCGTAGGGAGATGGACAGAAAAAGGAAGATGAAGGTGCAAGGCTCAGGAAGCAACAACCGTCAACGCACAAATTCTCAGCATGGCTTTCATCAGAAGTTCCAGGGACCGGTTAGTCAGTGGAATCACAACTCGAACCAGAGGTGGTCCCAAAATTGGCAAAACAATCAGTCGCAACAGCGTTCATCATATCCACAGCGTCAACAGTATCAACAGACTGGGCAACAGACTCCTCGCACTGGAATCCCAATGTTACCCCCATGAAGAATAGTACTCCCAGCACTCCTATTAGATGCTTTGTCTGTGGTAAAGAGGGTCATTTGTCTTATAATTGTCCTGAGAAGCAGAACCAACAGATTCCTCAGAGCCAGAAGAGCAACCAGAGGCAATCGGGTACCGGAAGGGTGAATCACGTGTCTTCTGCTACAGCTCATGATGCACCAGAAGTTATGATTGGTACGTTCAATGTACATTCCACTCCCGCAACTGTTCTTTTTGACTCTGGAGCATCTCATACATTCATATCCAATATTTTTGTTAAAATGCATAGTATACCCATGCTAGCTATGAAAGAACCTCTCTTAGTAAATTCACCTAGAGGTACCATGCAAACCAGTAATCGTTGTCTTCCAATTAGTATGGTATTAAGGGGGGTAGAGTTTAAGATAACTCCTATAGTGTTGAGAACATCTGGTATTGATGTGATATTGGGTATGGACTGGATGAAGCAAAATCAGGCAGAGATTCAGTGTCAGCAGAAAGTGGTAGTTGTGACTGCGCCTAATGGAGATAAAATCAATGTGGATGTAGCAATGCAGAAGCAACCAACCACGGTAGTGAATCAGATTGAAGATACTATTAAGGAGAATTCAGTGATTGAGGAATTTCCGGATGTCTTCCCTGATGAATTGCCAGGTATGCCACCTGACCGAGACATTGAATTTCTTATTGAATTATTACCTGGAACTGCACCTATAGCCAAACGACCATATAGGATGGGAGTAGATGAATTAGAAGAACTTAAGAAACAAATTAAAGAATTACAAGATAAAGGTTTTATTCGACCTAGTTCATCACCTTGGGGAGCACCAGTTATTTTTGTTGATAAGAAAGATGGTGGTCAGAGGATGTGTGTTGATTATCGGTCGCTAAATGAAGTAACTATCAAGAATAAGTATCCTTTACCCCGGATTGATGACTTGTTTGATCAGTTGAGAGGTGCTTGTGTGTTTTCTAAGATTGATTTACGTTCTGGATATCATCAGTTGAAGATTCATGCCTCTGATATTCCAAAGACAGCTTTTACTACAAGGTATGGATTGTATGAGTATACTGTTATGTCGTTTGGATTGACCAATGCACCTGCATACTTTATGTACATGATGAATAAGGTGTTCATGGAATATTTGGATAAGTTTGTGGTAGTGTTTATTGATGATATACTGGTATTTTCCAAGACAGAGGTAGAGCATGCTGAACATTTGAGGTTGGTATTGCAGAAGCTTAGAGAGCATAAACTGTATGCGAAGCGAAGTAAATGTGAGTTTTGGTTGAAGGAAGTTTCTTTTCTTGGTCATATTGTTTCTAATGGAGGTATATCAGTGGATCCAGGCAAGGTGAAGGATGTATTGAATTGGAAACCACCTACTGATGTTAGTGAGATTCGCAGTTTCTTGGGTTTAGCTGGATATTACAGACGATTCATTGAAGGGTTTTCTAAACTTGCTAAACCTATGACATCTCTGTTAGAAAAGAATGCTAAATTTGTGTGGTCTGATAAATGTCAAGCTAGTTTTGAGGAGTTGAAGAAGAGGTTGACTACAACGCCTGTTTTGGTTTTACCAGATTTGAGTAAGAAGTTTTCCATTTATTGCGATGCTTCTCGTCAAGGTTTGGGATGTGTTCTTATGCAAGAAGGCAGAGTTATGGCTTATGCCTCTAGACAGTTGAGAAAGCATGAGTTGAATTATCCTACACATGATTTGGAGTTAGCAGCTGTTGTTCATGCTTTAAAGATTTGGAGACATTATTTGATTGGACATAAGAGTGACATATACACTGATCATAAGAGTTTGAAGTATATTTTCACTCAGTCAGATCTGAATTTGAGGCAACGCAGATGGTTAGAGTTGATTAAGGATTATGATATTGAGATACACTATCATCCTGGTAAGGCTAATGTAGTAGCCTATGCTCTTAGTAGGAAGAGTTATGCCAATGAGATAAGAACCTTGTCTTTGACTAGTGAGTTATGTGCTGAATTTGAATATCTGAACTTGGGAATTGTTACTAATGCAATGGAATTAATGATAGAGTCTACTTTAGAGCAAGAGATCTATAAGGGTCAATTGAAGGATGAGAAACTAAAGAAGATAGCGGAAGATATAGTGATTGGTAAGTCACCAGGCTTTAGAATGGATGATAATGGAATTTTGTGGTTTGGAAAGAGGCTGTGTGTACCTGAGGATCAAGCTATTAGGCAGGCAATTCTTCGTGAAGCTCATGAGTCAGCTTATTCTATTCATCCTGGTAGTACTAAGATGTATTTGGATCTTAAACAGAAATATTGGTGGGTTGGATTAAAGCGAGACGTGGCTGAGTATGTGGCATTGTGTGATACTTGTCAGAGGGTGAAAGCAGAGCATCAGAGACCTGCTGGATTGTTGCAACCAATGAAGATTCCTGAATGGAAGTGGGAGGAAGTTGGTATGGACTTTATAGTAGGGTTACCGCGTACTCAGAGAGGTTATGATTCTATTTGGGTGATAGTGGATAGGTTGACTAAAGTTGCTCATTTTATACCAGTCAAGACTAAATACACGGGAGCACAATTAGCTACCTTGTATATGGAAAGAATAGTATGTTTGCATGGAGTACCAAAGAAGATTGTGTCTGATCGAGGTACGCAGTTTACATCGCACTTTTGGCAAGCTGTGCATGAATCTTTAGGAACTAAATTGAATTTTAGTACAGCATATCATCCACAGACAGATGGACAGACTGAAAGGACCAGCCAGGTATTAGAGGATATGTTGAGAGCCTGTGCATTGCAATATGGGACTAGTTGGGATAAGAGTTTGCCTTATGCAGAATTTTCTTACAATAATAGTTATCAACAGAGTCTTAAGATGGCACCGTTTGAAGCTTTGTATGGACGAAAGTGTAGAACTCCATTGTTTTGGGATCAGACAGGTGAATCTCAGGTGTTTGGTACAGATGTTCTTAGAAACGCAGAAGATCAAGTGTGAGTGATTCGTGAGAATTTGAGAGTAGCACAGTCTCGTCAGAAGAGCTATGCTGATAATAGGAGAAGGGATTTAGTTTTTGAAGTAGGTGATTATGTCTATTTGAAGGTGTCACCTATGAGAAGTGTGAAGAGATTTAACATGAAAGGTAAACTAGCACCAAGGTATGTTGGACCATTTAAAGTTATTGCTAGACGTGGGGAAGTTGCTTACCAATTAGAGTTGCCTGAGAATTTATCTGGGGTGCATGATGTGTTTCATGTTTCACAACTTAAGAAGTGTTTGCGGGTGCCTGAGGAGCAGATACCTTTAGAAGAGTTGACTGTTAAGGAGGATCTTACATATGAAGAGTTTCCAATTAAAATTTTAGAGACTGCTGAGAGGGTTACTCGAAGTCGGATTATTAAGATGTGCAAAGTACAGTGGAATCGATATTCAGAGGCAGAGGCAACTTGGGAAAGAGAGGATGAATTGAGGAAATCATATCCGCAGTTATTTGAGTAAGCAGTCCAATCTCGAGGACGAGATTCTTTTAAGGGGGGTAGAATTTGTAACACCCAAATTTTAGAGATAACAAAATTGGAATAATTTAGATAATAAATAATGGCCAATTTAAAATAATAATAAAATAAGTTTGATGTTGCATTCATGCTGTTGCATTTATTTTTATTGAGTGGTGTGATTTTGCTTATATTTGATTTGAATTTAAAATCTCTTTAAATGGTTTTGAAAACAAACAAATAGAAAAAAAGAAGTAGAAGCTTACCTGCTTACCTGGTAGGCCAGCGGCCCAGTGACCGACGGGCTTCTGATCTGAGCGACGGCCTGCTCCTTTGCGCCCGGACCGGCCCAGCGACACGGCCCAGCTCGGCCCAGAGTCGCGACAGCCGCGTTTTCCCCTCTTTGTGTCGCTGATCAACCGGGCCCTCATGTTAGTGCCCTCTTCCACCTCCGGTTCGTGGCCGAGACGGATACTATCACCGGTAGATTTCGATTTCCTTAGTTTCAATGACTTGTACCGCAAGTCGTTTATCCCTATAAGATCGTGATGACCCCCGCGTTCCGTTTTTCTTTTCACGCGCTGCTCTAAGTCATAGATTCGTTTTCGGGAGTGGTTTTGGATCTCGTCGGGTTGAAGACCGGGCCGCCGCGGTTGAGCTTGACGGTAGCCGTCTCTTTGCTATCAAAAGTCTTTCTGGTGCTATTGTCTCGAGGTGAAGTGTTCGTGGTAGCCTTATTTTTCTTCCTTTTGTTCTAAGAGCTCATACTTCGACGTCGGGATTCACAGGGGGGGGAATTTCCGCCTATTCTAGTCAAGCATCACCGACGATTTCTTTCGGCCTAAGAAAAGACCCTAGGTGAGTTCGCGTTGTTCCCCGCTTCCTTCTTATGCATTTCTATTGGTCGGGGATGGCCGGAAACTCGTTTTCGAGGAGCTCCGGCGAAGTCCATGGCGGCGGCCATGGAGGCCACCGGCCGGGTGAACAGCAGCGTAGCCGGTGTCATCGGAGACGAGCGAGAGCCGTTGAAGTTGAGATCGAGGGCTGCGATTAGATCATACCGGTTCGCGGGAAATCTTTCTAAAGAGCCCCTGCGTTTTCTAGTAAACAACTCGCGGTCCTTGGCGTATTCCGGGAATTGCGTTTTCACATTTTGAAAGCGTATTTTCATCCGGTTAAATCAAAAATACGTTTTCAGCAATTTACAGTTTTGCCACTAGGATTGTTTTAGTCATAAAATCTTCGTTTTAACTCCGATTTGATCCGTTCAAGTTGCGTTAGGTTCGTATTTGCGAACTCTACATGTTAGTGTAGTTTTACAGTTAGTTTTGATAATTTATTTTTCGATTTTATAATTAAGTATTTATTTATCTATAGGAAATCTTGGAAAATTCATAACTTTTACGTTTTAACTCCGATTTTGGTGATCTTTGCGTCTGTGTGATCGTAGGAACGTGTAGAAGAGTTTTATAAACTTTTATTACTGTTTTGTTACTGTTGGTGTACTGTTCTAATTATATCTATTTGTTTGCTTCGTGTATGTTTGATTGGATGCATGTATGTTGTTGATTGATGATCGAGTATAGAAGGTGAGCAGTACTTGGACGATTCGGAGTATTACTTTGAGCCAAGTCAGCAGTATTGTTTGGAGAGCTTTGATCAAGGCAAGTATAACACAGGACTATCCTTGTCACCTATTCATCAAAATTATCATACATATGCATGTGCTTACCTTGACAACCTTAGAGATTATAACTTAGTGCTTGATGTCTTGATTCCTTGTCAACCTTGGGTATGCATATGGGTAGCTATGGCTAGTGCTTAAACTAAGAACAATGATCTTGCAATATGATTAATGGATCAAGCAACCAATCATTAAGATGATTTAAATTTTTGTTAAAAGGGGGCTAGAGCATGTGTATTATTTTTGGTGCTCTAGTTACTCTCCGTAAGGACTTATCTGTACGTGATCATCCGGGATATACAGTACAGCTGTGAGGGCTATATGGCTCTGGCTTTAGTTGTTCAAGAGACCTTTTCTAGCTTGTTAGTGGTTACCTTAAATGGCGTAAGAATGGCTTGCCACGTTGGGTGTAGTGCGAGCCCCTGGCCTAGTGTGTATAGGCTGCGGTTGTTGTGCCACAGGGAAGGGGGGTTCTACATCTGCCTGCCGAGTGAATCTAATGGCCCTAATTTGTTAGACGAACTCTTGAGTGGCTTTATATGGTTTTTGGGTGTTTGGGCTTGATCTCCCCACTCATTTGGAAATCATGACTCATAGTGAAAGTGTACACCTCTGCGCAGAGTTAAAAACTGGTATACTAGCCGTGCTCACGGATACGAGCGGCCTTGGAACATCTACAAATAGATGATCACCATTGTTATACTATGTTTAATTATTGTTGATTAATATTATGCTCTTGTTAATGTTATTCGTTATCATTATTGCAATTGATCATTGGTTCTTTAATGGGAAGTGGTTTATCTTGATGCTATCCAAATGAAAGTTATAATATTAAAAGCTAAACGCAGTTAAACAGTGTCTAGCCATTTGAGCCTCATGAACCCTGTGTTATATTTGTTGAGTTCGACATGGACTCACTCTTGCTATTTCCACCATAACAGATGAAGATTATGATGAAGATTATCGTAATGAGTACTAGTCTTGGTGTCAACCAGTCAACCGTGTCCCTGTGTGGAGTTTCCGCTGGAGATTATTATTAGATATTATTATTTATCGTTCAAGACTATGTCTTAAGTATTTATTCGCTATGTAATAAGCACTGTGATGATACTATGTAATTTGTCTGCTTATGTGTGCGATCATGACCTGGGGCGCACATGAGTACTTTATGCATCCTATTTTTGTCCTTAAAAATGGGTGTGACAAAAATCCGGTTCAACATTCAAGAACAAAGCACATTGACATAAGGCATCACTTCATAAGAGACCATCAACAAAAGGGTGATATTAGCATTGAAAGCATTGGCACCGAAGATCAATTAGCCGACATATTCACAAAGCCACTTGATGAGAAAAGGTTTTACAAGTTGAAGAATAATTGAACATACTTGATTTCTCCAACTTGAAATGAGTGCACCCCCACATTCTTATATGACATGCCTCTCCTCCAACATAGCAAGGTAAAGTTGTTTGGCATATCATCCATACTTTGCTAAGGACATGTTTAGAACATATAGACATATTTGCATGACAAATAGGCTCATCCATGAAAATCAAATGAGTTTAATGTATATATGGTACCACTATTGCTTCTATGATTGATTGATCTAGTGGTAGCATATGACATGTTTGTGAGCTTGCAAACCTAGTGTTGAATCTAGAAAATGAGCTCATGATGTGTAATTCAACATGGTCAAGATAATCCTTATACTTTATGAGGTGTGAAGAAGCTTGTCCTTGGATCAAACCGAATTACATATTCTAGGCAAGTGATCTAGATTGAACTATAATTTGGACTCCCTCACATTGATTGAC
Source organism: Saccharum spontaneum (assembly GCA_022457205.1). Lineage (NCBI taxonomy): Eukaryota > Viridiplantae > Streptophyta > Magnoliopsida > Poales > Poaceae > Saccharum > Saccharum spontaneum. Next base: position 28,871,149 of record CM039609.1, on the reverse strand, counting down.
TTAACTCTCACTAAAATTGGCACATTTTTGGTGATTGTTGACAAAGGGGGAGAGAAAAGTCACAAAGATAGAAAAGTCACAAAGATAGAAAAGTCACAAAGATAAAAAGTTAAGTAGCAAAGGGGGAGAGAATGACATTGGAAAGGGATCAATTAAAATTGAGCACAGAAGTAGGGGGAGCAAGCTCATGAATTGTTTGTTACATTTGTATGTGCATTAACATGATGAATTGTTGCATTGCAAAGCTTAAATTCATATTCATGTTTGTATGGTGATTGCTAGAAATAGAACTTGAATGATGATTTGTTGAGAATAGCTTTACAAGTGGTATCTAGACACCTTTGCTTATAATGTTGATCTCACGGGGTACTTTAGTGTTTGTGATCTTTACAAGTGATGTATAACAAGTGGTGTCTAGCTACATTGATGCTATGGATGGTATATAAAGGCAACTCCGATTGGTATCACGCTTCAAAGGTCCATTCTATATACCTTAGCATCAATTTGATAGTAGTAACTCTCCCAAAATTCAAATCTATACATATGTGCACAATTGATCCAAACTCATGGAAGCACATATGTAGGGGGAGCTAATACTATCGAAATTGAAAATTGATTTCATTTAATATCTTTGTGATGGTTGTCATCAATTACCAAAAAGGGGGAGATTGAAAGCCCAAGTTTGGTTTTAGTAATTAATGACACCAAGTTGCTAATGCCATGTGTTAAGTGTTTTGAGTTAGGCATAAGCAACACATGTGATGAAGGTATACGTGGCAAGGAGTGGTGGCCACAAGATCACAAAGAAATGGTGCATGGACATGAAATGACGATCATGGTGGAGATGCACACAATATGATGGACATGTTGATCAAGTGGAAGAGAAGGATCTAAGAGCGCAAGGCAAAGGTATAACCATAGGGTTTTCCTTTTGCCGGTCTAAGATGAGTAGAGAAGTGATTGACCGGATTTAGGATACATAGCCGACTATCAAGAGGGGCAATCACGGTTAGCTCGGGAATCAAGTGCCACTAGATCAATGTATTGAGCATATGCATTAGGATCTAGTAGAAAGCTAACATAACGCCTTGAAAATGTTTGTGAAAATGCTAACACACATGCACATGGTGTTTTTCACATGATGGTGTTGGCACATTTGCGAAGGCGGTGGTGTTTGAGCGGTAGTAAGGGGTTTGAGCGGGATTCAGGCGTTTTCGAGGAAATGAAATACCTATTTTTTATTGAGCCGGAGGTGAGAAAAGGTGGCGAAAGTCCGAAATGATTATCACTGAAAATACAGTGACCGGACGTTGTGGTCGAATTGACCGGACGCGGCAGGCGCGTCCGGTCAGTTCAAACCACAGACAGACACGCGTGTGAGAAGGGTCGCGGACCAGCGCGTCCGGTCCCTCGTGGAACCGGCGTGTCCGGTCACGCACCCAGGAGTTCAGCACGGAGGGCAGATGTGATCGAACACAGTGGCGCGTCCGGTCACGTTCGACCGGACACGTCCGGTCACGAGTGGACCGTTACTGGACTTCGATCAGACGCATCCGGTCTCGACGGGAGCTTACTGGACTACGACCGGACGCTGACACTGTCGCGTCCGGTCAAACGGTACAGCATGTCCGGTCACGGCAACGGCTAGTACTGATAAGCACTGTTCACGCTTGTCTTGTAGTGACTGGACTCGTCCGGTCACCCTGACCGGTGCATCCGGTCAGTGCGATTTCAACTGAGTCATCCGGTAACGGCTAGCTGCGTACCCCTTCGCTATAAATAGAAGTTGTCTGGGGTTTGAGGGTAACTCTTGCACATTTTGAGACCTAGAGACATCCTTTGAGCTAGAGAACAACCCCTCCACTCGTCTCTTTGCTTGGTTGCACATCTTGAGTGAGATTGAGTGAGATTCAAGTGCATTGCTTGAGAGTTGCATTCTAGAGGCACTTGATCTTCGAGTTGCTGCAGATTTCTTGTTACTCTTCCGTGTTTCCCGACACGGTAGACGGCTTGGAGCAGCGGAGGTGATTGAGCTCGCAATTGGAGATTGTTGGAGCCCTCACCAAGTGTTGTAAGGGGTTCTTGATCCTTCCCTGTGGGAGTTCGCAAATTGGATACTCTAGTGGAGCTCGTGGCTTGGAGGATCCCCATCTTGTGTGCGGTTGTGCGGCGCCCGCCGAGGGCTCGACTCTTGATAGTCGATTAGCTCGCGAACCGACAAGCGGGTGCGTCGCCACAACGAGGAGTAGCTTGCCGGGAAGCAAGTGAACCTCGGTAAAAATCTTGTGTCATCTCTTTGCCGAGGATTTCTCTTGTGGTTGATCATTGTGATTGATTCTTTGAGTGCATTACTTCTCTACATCGTTGGTATAAGAATCAAGTCACTTGCTCTTTACCTTCTTGTACTTTTCTTAGTGTAGCTTTTATCACATAGGAGTAAGTAGCTTAGTGACTTAGTCTTGTTGGTGTGTATTAGAGATCATAGCCTTGCTTCACTAGAATTTTATAGGTGGCTTGCATAGTGTAGTTGAGCTAGTGCTAGAATTAGCTTAGCCATCTTTTGTTCTAACATGGTTGTTTAGTGAAGCTTGTAGATTTTTAAATAGGCTATTCACCCCCCCTCTAGCCATTTGGACCTTACAATCGATGACATAGTGATTAAGTCTGGAGATATCACAAAGCATCTAACCGATTTACGAAAGATATTGGAGTGCACAAGGAAGCATGGACTAAAGATGAATCCTAATAAATGTGCATTTGGTGTATCGGCAGGACAATTCTTGGGTTTTATGGTGCATCAGCGGGTCATTGAAATTAGTAGGAAGTCTATTGAGGTAATCAACAAGGTAGTTGCTCCTGCCAATAAAACTGAATTGCAATCTTTGATCGGTAAGATTAATTTCATTAGAAGATTTATATCTAATCTGTCGGGTAAGATCAAGGCTTTCAGTCCATTACTAAAATTGAAAGCCGATTAGGAATTTAGATGGGGAGATGAGCAGCAGTTAGCCCTAGATGAAATTAAGAGATACTTAACAAATCCTCCAGTGCTAGTTCCACCTCAACACGGGAAACCTTTCAGATTGTATTTGTCAACTGATGATATTGTTATCGGTTCAGCTCTTATTCAAGAATTTGAGGGGAAAGAATGTGTTATTTATTATTTGAGCAGACGGTTAGTGGAAGCTGAAACCAGGTATTCGGCTATTGAGAAATTATGTCTGTGTCTATATTTTTCTTGTATTAAGTTGAGGCATTATTTGTTATCGGCTGAGTGTACTGTCATATGCAAAGATGACGTGGTCAAATATATGATGTCGATGCCGATATTAAGTGGTAGAATCGGCTAGTGGATTTTAGCGTTATCAGAATTTGACCTATGTTATGAATCGGCTAAGGCAGTTAAGGGGCAGGTTATGGCTGATTTTGTCACTCAACATTGCAATACAGTGGACTCTCTGGAGATTGCTCCTTGGACACTTTTCTTCAATGGGTCTACATGTGGTAAAAGAGCAGGTATCGGCATTGTGTTAATTTCCCCTCATGGGAGGAAGTATGAGTTTTCATTGTCGATTGTTACTACATCGACAAACAATCAGGCTGAATACCAAGCTTTGATAAAAGGGTTAGAATTGCTTAAGGAGATACGTGCCGATGCTGTTGAAATCTTTGGTGATTCTATGCTAGTTATAAATCAGTTGGCTGGAATTTATGAATGCCGAAGTGAAGTTTTAATTTCATATTATGAGAAATGTCTGTAATTGTTGAAAGGGTTTAGGAATTTTCATTTGGAACATGTTTCTCGATTGCATAATGAAGAGGCTAATCGATTAGCTCAGCATGCCTTAGGGTATCAGCCTATTCAAGAAGTATTAACATCGGCAGTCGATACCGATGACCGGAGAAAGGAAATTGTTGATTATTTAAAGGATCCATCTAAAAAGGTTGAAAGACGTATAAGATTCCAAGCTACCAAGTATGTGCTCCTTGATGATGAATTATATTATCGAACCATAGATGGAGTTTTACTCAGATTTGTTAGCAGTGATGAATCAAAAAGCTTGATGGGTGAGATTCATGAAGGAGTGTGTGGGGCTCATCAGTCGGCTTTCAAGATGAAATGGATGATCAGAAGAAATGGATATTATTGGCCGACTATTCTCGAAAATTGTTTTAAATATTTTAAAGGATGTCAGGAATGTCAAAAAGAGCACCCGCATCGGCTATGAACCCCATAATTAAGTCTTGACCGTTCAGGGGTTGGGCTATTGATCTCATCGGTCAGATTTATCCACCATTGAGCAAGGGGCATAAATTTATTCTAGTTGCTACCGATTATTTCACAAAATGGGTTGAAGCAATTCCCTTGAAAAAGGTGACATCGGCTAATATGATTGATTTTGTGAAAGAGCATATTGTTTACCGATTTGGTATTCCTCAAACCATCACTACCAATCAGGGTACCATGTTTACATCGGGAGAATTTGATGAGTTTGCTGTGAGTATGGGGATTAAAGTTTTAAATTCTTCTCCATATTATGCCCAAGCTAATGGTCAGGCTGAGGCTTCTAACAAAGGAATTATCAAGCTCATTAAGCGCAAAATTAAAGAAAATCCTAAGAGGTGGCATACTGTTGGGAGTATGCCCTAGAGGTTATCATAGAGATGATTATATTGCCTTGTATCCATGACATATAATGAGTCCATTGAATATCCATTAAAGACAACTTGTATCGATTAGCAATTATGTGAATTGTTTGTGAAACTCTTTTACTTGTATGGTTATTCTAGAATGGTCCCTGATAGGAGTTCATGTTAGGACGCACATGAATATCAGATCAGCACATTATTAGTTGATGACTATGTTTCACAAGTCATAGACATAGAGATGTCAAACTAATAATGTGGGCACATGTGTGACATGTAGGCTGGATTGACCCAACACGAGATGTTGTTATTGTCTCGATTCACATCATGTATGTTATGTCCTCAGACCTGAGATTGTTGTATGTACTCAAGATGTGAAATGACCTACTTAGAGATTATCAAACGCTACTCTGTAACTGGGTAGTTATAAAGGTGGTCTTCGGGTTTGTCAAGAAACATGCTGTGAGACATAGACAATCAAGATGGAATTTGCCCCTCTCTATGTGAGAGAGATATCAATGGAACACTCTAATGATTGGATCAATAAATGCATGGCCGTGCTTAGGTTAAGTGTTAACCTATGAGTTGGACCAAATATCGTGTGGCAAAAGGAATGACATGTATATGGTTTGTGGTGGTTCGTCTAATATGATCTTTGTGTACACATAGGAGTTGACACGTCTTGCTAGAGACCGCTATCAACTAATGGCCGAGTAAGAGTCCTCGGGCCACGTCTATTTGTACATGAACCCATAGGGTCGCACGCTTAAGGGGTTGGAAGCCCAATTCGGGTTGGACCCGAATTTGACTAGGCTTAGGGTTTTCTAATTGGGCCTCCAGTTTGGGGCTGATTAGAGGCGCCTATATAAGAGAGGGAAGGGGGCGCGGCCAGGATCACACAATTTAGTAGCCGCCGCCGTCACCCTCCCCACGCTCACGCCTACTATTCCTCGCGGACCTAGCAGTCTGGAGGCGCAACGCTTCCTCCCCGTACGTGTGGGATACCTTGGAGGTGTTGCATCTAGGGCACAAGGACGAACCGCACGAGAGGGACGATCCACGAGCGGAGGGTGGACGTGACGGACGACCACGCAACTGCACGGCACTGCTACGACGCGTTCGACTACATCGAGTCGCTTCCGCTGCACCTGCGCGTCTAGTGGTAATCCCGTAACCTGTAACTAGCAGTAGTTCCTAGTTTATGGGGTCGAAAAATTTTGTTTTCCGGCTAGCGTAGCATCCCCATATCCCTACAAGTGGTATTAGAGCCGTAGCTGCTTCATTATAGGTTCGGTTGTATGCATATGGAGATATGCACGGTTGTAGATGAGTCTCTGATCATGGTTCGTGATCTTGCTGCGTTGGTCTTGTAACGATCTACTCGTACCGGTCGGAATTCCGCCATCCGAGTTAAGTGATACATGTAAACCCAGCCATGGAGAGATGGAGATCAATCAGATTGATTGAATCGAACCTAGGTCAAGTGCCGAGCGCATATGATGCGCGGCGGTGGTAGATTGGATCTACTCCCGGGCGTCGGGGTGCAAGAAAAGTGCTGTTCGGTAAAACAGCCATAACTTTTGCATACGACCTCGGATTGAGACGAATTTTATATCAAAATTGATCTACAGAAAATTTTACATCCGATTCTCCCTGGCTTTGCCGGGTTCGCCGAAATTAGATTTGCGAAAAAAGGCCAGGAAGATGGTGTTCTGGACGTTTTAAGTTTAGACGTCGGAATCGGTTGACTCTGTTTTGCAGGAATTCATGACTGGTATAGCCCTTATGTGTATGTGATGCATGTATGTAATTAATTCATGGCTTGAATGTCATGAGAATGACAATATGGCTGGAGCCACATAGATATTGTCAACTTGATGTAATGGCCTGCGTGACAAACTGTGATGATCCTATCCGCGACTGTGTAATATTACTTCGTTGCCTTGCGTTAGTGATAGATAGTCTTGGTGGATTCATCACTGATGGACGGCGTACATGGGTCATGGAGATGGAGATCATCATGATGTACAGATTGATGGAGATGGAGATCCCCAAAGTGACAATGGGCTATACCAAGTCATATATGTGATAAAGCCGTTTTTATTATTATGTTCTACTTTCACGTGATAATGTTTTTGTCTACATATGCGATAGTGAAGTAGAACGATCCCTCAGTAATGTTTAAGTTATATGCTTCCCCAAACCTTGCACTGTCATATGTCTTGTACAATCGGTGGTGGGTCTATGAAATTAGGGTGCCACTGGTTTTCCTTGACTAGGCAGGTTCGTATCGGATACTTACTGCATAAGGGTTGGTTACTTGAACAAGGTCATCCTAATGGTTAGGGACCTTGGAGCATAAGGAGTTGGGCACCACAGCATATAGATGCTACCCAACAACAAGAGTCATATGTGATATGATTAGCAAAGAGTTGCTTACCGATCTACCATGTCTTCTAGCGGTGATGCTAAAGCTCACTAGTAGACTTGTTAGTTGTGGGTCTTGAATCACTAAGTTTCAATTGAGGGATATTGATTTTAGTGGGAGTAGATTCTATTAAGATTTTAATATGATTTACTCTGTCTTGGATACTTTGTCTTAGTATTTTGCATTACTTTTGTTGTAGATAAATGGCGCCTAGCAATCAACCATTTACTTTGCGTTTAATTCTTGAGAAAGATAAGTTGAATGGAACAAACTATGCGGATTGGATCCGCAACCTGAGAATTGTTCTCAGGGCTGAGAAAAAGGAAGAAATTCTAGACACCCCATTACCTGAAGAGCCTGCTGACAATGCACCTGCTGCTGAGAAAAACGCTTATAAGAGAGCATGTGATGCTGATCTTGAAGTGAGTTGCCTTATGCTTGCTTGTATGGAACCAGATCTGCAGATGCAATTCGACAACAACCATGCAGCGTACGATATGATCGTGGCGCTCAATGATATGTTCCAGACTCAAGCTAGGACTGAAAGGTTCAATGTCTCAAAGGCTTTTGCTGAAACAAAGCTAGCAGAGGGCGCAGCAGTTGGGCCACATGTGATCAAAATGGTTGTTTACACTCAGAGGTTGGAGAAGCTAGGCTTCCCAATTGGCCAAGAGTTGGCTACTGATTTCATTCTCGCATCTCTTCCGCCCAGCTATGGAAACTTCGTTTCGAACTACCATATGCATGGGGCGGAGAAGGGCTTGAATGAATTGTGTGGCATGCTCAAAACAGCAGAGGCTGACATCAAGAAAGGTGCTAGCACTAGCCATGTGATGGCGGTCCAAAACAAGCCTAACTTTAAGAAGAAGGGCAATGCTTGGAGGAAGCAAAAGGGCAAGGGCAAGGCCAAAGGTGAGACCTCTAAGCCAAACCCACATGCGCCCAAGACTGGACCATCTGCTGATGAAGAGTGCTTTCATTGTAAGGGTAAAGGTCACTGGAAGAGGAACTGCAAGCTGTATTTGGAGTCCTTAAAGAAGGATGGTGGTAAAGGTACTACCGTTGCTCATACACTTGTTGTTTACATTACAGACATTTTCCTCGCTAACTCTTATGTTAATTCTTGGGTATTTGATACCGGATCGGTTGCTCATATTTACAATACGATGCAGGGAATGATAAGAAGTAGAAGCGTGGGAAAAGGAGAAGTTGATCTCCGCGTGGGCAATAATGCAAGAGTTGCTGCGTTGAACGTCGGGATGATGCAACTCCACCTGTCGTCAGGATTTATTTTGGAATTGAATAATTGTTATTATGTTCCTAGTATAAGTCGAAACATTGTGTCACCTTCATGTTTTATGAAGGATGGTTATTCATTTGCGAGTAAAGACAATGGTTGTGTGATCTCTAAGAATGACATGTTTGTGGCTTTTGCATCCATTGTGAATGGGATATTTACTTTAAATCTTGATGATGCACCTATCTGTAATGTTAATGCTAAAAGGCCTCGGCTTAATGAGTTAAGTCCTACTTATATGTGGCATTGTCGTTTAGGTCATATAAGTGAGAATCGCATGAAGAGGCTCCATTCTGATGGGCTTCTAACTTCGTTTGATTTTGAATCATACGAGACGTGTGAGGCTTGCTTAATGGGAAAGATGACCAAGGCGCCTTTCACAGGTGTTCCTGAGAGGGCGGCAGACATGTTGGAACTTGTACATACTGATGTATGTGGACCAATGAGCATGACAGCTAGAGGTGGATTTCAATACTTCATTACCTTCACTGATGATTTTAGTAGATATGGCTATGTCTACTTAATGAAACATAAGTCTGAGACTTTTGAAAAGTTCAAAGAATTTCAGAATGAAGTAGAGAATCAACGTGGCAAGAAAATTAAGGCCTTGCGATCCGATCGTGGAGGCGAATATTTGAGCCACGAGTTTAGCAATCATCTAAAGAGTTGCGGAATTGTTCCACAGCTTACGCCACCTGGAACGCCTCAGAGAAACGGCGTGTCCGAGCGACGTAATCGGACTTTGTTGGACATGGTTCGGTCTATGATGAGCCAGTCGGACCTTCCTTTATTGTTTTGGGGATACGCTCTAGAAACAGCCGCTTTCACACTGAATAGGGTACCGTCTAAGTCCGTAGTTAAGACACCATATGAGATGTGGACTGGTAAGAGTCCTAGTTTATCTTTTCTAAAAATTTGGGGCTGTGAAGTTTATGTCAAACGACTTATATCAGATAAACTAACACCCAAGTCGGACAAGTGCTTTTTCGTGGGATATCCGAAGGAAACTTTAGGGTATTATTTCTACAACCGATCAGAGGGCAAAGTGTTTGTTGCTCGAAACGGTGTTTTCTTAGAGAAAGAGTTTCTCAAAAGAGAGAAAAGTGGACAGAAGGTGTATCTTGAAGAAGTTCAGGATGAGCCAATAGGGAATGATTCCACGAGTGATGCTAATGTAGCAGAACATGTTGACATACCTATGGCAATAGAGACACCGCCACAACCACGAAGGTCAGCTAGAATCCGTGCATTACGTGGCGATTTGTTATTGTTAGATGATGACGAACCTGCGACATACGCGGAAGCAATGATGGACCCAGATTCCGAGAAATGGCAAAGTGCCATGAGATCCGAGATAGATTCCATGAGTGAAAATCAAGTTTGGAACTTGGTTGATCTGTCTGATGGGGTTAGACCCATAGAGAGCAAATGGATCTATAAAAAGAAAATGGATATGGATGGAAATGTTCACGTCTATAAAGCTCGACTTGTTGCAAAGGGTTTTCGGCGAGTTCAAGGAATTGACTACGACGAGACTTTCTCGCCGGCAGCGATGCTTAAATCTATCCGGATCATTCTAGCAATAGTTGCTTATTTCGATTATGAGATTTGGCAGATGGATGTTAAAACAGCCTTTCTAAATGGAAATTTGGAAGAGGACGTGTATATGATACAGCCTGAAGGTTTTGTTGATCCTAACAATGCTGGAAAAATATGCAAGCTTAAGAAATCTATTTATGGGTTAAAGCAAGCATCTCGGAGTTGGAATATTTGTTTTGATGAGGCAGTCAAAGGGTTTGGCTTCCGTCAGAATGATGAAGAACCTTGTGTTTACAAGAAGGAAAGTGGGAGCGCTGTAGTATTTTTAATCTTGTATGTGGATGACATACTATTGATTGGAAATGACATTCCTATGTTGCAATCTGTAAAGACTTCACTGAATAATACTTTTTCTATGAAGGATTTAGGAGAAGCAACATACATTTTGGGCATAAAAATCTATAGAGATAGATCAAATAGGCTTATAGGTTTAAGCCAAGATACGTACATTGACAAGGTGTTGAAACGGTTCAACATGGAGCAGTCCAAGAAAGGGTTCTTGCCTATGTCACATGGTATGCGCTTCAGCGAAAAACAGTGTCCTTCGACAGCTGAAGAGCGGGAGCGCATGAGTAAGGTTCCATATGCCTCGGCTATTGGTTCTATAATGTATGCTATGATATGTACTCGCCCAGATGTCTCATATGCTCTAAGTGTTGCGAGCAGGTACCAAGCTGATCCGGGTGAGAGTCACTGGACACTTGTTAAAAACATCCTTAAGTACTTGAGAAGGACTAAAGATGTGTTCCTAGTCTATGGAGGTGAGGAGGAGCTCGTTGTAAATGGTTACACCGATGCTAGCTTCCAAACTGACACGGATGATTCACAATCTCAATCAGGTTTTGTGTTCACAATAAATGATGGTGCTGTAAGTTGGAAAAGTTCCAAGCAGGAGACGGTGACCGATTCTACAGCAGAAGCCGAGTACATTGCAGCCTCTAGAGCTGCAAAGGAAGGTGTTTGGATGAGGAGGTTCCTCATTGAGCTTGGTGTGTTTCCTGATGCGTCTAGCCCATTGAATCTACATTGTGATAATAATGGGGCGATAGCGCAGGCTAAAGAGCCGAGGAATCACCAAAAGAACAAACATGTACTATGGAAATTTCATCTCATTCGAGAGTTTATTAGACGAGATGAGATCAAGATGTGCAAGATACACACGGATTCAAATGTTGCAGATCCTTTGACAAAGGCTCTTCCACAGCCTAAGCATGAGGCGCACATGAGAGCTATGGGTATTAGATATCTTCGAGATTAACTCTAGTGCAAGTGGAAGACTGTTGGGAGTATGCCCTAGAGGTTATCATAGAGATGATTATATTGCCTTGTATCCATGACATATAATGAGTCCATTGAATATCCATTAAAGACAACTTGTATCGATTAGCAATTATGTGAATTGTTTGTGAAACTCTTACTTGTATGGTTATTCTAGAATGGTCCCTGATCGGAGTTCATGTTAGGACGCACATGAATATCAGATCAGCACATTATTAGTTGATGACTATGTTTCACAAGTCATAGACATAGAGATGTCAAACTAATAATGTGGGCACATGTGTGACATGTAGGCTGGACTGACCCAACATGAGATGTTGTTATTGTCTCGATTCACATCATGTACGTTATGTCCTCAGACCTGAGATTGTTATATGTACTCAAGATGTGAAATGACCTACTTAGAGATTATCAAACGCTACTCCGTAACTGGGTAGTTATAAAGGTGGTCTTCGGGTTTGTCAAGAAACATGCTGTGAGACAGACAATCAAGATGGAATTTGCCCCTCTCTATGTGAGAGAGATATCAATGGAACACTCTAATGATTGGATCAATAAATGCATGGCCGTGCTTAGGTTAAGTGTTAACCTATGAGTTGGACCAAATATCGTGTGGCAAAAGGAATGACATGTATATGGTTTGTGGTGGTTCGTCTGATATGATCTTTGTGTACACATAGGAGTTGACACGTCTTGCTAGAGACCGCTATCAACTAATGGCCAAGTAAGAGTCCTCGGGCCACGTCTATTTGTACATGAACCCATAGGGTCGCATGCTTAAGGGGTTGGAAGCCCAATTCGGGTTGGACCCGAATTTGACTAGGCTTAGGGTTTTCTAATTGGGCCTCCAGTTTGGGGCTGATTAGAGGCGCCTATATAAGAGAGGGAAGGGGGCGCGGCCAGGATCACGCGATTTAGTAGCCGCCGCCGTCACCCTCCCCACGCTCACGCCTACTGTTCCTCGCGGACCTAGCAGTCCGGAGGCGCAACGCTTCCTCCCCGTACGTGTGGGATACCTTGGAGGTGCTGCATCTGGAGCACAAGGACGAACTGCACGAGAGGGACGATCCACGAGCGGAGGGTGAACGTGACGGACGACCATGCAACTGCACGGCACTGCTACGACGCGTTCGACTACATCGAGTCGCTTCCGCTGCACCTGCGCATCTAGTGGTAATCCCGTAACCTGTAACTAGCAGTAGTTCCTAGTTTATGGGGTCGAAAAATTTTGTTTTCCGGCTAGCGTAGCATCCCCATATCCCTACACATACGGTATTAAATGAAGCCTTGTGGTCATATCGGATGTCGTGTCATGGTGCAACCAAGGTAACACCTTATCAGTTGGTGTATGGGCACGACGCAGTGTTGCCTTGGGAGATTAAAACTGGCTCTAGGCGAATACATTCTCAAGATCAATTGACAGCTGATGACTATGATACCCTTATGAAAGATGTGTTGGAAGATGTGGTAGGTCATTGGTTAAAGGCTTTAGTTAGCATCGAAGAGAATAAGAAAAGAGTAGCCAGATGGTACGACAAGAAGGTGAAGATAAAGGAGTTTGTTGATGGGGATTTGGTCTGGAAGCTGATTTTACCTATTGGGACTAAAAGTTCAAAGTTTGGAAAATGGTCGCCTAATTGGGAGGGTCCGTATCGGATAAATCAATCTGTTCCTGGTAATGCATATATTCTCGAAACCCTCGAAGGGGTTGTGTTTCCTAGAGCATTAAATGGAAAATATTTAAAGAAATATTACCCTAGTATCTGGATAGATGCATAAAAGTATAATTGCCGATAACAATCCTATCGGCTAGAGTTAAACAAAGTATCAATGTATCATAGATTGCCGATGCACTAAATGAGAATTACATATTTAACAAAGATTGGATAGCCGATATTGCACGTAGGCGAATCTCATCGGCTTCCTTCAATTCTTTAGCATCTTCATCGGCAACCCCCTCCACAGGCTTGAGTTTCTTCTTCAAGGCCAAGGCCTTGCGAGCTTGGACATCCTTTTCTTGCTGAAGGGTTTTGATGACGTCAGGGAGCTGATCTTCTTCTTGTCTGGCGTGAGTTAGGGCTGTTTCAACTTCTTCCAGTTCAGCTAGAAGAGCTGCCCTCTTTGCTGATAAATCCAGAATCTTCTGCTTAAGATCGGCACCCGAGGTTTGCAAGTTGCTGATGCTCTTGTGCTTCTCATCAGCAGTCTATTTTAGCTGCAACATCTCTTCCTTGAGCTGGGCTTGAGCTGCTCTATCGGCGATACGGTGAGCAGCCCATTGATATTGTAGTTGTTGGCTCTCTAGATGGACTGCTGGGAAGAGAGTTTCTTCGACATTGGCAGGAACTTGACCACGGATTGTCTTGAAGATGGTTTTTGTAGGATCTGAATCGTTTACCAACTGAGCAGTATCTTGTTGTAACAGATCTAGAAGGGCTTCTAGCTTAGCATAAATTTCTGCCGATATTGTCCCCAGTGCCAGGGAAGAACTTGCTTCTTCTCCATCATCATCGGAAATGTCGATAGCAAAAGAAAACAAGCTATTGGGAGAATCTTGTTCCTGTCAAGAGGAAAGGAAGTCAGAGATCGTACCTAAGGATAGATATGGATATTATAAATCGACTAGGTCAATCGGTGTACCTGCTTCAAGGCGATTTCTTAGGCCTGGCTGGAAGGAGCAGCTTGAAGGGGACCATGTGAAGGATCGGCAGAGCTTGCCGATGGGATGTCTTCTACGACTTCATCAATAGTTGGCCCTTGAGGTATGATGGCCGATGGTACATTTTATGTAGAAGGGTCAACTTGTTCAACTACATCGGTTGGCTGGCTAGCAGGTGTTGGAGCATATGCGGGGACTGGCATAGATTTCTGTCGTTTTTGCTGAGCCTCGGCATCGGTTAAAGCTTTACGCTTTACTTGGGTGTCAGCGACAGTTGGCTGGGGGGCATCGGCACTTATTGATCGTGGAGCTTGAGCGCCTGGTATGCTTGCTGATGTGCCCATTTGTTGCTGCAAAACAAGTGTAAGATTGGATGTTTAACAGATAAAATGTAAAGTTAAAAGAATACCTCTGAAGGCTGACTGGAGGTAGTGGTGCTTAGCGTTGGAGGAGTTGTCGATGATGATCCAGCAGCGGCTCTTACACCCTAATGGTTACATGTTAATATAGTTTGTATCGGCATGAGTAAAAATAAACAAGGTTATTACCTTGAAAGCCTTGATTAGGCTTGAAGCGGCAGCTAACGGAGTAGCCCTAGCTGTTGCTAGCTTTGATCTAGAGGTGATGGTCTTGGCGCGGGTCCTCTAGAAAGTCAAAGCAGCTAAGGTGGGGGCGTTGTAGCCGATCGTTGAAATTGGGGAAATAGGTTGGCGGTTGAAAGGTTTCCCACTCTTGCTTATGGATGGTACTGGGTCATCGGCCTGTCACAAGAAAGATTAGCTGCCGATATATGAAAAAGGAGAAACAAAAGGAAGTTAAAAGAAACTTACTGCATCATCGGGAATGGCGTAGTCGGGATCGATCATGTGCCGATATGTATGGGCGGATGTTGCGAATAATTATTCCTTCCATTCTCGCCACCATTGCTTATATGATTCGGTAATAAAAGACGCTGGTGACCAGATGGAAAGATCAATGTCTGAGATATCGGCATCGGGGGCGAGTCTCACTATCCTGCTCCATTCTGTTCCGCTGGTGATTGCTTCCATTCTCGCCACCATTGCTTATATGATTCGGTAATAAAAGACGCTGGTGACCAGATGGAAAGATCAATGTCTGAGATATCGGCATCGGGGGCGAGTCTCACTATCCTGCTCCATTCTGTTCCGCTGGTGATTGTTTCTCTAGGCTTGATCACATCGGCAAAGCACAACTTGATTGGTAGTTGCCCAAAAGCCAGTTGATGGGATACTGCCGATGGATTGTAGAACTCATAGGTGGTATTGAAATTTTTCCCACTACCAAATGTGTTCACCGTGATTGCCCTGGGAGTGATGATGGCCATCATAAGCTCATTGTCTTGGTTCAGCTCATCATCGGCAAAGTTGAAGAGAAGGGGGAACTTGTTCTCTTCATCGATATAGGGTACCCAAGCCCTATGATCGCGAGGGAGACCGTTGTAGAAGTTCTGGAAAAATCTGCCGATTTGATCTTCATTGGCCTCTGTTCTAGGGAGGACAATTATGGCTTCACCGAAGTTGAGAGGGGGGCGTGTTGCCGATTCCTCGTCTCCAAGAACGTAATCTTTGGCGATTTCTCGTGGGAATTCTTGGGTGAAGAAATCCTACTGCAGACATTTGTGCATATGGGCATTTAGCCACATATTAATGAACCACCATGGGCCTCCCAAATTGCCGATGGGTTCACCAAGCAAAAGCTTCTGGGATACTTGGTGGAGGAGGTGATAGGTGGAGCTCAAAAGGTATCAGCCGAGCGGGAACCTTATGCCGTTGGCCAAGAGTTCGGCCGCAGGAAGGAAGGCGTTGGTTGGTCCTACCGATCGGCCACAGAAGATAAATTTCTCCAACCACATGTTCAAGAATATGGCGTGTTCCCTTTGGTTGACAATGCCAGTCCTTTGGTATTCCTGAATGTATCCTGTCCAGCCGCCGATGTTGCGTGTGTTCACTCTATGTTCGGCTCTCCTGCCATAGATGGAAGCCTTATCGACAGTCGAGATGTCTAAGCCAGTGAGCATGTATACATCAGCAAGAGTAGGGGCGGCTGGACCATGACCAAACATGAAGGTGTTTGTCGTATCTGACTAGAAATAAGCAGCAACAATCATCATAGATTCATTTTTCTACATATCGGCAATAGACAGCCTAATGCATTGGTCTATTTTCCGCTTTGCCCAGTACACCTGCATCGACCTATTAACCCTCAAGTACCAATCTTTCCACCCTTTGGTGGGTTTGGGCCAGGATCGGAATGTGTCCTTCCATAGGTTCAAAGAGAAATTCTGGGCTTTGAAGGAAATTCTGTTGGCTTCTACGTTGATCAAATCGGTTGGATCTGGGTCACCCATTGGACCTAGGCATTGGAAGTGTGGTTGGTCAGTTGGAATAACCAGTTTGTTGTGTAGTTCCTAAGTTTGGAGGATCGAAAGAATGAAAAAAGAGGGAAAAATTACCAATTGTATGAACTTGCAAAGACCAAAAGAATCAAGGTAAAAGTAACGGAAGTAGAACGAACCGCAGGGACGTCGAAGTTGATCGCCATTGCTCTGAGGAAGATGAAGGCATAGGCTGGGGATTTGAGGGTGATGCTGGAAGGAGCTCTTGTTGGTTGAGGTCGTGCGGTTGTTCGTCGGGGTCACCGCCGGAGAGAGAGAGAATGCCAAAGGTTGGAGTCTGAGGGTAGAAGACGAGCGTTCTGGAGTAATCTATTTATAGGCTGCTTGGAGTAGGGGTATTCTGGACTTATCTCTATGCCGCACGCGTATAGGTCGAGGTGGTTCAGATGGATA
Organism: Saccharum spontaneum; assembly: GCA_022457205.1. Lineage (NCBI taxonomy): Eukaryota > Viridiplantae > Streptophyta > Magnoliopsida > Poales > Poaceae > Saccharum > Saccharum spontaneum. The sequence goes on along the minus strand of CM039609.1, from coordinate 28,854,432 downwards.
TGGTAACTGTTCGCACGACAATCAAGGGATTATACAGGAGATTTGATGGCAAGTGATCATGACTCGGAAGAGATCTCAGTACAGAATCTTTTGGTTCTAAAAATGGTGGCGTTAATTATGTTAAGATCTTGCCGATGGTTTGTTATTTCGGTATCTTAACCGTAATTAGGGCAAGAGTAGTTGGAGATTGTGCGATATTTGCTGAGATACGTGAATCAGAACTAGATTTGATTAGATTCAGTAACAGATTATGTCATACTTGGAGAATGGGTTGAGAAAAATAGGTAAAGGCAAGCATTATCTGGAGTAAATTTCGGAGCATCAATGTTTTATACTCCGAAATTGGGGGGCATGTGTTGACACCGTTTTTTGGCACGTGTCAAGATGGTCAGAGTGGGCTAATCAGCAGGAGAAAAGTTGTTATGTATGTTGATAGCCGATGAAAGACAGCTTGTAAAGAAGGTTGCCGATGAATGGTGGCGGTGTATGGAGAAGTTAATTTGGATTGAGGTGTTGCTGATAAGGTTAAGGATGATATTGCCGATGCCGATGAAAGGAAGCTTGAAGGTTGATGCCGATGAAACAGGAAGTGTGCCGATGAAAGAAGGCTTGAAGGCTGATGTCGATGAAACAGGGAATGTGCCGATGGAAAGGAGGTCGATGGGAATTCCATCATAATTTAGGCGGACAAGGGAATAGATAGGAATTAATTTCCTTTTCTATGTTTGTTAGAGTCTAATTTGTATAAGAGTCATGTGTTTCCTTAGATTTGGATTTAGTGTCCTAGTCGTATTTGGTTACGTTTCTGTAGATCAGGGTATAAATATAGATTAAAGGGCAATGTAATGAGAATCAATCAATCAATATCAAAAACAAGCTTTTACTCTTATTTACATCTATTTACTTTTCGGCGACTTCGTCAATTTGCATATTTTTCTTTTTTACGAGTTCTCATCGATTCGGCGAGCTGCATCGCTTCAGTGCGATCTTCGATGATCCTCCAGTTCCGCGTGAGTACCTCTTGGCCGTGAGTTCCGGGCATATCGCTATTGTCAGGACCAAAGTGCTCGTATCTTCATCCTTGTCGATTAACAGGTCAAATCGACTGGCACGCCTTGGATATCGACTTCGGGTATTAGCCCTTTGTGTTTGCAGATCCACTTTTGCATCAACAGATAGGTGCCTTCACTTCCGGATGAATAATTTCCCTAGAATTTTCTAGATGCTAAGCTTACGAACCGACGATGAAAAACAATCACTACTGATTCCATACAACCGACAGTGATTGCGTATTTTGGTGTAGTGAGAGTCCAGAGAAAAAACTTCTGTGTGGTGAGAAGAGGAATAAGGATGAATAGTGGTGAGTCCCACGTCCTTTCTCGTGCCCTATGACCGAATAGCAGTGGGTCTAACTACCTTTCTCACTCCCGGGTCCAAAATTTTGATTCATTTTCGTGTGTTTTCCTATCTTTCTCTAGTGCATCAATTTTGCACACCTTTATAAGGGTGGTTGTTGTTGTAACTGTGTCCACAAATCAATTTTCAGAGACGGCTATTGTTTTAGCCATCTTTACAAATCATTTTTTAGAGCCAGCTAGTGTTCCAACCGTCTCTAGGTCTTGAGAAGATCATATGCTTCTAAAAATCTACTTTTAGAGGAGGTTATTTAGTTGGGCCCCATAAAAATTAAAAATGATCTCTAGAGATGGATTTAATTGAAACCACCTCTGCTTGGAGTTGTCTTTACAAATTATTTTTATAGTAGCGTCAACTTATAAAAAATTATTGAGATCAAGTTTTGAAAATGAAAATTTAGATTCACGGCATCATAAAATTATGTCTCCTAAGATGATTTTAGTTCACATTGGCTGATATACTAGCTAGTTATCTAATTAAGAGAGATCTAGGTAGACTTATATTTGCTATTCATATTCGTAAAGGATTACAACTTACTCCTTCTGTTCCAAATTATAAGTCGTTTTGACTTTTTGGTGCATCAGCTTTGCATTGCATCTAGATATACATATGACTAGATACATAGCAAAATCTATGAACTAAAAAAGTCAAAGCGACTTATAATTTGTAACAGAGGGAGTACTACTTAGTAGAAGCATTAATCCCTACATTAATTTAGGGTCGGCTTGGTTCCTAGAAGTTTGATCAGCATGTTTTGCTGGGCAAGGACAACTATTTGGTAGGTTCAGAACTCTTGTTGTACCTGCCAACCTAGCTCCCCCAAATAAGGATTTCCTTTCCAGCGCAGGAGAAAATTGGCTCGCCCGCGTGAGCAATGGTTATCTTTGCTTTGCTGGGCGAGGCTGGCCAGGTGAGGCAAGATTAGCAAAGGTTCTAAGCATGCCTTGAGATTCCAACAGAGGGGCTTGCCATAATGCATGCGAGAGTACGGCACAGGAAGGAATATCCACAGTAGCAAAACTAGCCAAGATGCAGTAGGATGACCGATACGGCACATGAAGGAATATGCGCAGTAGCAAAGCCAGCCTAGTTGCAGTTTCTCCTCTGATCTACCAAGTATATGTTGTGAGAATAGAGAGAGACAGATACCACGATCCACCAATGTTCTTTTTAGTGAACAACGCGGCACGAGATTGTGTCCAATTTTATTGAAAAAAAATAGAGAAGAAACAAGACCCGCGACAACCCGTTCATTTGCACGTAGAGGCCACGATCCATCTGACCATCTGCTGCGTCATGCATGACGCATGAGCAAGATGCAAGACAATTAGACAAAGCCGCCGTGGTTTATTTTTGTGCGGAGTTTTCATTTTGTCTTTGTCGTACAATCGATCTACTCGGACATGACGAATTAGACTTCCACACGGTACTAACAAATTGATGAGGATGGCACCTTCACACCTACGCCCACCTCCGTCACGCACATCTTACTTCCTAAGAAGTCAATTAAAAAAAATAACCAAATTTATACAAATTGTATTAATATTACGATGTATAATAAGTATTATTATATTGAGCATGGAGTATATTTTTATAATAAATTTATTTGGATATATAAATATTGATAGTATTTTTTGTATTTCTGACTCCGCGAGAAACAGAGATTGGTATTTATTTTGGGGTACAGAAAGATCCCAGCAGCTCCCATCGATGCAGAGATGCAGTTACTGGCACCAGCTCAGCACTGTCCTTTCGGATCTGCGTGATGACATATCGACAGGGCAGGCAGGCAGACAGGCAGGGTGTCGACGACAAACACTGCTTCACCTAGACACACGGCCCCTGCGAGGCGTGGCCGATCGAGTACTCATGTGTGCCGGCCCTTCATGATGAATGCATTATGCATGTACTCAGGTCGCGCGCTGGCGTGCTGCTGATTTTTGTTTAGAAGACAGGAGGGGCCGCATTTAATTACGAAAACAAACAAAACGTACAGCAGAACAAAATCAGATGTTCAAGAAACAAAAAGACGAACAAGATTGCACAAAGTTCTCTAACAAATTAAGAAGCAAGAGAGCAAGATAACCCTTTTTTGCACGATATACAACAAGGGCAAAAGCTGATTGGAAGATAAACTTGCAACGGGCAATGTTGATAGCTTCTCTAAAAACGAAGTTGTTTCATGAGAATCATAATCTCCATCAAGAAAAGGAATGGAGAGCTAAGTCTTAAACTTTACAGCACCATAAAAAGGATGAGTGTTTATTAAGAAGGGCATCTAATAAAGTTTTGACCAATTCCAACAATCTTCAGCAAAGGATCAGCAAATAAACATGTGTTCCAAATTTTCCTCACATTGAACAATGCAGAGCACACAATAACAGCATTGAAGAATCATTTTTTTTCCTTCTTATAGTATTTCTCTTGTGCTATGTCTGTCCCAAAGAAGAAGCCAAATAAAACCATATGCTTATGCTGACATGACAATTTCCATAACCATCTGAGAGCCGAGTGAACCCTTATATGACTAGATAAACTGGTTTTTTTACAACACTAGATAAACTGGTTGTAAGCCCTTGAAGAGGAGCAAGTCCACTTTTCCCATATATAATCTAAACAATCAGTCTTAAGGCCAATGATAAAGATTACTCAAATAAATTCTAGCAATTGCATCTGATTGAAAGCTTCCACTAAAAAAGGAAATGCCGATGAGGAATTGCCGTCAGTGAGCTCGTGCAGCAAGGCTTGGTGGTCCTCCTACTGGCATCTAAGGCTTCACCGCGCTCCACAGAGGCAGCAAGGGGAACCAAAGGCGGTGGCTTGGGGCTCAACGTGACCGTGTTCAGTGGTAGCGACCATGGCAGAACGACGGCTTGCGCAGGTGAGGCCGTGGGCAGCCTCTGACTTAGATTAGGTGTTAGGCGGGTCCTAGAGGGTTCAAGGGGTGACCATAGCGTGCGGCGGAGTACACTCGGTGGCAAGGACCGTGGCGGAAACCGGTGGTGACATGGCTCCCTATGACAGGTAGCTAGAGAGGTTGCTAGGGCTCGGGGAGAGTGTCAGTAGGTACATCGGGATGCGGCGGTGTCCATTGGCTCACTCCCTCCCCACGGGGTGCCCGGTATCAACAAAATGACCATGGCACGGCGGCGCCATGGATGCAGCAACCGTGCTCGCGTCAAGGTGGCGCTATGGCACACAGGGGCTCAGTAGGGACGTAGTTAGGTACTTGGCGTGCGTCTCGGTGAGGTGAAGCTCACATGTAGGTCTAAGTGGGGCTTAGGACCTAGTAGTGCGAGATGGTGACTCGTCGTAGTGGTGCCATGGCCATGGCGTTCACGCACACAGCGGTGGGCATTCCCAGACCAGTGTGGCTCAATGTGTATGCCTATAGGGTGTGCAATGGTGTGTGCATTGCTTGGAAACGGCCAAGGAACGACTTGGAGCTCCTTAGTTGGAGGTTCTAGGCCGGCGGCCATGGTTGGCTTCTCGCCGACGAAACAGAGGAAGGTTGGGAGACTTACGGTGGGCACGATTGGGTTAGGCTAGTGGGCAGTAGCGAGGAGATGTAGTGGCGAGGTGAATCAGTGTCGTGTCAAGCCGCTATGTCGCTGTAGCCAATCGGAGCGTCGTTTGATCCTTAGCTCTGGCGGCTCCGACGACTTTGGTTCCATGGCGTCTCCTCCATGTCCTCTTCTGGGGCGTCGACGCGAGTGAAGAGGGTACCACCAGTGGTAGCGGGGGGTTCTAGGGTTTGAGGGAGCATGATGCGATGTTTTATAGACACACTAGCAATGGCGCGGCGGCGGACGACGCAGGAGGGTTGAGAGGGATGTGTAAGGTGATCGGGGCTCGAGTATATATGGGCATGCAGTCCGAGCCCGTCAGCCCGGCACGAGGGCCGCTTTTTTGGCCTGGCCCGAGGGAGCGGGCCGTGCCTAGGCCTTAACCTAGGCACGTGGGTTGGCACGGCACGGCCCGCAATTTAGGGGAGGCCCGGTGGCGGCCCGGTGTCTGGCCTGTTAAGAATCCCCACTTCTCAGCCCAATACTATTCCTAACCCTAACTTCCCTAGCCCACCCCTCCCTCCCCAACGTGCGGCCACACCACACTCGCCTCCCTTTCCCCACGCCTCCCCTAGTCGCGAGCACCGCGCCGCCTCCTCCTCCCTCGATTCCCTCTCTCTCTCCCGGGCTGAGCATCACGGTGGAGGCTACCCTCCTCCCTCGAGCCTCCTTCTCCCTCAAGCCTTGGCGAGCGCGACAGCAGCGGCTCCCCTCCCGCGGTCCTGCCTCGCCGTGGAAGGTGGTGGCATCCCTCTCGGCTCCACGCCCCCCGCGTGCTCGGCCTCCTCCACGGCGGCGTTGTCCTCCACCTCTTCCATGCTCCATTTCGCCCCTGCGGCCAGATCTCTGGCGAGTGTGGCATCCTCGAGCTCGTTGTCCGTCGCTGCGGATCTGGCACCGAGCCGCTGGCGGGGCGACCGCAGCCACCTCCCGCGGTGGTTACGCCCCCTCCCCCCTCTCTCTCTGTGCTGCCATTTGGTGGGCCTCGGGCCGGCCCGGCACGAAAAGTGGTTTATAGTGCCGTGCTTGGGCCGAAGGGTAGGCCCGCGTACCTAAGAGGCACGGCCCGCCGGGCACGGCATGCCATGCCGGCTCGATGGCATCGGGCCGTGCCTGGCACAGGCCCGTACTGGGCCAGGCCGGCCCGTTGCGCATCTATAGGCTCGAGGTAACGGTTTTGGGGGCTTCGGGGGTGCAAAATCACATGGTTGTTTCCATTAATTCACATGCTTAATCATGGTAGCTAGGGTACACCTAATGCAACTAGGGTTACTTTCCTACCATGGCCACTCAACACACAAAAGGGTTTCAGAAAAGGTTTTAAAAAGTTGGGATTTTTGGCTCTGGGATGTTGTGGGTTATTAAGGGTACGGTGTTTATAGAGTGCAATGAATGCTCTTTCAAGAAAAGCGTTAAAGAAAGTAAGGTTATACATTGGACGATTTACTCTCAGCAAAATGCAAAATCAAACATCTTTCTCCCCAATCCTTAATCTGAAAGCAATTTCAACTAATCTGGGAATTGAACCAAAACCTTAAAAACTGTCAATTTCAGGAGGTCAAGTCTATTGCAATCAGGTTATCCGTATATGAATCCTTTCCAAAAGAGTAAGACAAATAGGAGTTCCCATCCGATGTTATGTAATTATCAGAACATATACATTATTGGATTGAGACTCGTGGGTTGGCCTCCGCACTCCATTCATCTTATGGCAGCAAACATCCATCGGTCGACACCATGCGCGCGCTTTGGATCGGTTAATCGTCTCGCGGCCAAGATTCCAGATGAGATCGAAAGCGAGAGGTGTGTGCCCATCGTTGGATACGACGTGGCAACAGATCACAACACCGTCCTCAACTTTCCCAAGCAACCAGCTGTGTCGACTAGTCAGCGATGGATGATCATGTCCAGTAATAATATATGTTTTCAGTTTTCTAACTCAAATCAACGATGATCTTTGCACTGATTATCTGAATATATTGCAACCAACCGAATCAGTATAAAACATGTGTGCATATTTATAATTCGCACGCTTCTGCTATGTATAATATAATAACAAACACGAGTTGACTGTGTAGTACTCTTCAAATGTTTGAGCCATGCGTGGAGATTTTGCAGGGTTAAGTAATTCCCACATGGACAAACAATAATCAACGCAATCGGTTGATGGTGTGTGATCGGATCACGCCACAAAACGAGCCAACCAAACAGCACTTGAATCTTAATTTGGACTAACGATACCGCTTTGCTTGTTGGTTGAAGATTTGGAAATGATATGGTTAACGTTTCTCTGAACACTAGCCTTTCACGATATTATAATCGTCCGTACTCTTGTAAACATGCATATAAAACCAGTGCTCTAAAAAAACAGGTACATCTGGGAGATCGTTTTGATGATCGAAATCCCGCTTTGCGTGCGTGATCATACTAGCCCACATGGGTAATTTATATCCATCTCCTCCTTGAATCACCTTGTCGCATGCACAATCATGATAGCACGCATGTAGAGGCACATCAAAACGAGAGACAAAAACAGATAGAATACTCTCGCCCAAGAGAGAAGACGAAACTAAACGTAACACTTGGTCTAAGCCATCCTAACTTATATTAACCCTACGTAAGATGGAAAGGTGACACGAAGTTATCCTAGGCTCCTGGTAGCTAATGAAGAATCTTGAACGGTCATCTATTTGCAACTTGCCAAGACTTGACACAAGTTATAAGCTTTACCAGCCCAGTCAATACCGCACAGCTAATGCGCACGTAGGATTACTAATAAGTTAAGCTAGCGAATGAGACAACATGCATGTCGCGGCCATGCCAAGATCATTGATGATCCTCCATCCGTGATCCGTCCAATGTCCATGGACACCGGCGGCGCCATATGAATGGTTGCGCGCTTCTATCGTGCAGGTTCCTGTTGGATCCGAGATAGTAAAAGTAATCTGAGTGATGATGGAAAGGGTAAATGCACGAGACAGCGGGAAGGGAGGAGACCGTGTAAAGCGGACCCACTGATTCGCTGTGTGGGCCCCGAAAAGAGAAGACGTGCCTTGGAATCGGAATTTGGAAAGCACCGGACGTCTCTAGCATCTAGGCTCTAGCCAGCAGCCTATCATTTCGAATACTCCCTCTGTGCCTTAATATATGTCTCAAAAAAATTGTGTTTCCCTCACAAACATGTTTTCAGGACGACACTTATAAATAGACGGAGAAAGTACTAATCAACAAGGCCTCGCAAGTGATTTTTTTATTTTTAATACTTTTTAAAAACTATTTTTAATTTTAGCACCGAAAGTTTTTTTTATATCTAACACTTTTCGCCGCTCCCCACAGGAGGGAGCGGCATTTCAACTTTGCCGCTGCCCACGTGGAGGAGCGGCAACGCCTGGAGGAGCGGCAGCCCCTTGCCCCATTTTCGCCACTGCCACCTCAGCAGCGTTGCCGCTTCTAAGATCAAGGAGCGGCAGGCGCAAGACGCCTTTTATTCTCTTCTCCTCTTGAGCTGTGGTCATTCGTCGTTTCGGTGCCGCGCCCCCTCCCCCCTCACGGCCATCACACAAGTTATTTTCTTGTTTAGTTGTAGTTCAAATGTCGGGCGGAAGTTCGTCGAGCAGAGGTAGAGGAAAGGGAGTGAGGAAGGGACATCCGATTTTGTGGGAGAGTTCTCTGGGTCCTAATTCTTTTGAGGAACCTATAGAACAATTTCTTTTGGAGAGCAAGAGTGACTTCACTCACGAGAGACCTCTTAGATCATACAACAACCGCACGGAAGATTGGCCAAAATGTCGCCATGGTGAGGATTGCGTCGTACAGATGTACAACGATTATGACGGTGGAGGCCGTCGTTTCTTCAGATGCCCGCGAGGATTTGTATTTCCTTTTAACTCTTATTTTTTCAGATTTGTATTTGGTTTGTAGAAGTACTTATTGGTAGATGCGTTTTCATGATTCAAGTTGCCCAGATAACTGTGGGTTCACTCGATGGGTCGATCCTCCTCCTATCTATCCCCATCAACAATACATCACATATCTACAGGGATGTATTTTTGATCTAGAGTATGGTCCTGGAAGTGGTAACAGGGACATGTCGGAGGACGACAGCATCAACGATGCAGAGGAGCTACTATGCAACAATCCATACTACCAGTGCCCATACCATAAGAAGCACGGGCCTCCTCCGCCGCCACCACCACCGCCGCCGTCAATGAAAGGTTACTGTGGGGAAGGCGCAACTCAGTTCAATATGTGGTACCATTATTAGGCATGCTAGGTTTAGTTTGCAACATGTCATTGTTTAGTTCATTAATATCAGTGTTTGAGTTTGAACTATGTTTATGTTGGAGTAAGTGGTAGTGGAACTGTTCAACCTTGTAATAAGTGTGTACCATGTGCCTACTGTTTCACTCGATCGTGCAAGTGTTTTATTTCCAACATGTGACTTTCCAACATGTCCTAGTATTATAAAGAAATACATGTGGTCGAGGTTATCGATCAAAGCACGGAGCAGCAGGAAACACAACCCCCAGGCAGGAAGTGGCAGAGTTGTTGCTCCCCAACCAGGGAGCGGCAGCCATAAAACACTGTTAAACGTTGTCGAACGCTCCAGTGGGCTTGAAAAGTAGAATGTAAGCACATTACAAGTTGCACATTACAAGTTCACTAGAACACATAAAACATCATATTACAAGCTCAAATCCATTAGTTCCAAATACATGTAGTTGCAAATTATTTCGACACACTGCTAAGACACATAAGTTCAACAAATGACTTGGATACATAAATGGCGACATAGAGTGCAACAAAGGGTCTCCAACTTCATCCTGCCATAAAAATGACCAAGTCAACTTGCAGTATATATGACATTGGTAAGTAACACATATATAATTTTTTTATCGTTGAAATGTTATCCTTATATAATTGTTATGCTTACATGTGCTCTATGTCCCAGGAGTGTAAGGCTCCCTCGGCCGCCTCCGTCTCTTTGGATTGGTAGGCACCACGTTGGGGGTGTAGCCAACGTCCATGTGGCCCCGATGACGGTGCTGCCATCTTTGGCCCCACGCATGGCTCGTCCCCTGCACATAGGTCAGCCCCCTGCTCAGATAAAAGACAAATCAGTATTAGATTATGGCATTCTTTCATAACATGGGCTAGGCAAATAAGAAAATTTGCTTATTTAGTTTTACCTGTTCGTCTCCTTGGGTTTCCAACGGGACATCATAGAGCTGCGACATGCCAATCTCCTGGTGCTGGGAAGGGTCCACCGGGGTGTGCTGGTACGGGCTGGGCTAGGACGGGGCGTGCTGGTACAAGGGTTGCTGGTACGGGCTGGGCTGGTACAGGCTGTGCTGGTAGGGGCTTTGCTGGAAAAGTACGTGCTGAAAGTTGCCCTGCTGGAAAGGACCGAGGTGGATAGAGCCCTGCGGGTACGGGTCTGGCTGGGAGAAGCCCTGCTGGAAAGGACCCTGCTGGAAGAAGCCCTGCTAGAAAGGACCGAGGTGGGAAGGGCCCTATTGTGTAGGGTGCCTGTGCTGGGGTATGCCGAAGCCCGGTGCCTCGTCCTCGTCAGACGACTCTGAGTCGTCGTCCTCTACCTCAATTGGGGCCTTGTCGGGGCGGTGTGGTGGTGTACGCACGCCGGAGGTGGACCCTGTCACGGGGTCCGAAGAGCCCGCAGGTGTCCTCAAAGAAGTTGAAGCTGTGCTCTGGGAACGCGGAGGGTTTGCTGGCGACTCCCACGGAGTGTCCATGCAGCTCTTCTGGGCTAGCTTCCTCAAACTCCTGCTCATTTTCTGCAAACATATGTGTTGGCTCATATTATTTAGGACAACCTTTTTGACTCGTACAACATTAAAGGATATTTTCAACGTATTGCTTACGTGCACAAATGTCTCAAGCGCGCCTCGCCCTTTGTTCCGGTAATCGTGTAGTTGAAACGCTGCTTTGTTGGACATCATTGACAATTGTCTGACCTACATACATAAACAAGGTACTAACTGGTCCTCCGGATCAACCGCTGCAGCCATCATCAAAGTACCCCTGTACTTTCCCATCAAGAAAGTGTCATCAACAAGGATCACTGGCCTACAGAACTGGAAAGCATGCTTCGTCTGAGCAAATGACCAGAAAACACGATGTAGCACATGCCTCACCGAGTTCCGCAAAAACATCACACCGGTGTCCACAAACCATTTCATACCATGGTTGTAGTAATTCATTGCAGATAGTATTCAGGGAACCCAGTTGTACGCCTCCTCCCAACTACCCCATCGGATCACCAGTGCAATTTGCTTTGCACGCCAAGCCTTGCCATACTTCACATGATAATTTACAAGCTCATATATGGACTGCTATAAATAAGACACCGAGACGTCATTATCCTTGTCAACGAGCCCCAATATACGACGAGCAAGGTAACGTGCAGTGAGCTGCGGATGATATTCTTTACCCTTGTTATCCAAGCATAAATGAGTTGGACCAATTTACTTATCCTCCATTTGTCATCACTCGTTTTCTTCTTTGCAGTAAGCCTCCACTGGCATGGATAACTTGCTTTGCAGGTAATGTGGTACCTCAAGTTCTTGTCGGAATGAGTCACCAAACATGACCTATAGTGGTACACAGCATAATCCTGAAGTAACTATACTAAATTTATTAACTATACTATACTAACTAAACTAACTAAAGTAACTATTTATATCTCCTATACTAACTTCACTAATCTAATCTAAACAAACTAACTATTCTAACTATTTATAATACCTAAGTAATTATTTATATCTCCTATACTAACTTCACTAATCTAAACTAAACATACTAACTATTATTAATACATATACTAACTTTACTAATCATACTAACTAAAATAACTATTTATAATATTTATACTAACTATGCTAGCTTTACTAATAATACCAACTAAACAATTAAACTAACTAATTATACTAACAATACTAAATAAACTAATCTAGGTAACAATTATAATACATAAAAAAACTTACCTACTCGCGGGGCAATGCTCGCGGAGGGGGCGGCCCTGCTGCCGGCTGCTCGCGCGGGAGAGGCGCTGCTGCCTCCGGCGTCCTGCACGGGCGCGGGGGAGGAGGCGCGCGTGCCTGTGCCGCGCAGGCGGGGGGGGGGGGGGGGGGGGGGGGCTGCTGCCGTGCTCCGCCGGGGGGTGGCGTCGGGCGAGCGTCGGCCTTCTTCTATCCAGTACAGTGATCGCTCTATCTCACACGAAACAAAACAACCCCGCCGCCCCTCCTCCCCCGCTGCCGCTCCTTGATCTGGGGAGATCTGGGGAGCGGCAGGCCGCTCCCTAGATCAAGGAGCGGCAGCGGGGGTGTCAGGCTTCTTATGTCGGGCACAATGACCACTCTATCCCGTGCGAAACAAAACAACACCGCTCCCCTGCCGCTCCTTGATCTATGGAGCCGCTCCACAGATCAAGGAGCGACAGCGGAGGGTTTCGGCTGGCACACATTTTCAAAATATAGTGCGCGCCCCCGCTGCTGCACCCTGGTCTAGGAAGTGGCAGCCTTGCCGTTCCTCCAAGGGGGAGCGGCAGCCTCCTGCCACCTTTTCGCCACTGCCGCTCCTCCACGTGGAGAGCGGCAAAGTTCAAATGCCGCTCCCTCGTGTGGAGAGCGGCCAAAAATGTTAGATATAAAAAACTTTCGATGTTAAAATTAAAAATAGTTTTAAAAAAGTGTTAAAAATAAAAAAAAATTCCCGAAAGTCGAGCTGGCGCGCACCGTTTCGAAACAGGAGGAATTCCGCCGGGTGGGTCGCAGCAGCCAGCAGCGCCGCGAGGTTGCGCACGTTATCCCCGCGCGACCGAGCGCGGCGGGGTGTCCATTCGTCTCCTCTGCTTTCTGTGGGGCGATAATTTGAGCCCGTGGTGTCATCGATTTATAGCAGTAAAAACATGGTGCTGCAGCGCTACCTTGCCACGCCTCTCTCTCTTTAGGTGGCATAGCAAGCGGCCTGCTGCAGGCGAGACCGCGCGAGAGCCCGCCGGCCGGCAACGATGAAGAAGGAGGAGGATGACCTCGAGTCGCCGCTGCTGGCCGTCGACAAAGAGCCGGCGCCGGCGGACGGCGCCAGGGGCTGCACGTACGCGCTCGTCTGCGCGCTCCTCGCCTCCGTCACCTCCATCATCTACGGCTACAGTAAGCCCACGCTGCTCCTTTCTTGGCAATTTTGGACACCGTGCATGATGGCTACTACCATGGCCTATATGACAAGCGGATGAACAAACATGGATGCACGAGCTGTGTGTTTGTATCAGCATTTCATCGTCGGCGCGTGTATGTGCGCTCGCAGATCGCGGGGTGATGAGCGGCGCGCAGAAGTTCATCCAGGCGGACCTGGGCGTGACGGACGCGCAGCTGGAGGTGCTCATCGGCGCCACCAGCGTCTACTCCCTCGTGGGCTCGCTGGCGGCGGGGTGGGCGTGCGACCGCGCGGGCCGGCGCCGCACCATCGCGCTGTCCGCGGCGCTGTTCCTGGCGGGCTCCGCCGTCACCGCCGCCGCCGACGGGTACGCCGCGCTCATGGCGGGGCAGCTCGTCGCGGGCGTCGCCTGCGGGTTCGGCCTCGTCGTCGCGCCCGTCTACATCGCCGAGATCTCGCCCGCCAACGCTCGGGGCTTCCTCTCCTCCATTCCCGAGGTACGTACTACGACGGCGACGGTTCTCCGCGACCGTATGTGCATGTTTAGCTGGAGATCTCACATCCTAGGTAAGTTTCATGGCCACATTTGTACGTTCCCTAAAATAAAATTTAATAAATGGAAAAGAAGGAAGTTTGTTGCAATTTGAAATGGAAATTAGTTCGATGGCATCTGAAAATGCGCGGCATCTACTTAAAGAGCTAGCGAAATGGAATCGGAGTTCTCTGATGTGACCCAGCTGGGTTGCTTAAGTATTATATATTGTTGCAGTACACAACTGGTACAACAACGTACAGTTGGGGTCTAACGGCATGGAATAAACCAAATTTAAGCTAGCTGGATAGTTGGACCACAAGTTAGGGCCCTTCGGTTAGTCGGGAATGGAGCTGGGAATTGTTCCGGCTTATTAACATTATACAAATTAGTGAACCCCATTTCAACTGAGTATTGTTTTCAAAGACTTGTTCCTAAATAACCGAACGAGTCCATAAGCTTTTTGATCTGGTTAGACTACCCGTACTCATGGACCTCTATATTCATCCTCTATACGTCCTAATCAGCAAGATTCTCTTATCTATACTCAATTCTTCCGCACCCATCCATCCTCTATATCATCTTCTATTCACTCTATCCACTATGGGATCCACTTGTCACTTTATCTAAAAATATCCATGTGTGATCTAGTTTTGAAGGATTTATTGAGACGAATTTAATGGTGCAATCAAAATTTAATTTGGATTTTTGGTTTGTGAGTTATAGCATTTTTCCCTTTGTTTAGCTAGTGGGGTCCGCCACTGTAGAGTATAGAGTAAGCACTGTACTACTCTAAATATAGAGTGATAGAAAGGATAGAGTATCGTTTTAGAGTACCCAGTGCAACCGTTTTTACTCTATATTCATACTCTAAAGCTTTAGAGTATCGTTTTAGAGTACCCACTGCGGTTAGTCTTAGACCTTTTGTTAGCTGCTTTCCTATGAGTTCCGCAAGCTAATATAAATAGAATATTTGTCTTTATGTGAATCAATCATGAGTTCATGACCATACGGTTTTCTTTCTCTTCGTCCAATCTAGCTAGTCTTAGCCTCTTCGGTTGTTTTGGGATTCTTCATATATTCAAGGGCATGTATGATCTAACACCAAGCAAGGAGACAATATATCATTTGCCAAGTTAGAGATCGAGTGTCTAGGGCGGAGGCGGAGCTTGATAAAGCAAATAGGAGGGGTCAGTCTAGCTAAACTAAGCTATAATCATCATGAACAATGCTAAAAATTATTGTTTATTTTTTCGCGAATATGCACGAGTTTGCGTTTCTTTGTATTAGGAAGATAGAAGTTTGAAAATTACAGGAGTGACCGTGCCCAGCCCAACCAGATCCATGAAGAGCTACATTTTGAAAATAATAACCCTGAGATCCAATAAGATCAACCTAGAACACTCGTTTACCGCAACCTCCCCCTACAAGCTGAGAAGATCGCATCGAGCGTCTCATCGTCTGCGTCTGAAAGGTCGGCCTCGAAGAAGGACTCGTACGAGTGCTTAGCCGCAGAGGAGGGTGGTGCTGAAGATTTCAGGAACCCCATCTTCCTCATGAGGAGCACTTCGCCGTGTTTGGACATTGGGATGTGGTCCATCCGCTGAGCGGTGATCCGCCTGCACCTCTTGGGCAGGGTCCGCCTGGGTGCCACCTTTTGCCTGGGGGGAGAACTGATGAGGGGTGGTGACCTCACCACCCGGACCACCTTAGTGAACCTGGCCAGCCGCCGGGCCGCCTCCCCGGGAGAAGGGGAAGGCGTCTCGTCCTCCATCAGCATCGTGGTGTCCGCCAAAGGTGCCGAAGGCGCACCCGGCACTGGCGACGCCGGAGGGTCCGCTGTGCATTGGGGAGCTGTCGTAGGGCCCCCCAACGAAGCTTGAGCCGCCAGTGGAGAATTAGTTAGATAAAGGGAGAGGGGGATGGCACACCTTGACCTCAACTAAGCCCCAACCGGCACCGCCTTACTACCCTTACCTACTGCCACTGTTTTGTCCATTTCCCCTGGTCCTAGGACGGAGGCACATTTCCAGTATTGTTGCCCTGTGGCAGCAATGATTTTCGACAAAATACCCTTATAAGTATTGGTTTTTGCAAGAAATGATTCCTATTGTTATGGTTTTTAGCAAGATTATGATATAGTAATGGCTTAGTTTTCTAAATCCACCCCTGCTTGCCTAAAAATGGCGTTCCAGTGAGACTACTACTACACCACTATAGTATGGGTGCTGGCACATCTTGGTAGCGATGGGGGCAATATAGCTCGTGGAAGAAATCAAACCAAAACTTGCCATGTTTAACTCAAAATGGAAGTTAGTTGGATCGGATGAACATATTGACACATTTAGCAACAAAAATCGAAGATGGACTCTCTAATGTACCCACGGCACGTTGAGTTATCATTAAATTATTAAAGTACAACTGATACAATAACGTTAACAGAGGCCTCACAGAAGTCAAATCAAAACTTGCATGCTTAATTTTATTCACCATAATGTTTTTTTTTTCACATCTTCCACTTGGCTTTTTTTAATCATAATATTAATTAGAAATTCTCGGTCACGTCCTAATGAAATGCATTGACGGAAGGACGAGAGGTTTGCGTGCGCGCGCATGGTTTTGGGGTGTTGGGTGTTATCCGGGTTCCGGCGAGCTTAGGGTGTGTTTAGCTGAGAAAAATTGGGTGAAAAGTTACTGTAGCATTTTTCGTTGTTATTTGGTAAAATTTGTCCAACCATAGATTAATTAGACTCAAAAGATTCGTCTCGAACTTTACAGACAAACTATGCAATTAGTTATTTTTTTACCTATATTTAATGCTTCATGCATGCGTTTAAAGATTCGATGTGATAGATAAAAGAAGAAATATTTTGAGTTCGCATGCCAAGTGAACACAGCCTCAGAGGAAAAGGTCTAGAGTGGCAAGCTGGACGCCGAGTTGTGGGGGCCACAGCCACCGTGGTGAGATCGCGATCGAGGCGGCGGACGGTGCAGAAAGCAACAAACATTTACTAAGAAAGCCAACAAAATTTATTATATTTATTTACAGCAAGTCGTCATGCATCGTACAAGATTAAATTAGTGATTTCGTTACTGTTATTCTGATGACATCATGCATGCTCTTTGCGACGTCAGATCGCCGGCAACTCGGGCATCCTGCTGAGCTACATCGCCGACTTCGCGCTGGCCGGCCTGCCCACGCCACTCAACTGGCGCCTCATGATAGGCATCGGCGCCGTCCCTCCTCTATTCCTGTCGGCCGCCGCCACGTTCGCCATGCCGGAGACCCCGCGATGGCTCGTCCTGCACGGCCACCCCGACGAGGCCCGGCGCGTGCTGGCGCGCACGGTGGGGGACGCGGACCGCCGGCTCCAGGAGATCGTGACGTCCGTGCATGAGGCCACGAAGCAGCAGGCAGCGGCGGGCTCGGGCTCCGGCGGCGCGCCGCCGTCGTCGACAAGTGTGTGGCGCGAGATCGTGCTGCGGCCGACGCCGGCCGTCCGGCGCGTGATGCTGGCCATCCTGGGGCTGCAGGTGTTCCAGCAGGCGTGCGGCGTGGCGGCCATGGTGCTGTACGCGCCGCGCGTGTTCAGCCACGTCGGGATCACCTCCGAGCGCGCCGTGCTGGGCGCCACGGTGCTCCTCGGCGCCGCCAAGACGGTGGCGATCGTGGTCCCGCTGTTCCTCGCCGACCGCCTCGGCCGCCGGCCCATGCTGCTCACCAGCGCGGGCGGCATGGCCGCGTCGCTCCTGGTCCTCGGCCTGTCCGTGGCCACGCGCGCGTCGACGACGGCCACGGCCGCGCCGTGGGCTGCCGAGACGTGCGTCGCGGCGGCCGCGGCGTACATGGCGACGTTCTCGCTCGGGTTCGGCCCGGTCATCTGGATGTACGGGTCGGAGATCCTGCCACTGCGGCTGCGCGCGCAGGGGACGGGCGTCGGGACGGCGGTGAACCGGGTGATGAGCGCCGTCGTGGGGATGACCTTCATCTCCATGTACGAGGCGGTGGGCATGGCTGGCACCTTCTACATCTTCGCGGCGGTGTCCGCGGCGGCGTGGGTGTTCGTCTACGCCTGCCTACCTGAGACCAAGGGGAGGAGCCTCGAGGAGATGGAGGCACTCTTCGACGGCGGTGCCGGTGCCGGTGCCGGTGCTGCACCGTCGCCACGGGCGGCGGCGTTGTCGTGACCGTTCCAGACAGCGAGTACACGTATGCATGATGGATCGTATCCACGCGCGGAACATGCACGTGATGTTGTCAGGTGTGTAGCGTAGTAACACTGGTTAAACGCCCAAAGTTAGATCGGGGCTAGTGTGTGTAATTGTTGCTAGCAGTGATTCTGTCGATCGATGTATAATTTTGTACTCTTGTCATTTGAATGGAATGATTTATATTGGTTCCTCCAAGCGCACAGCACATGGTTAACAAGCTTACTCGGATATTTATCGGTCAACAACGGGTGACCAGATCAGGGGAGATGAAGATATTTCCGGGTGCTGTGAAGTGGCAACGGGAAGATGGAATCATGGAACGGCTATGACAGTACCGTACGCATGATGACAATAAAGTACTCCCTCCGTCTGTTTAAGATGCAAATGTAGCATGCGCGTGTTGTCCGCAAAAGAATGCGAATTAGCGTGTGGGAGGTGACTCTAGTAGCTGTCACTCGTGTTTGTTTGTCATTATGTGATAGAGACCTGTTGTACTTGTCACGGTGCTAGAGAAAATTGTGTGGTTGTGTTTGTGACGCATGTGCAATAAACAAGTAAAGAAAGCTGTTGATTCAATGCATGCACTGTAACCGGTAGTTGAATTAGGGGCATATGCGTCATGTTTCATGTCTGCTAACTTTGCCTTGGGAACGTAGATTTATATCCTTGACGGACGGAGGAAGTATCTGCCACGTAGAATGGGGAGAGATGAAAGTTGTATCTGTATCATAGATGTGTGATGATATTATATTAAGACACTTACGACGCAGAAACTATCCCACTAGACATCATGTCAAGAAACTATTATCCTCAATACAACATTTTTAGGAGTGGTCCTACATAAAAAAACTGTCCAATCCTCGTCCTTTGACCCCCTGTCATTCTCTCTCTTCTCCGATATTCTCTACACGCCTACACCTCACAAATGTGCAAGTCGTTGGCAAGCTCTTCATCCTCCGCTGCCGCGGGTGGGGCCGGCTGGACCCATGCGGTGGCCACGCAAGAGCTCGACCTCAGCAGCACTAGGCGGCCACAATTTTCTTTATAAACTGGATAGTATGTTTTAAGGACTTAACTATCGCCCGAGCGTGCAGGCAGAGAAATAATGCCCGCACAACTCTCCCCACACGCCTTCCTTATCTTCTTCCTCCACCTCGCAACTCGCACGGCCCGCCGCTCCCTATCTTCTTCCTCCAGAGCCTCCTACTCCACCCAGATCCGACTTCGGCTCCGGTGACCCGACCTCGACCCCTCCAGATCCGGCGCCAGTGCCCCCGTCCCCGTCCCCACCTCCGCCACCTCCCACCACCCCGATGCCCCGCCACCCCGCCGCCGGCGGTAGGGTCTCGCTAGAGCTCCTCGTCCGCGGCCACAGAGCTCCGGCGAGACCCTACTGCCGATGGCGACATCTTCCTTCCCCTTACCCCTCCCCTTGCGTCTCCCGCATGCGGCCTTGGAGACCTCCGGCGGATTCCGGCCATGGCTCCCCCGTCCCGACCTAACTCGGCCGCCATGACCGCCGCCAGCTCCCATAAACTGCCCGTCGACCATCCCCATAGCCGGACCTACCTGCCTCCCCCTGCTAGCCCTTCTATACCTCGCCGGAGTTGGAGAAGAAGGGGTGGCGTGGCTCACCGGAACCCTAGGCGCCGCCGTCTTCTTCGTGGGCACTGGCGTGGTCGCGGTCGAGTGCACGGTGGGTGCAGGCGGTGCCTTCTCCGGTGGCGGCGTCGAGCTTGGCCCAGCGTGCATCTTCTCTAACGTCGAGTTCATTGCCTTCTCTGGCGTCGAGCACATCAGATGGATCTCTCTTCTTCCCTGCGTGCATTGGACGGCCACGCTGGTGTGCACACCGAGCATCGGGAGAATGCGCGCTCGGAATCAAGCATTTCCGACGTTTTAATTATAGTGACAGATAAGGTTTTTGCTAATTTAACAAGATATATATTGAAGAGGATGGGAGAAACAGAGAAGCTATTTTTATATGAAGAGGCGAGTCTTCACATATATCAATCTCTGTTGGGGATGGCAATACATCATTTCTATTTGTTCTTGCACATCCTGTGCGCTCTCCTCGCTACTCAAGCCGTCACCACAAAAAAACCCATGCATGCTCTCCTCCCCCAATGACAACCATCCATGGATGATGCACTAGAGCCTAAAGGAGCGCAGGGCGGTGGCAAATTGGCAACGACAGTGGCCATCGTTGTTCTGGCCTCACATAACCAGAGCTTCCAGGAGCTCAACGTGGCTGGTTTCGCTGCTCTCCTCCTCTGTCATGCGTCTAACGAACAAATGAATGGGGCAAGCTTGCCCTGCACTATGTGAGATAAACATGCTAAGACATAGCGTTGACACTGATTTGGGTCACACACCAGTAAGGGCTAGCACGCTCGAGGTCACACATGAACTAGTTTGCAGCAAGGATATAGTAAATCAGTGAAACTGACCAGTAAGCCGGTTAGGTTGACTTGACACCCATTCTTTGTCTGGTAAACTCCTGAACACCTCCCGAGAAGAACCATCTGGGAGGGGCACGGTGAGGTTGTCCTAGGGTTGGCAAGGCCACCTAGGACGACGTCAAATCTCGTCAAGAGACGTCATAAACAACAAGGACAGACAGAGTTAGTGCAAAATAGTAGTACATGCGTTTTTTGATGATTAGAAGTTGAATTTCTCAATCATCCGTAGTCCTCTCGTTTATACAAAGGGGGTGGTGTAATCCCAATATAAATCAACTCTAGGATGCGTCCCATAAGTATGCTATGTGAAAACATGATTAAAAAAACTGAGTTGGAGTCCAACCTATCTCGAAACAGCAGGAAAACCACTTTAACTCGTTCTCAGGCCTGACAATTGCCAGGCCATTTCAGGAAACTGGCCTGGTCGGTTTGCATAGTGCTAGACCCAAATCCTTCTTTGTTTGCTTGGGCTCCAATCTTGTTGGGCTGTGGTCCTTCATCTTGATGTTAGGATCTTAGTAGTGAAGTCCATTATCCTTGTTGCCACATTTTTTTTACTGTCAACACACAGTAGTGATACCCATCACAAGTAAAAGCTATATGGGGAACTGGACGAAATTTCTTGATCTAATTCCTGATTTCATAGTTCATTTAGCACCACCTGAGCAAGTTCATTTGTTCTATGTTTGACCCATTGATTCGAAGCGTTTGGTTCATGTAATGTAATGTAAATGCATTACAGAGAGATAAGATATACCATTTACAACTGTGCCCGGGGTGTAACACCCTAAAATTTGGTATGATTTTAAAATAGGTGAATAAGATTTATTATGTAATTTTGTGAGCATACAAACTTAGAATAATAATAATTTTTATTAATTTAAAATCAAATATAAGGGTAGAAACATGATTGAGCATTCATGCTGCTGCATAATATTTTGTATTGTGTGCACTTTTTGAAAATACAAAAGAGAAATACAAAATCTATTTGAAATTCCTTTGAAAAATTGGAAAAAGAAAAAGAAAACATTTTCCATTCCTTTCCCTGGCTTTTGGCCCATCGGCCCAGCCGACCATGATACATCCGGCCCAGGTGGGGTTGGCCGAGGCCCAATAAATTAAGGTTGCCCGGACCCCAACAGTTCTTATGCACACCCACTCAGGGAAAGGCCCAATGTCCCTAAAAGACTAGTCCGATAGGGGAAGGGTGGCTCTCTCTTTTAAGGTGGCTTCCTCCTCCCAAGCTAAGCAAGGTGGGATTATTCAGAGGCTCACACGGTCGCTGCCCGACTACAACTAGGCCACTTGGCCTTTTTTTGTTGCGTCTTTGCCAACAGGTAATAGTGGAGGATGTCCTCATCATTCCCACCTCCTTAAACAAGGGCCCAGCTCTGATACCAAATGATACATCCAGCCCAGGTGGGGTTGGCCGAGGCACAATAAATTAAGGTTGCCCGGACCCCAACAGTTCTTATGCACACCACTTAGGGAAAGGCCCAATGTCCCTAAAAGACTAGTCCGATAGGGGAATGGTGGCTCTCTCTTTTAAGGTGGCTTCCTCTTCCCAAGCTAAGCAAGGTGGGATTATTCAGAGGCTCACACGGTCGCTGCCCGACTACAACTAGGCCACTTGGCCTTTTTTTGTTGCGTCTTTGGCAACGGGTAATAGTGGAGGATGTCCTCATCAGACCGCTTCCTTCCCCGCCTCCTTTTGGCCCGCTCGGCTTTCCTGAGCCGAGGTCAACGCGGCCCGTTTCCCCCGCCTGCTCTGGGCCGAGCCGCCGCAGGCTCAGCGCGCGCGCGTCGGCGTTCGCCTGCCTGTCGCTGACGCCGCGGGTCCACAAGTCAGGGCCGCCTCCCTCCTCCGGCAATGACGCCTTCCAAATACATCACTAATCGAATCCCCTCCCTCAATCTCCTCTTTCCTTAGTTGGAGCACCTCTAGGCTATTTAAGCCGAGCTCGCGCACCCCTCTGCTTCATATTGCTCTGCAAATCGTAGTCACCGTCGTCCCGAGGCGGCTACATCCGAGACGCAGCCCTAGCCGCCCGCCATTTCAAGCAGCGGTTCGCTCCGAGAGTTTTCTCGGCTTCACTTTTGCCCTAGGTGAGCTCGCCACGTCCCGTTCTTCCTCCCCGTGCTTTCCTTTTGCTGAGTGATGCCCGGAAGCGAGGTATGGCGTTTTCCGATCATGGCGCCGCCGTGTTTGCTCGCTGCCGGCGGTCATTCCCCTCCGTCGCAGTCAGCAGTGATCGTGGGCCGTCCGATCTCGGATCGACCGTCCAGATTAGAAGATATCGTTTCGCCTGTGAATTTTGCTAAAGAGTCCCTGCAGTTTTGCGTTTTATAACCCATAGTCCAAAACGTATTCTGAAAATACGCTTTCTCTTTCCGAAAACGTAGATTCGTTTTAATAAGTTCAAAAATACATTTTCACTTATTTATAGGTTTGCCACTGATTTTGTTTTAGTCATAAAATCTTCATTTTAACTCCGATTTGACCCGTTCAAATTGCGTTAGGTTCGTATTCACAAGCTCTACATGTTAGTGATACTGTTCAGTAGGTTTGTAATATTTATTTTCAAGTTTGAATTAAAGTAATTATTTTTCTATAGGAAATCTTAGTAAATTCATAACTTCGTCGTTTTAGCTCCATTTTTCGTGATCTTCGCGTCTGTGTGATCCTAGCAAGTTGTAGATTCGTTTTAAAGACTTTTTATCTTATTTTATTACTATTGGTGTACTGTTCTCATTATAGTCTTGTTTGTTTTTGCATGATTGTTTTTGGATGAATGTGGTTGCCATTGTTGACTGAGTATAGACGGTGAGCAATTCGTTGGAGACCAAGAGTTTTTCTCCGAGCAAGATCTTCAGAACCAGTTTGAGCAAGGAAAGTATAGCATGGGATTGTCCTTGTTGTCCTATTCACAATAAGCAAATATAATCATTATGCATATATTCCCTTGATAAGGATGACTTAGTTTTGATCTCATACTTTGACACCTATTATATTGCATTGAGTAGCATTGCTAGTTCTTAACATGAACTATGATCATGTAATTTGACTAATGGAATATGCAATAAACATTAAAAGATGACTTTTTAGTAATATGATAAAAGGGGGCTAGAGCATTAGGCTATTTTATAGTGCTCTAGTTTCTCTCCTTAAGGACTTATCTGTAAGCGAACATCCAAGATTTACAGTACAACTGTGAGGACTATATGGCTCTGGCTTTAGTCATATAGAAGGACCTTTTCTAGCTTGTTAGTGGTAACCTTTTTGGCGGAAGAATGGCTTGACGAATCGGGTATAGTGCGACCTCTGTCCTTATGTGTATAGGCTGCGTGTCATTGTGCCATTTGGAAGGGGGGCTCTACATCTGTTTGCCGAGTGAATCTAATGGCCCTAACTTATTAGACGAACCTTCAAAAGACTTCATATAACAGCCGTGCTCATGGTCACGAGTGGCCTTGGACCCTTATGAAATAGTGGATCATTAATAATAAATATGTTTTTGCTATTCGTTACTCATTTTACATGGATCATATGTTTATTGTTTAGATTGAGACATCTTGATGCTATTGATATGCTAAAATTATGCCAACTAAAAGCTACATATTGATAAACCAATGTCATGCCTTTGAGCCTCATGAACCCCATGTTTCACTTGTTGAGTACGAGATGTACTTACGCTTGTTTATTTTTCTTACTTGGATAAAAATCCCGAATGGGTAACAGATGGTGCAAATAGTGACTACTACTCCTACTTCGCTGAAGATTACTAGACTTGCAGTCAACCAGTCAATGTGCCTGTGCTTGGAGCTACCACGAGAGATTTATCTTTTTACTTTCCGCTACATGTGTGCAAAGACTATATGTTAATAATCGTGATGTAATAACATTTGTGATGATGCTTCCTTTACAATTTGTTGGCTTATGTGTGATTGATCTCTGGGCGCACATAAGAGTATGCATTTCATTTGGTCTTCAAATGGGTGTGACAAATTGGTATCAAAGCTTTTGTTGACTGTAGGACACAAGCCTAGCTAGAAATGGTCGATTTAGTATCTTCTTGTTCACTATTTTTATGCTTATTATCTTGCTCTTGTTATTTGATAAATTTTTATGCTTCTTAAGTCTCATTCTATTACGAAATTTTGCCTCTATTGTAACTACGTCTAAAACTCTGTAGATGGTGCGTGCCCACAAGACTGCCCGCATCACCACTGGAGGCCACTACCCACCTCGTGCCTTGCTTGCACTAGAAGAGCCACAAGAAGAAGCACCCCAGGAACAGGAGCAGGCCCCTGAAGCACCCATCCAAGCGCTAGCACCTTTTCAGGAAGAACCTGAGCCTGAAGAAGATCCTGAGATCATTGAGATTGAAGATGATGAAGAGGAGGAAGCTAATGGAGGAGAGCAACCCCCGTCTCCACCACATGATGAAGCTGCTGATGATGTGACACCTCCTCCAATGGGGTGGACTGTGAGGATCTACCACAAGGCTAGGGGAGACTCTGTCTCTCACCATCGACTGGTGGGAATGCTCGCTGCCTACTTCGCTGATTGGCACCCAGCTGTAGAGTATGTCTGCTCGGAGTAAACGCATCCGCTGGAGGACACCTACTGGAAGGCAAGAGCAAGTATTTTTCCTAAGGATGAGGAAAAGGGGCATACCAGCTGGACAGGATGTATTCTCACGTGGGTCGTCGAGCTACCATGGAGGCTAGCATTGAAGATGCCGCCTTTGAAGCATGTATGAGCCTCCGCTACCTTCGCTTTGACAGCATGAAGCATGATGTTCACCGTTACTTCCCTCGTGCACACCCCGACCTTGGATGGGCCATGATGGACCTAGTGCAGTTGGAACCACTTCCTCGGGTGATGGTGAACCTTGTCTATGATATGATGGAGAGGAAGCTGCAGTTAGAGGAGATGGTGAAGGCACAGGGGAAGACCATCAAGAGATGCCAGGCGACGATTCATGAACTCAGGGCAAACCAAGGCATGGCCAAAATTTATGAGACATTAGAGCATGAGCCCCGTCCTTAGAAAATAGGAGTCCTTTATGTAATAAGAATGTTCTTAGTAACGTCAGTTGAGTCTTCGAGTCTGTCGTGTGGTTTGAACTTTGGTGTGATAGTTTCTTTTTCATTATGTTTATGTGTGAGTTGGATTTTGTTATGAGTGTTGGGGCTTGTAGGCATGTCTACAAGTTTCATTTCTAAGAACGATAAGTTTAATAGTCAAGGAAATAATAGTTGGGTTTGGTATCTTCATGTTTCTGCCCTTGCTGTTTTCTAGAGCGGTCTGTAATGTTTCTGCTATGGTTCAAAAACGGTTCGTGAAACATTTATGAAATTTTTATGAGAGAAACTAGACTTAAGCACCTTTCAAATTCCACTGGAATCACCTTTTTATCTGATCTGGTTCGAGAGATATAACTGTTATAAGTTAAAGTTTCTGCACAGTCTGGAATCTAGAACAGTTTTTGTTGCGCCTTATTTTTCATTAACTTAACGACAGAATCTGATCTTGGGGTCTAAATAAAAGTTGTGGATAACTTGATAAGATTTCCAATCATATAAAGCATGCTTCTATTGGACTTCTGTAGCTCAAGAAATGATTGATTTACTGAACTGTTAATATTGATACTCGCCTAGAAAACTTTCAGATCTCATTCTTTATCTTATAAGTGGTTGATAATTTGGAAATCTCAAAGTTTGCATTTTTATGGATGGCAGATGGCCGGAAGAGGAAGAGGCAGGGGTCATGGAGGTGTTCCCCCAAATCCACCACCACCACCGCCACCAACTATTGAGCAACTATTGGCAGTGCAGACACAGCTTATGCAACAACTGGTACAGAACCAACAGAATTAGCCAGTTACTGGGGCACCCCCACATGATAAGCGTGGTGAATTTTTGAAGGGTCATCCCCCAATGTTCACACATGCCGCAGATCCATTGGAAGCCGATGATTAGCTTCGTGCCGTGGAAAAGCAGCTCAACATTGCACAATGTGATGACCGACAGAAAGTGTTGTTTGCTTCTAGACAACTCCAGGGAGAGGTTCAGGATTGGTGGGAATTGTATGAGTATGGTCGCCCCGCCAATGCTCCTGCGGTCAATGGACAGAAGTTTAGAGAGAGCTTCAGGGCTTACCATATACCAGAAGGGATGATAGAGCTTAAGGAAGAGGAATTCAGGAGCTTGACCCAATGGTCATTGTCTATAGCTGAGTATCGTGACAAGTTTGCTCAGTGGTCACGATATGCTCCAAATGAGGTGGCTAATGATAGTGATAAGCAGCGCCGCTTCCTGAAGGGATTGTATGATGGTCTACAGTTGCAGCTGATGTCCAATACCTATCCCAATTTTCAGACGCTTGTGAACCGTGCTATTGTGGTGGATAACAAGCGCAAGGAGATGGATGCCAAGAGGAAAAGGCTTCAAGGACAGGCCTCCGGTAGCAACACTCGTCAGCGTACAGGTTTCCAGCAAGGTAATCAACAGAGGCATCCACTTGGTCAGTGGAATCATGGTCAGTTCCCTTTCCGCAATCAGTTTCCGCAACATCTCCCATTCCAGCCGCAGAATGGCAACCCACGCCCTCAGCAGCAGAGTGGGAATCAGACTTAGCGTCAGGGCCCTTCCAACAATACTCCCATGAAGACTAGTGTTCCCAATACCCCCAACAG
Source organism: Saccharum spontaneum (assembly GCA_022457205.1). Classification (NCBI taxonomy): domain Eukaryota; kingdom Viridiplantae; phylum Streptophyta; class Magnoliopsida; order Poales; family Poaceae; genus Saccharum; species Saccharum spontaneum. Next base: position 28,827,365 of record CM039609.1, on the reverse strand, counting down.
GTGTTTTCGATGTGGGAAAGAGGGTCATTTGTCTTACAATTGCCCTGAGAAGCCCAACCAGCAGACTCCCTAGATGCAGAGCAGTCACCAGAAGCCTGCGCCTAACACTGGAAGGGTGAACCACTTGTCTCAAGAAACAGCAGTGGAGGAACCAGAAGTTATGCTTGGTACGTTCGATGTCCATTCCACTCCTGCCACTGTTCTTTTTGATTCTGGAGCATCATATTCTTTCATATCACAAGCATTTGTTAGAACACATAGAATTCATTTGTGTGCCATGAAGAACTCTATATTAGTAAACTCACCTGGTGGAAGCATGCCAGCATCTTATCGTTGTCTCCCGATTAGTCTCATTTTAAGGGGGGTAGAGTTTAAGGTGAGCCCTATAGTATTGAGAACAGCTGGGATTGACCTCATATTGGGAATGGATTGGATGATGCAACAACAAGCAGAGATCCAGTGCAAGGAGAAATCAGTAGTGCTGACAACACCGAAGGGAGAAAGAATCAGGGTTGAGGTGAAAGTGCAGAAACAACAGACTGCTACAGTGAACCAGCTTAATGATGGTGCCAACAAGGAGGACCCGGTTTTGGAGGAGTTCCCCGATGTGTTTCCTGAGGAATTGCCAGGTATGCCACCAGACCGTGACATTGAATTTATTATTGAATTATTACCTGGAACTGCACCCATAGCTAAGCGTCCATATAGAATGGAAGTAGATGAATTAGAGGAACTTAAGAAACAAATTAAGGAGTTTCATTCGTCCTAGTTCTTCACCTTGGGGAGCACCAGTGATTTTTGTAGACAAAAAAGATGGCACTCAGAGGATGTGTGTAGATTATCGGTCTCTCAATGAGGTTACTATCAAGAATAAGTACCCGTTGCCTAGAATCGATGACTTGTTTGATCAGTTGAGAGGTGCTTGTGTATTCTCCAAGATTGATCTTCGTTCTGGTTATCACCAGTTGAAGATTCGCGCTAGTGATATACCAAAGACAAATTTTACCACACGGTATGGTTTATATGAGTATACAGTGATTTCTTTTGGTCTGACTAATGCCCCTGCATACTTTATGTACTTGATGAATAAGGTGTTCATGGAATATCTGGACAAGTTTGTAGTGGTATTCATTGATGATATCCTAGTATTCTCCAAGACTGAGGAGAAACATGCTGAACATTTGAGGTTGGTCTTGCAAAAGCTTAGAGAACACCAGTTATAAGCCAAGCGGAGTAAATGTGAGTTTTGGTTGAAGGAAGTTTCCTTTCTTGGCCATGTTGTCTCGAATGGAGGAATATCAGTAGATCCTAGCAAAGTGAGGGATGTGTTGAACTGGAAGCCACCAACCAATGTGAGTGAGATCCATAGTTTCTTAGGATTAGCTGGCTATTACAGGAGATTCATAGAGGGATTCTCTAAGCTTGCGAAGCCAATGACTGCACTGTTGGAGAAGAATGCCAAGTTTGTGTGGTCTGAGAAGTGTCAGGCTAATTTTGAGGATTTGAAGAAAAGATTGACCACTGCACCTGTATTAATCTTGCCAGATCTGAGTAAAAACTTCTCTATCTACTGTGATGCATCTCGTTTGGGTTTGGGATGTGCTCTTATGTAAGAAGGTAGAGTTGTGGCATATGCATCGAGACAGTTGAGAAAGCATGAATTAAATTATCCTACTCATGACCTGGAATTAGCTGCAGTGGTTCATGCACTAAAGATATGGAGACATTATTTGATTGGACATAAGAGTGATATATGCACTGATCACAAGAGTCTGAAGTATATCTTCACTCAATTAGATCTGAACTTGAGGCAGCGTAGATGGTTGAAGTTGATAAAGGTCTATGATCTGGAGGTGCATTATCACCCAGGAAAGGCCAACGTCGTTGTTGATGCTCTTAGTTGGAAATGCTACGCTAATGAGGTCCAAATAATGCCTATGCCAAGAGAGTTGTGTGCTGAATGTGAGCATATGAACTTAGGGTTTACCACCAATGCAGTAGAATTGGTACTAGAACCTACTCTGGAGCAAGAAATATGTAAGAGTCAGTTGGAAGATGAAAAGTTGAGAGAGATAGCGGAGAATATAGCGAAGGGCAAATCACTAGGATTCCGTAAGGATGATAATGGTACGCTATGGTTTGGAAAAATGCTGTGTGTGCCTGAGGATAGGACTATAAGAGAGGCAATTCTGCGTGAAGCTCATGAGTCAGCTTATTCCATACATCCTGGGAGTACTAAGATGTATCTGGACCTGAAAGAGAAATATTGGTGGTATGGTTTAAAAAGAGATGTTGCTGAGTATGTTGTTTTGTGTGACACTTGTCAAAGGGTGAAAGCTGAACATCAGAGGCCTACAGGATTGTTACAGCCTATGCAGATACCCGAATGGAAATGGGAAGAAGTTGGTATGGATTTCATAGTTGAGTTGCCACATACTCAGAGAGGGTACGATTTGATTTGGGTAATAGTAGATCGTCTAACAAAGGTTGCCCATTTTCTGCCAGCTAAGACTACATATAGCAGTGCAAAGTTGGCTGAATTGTATATGGAAAGAATAGTGAGTCTACATGGAGTTCCTAAGAAAATTGTGTCTGATCGGGGTACTCAGTTTACATCTCATTATTGGCAAAAGATACATGAATCACTAGGAATCAAGCTGAACTTTAGTATAGCCTACCATCTGCAGACAGATGGACAGACGGAGAGAATTAATCAGATATTGGAAGATATGTTGAGAGCTTGTACATTACAATACGGTACTAGTTGGGATAAGAGTTTGCCATACGTGGAGTTCTCTTATAACAATAGTTATCAGAAGAGTCTTCAGATGGAATCGTTTGAGGCTCTGTATGGACGAAAATATAGAACCCCGTTATTCTGGAACCAGATAGGGGAAAGTCAAGTGTTTGGGCCTGATGTACTCAAGGATGCTGAAAAGAAAGTAATGATGATTAGAGATAATCTAAAAATAGCTCAATTCCGACAGAAAAGTTATGCTGATACTCGGAGGAGAGAGTTGACTTTTGAAGTAGGAGATTATGTCTATTTGAAAGTATCACCAATGAGGAGTGTGAAAAGGTTCAACATGAAGGGAAAATTGGCACCAAGGTATATTGGGCCTTTCAAGATCATAGAGAGATGTGGTGAGGTGGCGTACCAGTTGGAACTACCTGAGAGTTTGGCAGGTGTACATGATGTGTTTTATGTGTCTCAACTTAAAAAATGTTTGCGAGTATCAGAGGAGCAGACTCCGTTAGAGGAGCTCACTGTTAAAGAGGATCTTGCATATGAAGAGTTTCCAGTCAAAATTTTAGAGACTGGTGAAAGGGTTACAAGGAGTAAGGTTATAAAGATTTGTAAGGTTCAGTGGAATCCATATACTGCAGATGAGTCCACCTGGGAAAGAGAAGAGGATCTAAGGAAAACATACCCGCAACTGTTAGAGTAAGCACCAGCCGAATCTCGAGACGAGATTCATCTTAAGGGGGGTAGAATTGTAACACCCTAAAATTAGGTATGATTTTAAAATAGGTGAATAAGATTTATTATGCAATTTTGTGAGCATACAAACTTAGAATAATAATAATTTTTATTAATTTAAAATCAAATATAAGGGTAGAAATATGATTGAGCATTCATGCTGCTGCATAATATTTTGTATTGTGTGCACTTTTTGAAAATACAAAAGAGAAATACAAAATCTATTTGAAATTCCTTTGAAAAATTGGAAAAAGAAAAAGAAAACATTTTCCATTCCTTTCCCTGGCTTTTGGCCCATCGGCCCAGCCGACCGCTTCCTTCCCCGCCTCCTTTTGGCCCACTCGGCTTTCCCGAGCTGAGGTCAACGCGGCCCGTTTCCCCCGCCCGCTCTGGGCCTAGCTGCCGCAGGTCCAGCGCGCGCGCACCAGCGTCCGCCTGCCTGTCGCTGACATCGTGGGTCCACATGTCAGGGCCCCCTCCCTCCTCAAGCCATCGGCAACGGCGCCTTCCAAATACATCACCGATCGAATCCCCTCCCTCAATCTCTTCTTTCCTTAGTTGGAGCACCTCTGGGCTATTTAAGCCGAGCTCGCGCACCCCTCCGCTCCATATTGCTCTGCAAATCATAGTCACCATTGTCCCGAGGCGGCTACATCTGAGACGCAGCCCTAGCCGCCCGCCATTTGAAGCCGCGGTTTGCTCTGGGACTTTTCTCGGCTTCACTTTTGCCCTAGGTGAGCTCGCCATGTCCCGTTCTTCCTTCCCGTGCTTTCCGTTTGCTGAATGATGCCTGGAAGCGAGGTATGGAGTTTTTCGATCATGGCATCGCTGTTGACGGTCCTTAAGTACCAAATATAGTTATCAAATAAATAAAGAAAAGGATCCAAATGCAACCAACACCTAGACTTAGGGTTTTATATGACAGAATTCCACGAGTTTTGGTGTTTGTCTGTTTCTGCAGGGGGTTATCAGAAAATACGGAGGAAAGGCCCACACGTCGGGTTTACATAGAGATAATAACGTGTTCACCGATTTTCTATCATCTAGAAGACTCCAGAAACCACGAGATCGAACGGGAGGCCGAACGGGCCCGGAGGCAGGGCGCCCGCCCTGCTCCCTAGGGCGGCCGCCCTAGCCTGAGAGCCAATCAGGCTCCGTCTCGCGGATTATGCTCCACCGACCTAAAGGATCAAGGAAAACCGTGCGATTAATGTCGGTTTGATCCGACGGCCCACGTTCACTTGAGGGGGCTATATAAGCAGGACCCCTGGCCCCTGGAGGAGGCACTCCCTCATTCTCAATTCTTCAAACCCTAATCTCAGGAGGAGAGTCTCTGATCAAGCCCTAGAGCCACCACATCAACTAGATCTCTAGTATAGCATAGCTACATAGGATTAGAACTAGAAGGAGTCAATCTTCGATTGGTTTCCGGATCTGTCAAGAGGATTCTTGGTAATTCCTTTACTGTTCTTCATTGTTCATCTTTGTTCTTCAATATTATGAATACAACTTTGTTCTATTTCAATATATTGATTATGACTATGCTCTACTTGTTTATGTTTGCGATTATATTGTTCTTAGTTTATTGTAGTTATACGCTTGGCTTAGTTAGATTGGAATTATATACATGTTTAGGATCGTATAGTGTTTATCCATCGGATCCATGGGTAAATGATGAATATTGTGTAGGCGTGGTGCTTAGACCATATTTATCTGCGATTGCACCTTATATGCCGGATCGTGGGGTGGTCCGCGATGGTGACAGCTTCGTTGGTTCTTATATAGTCCCCCTCCCATGTGTAAGGCAGGCAGAGCAACATTATCGGGGGAGTGATTGCTATGTTTCTCATCTTCCTTGATAATATCACTATGCATGGGCGTAGTCCTTTCTCGCAATGATTGCCAAGTGTACTTGCACTAACTATGATATGCTAGACTTTATAGTTAAGAATAACTTAGGAAATATCCTTGTAGTTCGTCCTAATACCATGCTAATGACTTGCTAGAATATCTGTTGAGGTGCTTATCATTATTATATGTGGCTAGCTGATCAGATTAATTATCTGTGTCACCATTCATACTTTATCTATATTTTATGTGACACTTACCCCTGTATGCAAGAGATAGATGAATGCTCTCACTTATACATGCAATGATTGATACTCATTCCTATATTCCATTCCATAATGAACATTGATGTTAGTAATCCCTTCCCAGTGGTAAAAATATAAATAACGATACCTGGAATACTTCCCGGTTAAAATGCTACATCGGTATTAATCTGTGCGCTTGCAGATCTTATTTATTATTTATTTAGAAGAACAGTTGCATATTTCAATACCGCGTCTCTCATGTCATGCTGGGGATGACAACTTGGCTTAAGTGGCATGAGGGATAGGTTCGGCATTTTTGGCGCCGTTATCAGAATTAGAAAACTAAGTCTACTTTTGGTAATGACGTTAAGAATGCCCAACAAGCATTTTTGGCGCCGTTGCCGGGGAAGGTTGATTTACTAACAAGGAATGAATACGGAATTTGAGTCATCATTCGCATCATTAAGTGATTGAGATCATCAATTCTCCCATACAGATTTACCCCTGTATTTTTCCATTCTTATTGTTTTGCAGGGTGATGTATGAATAAAGGACATCTTCCAAAAATTTTTGTTGACAACCCCGAAGCATTAATCAGAGGGGCAAGAGCCAAGCTCAAGAAGTCAACACTTCGACGCAACACTTCATCCAATCCAGAAGACCGCCGAAGTTTCATCCGGAATTTGTCAACAGAGTTCGCAGCCATGGCGAACAAGACGATCCGCGAGTTCTCAGCTCCCACTACGGACAACATCCGCACTGGACCTGCCGCGGACATCGACAAGAACTTTGAGCTCAAGCCAGGGCTCATCAACATGGTACAAGCCAACCAGTTTTGTGGGAAGCCGCACGAAGATGCAAGTGCTCATCTCCAACACTTTCTAGAGATTTGCAGCACATTCACTATATTAGATGTTCCCAGAGACGCCATACTACTTCGCCTTTTCCCATTCTCACTATTGGGGAGAGCGAAGCAGTGCTTCTACGCGACGAAGGATAAGAACACTACGTGGGCACTCTGCTCTACGAACTTTCTGGCTAAGTTCTTTTCCATGGGCAAGACCAATGCTCTCCATGGGAAGATTACAAGTTTTCAGCAACAACATGATGAATCCGTTCCAGAAGCATGGGAGCGCTTTCAAGATTACATCCTAGAATGTCCCCATCATAGAATGGAGAGCTGGCTACTTATGCAGACTTTCTATCATGGGCTCATCACTAGTGCTCGTGAGACCATGGATGCTGCAGCTGGAGGCGCATTTCTATCACTCACCATACCACAAGCTACAGCCCTTGTGGAGAAAATGGCGTCCAACCAAGGTTGGAACGAAGAGAGGATCCAAACACGCAAGAAGGGTGGAGGTATGCACCAGCTCAAGGAGGTAGACATGCTGTCTGCAAAGTTAGACCTACTCATGAAAAAGCTCGATGACAAAGCTGGAGACAAAAGAGAAGTCATGAACGTCTACGACTCTCACATGACTTGTGAGGAATGTGGAGACACTGGACACTCAGGCAATCACTGCCTTGAGATGCTTGAGGATGCAAGGTACATCAACAACAACAACAACTACAACCGTCATCAACAAAATCAAGGTTGGAATCAACAGAGGCCTAACTACTCAGGTAACTACTCAGGTAATTATCAAGGTAATAACTCTTACAACAACAATAATAATTTTCCACCCCTGAGAGAGTTAGTGTCTAATCAAGGAAAGCTAATGGATAACTTGCCTAAGAAATTGGCATCCAATGATAAAATACTAGAAAACATAAATAATAGAATGGATAATTTCTCTACTGCCATCAAAAACCAAATTAGCTTTAATAAAATGATTGAATCTCAGTTAAATCAAATAGCTGCTGCTGTTCCTGCTACTAACCCCGGTATACCATCACAACCGGAAGGATTAGAATCTGGAAATCTTGTAGACATGTTTGATGCAGGTAACTATTGGAGTAATCCCGCTGTCGGAGTACATAATGACCTTCTGCCAGTCAAGAGAGGCGATCCAGGACGCCCCGTCATCCCGATCTCCATCGGCATGGTGGACTTCCCAGAAGCACTCTGTGACTTTGGCTCCAGCGTCAACATTATGCCCAGGGTACTCTATGAAAAATTCTTTACATATCCTTTATCAGAAACAACTATGTGTTTGCAGCTTCCAGATCGGACACTAAGCTTTCCTAAAGGAATATTAAAGAACATGTGTGTCCGAGTTGGTACCTCGTATGCTCCAGCTGATTTCGTGGTGATAGAGACCGGGTCCGATGAGAGGTCACCAGTTATTATGGGAAGGCCATTCCTGAACACCTCGGGAGCTGTCATCTACGCCAGCGCTGCGAAGATCAACTTCAACATCAAGGGGAGGAAGGAGACGTTTTCCTTCAAGAACAAGATTACACAAATCCCAGAGCAACCCCAACATGAACCAAGGAAGAGGACCAACAGGAGGAACAAGCAGAACAAGAACAACCAAGGATGGACCGAATCAGCTAAGATGGTCACTGCAGTTCAAGGAGGTCAAGACCGACAACTCAAGTCGCCCTTCCTGAACAAGAAGGACGACCCAGGTATGCCAAGCATTGAGTGCTCAATCAATGGATACTCCTTTCAGAAGGCGCTCTGCGACACTGGATCAGGCGTCAACATAATGGCCACAGTCACCTATCAGCTCTTGTACGGGACCATGCCCTTAAAACCAACATACACTCAGCTCCAGATGGCAGATCATACATCCCGAAAGGTCGAAGGTATAGTAACCGATGTCCCTGTTAAAATTAACGATCATTTTGTCCATACAGACTTTCAGGTCATTAACATGGGAGACGACGAGAACGATCCACCCATCATCCTAGGAAGACCGTTCCTAGGCACCGTCAAAGCAATCATCTACATTGGAACCGGAGAAGTCCATATGCATTTCCCCTCTGAGAAGGAACGCCGCTACTTTAATGACCCTAACTATATAGTTGAAGATTCTAAGCAGGTCAGGACAAGAAGAAGGCGACGTAACCGTAACCAAAGGAGGCAAATCATCAAGGACGTATGGGCAGACTATGAAGGAGAGGTCATAAGGCCCGAGGATACACAACAGGAGACCGAAGCACCAAGTCGGGTATGGAAAGAGAAGACAGTTACACAAGAAGAGGAGGCGCTGCCGGAACCACCGTCTACGCCACCCAAATCCCAGGACAACTAAGAAGAAAAGAAGTCCTGTTCGGAGGACTTAAAAACACCGAACGCCGTGCCAAGAGGTAAACTTGGTAGTTATCATTTTCCCTTTAATTATTGCTCAGTTAATCATGTTCATTCTGTCTAAAAAAAAGTTAAAAACAGTAAGCCCCATGTGAGTATGCGAGTGGCATAAAATCCATAAGTACATTCACTGTGGTGGCATAAAAAAAATAATATATATTTTTTCTGTTCTATAAAAATGAAAATAAAAATAGAGAGTGACATTTATCAAGGAAGCTCAAACATGATAAAGGCTAGATATTTATGCTAACGCTTAATCAAGTTCCACGAAGCTTTGTTGTCTATTTGAGCTCCACAGAATTCAGGAAGACTAGCAGATGGAGGATATCCTAATCGTTGTCAGGGTGCTGCCGACATTCAAATACACCTATGCACCTGCTAGCAACATCAGAAGAAATTACGTCAAGATCCAGCTTGGGGGAGAGCACCCCCATTTATCCCGATAAGTATTTTTATCTACATTTATACCTATGCTTTATTAAAATAAAAAGATGCATAATCATGAAAACCCAAATAAATATTTTGTGTTTATATATATTTGCTTAGTTTAATAAATAAATAAAGTAGCTATGCTAAACTGAATCTTGAAAATAAAACTCTTGCATGGATATGATGAATAGTTGCTCTGCCTAATTTTCAAATTTGTTCTCTCTCTAGTTTAGACATAACTATTATAATTTAAAACTGGCTCTAAACCTGAACTAGTGGGGAGAGAACTTGATCTGAAGTCTAAGTTGTTAGCGGATATGATATGGGAAGGTTGAGCTGCTGTTTATCTGTTCCTAGAGATGCTAGAATTCTGGAGAATTTTATCTTTGAAAATCTTTAAAATGTTGCATGATGAGTTCCTGTATAATGAGAGTTTAAATTCCTACCACAGCCATATATACATGCTTGTTAGATTAAGAGCCGCACTTTTACTACTTACTGCTTATGGGCATTGAGTGTGGTCAAGCTATGTAGACCCTTAGGAACTTGTCATGTGGTTAAAATCAAGATTCACTTGCACGTCCACTCATACATGCTGCTTCTACTCCGGAAGTACGCATCCACATATATCCACTCATTTCCATCTCCAGATTCACCCAAAATTATTCTACTCCTGACCCGAGAGAGAATAGCCAAAAACATTATCCCATTCCTGTTATTCCCTGTGAAGTTAATGCTCAAGTCATTTCTACTACCACTTGCTATATTTTCAAAAGAGGGAAATTGCTCTAAAAAAAATATAAAAACGAGGAAATAAAAAGGAGCAAGTGCTCGAAACCTCGAAGAAAGAAAAAGTGAGATGAGAGGTAAAAATGGACAAGTGTCCGACAGTAGAATTAGGGGTACAAGATACCCACCTGAGAGGAAAAAAAAAGAAAAAAAATATAGAGCATCTCATTCCCCTCAAAAGTTTTAAAAAGCAAGAAAGGTATGTATTCCCTCAAAAAGAGCATTAGACTTTTGTTATCACCATACACCACTCATTCACCACACATGCACATCTTGATTTGACTTATTGACTTGTTTCTCTGGATCCAGGGTTTGACTATGCAATAAATGTTCTATGAGTATGTATACTGTATCTCCCACCTATGAGCTCTAGATATCAAAGCCTTATTAGAGTAGGGTGAGAGAGAAGGCAATGTCACTATGCCTTATACCATAAATACCACATACTTTGAGAGAGAAGGCATATACCATTACTGCCTTGGTAAGGATCCAGAAATACCACAAAAGAGAGACCCGAGAAAGTCATATAAGGAATCTCTGAGTTTTATTTGAAAAATTTGCAAAAACTCCAGAGCTATAGCTGATCAAGAATAAGAGACATGGCGTTTGACTAGACCGTTCTATCTTTTAACCACTCAAGATGCAGGTGACGGTTGCAAGCCCCATGGTGAAAGGTAAAATGAGTAAGTTTTAAGTCTTGATAGTTTACTCTAACTTAGGGATGAGACCTTATTTGAAAACATATGTACCGTCAATGTTCAAAGGCGTTGCAGCAACTTCTGATCCATAATGAGTCTATCCTTGCTTAGGGACGAGCAAGAGGTAAGCTTGGGGGAGTTTGTTGACGGTCCTTAAGTACCAAATATAGTTATCAAATAAATAAAGAAAAGGATCCAAATGCAACCAACACCTAGACTTAGGGTTTTATGTGACAGAATTCCACGAGTTTTGGTGTTTGTCTGTTTCTGCAGGGGGTTATCAGAAAATACGGAGGAAAGGCCCACACGTCGGGTTTACATAGAGATAATAACGTGTTTACCGATTTTCTATCATCTAGAAGACTCCAGAAGCCACAAGATCGAACGGGAGGCCGAACGGGCCCGGAGGTAGGGCGCCCGCCCTGCTCCCTAGGGCGGCCGCCCTGGCCTGAGAGCCAATCAGGCTCCGTCTCGCGGATTATGCTCCACCGACCTAAAGGATCAAGGAAAACCGTGCGATTAATGTCGGTTTGATCCGACGGCCCACGTTCACTTGAGGGGGCTATATAAGCAGGACCCCTGGCCCCTGGAGGAGGCACTCCCTCATTCTCAATTCTTCAAACCCTAATCTCAGGAGGAGAGTCTCTGATCAAGCCCTAGAGCCACCACATCAACTAGATCTCTAGTATAGCATAGCTACATAGGATTAGAACTAGAAGGAGTCAATCTTTGATTGGTTTCCGGATCTGTCAAGAGGATTCTTGGTAATTCCTTTACTGTTCTTCATTGTTCATCTTTATTCTTCAATATTATGAATACAACTTTGTTCTATTTCAATATATTGATTATGACTATGCTCTACTTGTTTATGTTTGCGATTATATTGTTCTTAGTTTATCGTAGTTATACGCTTGGCTTAGTTAGATTGGAATTATATACATGTTTAGGATCGTATAGCGTTTATCCATCGGATCCATGGGTAAATGATGAATATTGTGTAGGCGTGGTGCTTAGACCATATTTATCTGCGATTGCACCTTATATGCCGGATCGTGGGGTGGTCCGTGATGGTGACAGCTTCGTTGGTTCTTATATAGTCCCCCTCCCATGTGTAAGGCAGGCAGAGCAACATTATCGGGGGAGTGATTGCTATGTTTCTCATCTTCCTTGATAATATCACTATGCATGGGCGTAGTCCTTTCTCGCAATGATTGCCAAGTGTACTTGCACTAACTATGATATGCTAGACTTTATAGTTAAGAATAACTTAGGAAATATCCTTGTAGTTCGTCCTAATACCATGCTAATGACTTGCTAGAATATCTGTTGAGGTGCTTATCATTATTATATGTGGCTAGCTGATCAGATTAATTATCTTTATCACCATTCATACTTTATCTATATTTTATGTGACACTTACCCCTGTATGCAAGAGATAGATGAATGCTCTCACTTATACATGCAATGATTGATACTCATTCCTATATTCCATTCCATAATCAACATTGATGTTAGTAATCCCTTCCCAGTGGTAAAAATATAAATAACGATACCTGGAATACTTCCCGGTTAAAATGCTACATCGGTATTAATCTGTGAGCTTGCAGATCTTATTTATTATTTATTTAGAAGAGCAGTTGCATATTTCAATACCGCGTCTCTCATGTCATGCTGGGGGTGACAACTTGGCTTAAGTGGCATGAGGGATAGGTTCGGCATTTTTGGCGCCGTTATCAGAATTAGAAAACTAAGTCTACTTTTGGTAATGACATTAAGAATGCCCAACAATCGCCGCGTTTGCTCGCCGCCGGCGGTCTTTCCCCGCCGTCGCAGTCAGCAGTGATCGTGGGCCGTTTGATCTCGGATCGACCGTCCAGATTAGAAGATACCGCTTCGCCTATGAATTTTGCTAAAGAGTCCCTGCAGTTTTCCGTTTTATAACCTGCAGCCAAAACGTATTCCAAAAATACGCTTTCTCTTTCCGAAAACGTAGATTCGTTTTAATAAGTTCAAAAATACGTTTTCACTTATTTACAGGTTTGCCACTGATTTTGTTTTAGTCATAAAATCTTCATTTTAACTCCGATTTGACCCGTTCAAATTGCGTTAGGTTCGTATTCACGAGCTCTACATGTTAGTGATACTGTTCAGTAGGTTTGTAACATTTTATTTTCGAGTTTGAATTAAAGTAATTATTTTTCTATAGGAAATCTTAGTAAATTCATAACTTCGTCGTTTTAGCTCCGTTTTTCGTGATCTTCGTGTCTGTGTGATCCTAGCGAGTTGTAGATTCATTTTAAAGACTTTTTATCTTATTTTATTACTATTGGTGTACTGTTCTAATTATTGTCTTGTTTGTTTTTGCATGATTGTTTTTGGATGAATGTGGTTGCCATTATTGATCGAGTATAGACGTTGAGCAATTTATTGGAGACCAAGAGTTTTTCTCCGACCAAGATCTTCAGGACCAGTTTGAGCAAGGCAAGTATAGCATTGGATTGTCCTTGTTGTCCTATTCATAATAAGCAAATATAATCATTATGCATATATTCCCTTGATAAGGATGACTTAGTTTTGATCTCATACTTTGACACCTATTATATTGCATTGAGTAGCATTGCTAGTACTTAACATGAACTATGATCATGTAATTTGACTAATGGAATATGCAATAAACATTAAAAGATGACTTTTTAGTAATATGATAAAAGGGGGCTAGAGCATTGGGCTATTTTATAGTGCTCTAGTTTCTCTCCTTAAGGATTTATCTATAAGCGAACATCCAGGATTTATAGTACAACTATGAGGGCTATATGACTCTGGCTTTAGTCATATAGAAGGACCTTTTTCTAGCTTGTTAGTGGTAACCTTTTTGGCGTAAGAATGGCTTGACGAATCGGGTATAGTGCGGCCTCTGTCCTTATGTGTATAGGCTGCGTGTCATTGTGCCATTTGAAAGGGGGGCTCTACATCTGTTTGCCGAGCAAATCTAATGGCCCTAACTTGTTAGACGAACCTTCGAAAGACTTCATAGTGTTTCCCTGCCTGCTCACCTTGGAAGTGTTTTGGGAGTAATTAACCCGGGCATATGGACAACACGACTCACAGTGAAAGTGTACAACCTCTGCAGAGTGTAAAACTATTATAACAACCGTGCTCACAGTCACGAGTGGCCTTGGACCCTTATGAAATAGTTGATCATTAATAATAAATATGTTTTTGCTATTCATTACTCATTTTACATGGATCATATGTTTATTGTTTAGATTGAGACATCTTGATGCTATTGATATGCTAAAATTATGCCAACTAAAAGCTACATGTTGATAAACCAATGTCATGCCTTTGAGCCTCATGAACCCCATGTTTCACTTGTTGAGTACGAGATGTACTTACGCTTGTTTATTTTTCTTACTTGGATAAAAATCCCGGATGGGTAACAGATGGTGCAAATAGTGACTACTACTCCTACTTCCCTGAAGATTACTAGACTTGCAGTCAACCAGTCAATGTGCCTGTGCTTGGAGCTACCACGAGAGATTTACCTTTTTACTTTCCGCTACATGTGTGCAAAGACTGTGTGTTAATAATCGTGATGTAATAACATTTGTGATGACACTTCCTTTATAATTTGTCGGCTTATGTGTGATTGATCTCTGGGCGTACATAAGAGTATGCATTCTATTTGGTCTTCAAATGGGTATGACATGGGGAGAGATAAGTGATAGGTTGACCAGATCGTTTTTTTTGTAGCAGCCACACCAACACCATCTAGGGATGGAAATTGGATATAGATATGAATTATCCGATATATGTATCCATTAAAACCTATAATAATGTGGTTACTAAATGGATGTATCCGAATTCGTTTTTCATTAGTTAGATACATATTCAACAAAATGTGGAATATCTGATATTTATCTCTATCCACAAAGAACAAGGTATAACGAATCTATTTAAATGTAACTGATTGGTTTGTGCTCGCCATATAAATTCATCAACAACACAATCTCGTGTTTCATGGTCTGAGCTATCTGAACTATAGCATGCATGTTTGGATGATGTAACTTATTAGATGTAACTTATAAGATGCTCCAAAATTACTTTGTCTTTTGACAACCCAAGTATTCTTTTGCAACAACGGATCAATGGTGATAAATTCAAAGTGCTAACACTTTTCTTTAATATGAGAGCGCAAGCAAATAGAAACCAAAATAGCAACTTATAAGATGCTCCAAAATTACTTTGTCTTTTGACAACCCAAGTTTTTCTTTTGCAACAATGGATCAATGGTGAGAAATTCAAAGTGCTAACACTTTTCTTTAATATGAGAGTGCAAGCAAATAGAAACCAAAATAGCAAGACCTTTTTTTTCGAAAATTGTCAACCGAAACACCGGTTTTTAATATTTCTATATCTTTTAATAAAACCAAGGACAGATTCATCACGCCCTTCCTTAACCGATGTTGAATTGGACAATTTCATCTCATTGATACCATTATAAAAATGTTTATAAAATTTTCTTCCATTTGTGCCCAAGAACAATTGAAGCAAGGTGGTAAATAAAGGGGTGGTTTTATCCTAGCAAGAAACCTATTCTACATGCAGTCTATAAGTTTTCTATGGGACCGGGCAAGTTTCAAAAAAAAAAACAAGGACCCTCAAAACTGCCAAAACCAGCTCAAGTCGGTTGTAAAACCAGTCTGAGCCATTTTTTTTACGAAATCTGTAGTCTCCATGATGAAACTAGCCTAGGCTGGTTTAGGATATCGGCCTAGACCGATTTTAACTGTGTGGTCGGGACACCATCGGTTTTATTTGGATTTCGCATATTTGGCCAAAATTTGATGCTTTTTAATTACATTTGAATTTCCGGACCATCTTTGACGCCTGGATCATATTTTAGCTATCAACAATTACTCATTTTACCCTTATATTCCTTGGGCAGACCCAGTGCCAGAGGCTCCCACACGAGTGGGGTCTGGGGAAGGGAATAACCGAAGCAAAATCTTACCTCCGCAGAAATTCTGTAGAGAGACGGCTTCGAACCCAGGACCTGGTGACTCGGCGAGCTAGCACTCACCAACTGCACCAAACCTGCCCTTCTTACCCTTATATTCCTTATGGTAGATAAATTATTTTCATAACAACATTTTTACCAATGGTTCATAAAAAACCATTGATGATAATTTTACCATCGGTTGGTGGCATGAACCAGTCGTGAAAATACTAGCTCTAGAGCAAAGCCTATAATATCCCACACATCCCATCCCGGTGCTACCACATCATACTCTCTCCCACTCAGACTAGGAGCAGAAAGCCCAATATAGCAAGGTATGGTACTTGCTTTACTTTAATGATCGCAAACATCCAATCCTCTTAGAGCTGGAACTGCCGGCTGCCATGGCTGAAGCTCTTCTAATCCGAGTGTTGCGGGAGGCAGAACCATTATAGCCTTATGGGCCTGTCTTTGATGTTGTGGGCTGAGCGTTTGGTTCACCTAATGGCTAATGGGCCATGTTTAGCTTCTGCCTCTGCTCGCACAAGGTGGCGAATGTGAATCCGTTTACGCAGACAGACAGCCTTTCGAGTTTGACAGAGATGGACGAGGACCAACAAGATGGACGAAAAACTTGAAGCTCTTTAGCTCGCTCGGCTCGTGGGTGGCTCAGCTCAGCTCGTTAGTTATAACGAGCCAATTTGAGCCAGCTCGCAAACCGTTCGGAGTCAAACGAGCCACGCTTTTAGGGAAAAATAGCAGAATTTATATTAGTTTTTGTATTACTTCATGTCTTGTACTCTACAATTGGTTGATGACTGGTCTATACCCTACCAACTTGAGATTATTATGACTTTATCATTTTGTTTTAATGGATGCATGGACATATTATGTATGGTATAGATTATGGACCACGGATATGGTGTAATAATATAGTATATTATTATACTTGTATATATATTAGCATAGATCAATTTTTTGTTCGATTTAAGGCCGTTGGATGCGTTATTTTTGTATTATTACTATTCTCAAGCTTTAGATAAATGCAAATATTATATTTTGTGTACTTTTTTTATATCTGACTCGCGAGCTTAACAAGCCAGCCCAACCTCGTAAACAAGCCATGCCGAGCTGACTTTCTGGCTTGTTAAAATAATGAGCCGAGCCGAGCTAGTTCGTTATCTTAACAAGTCAGAATAAGCCGAGCCAAGCCGGCTCGTTACCTAGCCCTATAATATATACCAATCTGCAATCATGCTAGTGCGCTCCCGTTGGACTCCTGTGACTCCGCCCTAGCCACATGGCACACCTCCTCAAGCAACGAGGTAAGCCGGTTTTACCCCATCCATAATGTATCCACCTTAATTTACGTGTGTTAGAGTGAATTAGACAAAACTTAGTTTAGTTTTCATCTTAGTTCACTCTAACACATGAGGATTAAGGTAGACATGATTGCATCTAAACAAGCCCTCATGTTACATTATGCAATTGAAGTGGTTTTAAACATGAATTCTGCAATTTTAGGTTGATTTGGATGGTGCAGCAAGTTGCACTGTCACAGGTTTCAGTTCGATAATTTAGTTTGTGCTTTATGCAAATTATTGATTAAATGAAGTCTCCTCATCACTTCGTTTTCATATGCGTTGTGGATTCAATATGTTGTAAGGAGGCTCGTATAAAGAACGGATGAACCACTCATATTTCACATTTTTATTTCCCTGCTTTTTTCGGTGATAAATGATTTACTGCATCACACATAATTAGGTAACAAGTATTTAGAATTTTACTTTAGTTTATTGTCTGTATTATGGATTTATGGTATTACCGATGTACATTTTAGATTTGTTCCGTCTTTCTCGCCATGTTACTCACACCCACGCACCACGCTCCCTCGCTCTCTCCAGCCCCCCATCGTGCTCCATTTCCTCTCAGATCCCGGCGAGGCAACGGAGGGCCCGGTGGGCCCAATCGATGGCTCGACGGCAGTGGCTCCAGCCTGCGAGGAAGGCCTGTGCCGTCGGTGGAAACGACTGCTTCGACGTGAGCGCAAGCCGCAAGCGTGGACAGTGATGACGGTAGCCCATCGGATAAAAGTTTTTCTTTCTTTTTTTTAATTTTCGGTGTCGGTTTTAAACCAGTGGTAATGAAGGTGACTTTCATTGCCAAAGCGTGAAACAGGTGGTGATAGGGGTATATGAACCGAAAGAATAATAATTTTGCCATTAGTACAAAAATAATTTCTAACAATTGGGTTTTTTAGGCTGAGGTGGTTGTATCCCTGGTCGTGTTTATAGAGGCCTATGTCAGGCCCCACTAAACACTAAAAATATATTTTCAGAATACCAGCTGCCTTTAAAAATGGAAGCTATTTTCAGAGGACAACTAAAGATATATTTCTAGAGGCGACTGTAATAAGAGTCGCCTCTACTAATGACTACTCCCTCCGTCTTGTAATATAATGTATTATAGAGACTTTAGGATAGATTGAGAGAGAACATAAGACACATGCACCCTCACTTTTTTCCTAATCAAACGGTATCATCAACATAATTTAATGGTAATTGGTTGATAAATGGCAAGTAACAATATAATGCCTACTAAATGTATGCTACTATTTAATGCAAATTGTTTTCTATCTCCTAGAATCCCTTATATTTGAGTATAAATTTTGAATGCTTGAATGTGCTATATTAGAGGACGGGGGGTTTACAATATAAGTTTTTCCACCTAGAGACAGATAATATAGCCCGAGGAGAAAGAAAGGGGTAGCTTGGAAAACTTTCTAAGAAATATACAAATCCAAGGGGGGAATGTTTTGATTTTGATTCCTTTGGATGAGCATTATCCTGAAGGTAAGGTAAGTAGATGTTTTTTTGAAAGGTCACGGGGGGATGAACTATCCCCACCTGAATTTTATTACTACAGATTCCAGCAAAAGCCGACGATGGTAGTTACAATGTTGGGTCAAAACCCAGAGTTACAAAGCAAGAAGGCGAGAAAGAGAACAACAACCACACCACACAGAACCCAGAGTTACAGAGCAAGAAGGCAAGAAAGAGAACAACAACCACTCCACATACAAACGAGAACACCAGCACCAACGGCCAAAAGGTGAAGCAACTAAACTACAACTCCCATGACAAAGACATGTCAATGATCTCCGAACAATGCACCACCAACAAGCTGAACCCCAAAGAACTCCATTCCACGAGCAACTGTAAGACTGAGTCAATATGACAGACGACAACCGTGATGTACATCTTCTATGGAGTTCATCCGGGATCCAATCGCCTTCCACCTATGCCCCTGGAGGGGAGAAAGCCTCAAGGGTTGGAGGACCGATGATTGGAGAACGAGGAGGTCCAAGAGAGGGGACAATGGTCCCGTTAAACCGGCATATGGTGAGAAGATGCAATCAAGGAACATGAAGGAAATCTGAGCAAGGACACTGCTAGCAGACACCATCGAACAACCAGCTTGTGCCCCTACATTGGAGATGCAAGCAAAAGGACCTACAGAAGACTTGCGCTTAAGCCTAAGATGACACTCCACGGCGACGCCTACAAGTAGGATGTGACATCAACAATGTCATCGCCACCGGCCCTAGGGGTCTAGAGCTAGGTTTTCACCCAGAGATATCCTACAGTTACATGTGCAGAGAGGCTACAACGACGCCTCCAAGGAGGATAACAGCGCCCAAGGGCGTCGCCGTCGCTAGCACTGACAAGTCAGGCACGGCTTTCGCCTAGACTCCCAAACCCATGAACTGTAGGTCACCATGGCACAACGACAATCCCCACTGCTTGAGCCCTTGACGTTTTGAGCAGAACAGTGGGGAACGCCACCACTAGAGGTGATGCGCCATGGGTCTGTCATCTTGTAGGCACCGACAAGCCAGATCTGAACATCGACGGACGAGCTGCCCTGTGAGTTCGCTGGACGCCCGAGCTCGTGCTGCTATCGCTGCTGAGCCCACTCCAGTGTCTTGCGCGGCTGCACCTCAGCGCCAATGCCACAGGCCGCCAACCATTGGTCGGTTGGCACCTCCAGCCCCGCATAGATGGTCGTGGGCGTGCACCGCCTAGCCGAGCCTAGACGTCCCTAGGCGCGCACGAGTCAGACCGGTAGGGCCGCTATCGCCGCATTGCAGGCAGGAGCCCCAATGCCCCCACCTCACCGAATTTGGCTATGGAGGACCGGATATGGACGTGGTAACATCGGATCCATCGCCCCACGCTGGAGAAGGTAGCTGCCTAGGAGAGCGCCATCGAGCCAGCATGAGGGAGTGATCAGAGGGTCGATCCATGATGGATGATCCCGGATCTGGCCGTCTCCCACGCGGATCCGTAGTTTTTCGGCGCAGCCATGTCACCACCGACCATGGCAGTCTGCAGCCATGGACAAGCTTGAGGAGGAAGAAGTAGGGGAAGAGGATGTAGGGCCCCGCTGCCGCCTTCATCGCCGCCGCACGGGCACCCGCTGGCGAGCTCCAGCAGTAGCAGGAGGTGGGGATGGGAGGGAGGGGGCCGGTGGTGGAGCAGTCGGGGCCATCACTCGAGTCACCCGCGTACGGGACGACACGGGGGCCTGGGTTGAAGAGGTCGCCCTCCCTTCACCCAAAACTACACCTTTGAGATAGATGCCAACCCCAAGGTAAGTAGATGTTATTTCTAACATATCTTTGAAGGATTTTTTCTTGAACTACGCAAGAGAACTGCATGTAATTTCATTGAAATAAAAAAGGAAAGAAGTGAAGCGCCTCTTGGAAAACACAATCACCCACCAACCCACACACAAACACCACACAAAACAAAATAAAACAAAAAACGACCACCACCAGCCCCTCAGATAAGTAAGTGGTTTAGCTGACCAAGGCAAGTGACCTCAAGCAACTCTTGGAGCACTAAAGCATCGGCAGAACATCAAAGGCTACTCTCATACACAATAGCCTGTAGGACAACTTCTAATCATGGCCTTGCTCCTTAAAAAACACAAGGACTCTGATGCTTCCATGGTTCCCAAGAAAACAAGATAGTTAGAGAATTAAGGACTTTTCTCACTTCCTTAGGAACCCTCTTTGAAACGCTACACCACTAGCTAGAAAAACTAGTTATAACTAGGCTTTGCGCAAGGTTGGACATGCCAAGTTTGTGAAGAATCATGGTCTAGACTTGCTACAAGAAAAAACAGGAGATAATAACATGTTGGATTGTTTCGTTGATTTAGTCAAAAAGTGGACAGGTAGCAGGATGAGGAAATCCACATTTGGCCAACTAGTCTACAGTCCAACATTGAATCTTAATCACTAACTGTTGATATTTGGTAACGCAATTAGGAAATAGGATCCGCAAGCGCACGGATATCGGTGAGCACTTCACCCGAGATGTTATCCTGGGTATCGTATTTATATTTTTACCTTTAGGAGAAAGAGTGCATCTGACTAACCAAATCTATTACTACTAACCTTTAGGCTACAACCACTATGATTCGATGTGAGTGATGTATAGAGAAGACTACAACCGCACTCTTCTTCTAACCTTGGTAAGGATAATCTACTGTTCTATTGGGGAGGTTTACGGAATCTAGACACCACAAAGGATGTTCAACCCGCACCTATAAACCCTATCGATCCTGCTAACGGGATATGGAATACAAAGGTAACTCGGAATTGTCACGTTCCTCGCTACTACCACGGTCCGGCTAGACGAGGGGATATCTATGAGTATCCTAGCTTAAACACCACGTTTACGCTAGAGATGATTACTCTAAACTCTACGCGACGAGATCAAAGTAAACTCATAAACCAAAGAACAATAAAACAAAGAACTTACTAGAATTTAGAAGTCGAAATACTGAAGAATCCTGAGAACAAGCCTCGGGTTAGAAGAACTTGCTCCCGCAGGTTCAACCTCGGAGTAGACACCGACAGGCCGGCTTCCTCCGATCTACACCTCCACTCTATCTCTCTCAATCTAGTAGAACTAATTCTACTTTCACATTGGATGCTAAGCCCTAAGAGGTGGGAACCCTAGAGGGAACCTCTCTCTCTAAACCCTAACTAGAGATATGCAACTGAATAATGAATTGGGGTCTTCTCCACCAGGGGTCAGGGGCCTTGCTTATATAGCCCTTTTGGATGAATCTGGACCGTCGGATCAAACCGACCTTCATCCTACGGTTTTCCTTGATCCTCAAAGGCGGTGGAGCATAATCCGCGAGACTCGACCTGATTGGTCCCGGGGGCAGGGCGGGCGCCCTAGGGCACAGGGCGGGCGCCCTGTGTCCTGGCCCGTTACGGCTCCCGTTCGTTCCCGTGGCTTCTGGAATCTTCTAGATGTAAGATAATTACGTGTTCGGTTAATATCCCGTCATTAATCCGACATGTGGGCCTTTCTTCCGTATTTCCTGATAACCCCCTGCAAAAATAGATAAACAGCAAAACTCGTGGAATTCTGTTAGATCAAACCCTAATTCTAGGTGTTGCTTGCATATAGGTCCTTTTCTTTATTTATTTGATGGTTATAATTGATACTTAAGAACCGTCAACAAACACCCCCATACTTAGGCTTTTACTCGTCCTCGAGAAAAGGTTGGTTAATAAAACATCTGGGGTTGAAACATTCTTTCATACCTGCAGGGTGTTGTAAAAATCCACTGTGCACTTATAGTCAGGGAAATATATGGTCCGAGTAAAGAGCCTTTCTTCTTCTTAATCCCTATCACTTGGAGTTTTTACATATTTTTGAAAAGAAAACCTTAGCATACCTTTATCCTCATAGGTGCTCTCAGAGTCACTCATTATCTTTTATATTTCTCTCTGAGGCTGTTTTGATTTTGCAAAAATAATTCTTTAAGCATACATACCTTGCATTTATTGTATGGTCAAAACCGGATCCGAGGAGAAGAATGCCATACTCTTAAATCAAAGATTTTGAAAATTAAAAACTTGTCACTCTTACTGGCATATTGCTTATTAGAGGGACCATGGGCTATCATTTTCTTTCCATCATATTTTTATCATATCTCATTTTTTTCATTTTGGGTGGATACCGAGGTACCCCTAATTCTACTGCCGGACACTTGTCCATTTTTTTCCACGAGGTTATCGAGCACTTGCTCCTTTTTATTTCCTCGATATATTCATAATTTTGCATAGCCCATGCCTCTAACGCAATAATACTTCGGAAGAGTGAATCTTTCTGAATAAAAATGTCTTGATCTTAGGAGTATGATAAATCTCTCAACAAGGGTCTAACTTGTTTTGAACAAACTCAATCCAAAGCAGATAGCTTTAATTAATATTTTCATGTTTAGCAGGCATATAAAACTTGAGGATGGTAGCTATAATTTTGAAATTTAAAACAAATTCTCCAAGCAATAAAGATACTAAGAATAAGGTACTCATACCCTTACCATCTCTTATTCCACAATGACTTTTAGCAACACAGGGTTTTGAAATAATTTTAATAATTGCAGGTTTTCAGGAAATATCACAGAGTGAGATTGATCATGATTATAAGCATTTTTATCCTTTTAATTTATCATGTTTAGAGAGATAAAATTCTGCACAAACTAAGGTGAGTGTATAAGTGTGTAATAAAAGTGTGCAGAGTGTGTACCTGGTTCATGGAGTGGTGCGATCGAAGTGTGTGTGACATGTCAGGGAATCTCCCCCATACTTGTTTTCTGCTTTCTTGCACAAAAGTAAAGTAGAGACACACAAGACATACTAATAATAATCTTTATTAATCTTGAGGCATTTATTACAACCGAATAATAATAATAACCGAATATAATAGATCTAAACTGATTATAAGCGAACCTAATCGAATCTAATAATAACTAAGACATATATAGCCCCAAGATCTAATCTAGATAGCTCAGCGACGCTCACGCCTCCTAAGACTATGCTCTAACTCATCGATCCTCTTGTTGGCGTCGGGCTTTAATTTTTAATTGGAAGGTAAAAATTGATCACGTCTATTTCTTCTAATTCTTTATTGGGCTCTAAAAATAATTTAAGACGTTGACCATTTACCTTGAATAACGTACCTTCATCATTTTGAAGTGTGATAGCTCCGTGGGATGATGAATGAATTACCTTGAATGGTCCTTCTCATTTGCTCCGGAGCTTTCCATGCCCGAAAAGCTTCACCCTGGAATTAAAAAGTAATACCTTATCTCCAGGTGAGAACTCCTTCTTCTTGATCCTCTTGTCATGCCATCTCTTGACTCTTTCTTTGTAGATCTTTGAATTGTGATATGCTTTCTCCCGCCATTCTTCTAACTCCGATAATTGCATTCTTCTATGTTTTCCGGCGATATCTAGGTCCATATTCCATCTTTTTATGGCCCAGTGTGCCTTGAACTCAAGTTCAACAGGTAGGTGACAGGTCTTTCCGTATACCAATTGGTATGGAGACATTCCAATTGGGGTCTTGTATGCTGTCCGGTAAGCCCAGAGTGCATCGGGTAACTTGTCCTTCCATGCCGTTCCCATCTCGTTCACCGTCTTCTGAAGAATGTTCTTGATTTGCTTGTTAGAAGTCTCTGCTTGGCCACTTGTCTGAGGATGATAGGGAGTAGCGATGTTGTGACGGATTCCATGTCTTGATAGATAGTGCTCGAAGCGCTTGTCAATGAAGTGTGATCCTCCATCACTTATCACTATCCTGGGGACTCCAAATCTTGGAAATATGATTTCCTCAAACATCCTCTTCGAACTGATATTGTCGGCATGTTTGCAAGGTAGTGCCTCTACCCACTTGGAGACGTAATCAACCGCCACCAAGATGAACTCACACTTCTTAGATGGGGGAAATGGACCCATGTAGTCTATTCCCCAGACATCAAAGAGTTCAATCTGAAGGTTGTTGGTGAGTGGCATGGCATCCCTTGTATTTATGTTTCCGTGCCTTTGACATGGCCCACATCTTCTGATATATTGCTTCGTGTCATCGTACATCGTAGGCCAGTAGAATCCACATTGCCAGATCTTTGAATGTGTACGGAATGCTCCATAGTGACCTCCGTATGGTGATGAGTGACATCTGTCGATGATCTTCAATCCTTCCTCAGTGGTCACACATCTTCTAAGTAGGCCATCAGCGCATACTCGGAAGAGATATGGCTCATCCCATATATGTGAATGACTTTCCTGAATAAGCTTCTTCTTGTTTGCTCCGGGTGGTACATAACCTGAAACCATAAAATTAACAATATCTGCATACCAGGGGTCAGATCTGTTAATCCCGTAAAGCATGTCGTCCCATAGTGAGTCATTAATGGGTGTTTCATTAATGGGTGTTTCCTGTGGATCCTTAAAGTGCATTCTAGACAAGTGATCAGCAACAGAATTTTCTACTCCCTTCTTATCTTTTATTTCTAAGTCAAATTCTTGGAGTAACAAGATCCATCTAATTAGGCGAGGTTTAGCATCTTTTTTAGTGAGCAAATATTTTAGTGTAGCATGATCAGTGTAAACAATTATTTAGCTCCTACTAAGTAAGATCTAAATTTATCAATGGCAAAGACAACAGCCAGAAGCTCTTTTTCAGTGGTTGCATAATTAAGTTGAGCTCCTGTCAAGTTTTACTTGCATAAGCAATTGCATGATGCTTTTTATCTTTAGTTTGTCCCAAAACTGCCCCCACAGCATAATCACTAGCATCACACATAATTTCAAAAGGCAACGACCAATCAGGGGGTTGAATGATTGGTGCAGAGATGAGTGCTTGCTTTAATAAATTGAAAGAATTTAGACATGCATCATCAAATTCGAAAGGAGCATCCTTGGCTAGCAAAAGAGTAAGTGGTCTCGCAATAAATGAAAAGTCTTTTATAAATCTGCGATAAAAACCAGCATGGCCAAGAAAACTTCGAATTCCTTTTATATTCACAGGTGGAGGTAGTTGTTCAATTACTTCAATTTTAGCTCTATCTACCTCAATACCTCTTTCAGACACTAGGTGTCCTAGCACTATTCCTTCTCTAACCATAAAATGACATTTTTCCCAATTAAGGATTAAGTGCTTTTCTTCACATCTTTGCAAAACCTTATCTAAGTTCTCAAGACAACTATCAAAACCTTATCTAAGTCTCAAGACAACTATCAAAAGTTTTTCCATAACTGAGAAATCATCCATGAAAACTTCCATAATCTCTTCAATCATATCAGAAAATATAGACATATACATCTTTGAAAGAAGCTGGTGCATTACATAACCCAAAAGACATTCTACGATAAGCATACGTTCCATATGGGCATGTAAAAGTGGTTTTGCTTTGATCATCAGGATGGATAGGGATCTGGTGATACCCTGAATATCCATCTAGAAAACAAAAAATGAGTGTTTTGCTAACCGCTCAAGCCATCTCATCTATAAAAGGCAAAGGAAAATGATCCTTTTTCGTGGCTTTATTAAGTTTCTATAGTCTATGCACATCCGCCACCCAGTGACGGTGCGTTGCGGAATTAGCTCATTCTTATCATTAGTAACAACAGTCATGCCTCCCTTTTTAGGCTTATAATCCCTGCATGCAACAACTTTATAACTTCTTTTTAACTACCTCTCTCATCGCGTTGTTAAGTCTACGTTGAGGCTCTCGAGAGGGTGAAACAGAAGGATCTGTCGGAATACGATGGGTACAAATCATAGGACTGATTCCTGTGAGATCTTTAAGTGAGTAGCCGAAAACAGAGTGGTGTTTTTCAAGAATGGTCATTAATCGCAGAGTTTGCTCCTGAGTGAGTTTATTACTAACGATCACAGGAAACTCTGGATTATTGTTTAGGAAAGCATAGGTAAGACCGGGTGGTAAAGTTTTGAGTTCTATGGGGGGTCTAGGTGTTTCTGCAAACTCATCTAAGGGTTCAGGTTCAGAAGGTTCGGCCTCTTCTTCAGTGAAGAAGGGGGCTTCCTCTTCTAAGTCTGGATCATCTAAAAGTTCTAGAGATGCAGCCTTTACCTCCTCCATAGGATCAGGCAAAAGATATGGCTCGGTCTTATTATTCAAGGAGTGAGTTATTGTAATTGGAAGTTTAAAATCCTTTCCCAAGGAAATGTGTAGCTTTCCAGTTTGACCTTCATAAAGGAGTCTTCTAAATGGTTGTCCAATCAGTAGGTCAAAACCCCATATATCAAAGATATAAAAGTTCAAATGAACCATGGAGCCTTCTACCATAAAGGGTAGGACATTAATAATTCCAAGACTGGGGACTAATCGTCCCGAAGATTCCTTTATGACCTTTGTTGTGGGGGTTAAAACAAGTTTCCCAAATAAATTAAGTGCAAAAGCTTCGGACATAATATTGATCCCCACAACAGGATTATAGAGAGCGTTAAATTGATCAGAATTATAAGCACAACGTATAGTTATAGAGGGTGTGTCCACTCGGATTACTTCAGAGGAAAGCTCTGACTCCTCTAACCATTCGCTACTCATAACCGAGATAAGCTCTCTCAATTGACGTTCACTTGGTAAACAAATGCTAAATTGGCCGTTTTGGGGTCGGTCTATAGAATGGTAGTTTGAAATGTTTCCAAAATCGGCAAAGAGATCGGATTCTATGTCTAGCATGAAATCAGATGGTAGAATTTCTTCCTTTTGTGGCTCAGAACCTGGGATAGCTAAAGTAGATGAAAAATTTGGTAGAGTGTCTACTTCGGCTTCGTAGGTTTTATCATGGAGGGCATTATCCATCTCAGCTTCTAGGATTCTATTCAAGATCGCTCTAGCTTCATCAGTAGGGATACGAAAGAAACAACCTCTAGACATTGTATGTAGCATTTGTTTATGATCTTTCTGAAGACCTCGAAAGAAATGAAAAAGGAGAATAGGGTCTTCAATATTGAGTTTTGGACCAGATTCTAAAAGATCAGAAAAACGTTTCCAGGATTTCCCCAAAGTTTCATTATCTTTTTGTTTAAAAGATAGGACTTCGAGTCTAAGGTCACCAGTACGGTCAAGGGAATAAAAATCTAGACAAAAGTTGGCTCTTAAAACTCCCCATTCACCTTGCTGTTGACTTACCTTCTGACTATACCATCGTCTAGCTTCTCCTCTTAAAGAAAAAGGAAAAAGCTTCCAACGTAAAGTCTTATCAGAGATGCCATCAATGCGAAGACAATCGCATGTCTGCTCAAAATCTCTAATATGAAGGTAAGGGTTTTCGTCTTCCTTTCCCGAAAAAGATAAATTTTGAATCATCGCAATCAACCTTGAACTTAACTTATACTGGGATGTTTGGATAGGCTGTGATGACTCCCATGGTAAAAGGTCAGTTGCTGAAGGTGTTGCGGCATCAAAGATAGATATAGAACCTTGGTTTACCATTTTTGGTAAAAAGAAAAAAAAGAATGAAAAAGATAAGAAAATAAAAAGTATGAATACAAGCTAGTAGTAAGACTCAAGGTTATCTCAGCAAACCATCTTTCTCCCCGGCAACGGCGCCAAAAATGCTTGTTGATATTTGGTAACGCAATTAGGAAATAGGATCCGCAAGCGCACGGATATCGGTGAGCACTTCACCCGAGATGTTATCCTGGGTATCATATTTATATTTTTACCTTTAGGAGAAAGAGTGCATCTGACTAACCAAATCTATTACTACTAACCTTTAGGCTACAACCACTATGATTCGATGTGAGTGATGTATAGAGAAGACACAACCGCACTCTTCTTCTAACCTTGGTAAGGATGATCTACTGTTCTATTGGGGAGGTTTACGGAATCTAGACACCACAAAGGATGTTCAACCCGCACCTATAAACCCTATCGATCCTGCTAACGGGATATGGAATACAAAGGTAACTCGGAATTGTCACGTTCCTCGCTACTACCACGGTCCGGCTAGACGAGGGGATATCTATGAGTATCCTAGCTTAAACACCACGTTTACGCTAGAGATGATTACTCTAAACTCTACGCGAAGAGATCAAAGTAAACTCATAAACCAAAGAACAATAAAACAAAGAACTTACTAGAATTTAGAAGTCGAAATACTGAAGAATCCTGAGAACAAGCCTCGGGTTAGAAGAACTTGCTCCCGCAGGTTCAACCTCGGAGTAGACACCGACAGGCCGGCTTCCTCCGATCTACACCTCCACTCTATCTCTCTCAATCTAGTAGAACTAATTCTACTTTCACATTGGATGCTAAGCCCTAAGAGGTGGGAACCCTAGAGGGAACCTCTCTCTCTAAACCCTAACTAGAGATATGCAACTGAATAATGAATTGGGGTCTTCTCCACCAGGGGTCAGGGGCCTTGCTTATATAGCCCTTTTGGATGAATCTGGACCGTCGGATCAAACCGACCTTCATCCTACGGTTTTCCTTGATCCTCAAAGGCGGTGGAGCATAATCCGCGAGACTCGACCTGATTGGTCCCGGGGGCAGGGCGGGCGCCCTAGGGCACAGGGCGGGCGCCCTGTGTCCTGGCCCGTTACGGCTCCCGTTCGTTCCCGTGGCTTCTGGAATCTTCTAGATGTAAGATAATTACGTGTTCGGTTAATATCCCGTCATTAATCCGACATGTGGGCCTTTCTTCCGTATTTCCTGATAACCCCCTGTAGAAATAGATAAACAGCAAAACTCGTGGAATTCTGTTAGATCAAACCCTAATTCTAGGTGTTGCTTGCATATAGGTCCTTTTCTTTATTTATTTGATGGTTATAATTGATACTTAAGAACCGTCAACACTAACCAGATAAAGAATTTGCAATGTAAAGGTGCCCAAGTTTTCCAAATACGCCATCACAGACCAAACTTGATGGATCCAAAGAAAAAGCACCATAATTAGACTTGCTTGTATAAGACCCAAGCTGAGATAGACGCCAAACGTGCTAATCAGGATTGTCATGTTGTACGATTGTATTGTCCACTAGATCCAATTGTAAATAATCAAACATGACTTGCACTACTATACTCGCACCTTTCACAGCCGTGTTGTAACCCACATCGTAGTCCAATTTTGGCCTCGACAGTAAGCTATTGACAGTCATGGTCATAGCCTTCACTGTCGGCATCTGGGACCCACTGCGCTGTTGTTGACACCGTTTTTTGGCACGTGTCAAAATGATCGGAGTGAGCAGGAGGAAAGTTACTGTATACGGCGATAGAGGGGTGCCGATGAAAACCAATTTGTAAGGATTGTTGTCGATGAATGGTGGTGACCGATGGGAAGGTAGACTTAGATTCAGAGGCGTTATTGATAAGATTGGAGATATTATTGCCGATGCCGATAAAGGAAGATTTGAAGACTGCTGCCGATGGAGCTTGTGATGACAGGAAGCATGCCAATAAAGGAAGATTTGAAGACTACTGCCGATGATAACAGGTA
Source organism: Saccharum spontaneum (assembly GCA_022457205.1). Classification (NCBI taxonomy): domain Eukaryota; kingdom Viridiplantae; phylum Streptophyta; class Magnoliopsida; order Poales; family Poaceae; genus Saccharum; species Saccharum spontaneum. The sequence goes on along the minus strand of CM039609.1, from coordinate 28,797,276 downwards.
ACGTGCCGATGGAGAGAAAGTTGCTGAGAATTGCATCGTAATTGAGGCGGACAGGGAAATAGATAGGTGTTGATTTTCTTTTCTATATTTGTTAGAGTCTGATTCGTGTAAGAGTCACGTGTTTCCTTAGATATGGACTCGGTGTCCTAGTTGTGTTTAGTTATGTTTCTTTAGATCAGGATATAAATATAGATTGAGGGGCAATGTAATAGATATATATCAATCAATATCAAACCAATTTTTACTCCTATTTGCATCTACTTACTTTTTGGCGACTTTGTCAATTTGCATATTTTTTATTTTTTACGAGTTCTCATCGATTCGGTGAGCTGCATCGCTTCAGTGCGACCTTCGGCGATCCTCGAGTTCCGCGAGAGTATCTCTTGGCCGTGACTTCCGGGCGTATGCTGTTGTCAGGACCAAAGTGCTCGTATTTTCATCCTTGTTGATTAACAGGTCAAATCGACTGCACGCTTTGGATATCGATTCGGGTATTAGCCCTTTGTGTTTGCAGATCCACTTTTGCATCAACACATCTTTTGGCACGCCCAGTGGGACAAATTAATCCGATCAATATGTTCAATCCTGAGATCGATTCGGGGAACATCATCGTAGTATCAGAAGAAGATCTTAAGGAAGATCAGAAGCAGGCGATGGAAAAGGCTATAGAAGAATACAGACAGCTTTACCTGAAATTGTTCAGCCTGAACAAGAGTGGACAAGTCATCCAGAAGCAATATTTGCCATTGCCTCGGCGGGTTACCTTTGACTCCAATCCTAGTAAACTTCAAGAGATGGTTAATTCTACAGTAAATCATGCTTTGATTAATCACTCCAATGTGCTGTCCAATACTATTCATAATGTTGTGGTTTGAACTTTTAAAGAAGGACAAGCGTCACCACATTACGTTGGGCCAGCTTATCACCAACCAGAACCAGCATCTGTCAATACTCCATCGGCTCTCTCAGCCGTTGTGGGTACAGAAGTTACTTCTCCTCCGGTATCGGCAGGCTTACCTAATATTCAATTTACACCAATACGATCAGATCCGATACTTTCAGGAGGACGAGTTCAGCTTAATATAGATCTATTGGCATCAGCTATGTCAGGCTCTGTGTCTCAGAATAGCCATATTCCTGCTAATTGGTGGGGATATGGTATGCCTCCAGAGTCATCTGTTTTCAATCCTAGGTTACCTCAAGTGTTTGATGCAGCAGGAAAAGCTCCTATACCATCGGCTGTTTCACCGATGACTCAAGTGCCTCAATATGCCACATCAACTACTGTACAACCAACTCCAGGAGGTTTCTAGATGCCTTTGGTTCAAGCGCCCAATACAAGTCCATCGGCAAGCTTACTGCCGATGCAGCAGAAGGCTCCTGCTATGAGTTAACCTGGAGTCCAGTTCATGCCTCAAGTTGGTTATACTAATTATCCAACAATGTTAGTAAATTATCAGCCATCGGCAAGTTTCGTACCGATGAGTTCTAATAACGGTTGGTCAGGACAGTTACCTGTTCAGCATATAGTTCAGCAAACTCAGCAAGTTGCAGGGATTCAGCAAGGTCATATGCAAGCTGGTTTTCAGAATCAAGCATCAGCAGCTCAGCTGATGAATCCTTTTTAGCAGGTTAATGGACCGCAAGTAATGGCAAATATGCCGATTGCTGGAGATCGTGGGCCACAAAGATACATGGAAGGATATCAGCAGGCACCTCCTATAGAAATTCAGTCAGTTCATCAGCAGGAGGCTGATGGTTTTTAGGCCGATAAGATAGCAGAAATTATGAGGGATCAGTTTGGGATAAAGCCCAAGGTCAATACTTATTCTTACCGGGCTTCATACCCTCCAGCATATGATTTAAATCCTCTCCCAAATCGGTACAAGGTACCAGATTTTACTAAATTCTCTGGGCAAGATGATATATCAATGATGGAACACGTCAATCGCTTCATTATTCAATGTGGAGAGGCAGCTAGCAGAGATGAATTAAGAGTTCGATTATTTTCATCATCTTTGTTTGGATCAGCGTTCACATGGTTCATTTCATTACCACCAAATTCTATTATTACTTGGGCTGATCTAGAAAAACAATTTCATAAATATTTCTTTGTTGGAATCCATGAAAAGAAGCTTACTGATTTGGTAAAATTGAAACAGCGCAATGATGAATCGGTAGAAAGCTTTCTGCAAAGGCTACGAGATGTAAAAAATAAGTGCTGGATGATCAGCAGCTTGCCGATCTGGCTTTCCAAGGGTTATTGCCACATCTTAAGGATAGATATGCTTCTCAGGAGTTTGAAAGCCTGAGTCATCTTGTACAAAGGATCTCTGATCAAGATACTAGGGTTTTTTAGCCTAAAAAGAATTGGAGCAAAAAAGTATCATTTGTTGGGGAGGTAGAAGATTCTGATTCTGATGAAGAACCAGTTATCGGTTTAGCTGAGTGGGTTAAGAATAAAAAGCCGATATCTTGTCCCTTTGGTCAGAAAGAGCCAGAAAAGTTTACCTTTGATATTACCAAAGCCGACAAGATATTTGATCTTTTACTTCAAGAGGGCCAGATTAAGCTGTCACCTAATCATGTAATCCCATCGGCAGAGGAGTTTAAGAAGATCCTGTACTGCAAATGGCACAATGCAACTTCACACAGTACAAATGAATGCAAAGTGTTCAGGCAGCAGTTACAATTGGCTATTGAATCTGGGAGAATTAAGTTTGGTAATTCCAAGACCTAGAAGCTGATGAAAATTGATCAACATCCTTTTCCAGCAAATATGTTGGATGCCAAGGGTAAGACCAAGGTATTGACATCAGAGGCTACTGAGAAAAACGCATCAGTGGATCCCCAGCATCGGATAACTACCAATGATGCAAAAAGTAAGGGTCTACTGGGAGAAAGTAGTAGTTCCAAAAAACCTCCTCGACCTGGCATTGTGATTACCCATCGAAGGCAGCAGGAGGGTTGGCGTCAGCGAAGGGACCGATATCGACAACAGCAAGAAGAGAGACGTCGAGAAGAGTGGTATCGGCATAAGGATCACTGGAGGTGCCTGTTTTTCATCCACTGCTGGGAAGAAGGTATTAAATTACCAACTGTTGAAAATTGCCCTGAGTGCAATGGTTATTATGGAGTCAATCGGCCAGAAAGGAGGTTTCAACCTGGCAATCAAGGTTTATCAATCAATGAGCCGATCAGAGGTAGAGCATTAGAGCATGATCGGCTGGGGGGCAGACTTAGCGTACATGAAAGGCTTGGTAAACGCGTTGGATATTTTCTAAGGAATCAAGAGGAGCTTGAGGAGATGGCAAACGCAAGAGTTCCCGATGAAGAAATATTCTATAGGGACCCTAATATACGTCGTGTAGAATCAACTGGGACCTGTTATCAGCCGGTTTCAAAAACTAAGTTTCCTCGATGGTGCCCTGAGGGTCTGACAAAGACACAGAAAAGGAGGATGCAGCGTGAGCGTTAGGAGGATCTATACTGAGAAGAAAAATCCTCCAATGAGAAATCAGGCAATCAGCAGTGGCAGGTGAAACAAAAAGATAAGGGCCCATCGGCAGATGTTAATATGGTATTTATGTTGCCGATGGAGTTTTTGGCACTTTCTAATGATGAGGAAGAAGTTGTTCTTTCAGACTGTTTTTGAGAAACCTACCGATGACGAAAGATAGCATCTTAAGGCTTTGTTTGTGAAAGGCAGAGTTGATGGGTAGCCTGTATCCAAGATACTTATTGATGGAGGGGCTGCAATTAATATTATGCCTTACGTGATGTATCAGAAACTTGGTAAGGGAGATCCAGACTTGACCAAAACCGATATGATGCTGAAGGATTTTGAAGGAAATGTGTCACCGGCTAAAGGGGCAGTATGCGTTGAATTAACCATCGGCAGCAAAACCTTGCCGACGACGTTCTTTGTCATTAATGGCAAGGGTGCATATAATCTGCTTCTAGGAAGGGATTGGATTCATGCCAATTGTTGTGTTCCTTCTACAATGCATCAATGCCTCGTACAGTGGATTGGGGATAAGATTGAGGTGATTCTTCTTATATCATCGCATCGGCAGAATCAGATACTTATGAGCGAACCAAATGCATATTAGGAGAAGTTTGGGAAAAAGAGTTCCTCAAAGTTGCCGATTATGAAATTCCACCGATCCAAGTAGTCGGTTCTGAAGAAGAGTTTTAATGGATAGGTTTGCCGATGATGAAAAATTAGGTCAAGGGTTCACATCGGCTGATGATTTAGTAGAAGTAGATATTGGTGATGGCGATAGGCCAAGACCTTGATGGCGATAGGCCAAGACCTACTTTTATTAGTGCTAAGTTAGATTTCAAGTGTAAGCAGCAAATAACCAATTTATTAAAAGAATATAAAGATTGTTTTGCTTGGGATTATACTAAGATGCCTGGATTAGACCGATCGATAGTTGAACATCAGTTACCTATCAAATCTGGATTTCGGCCACATCAGCAGCCAGCGCGCCGATGCAATCCTAATATACTTCCTGACATTAAGGCCAAAATAACTAAATTAATTGAAGCAAAGTTTATTCGGCAATGTCGATATGCGGAATGGATTTCTAATGTGGTTCCTGTTTATAAGAAAAATGGGAAACTTCATGTTTGTATTGATTTTAGGAATCTCAACAAAGCCACACCGATGGATGACTATCCAATGTCGATTGCTGATTTGTTGATTGATGCTGCAGCCGAACATCAAATTATTAGTTTTATGGATGGTAATGCAGGTTACAATCAAATATTCATGGCTGAAGAAGATATTCCCAAGACTGCTTTCAGATGTCCAGGTCATGTGGGGTTGTTTGAGTGGATAGTCATGACTTTTGGTTTGAAAAATGCCGGTGCTACTTATCAAAGAGCTATGAACTTTATTTTTCATGAATACATTGGCACATTAGTGGAAATCTACATTGATGATGTAGTGATTAAGTCTGGAGATATCACAAAACATCTAGCTGATCTACGAAAGATACTGGAGTGCACAAGGAAGCATAGATTGAAGATGAACCCTAATAAGTGTGCATTTGGTGTATCAACAGGTCAATTCTTAGGTTTTATGATGCAACAGAGGGGTATTGAAATCAGTAGGAAGTCTATTGATGCAATTAACAAGAGGGTTGCTCCTGCCAATAAAACTAAGTTGCAATCTTTGATCGGCAAGATTAATTTCATTAGAAGATTTATATCTAATCTGTCGGGAAGGATGAAGACTTTCAGTCCATTGCTTAAATTGAAGGCCGATCAGGAATTTGTATGGGGAGCTAAGCTACAGTTAGCCCTAGATGAAATTAAAAAGTACTTAACAAATCCTCCAGTGCTAGTTCCACCCCAACACGGGAAGCCTTTCAGGTTGTATTTGTCAACTGATGATACTGTTATCGGTTCAGCTCTTATTCAAGAATTTGAAGGGAAAGAACGTGTTATTTATTATTTGAGCAGAAGATTGGTGGATGCTGAAACAAGGTATTCGGCTATCGAAAATTATGTCTGTGTCTATACTTTTCCTGTATCAAGTTAAGAAATTATTTGCTATCTGCCAAACGTACTGTCATATGCAAAGATGATGTGGTCAAGTATATGCTGTCGATGCCGATATTAAGTGGTAGAATCGGCAAGTGGATTTTAGCATTATCAGAATTTGAGCTACATTATGAATCGGCTAAGGCAGTTAAGGGGCAGGTTATGGCTGATTTTGTCACCCAACATTGCAATACAGTGGACTCTCTGGAGGTTGCTCCTTGGACATTTTTCTTCGATGGATCTATATGTTGTGAAGGAACAGGTATCGGCATTGTGTTGATTTCACCTCATGGAAGGAAGTATGAGTTTTCATTGCCGATTGTTGCTACATCGACAAACAATCAGGCTGAATACCAAGCCTTGATAAAAGGGTTAGAATTGCTTAGGGAGATACGTGCCGATGCTGTTGAAATCTTTGGTGATTCTATGCTGGTTATAAATCAATTAACTAGAATTTATAAATGCCGAAGTGAAGTTTTGATTTTGTATTATGAAAGATGTTTGCAATTGCTAAAAGGATTTAGAGATTTTTGTCTTGAACATATTTCTCGATTGCATAATGAAGAAGCTAATCGACTAGCTCAGCATGCTTCAGGGTATCAGCCTATCCAGGAAGTGCTAACATCGGTAGTTGATACCGATGACTGGAGAAAGAAGATTGTCGATTACTTAAAGAATCATCTAAAAAGGTTTAAAGGCGTATAAGATTCCAAGCCACCAATGATGAATCGAAAAGCTTGATGGGTGAAATCCATGATGGAGTATGTGGGGCGCATCAATCAGCTTTTAAGATGAAATGGATGATCAGAAGGAATGGATACTATTGGGCGACTATTCTTGAAGATTGTTTTAAATATTTTAAAGGATGTCAGGAGTGTCAGAAGTTTGGTAATATTCAAAGAGCACCTGCATCGGCTATGAACCCTATAATTAAACCTTGGCCATTCCAGGGATGGGCTATTGATCTCATCGGTCAGATTTATCCGCCATCGAGCAAAGGACATAAATTTATTCTGGTTGCTACCGATTATTTCACAAAATGGGTTGAAGCAATTCCTTTGAAAAAGGTGACATCGGCTAATATGATCAATTCTGTGAAAGAGCATATTGTTTACCGATTTGGTATTCCTCAAACCATCACTACTGATCAGGGTACTATGTTTACATCGGGTGAATTTGATGAGTTTGCTGTTGGTATGAGAATTAAAGTTTTGAACTCTACTCCCTATTATGCTCAAGCTAATGGTCAGGCTGAGGCCTCTAACAAAGGGATTATCAAACTCATTAAGCGCAAAATTAAAGAAAATCCTAAGCGGTGGCATACTGTATTAAATGAGGCCTTGTGGTCATATCGGATGACATGTCATGGTGCAATCAAAGTAATGCCTTATCAGTTGGTATACGGACACGACGCAGTATTGTCTTGGGAAATTAAAACTGGCTCTAGGCGGATATTTTCTCAAGAACAACTGGCAGCCGATGACTATGATATTCTTATGAAAGACGAATTAGAGGACGTGGCCGGTCATCGGTTGAGGGCTTTAGTTAGCATCGAAGAAAATAAGAAAAGGGTAGCCAGATGGTATGATAAGAAGGTGAAGGTAGAGAAGTTTGCCGATGGAGATTTGGTTTGGAAGTTGATTTTACCGATTGAGACTAAAAGTTTAAAGTTTGGCAAGTGGTCTCCTAATTGGGAGGGTCCTTATCGGATAAACCAATCTGTTCCTGGCAACGCATATAGTCTAGAGACCCTCGAAGGGGTTGTATTTCCCAGAGCATTAAATGGAAAATGTTTAAAGAAATATTACCCTAGTATCTGGATGGATGCATAAAAGTATAAGTGCCGATAACAGTCCTATCGGCTAGAATTATACAAGGATATCAATGTTTCATAAAGTGCCGATGCAATAGACAAGATTTACAAGTTTAACAAGGATTGGATAGCCTATATCGCACGCAGGCGAATCTGGTCGGCTTCCTTCATCTCTTTGATGTCTTCATCGGCAGCACCCTCCACAGGCTTAAGTTTTTTCTTCATGGCCAAGGCTTTGCGAGCTTGGATGTCTCTTTCTTGCTGAAGGGCCTTGATGGCATCGGGTAGCTGGTTTTCTTCTTATCTAGCATGAGTTAAGGCTCCTTCAACTTCATTCAATTCAGCTAGTAGAGCTGTCCTCTTTGCCGATAAATCCAAAATTTTCTGCTTGAGATCGGCACCCGAGGTCTGCAAGTTGCCGATACTCTTGTGCTTCTCATCGGCAATCTATTTCAGTTGTAGCATCTCTTCCTTGAGCTGAGCTTGAGCTGCTCTATCGGCAATACGGTGAGCAGCCCGTTGGTATTGCAATTGTCGCCTTTCTAAGTGGGCTGCTGGGAAGAGTGTTTCTTCAACATCGACAGGGATTTGGTCACGGATTGTTTTGAAAATTGCCTTTGTAGGATCTGAATTATTTACCAACTGGGCAGTATCCTACTGTAACAAGTCCAGGAGAGCTTCCAACTTGGATTTGATTTCTGCCGATATTGTTCCCAGTGCCAGGGAAGAGCTTGCTTCCTCTCCATCATCATCAGAAACATCAATGGCAAAGGAAAATAAGCTGTTTGGGGAGTCTTGTTCCTGAGAAGAAGAAAAGAGGTCAGTTAAGGATAGGTATGAATATTATAAATCGACTAGGTCAATCGGCTTACCTGTTTCAAGGCAATTTCTTGTACTTGGCTGGAGGGAGCGGCCTGGAGTATGCCGTGTGGAGGATCGGCTGAGCTTGCCGATGGGATATCCTCTGTAGCTTCATCGGTGGTTGGCCCTTGGGGTATGATGGCCGATGGTATGTCCTGTACAGGAGGATTAACTGCTTGCTCAGTTACATCGACTAGCTGGCTTGCAGACGTTGGGGCAGATGTGGGGATCGGCATGGACTTCTGTCGTTTTTGCTGTGCCTCAGCATCTGTTAAGGCTTTGCGCTTTGGTTGGGCCTCAACAACGGTTGGCTGGGGGGCATCGGCACTTGTTGGTTGTGGAGGTTGAACATCTAGTATGCTTGCCGATGTACCCATTTGTTACTGCAAAATAAGTGTAAGATATGATATTTAACAGATAAAATGTAAAGTTGAAGGAATACCTCTGAAGTTGTCAGAGGTGGTGGTGCTTGATGTCGGAGGAATTGCCGATGACGATCCAGTAGTGGCTCTTACACCCTGATGATTAATGTTAATACAATTTAAGACCGGCATGAGTAGAAATAAACAGGGTTGTTACCTTGAATGCCTTGATCAGGGTTGTAGCAGTAGCCAATGGAGTGGCCCTAGCTATAGCCAATTTGAACTTGGAGGTGATGGTCTTGGCATGGGTCCTCTGATGAATCAAAGCAGCTAAGGTAGGGGCGTTGTAGCCGATCGGTGATATCGGGGAAACAGGCCAAAGATCGTAGGGTTTTCCACTCTTGCTCATGGATGGTGCCGAGTTGTTGACCTATCACAAGAAAGTTAGCTGCCGATATATAAAAGAAAAAAAACACAAGGGTGTCAGAAGAAACTTACTGTGTCATCGGGAATGACATACTCAGGGTCGATCATGTGCTGATATATATGAGCGGACGTTGCAAATAGTTGTTCCCTCCACTCTCGCCACCATTGCTTATATGATTCAGTGATAAAAGATGTTGGCGTCCAGATGGATAGATCAACATCTGTAGTATCGACATCAGGGGAGAGTCGCACTACCCTACTCCAATCCATTCCGCAGGTGATTGTTTCTCTCGGTTTGATCACATCGGCAAAACAAAGTTTGATTGGCAGCTGCCCAAAAGCCAATTGACGGGATAGTGCCGATGGATTGTAAAATTCATATGTGATATTGGTGTTCTTCCCACTGCCGAATGTCTTCACTGGGATTGCCCTGGGAGTAATGATGGCCATCATAAGTTCATTATCCTGGTTCAGGGTGTCATCGGCAGAGTTGAAAAGGAGGGGGAATCTGTTTTCTTCATCAATATAGGGTACCCAGGCCCGATGATCACGAGAAACACCATTGTAGAAGCTTTGGAAGAATCTGCCGATCTGGTCTTCATTGGCCTCTGTTCCAGGGAGGACAATTATGGCTTCACCAAAATTGAGAGGTGGGCGTGTTGCCGATTCCTCATCTCCAAGCACGTGGTCTTCGGCAATTTCTCATGGGAATTGTTGGGCAAAGAAGTCCCATTGCAAGCGTTTGTGCATATGGGCATTCAGCCACATGTTGATAAACCACCACGGGCCTCCTAAGTTGCCGATGGGTTCGCCAAGCAAAAGTTTCTGAGACACTTGATGTAAAAGATGGTAAGTGGAGCTCACCGCAGAAAATAAAATTTTCTAACCACATATTCAAAAATGTGGCATGCTCCCTCTGGTTAACTATCCCGATCCTCCGGTATTCTTGAATATATCCCGTCCAACCGTCGATGTTACGATTATTCACTCTATATTCAGATTTTTTGCCATAGATGGAGCCTTCATCGGCAGTTGAAATGTCCAAGCCAGTGAGCATGTATACATCGGCAAGTGTGGGGGTACCTAGGCCATGTCCAAACATGAAAGTGTTTGTTGTGTCTGACCAGAAGTAAGCAGTGGTAATCATCATCGACTCATTTTTCTGCATGTTGGCAATGGATAGCCTAATGCATTGGTCTATCTTCCGTTCTGCCCAGTACACCTGCATCGACCCATTTACCCTCAAATACCAATCTTTCCACCCTTTGGTGGTTTTGGGCCAGGATCGAAATGTGTCTTTCCATAGATTCAGAGAGAAATTCTAGGCTCTAAAAGGGATTCTGTTAACCTCTGCGTTGATTAGATCAGTTGGATCTGGGTTGCCCATCGGACCTAGGCATTGAAAGTGCGGCTGATCGGTTGGAATAACTAGCTTGTTGCGTAGTTCCTAAGTTTGGAGGATCAAAAGAATAGAAAAAAGAGGAAAAATTACCAACTGTATGAACTTGCAAAGACCAAAGGAATCGAGGTAAAAGTAACGGAAGTGGAACGAACCGCAGGGACGTCGAAGTTGATCACCATTGTTCTGAGGAAGATGAGGGCACAGGCTGGGGACTCGAGGTTGACGCTAAAGAAGGTTCTTGTTGGTTGAGGTCGCACGGTTGTTCTTCGGGGTCGCCGCCGGAAAGAGAAGAATGCCAAAGGTTGGAGTCTGAGGGTAGAAGATGAGCGTTCTGAAGACCTTTATTTATAGGCTGGTTGGAATAGGGGTATTCTGGACTTATCTCTCTGCCGCGCGCGTGTAGGTCGAGGTAGTTCAGATGGATATGGTAACTGTTCGCACGATAATCAAGGGATTGTATAGATGATTTGATGGCAAGTAATCATGATTCAGAAGAAATCTTGGCACATGATATTTTAATTCTGAAAGCGGCGGCGTTATTATGTTAAGATCTTTGTCGATGGATTTTTGTTTCAGTATCTTAACCATAATCGGGGCAAGAATGGTTGGAAATTGTGCGGTATTTACTGAGGTGTGTGAATCAAGACTAGATTTGATTAGATTCAGTAACAGATTATGTTATGCTTGGAGGATGGGTTAAGATAAATGGGCGAAGGTAAGCATTATCTGGAGTAAATTTCGGAGCATCAATGTTTTATACTCCGAAATTGGGGGGCATGTGTTGACACCATTTTTTGGCATGTGTCAAAATGATCGGAGTGAGCAGGAGGAAAGTTACTGTATACGGCGACAGAGGGGTGCCGTTGAAAACCAATTTGTAAGGATTGTTGCCGATGAATGGTGGTGACCGATGGGAAGGTAGACTTAGATTCAGAGGCGTTATTGATAAGATTGGAGATGTTATCGCCAATGCCGATAAAGGAAGATTTGAAGACTGCTGTCGATGGAGCTTGTGATGACAGGAAGCATGCCGATAAAGGAAGATTTGAAGACTGCTGCCGATGATAACAGGTAGCGTGCCGATGGAGAGAAAGTTGATGAGAATTGTATCGTAATCAAGGTGGACAGGGAAATAGATAGGTGTTGATTTCCTTTTCTATATTTGTTAGAGTCTGATTCGTGTAAGAGTCACGTGTTTCCTTAGATATGGACTCGGTGTCCTAGTCGTGTTTAGTTATGTTTCTTTAGATCAGGATATAAATATAGATTGAGGGGCAATGTAATAGATATATATCAATCAATATCAAACCAATTTGTTATGTTTCTTTAGATCAGGATATAAATATAGATTGAGGGGCAATGTAATAGATATATATCAATCAATATCAAACCAATTTTTACTCCAATTTGCATCTACTTACTTTTCGGCGACTTCGTCAATTTGCATATTTTTCTTTTTTATGAGTTCTCATCGATTTGGCGAGCTGCATCGCTTCAGCGTGACCTTCGGTGATCCTTGAGTTCCGTGTGAGTACCTCTTGGCCGTGACTTCCGGGCGTATCGCTATTGTCAGGGCCAAAGTGCTCGTATTTTCATCCTTGTCGATTAACAGGTCAAATCGACTAGCACACTTTGGATATCGATTCAGGTATTAGCCCTTTGTGTTTGTAGATCCACTTTTGCATCAACAGCTGTACACTAACATCGCTGATTGGCTTATGATCCGTCCGTGATTAGGTCTTTACTTCAGTTGCATTGGAGCACAACCCGGCTGTGGATGTACACTAACACCGTCGCATTGGCAAATGATCCACCTATGTGAAAGCTATCAAAACTGTTGTGTGGGCACAACCACCTATGTAGTGGTCACCAGCACCATAGCCTTGTACTTCGATCAGACTGTCAGCGGTGTGGGTTCACTGTTGGTTCGACGGTCAAGACACCTGTGTAGAGGTTAACACCACCATCGCTTCAGCGTTTGATCTGCTAGTACAAAGGTCATGGTCACTGTCCCCTTGCACCATGATCTGCCTTTGATGATCTTTAGTCAGTGTCGGGTTACTAAAGGATTTGGTGGTGATATACTTTTGATCCCTGCCACATCATACGTATAGCGACGGTGACAGAATTTCATCTAGTGTTCACAAACAAGAGTACTTTTTACAATAACAATGGATGCTACCATAATATCTTTCTCAACTGATGTCCTAACACAAGCGGTACATAGAGCATACTAAATGTACTGATCTATCCAGACTTACATAATGAAACGATATAGCTATGCTCCTTCTATGTGGCACTCCTGCTTGCAAGGAAAAATGAATATAATTAGTGCATCCTTTGGATTGATAGCCAATGCACCATGGAACCCCTCTTATTCATATATGATCCACAACCTAAACAAAGCAGCGGAATTAATAATATTGAACATACCATTCTTTTAGTTAACAAGCCAAAATTGGCCTATACATTGATAGAATGAAAACAACTCCCTACATGAACAAAGACTGTCATGACAACGAAATGTAGGAAATGTACCTTCACTGCTCTGCTAAAGACTCCATGAACAAGGGAACATAAGGAACATATTAAGGCCTGTTCATATGGAAATACCCTCTTGATCTACAAAAGCGGATGACACGGGCATGGATGACATGAACCTTTCTGTGGTCCATGTCATATGCAATCAATATTCTATCCTTCCCAACAAGGAAAAAAATTCTATTCTAGGTGAACTGTAATCACTCTGTACTCCTCATCACAAAGCTCAAAACCAACTTTAATATTCATGCGTCCAAACAGTTCCTCTATGTCCACAACATGCTTTAAACTCTAGTTATTAGTACCATAGTCTTCAAGTATCCACACTAAAAGGCAAGACATATTGCGAAAATCAGCACAACATACACACAGGTGACTCTGAGCTTGATGGATGGACATTTAGCACCACCTGGTTTATGAATTGTCCTCCATGTCTTTCCCTTTGTATCCACAGCAACTATCATAGAGTACTCAAGCATGTGCATAAAACCATTAAGAAAAACACTTCTCGATTTTGAACGTAGAACAATACTACCTTCGCCCCATTCAGATTCCATAAAGATACATGCTACAATTTTAGATGAGTAGGTCTCCACACCTACGCACACACCCTCCACCTTAACAAATTCAATCACATGGAAGTGAGAGGATGTTGGGTCAAAACCTAAGCGAGCCTGACCAACAGAACAAATGCTACACGACAGTGCATGTGTTGACGGTTGTTATCATCCATCACAAACCATCAACTTTATGCATAGAAATGGTCACCAATAGAAACTTAGGGGTTATTACTGACAATTTCCATGAGTTTTGGTGAATTATTATTTTCAGCAGGGATATTCTAGAGAGAATGAAAAGTGGATTAAATTGTCAAAAAGGCCATGAAACTTAGCCGCGACGAAATATGCACGAGAAGACTCCAGAAGACACCAGAAGGCACGGGACCGAAGCGGAGGACCGGCAGCTGCCAGGTGGGGCCGGCCGGCCCCACCCTAGTGCCTATTGGCCAGAAAGAGGGATTCCTCTATGCCCTTCCAGAGACTTCCTCCATCGCCTTCTAGGATGCATCTGTACCGTTCGTGAAGTCAATTTGGTCCAAGGGCTGACGGTTCTTCCTCAGGGCTATAAATAAAGACCCAGACCCCCCTTTCTGAAAGACATCACCACCTGATCATAAGTCAAGAGTAGTCCAGATATTAGGGTTTCCAGAGATTAGATAGAGAGAGCTCTAGTTCTTCAATTTCTTAGTATAGACTTTCTAGAGAGTTTGGAGTAGAGTTGGGTGACTTTCTCAGGATTCTGGATCTGTTCATCTAGAGATTTGGTAATTTGCCATTGTATCTCATTTATGACTTTGTTCTATTTCAATATTATGTTCCTCTTTATTATGTTCTTAGTTTTCTCTAGTTATATATTAGATATAGTATTATTTGATGATTGACATTTGCATATGTTCGTAGAGTACTTAATTCAGTTCGCGCGAGATTTAAGTAGCTTTGATTATGTAAGCGTGGTGCTTAGATATGGAATTCCCCTGTGAATGCACGCTATGTGTCGGGAGGTGGTAGATCGCGTAGGTGACAGCTGCGTTGAGTCCTTTGCAGTCCATCCCCTGTATATAGATTAATTGGTAGAGCCCGGTCTCGAAGGAGATGAAGACTATATTTTAGATTCTCCCTAGTTGATGTTCCTTATAATTTTGCCTTGATTCAGTTTTACTAGTAGATGAAGATATATATGCTAGAGTGAGCAACAAGACTTAGTGTTTAGGAATAACTTAGGAATTCTTACTCTGGCCGAATCTCTAGACTAGTCATACTACTTTTAATGAGTCTCTACTTTCTATCTCTGGAATACCATTATCATGTTGAATTTATTTATTATTTATTTAACTTTTACTTGACTTACCCCTGCTAAAGTATAAGAGTGGTTGGTTTATCATAGGTCTGCACATTTATTTAGTCATATAAATATTTGCCTCACGGTCCTTCCTTTGGGATTAAAATAAATAAACGATACTCGGAATACTCTGGGTAGAATGCTACAATAGATGATTTATCTGTGCGCTTACGAATACTTATGTTTTAATATTATTTAGAGTTTTCAAGTGTAGTTACAATTACCAACATTTTGAGCATCATGCTAGGGATGATAACTTAGTGTATAGTGATGTAAGAAATGTCAACAGCATGCCATTTGTGGGTCGCCGGATTGCAGACAACATAGCGACATAATCCATCAGGCCTAGCATACCATCAAAGGACGATGCCACTGCAATAATCTGTGACTAGGACTTTTTTAATGGGGAAGGGCAAGAAGGATAAGGAAGGCCGTTCATCGGTGATGCTGGTGAAGTGGTGATTGCCCTTCCACCAGCTACCATAGAAGAAGCCGACGACAGTTTGTGAAAGCTTCTTACGTTGATAGGAGTTAGAGATGACGCACCTCTAGGATCGACAGACAGACTTGCAGCAACACAAGGACCAGGTGGGGAGGTAGCTGAAGATGTTAGCAAGCACATCATCTAAGAGGTTGTCCACTGCGTTCCTCATGTTGCAAGCCTCCTTCATCTGGAAGGACACCAGCAGCCGAAGAGATGAGGCTGCCCTACCATGGAATTGCATCAATAAACATTAGTAAGGAGATGAGTTTCAAGGAGAAGGGATGATGATGCAAGTAAGGCCTTATTACATTTGCCTTTGGATCTAGCAATGGTGAGCACAAGTGGCAATGCCAGTGACAGTAGCAGTTCGTGTGTCGGTGGATCTCTGCGGGCAAGCCGGCGATGTGCACTGGCGTGGAGCAAGAGCTGAGCAGAGGTGATGAGCAGGAGCGACAATGACGAACAATAGCAATGGGGACAAGAAAATCTATGTGTGTGGGGGGGAGGGAGGGGGTGGCGGTGGGGGAGGGTTAGGGAGGATGTTGGGGCAGGGGTTGCTTGCTCTCTACGTAACTTTTACGCCACGCGGGAATCAAATTTTCATTAGTTTCACACGGGAGGGTTCAAACGCGGGATTGGAAATTTTGCAACTAAGTGGCGGTGAATGCACAGTACCATCACCGGCGGCTGGGTCCTATTTCCACCATATGATACAGTGATGAACACTAAGGCACACAATCTTAATGTTTGGCACTGAAACAAAACAAAACCGTGCACTTAGAAAACTAAGAAAAGCACAATTCTAGTACTCAGATTGAAAGGAAGCCAACTTAAGTTTGATGGTGATTAAAAAGGCACACAGATTTACATTGAAAGAAAGCCAAACTGCTCACTTACAAAACATAAGGAAAACGCAATGTTAGTACTCTCGGATTGAAAGGAATTCAACTTTAGTTCCATACATTCATACCGAATAAATAGGTCGACACTACCAAGCTAACAAGCATGCCGAAAGCTAAAATGCAAATACTAATTAGGCCGACACTATGCAATAGCTAAAAGGCCTTCATATGTACATCATTGGTTGCATAATTAATCATTCTCCATATAGATCTGAGTCAACCTCCATGTGATCGTTGTGAATCTCCATAATATCCTGTAGATCATTGTCGGCCTCCACGGGATTGTTGTCAATCTCCATGTCATCCTGAGCCTTGACCACTACAACCCTGTCCACATCCATTGGTACACTTTCATTTAGCTCATTGATTTTGTTCACAAAGCACTGATTCGGTGAACCAATACTGAGGACAATAAGGCTCACAGGCTGCACTCCACGGATATACAAGGCCACAAACTCCAGAAGGAGAAGATGCATTTTTATCTGCAGATCCAACAAAATTACTATAGCTAAGTTGAAGGTGAAGGAGCAGAGAGCATGAGAGAGAAATGCAAAGGAATATAGAATCCGATGAAGGAGGAGCAGATCCAGTATAGTTACCTTAGATCTAGAAGGAGCAGAGAAGCAGGGATGGCGCGTTGAAGATTTGTGCGCCGATGAGGTTGGAGGTGAAGGAGCAATGAGCACGCGAGAGGCTGCTTTCATCCGATGCTAGCAGGGTGAAGCAGAGTAAGGGAGCAGAGTGGGGAATGGATGGGATGAAGGTGTGGTAGGACCATAGGAGTGTATATACAGTTCAATTGGTTGCCCCTGTACCAGGGCCTAGTGTCTAGGGAAGTAGGATGCCTCCAACACATCAATTGATACTTGGATCTACTATCATTTACAATTCAATAAATTGAACACCTGGTTAATCACCTTGCATTTAGTTCAACAATAGTTATACAATAGTGATAGATTTTAGTCTGACACATCAATTGATACTTGGATGTACTAGCATTTACATTTCAATAAATTGAACACCTGGATAATCACATTGAGTTTAGTTTAACAATAGTTGTACAAAAAGTGATAGATTTCAGTCCGATACATCATAAATTGATACTTGAATCTACTACGGTGAACTAAACAATTTACTAATGAACATGTCGAGAACTAAGGTAAGTACAAAATAGGTGAAAGAAGAATAGGAAGTACATTTCTTTCTCAAAGGTACGAAACCTTCCATCATCTTCGTTGCAACCCTAACCATTTCTTCAATATGTGGCATAATCTCTTCCTCCTCCTGTAGATGTTCTTCATTTGTTGTAACATTGGCCTCTGCTTTCAGCTCCCAAATCTTGTTACGTAAATCCAAAATCAAAGTCTTTAGAAATTTTCCTTATGGGGAATCATGATATTTAAAGAACCTGCAATCTA
Organism: Saccharum spontaneum; assembly: GCA_022457205.1. Lineage (NCBI taxonomy): Eukaryota > Viridiplantae > Streptophyta > Magnoliopsida > Poales > Poaceae > Saccharum > Saccharum spontaneum. The sequence continues at coordinate 28,779,615 of CM039609.1, read as the reverse complement.
AGTCGGGCTACGAAAAAACCAAATTACCATAAGTACAACGGAATTTCAGCATTTGTATTGCGAAAATAGAATGAACAAGAAAGAAATCGACTTATATTATTTGCCCTACAACAACTGTGGTACCGACGTCCTGAGTTTCCATCACTCCACGAAACCCACTCAGGCATATTCAAGCTACAGCGACATAAAAGTGGTAGCTAGTATGCGTAGGAGTGGTTCTCGACACGGCATGGGATGGGCAACCCCCTCCCATTGTAGCCTTCTCCATTGGAAGCTGGTGTTCTTCTTGCGACGACACCCTAGGATGGTGCCAACCACTGGGAGGAGTTAGAGCTAGATGTCGCCATGGAGCAGTCAGGGTTCAATGTGTTGCACACTTTCAGTGAAGAGGTGGGCCCGGGTCTTTTATTGTCTACGCTTTTGCCTCCTGCCAAGGCACCAAAACATCCTGGAAAACCTCGCCCTCCCGCCAAGATGAAATGTTGTGTCACTGGCGGTTCAGGGTACTATTTGCTTGTAGAAGAAGGCTGTTTTGGATCCTCTATGCTTACATAGGGGTGTACATGTGGACCACAATCAAGAACAACTAATTCAATTAAAAGTTCAACGAAAGTAATAGTTCAACAATTATGTAGTACTCGTACATACTAATCTAGAGGCTTCATCAGTACATATAAACTCCATTAACATAAAAGTTTCACAAATTCTAATACTTAATATCAGATGGGTAGGCAGTTGCTAAGGTATTCAATTGGTTGATGTGGTCCCAAAAGCCAGAGGAGTGAACTGTAGTGAAGATGACAGCATCTCCATCCACGGACACATTGTATGTGTAAAGTATGTCTACTTCCTGTCTAGTCCTGCAAAGCACACAAATCTCTCCACAAAAAGGGTCTTGAACGATTCTTGTCAAATGGTTGATGTGGTCCCAAAAGCCAGAGGTGACGAACAGCGGCTTCGACAATCAACAATCGGTCCAGGTGAATGCTCCATCCCCAAGTAGCAAACAACATCATTTGGGGTCCTGGTGCCACCCCTAGCCGCCAAAATGCAAGGTTGCTCGCATTGAAATGGCTTCTTCCAAAGTAAGACATCTATTACCATGAAGAAATTCCTAATATGAACAAAACTGATACAAAACCCAAAACCAATTGAAACCAAATGCAAACAGGGGGGTGTGACTGAATCATCTAACCTTCATGGGTTGTTGTCCATGACGACAATGCAAGGTGCTCAAGGCAGGTCAAGTACGCAATGGGTCAAAATGAAGATGAAGCAACGGGTGGGGAGATTGAAGATGAAGCAATGGGTGGGGAGAACTAATGGTTTCGTATTGGGGTTTTTTTTGTTGGTCGAACCACCGCCAAGGCACCGATAGGACCCGAGGGGAGTCGGGAGCGGGCCAAGCGCTTCTAGTTTTATTGCCAAACAGACGGTCCAGATTGTTCGGCAGCGAGAATGGATGACACAGGATATGTTAAATAGTGTCCATATTAAGCCAACCATTGCCACGCTAATCCAATGCTATAATACGGTGATTGTCAGTGGTTAAAATGCTTTTAGATTCTCCTGAAAACAATCACAACTGTACATGACAGTTTTTTCCCTTTTCATTCACAAATATACAGAAAAATAGAAAAAACATTCATCGAAAGATCAAATCCGTGCACTGGCATTTTGGAAGTAGTATTGGAAAGAACTTGCTTTGCATTTCATATAAAAAAGGTGGCATTGAAGAGATGAAATCTGCGCAAATAGAATTTTTTCATTGATTCATTATATATATGTAACATATAGGTAGAATTTGGACGAGTATATGATTGTACTCGTCTAGAAGCATAATAACTAACCTAAACTATTAAAACTACTTATACTAACTATAAACTACTTTAATCTAAACATATGATCATGCTCGCCTCACTCACTTGGGAGGAGGCGAGGCGAAGTTGGAGTTGAAGTCAGAGTCGGAGTCGTCATCTTTGGCATAGGCGTCGGCGTCCTCCTCATCCTCGTCCTCCTCCTCTGGGTCCTCCTTCTCAGAGCTCCACGACGGACTATAATCCAAAGACCTCCAGTCGTCAGAGGAGACGTCCTTCTCGGAGGACTGGTGGGCTAGCAAGTCATCCTTGCTAGATGACGGGCTGCTTCGAAACTTGATGGGGTTCTCCGACATTTTCTTTGTAGATTGGAAAAGAAGGGGATGATGGATGAAGAAGAGGGGTAGTTTTAGAGGTGTCGGGTATCAATATTAGGGATACCCGATTAAAAGAAGTAAACGGTACATCTGTGTTGACCACCCAAGGCTCAGCGAACAATTTCCGCCTCGCCCAATCCAGCCGCTAGGCCTCAGGCGCACCTGGCCCGTCAAAAACAATCTACGCCTCGCCCAACCCCCGTGACGTAAGCATGGGAGTGCCCGACCCCCTCGGCATACTTCCGCCTCGCCCAAGGGATGCGTAAGGCCCTCGAGCGCAACTGGGAGCCACATGGGCCCCCACCACGACATCCACCACCGCGAATGGGACATGCACGACCGTGTACAGTGTATGGGGGCATGGGAGCCATGGTACGAAATGATACGACTCTGGTCATTCCAACCACGACTGGCGTCCATGTCTTTACAACAACGGGGGCAACGACCATTGTGCCATCTAATCTCTCTCTACACAAATCTGGGAGAACACCCCGCCCATCCTCGATGGTATAAAGGAACATGTGCCTGCATGGCCACAACACGTATCAGCAGTTGATGGAGAAGCCTAGACTCGACAGCCATGGTGTCCTTGTGCTACAGGGTCGGCCACCCATACGGATAAGGAGGAAGACGGCGTACGCCCTAAAACTTTTTTGTTTTTCTCTTTCTTTCTCTCATCTTTTTACCTTTACCACAAGCTGTAACCCAAGCCCTCCCCTTTAAAGCTATGAAAGGGGAGGCAGGGACCCCATCTAGGGGCATTGACGGAGAGATGACCTGGTCGACTCATCAGAGCACACAGCAACCAACACTCGAAACCTACACACCAGAGACCTAGGAGCACCTCCCTCTCTCGAAGTACTTGTAACCCCTACTGCAAGCACCCTGGTGCAGAGTAACACAAAAAGCAACACCCACTAGATGTAGGGAGATTCGGCCTGAACTAGTATACACCTTTGTGTCCACTTTGTACACCATCCGGACCTAGACGCGTAGTCACCAATCTACTTGTCATTGTGTCTAGAGTGCCATTCGAGACACCGACAGTTGGCACGCCAGGTAGGGGCCTTCTGCGCATCATGATCCACTTCATCAGGCTTCAGATGGCCAGCCATCACATTCGCTTCACTCTGGGCTCCCATATCCGGTTTGGGAGCCTATATTTCCTCTGTATGGGTGTGGATCATGACTTGGTTCTGCTCCCAACCTCCATACTGGTTGACCATGTCGCTGGCACGGAGGAGGAGCTGATCCCGCTCCCCCCATCCGGGTTAGCCGACCCACCCTCTAACGTCGACTTTGTCACCAAGTTAATGGGCAGCCTTCACCTGCATGCCACCGAGGTGTAGCCTTCTGAGGGTTCCCGACCCCTCGGCATCAACTACTTGGGGTTAGAGCGTTAGCTCGATGACCTCTTGGGACCGCATCCATCCCTAGATGACATTGTAGTTAAGTCCAAGCAAGCCGACCACCTAGTGGCCGATCTCGGGCAAGCCTTCGAAAGGTTATGGGGCAAGCACATCAAACTCAACCCCGAGAAATGTGTTTTCGTGGTCCCGAGGGGCATGCTGCTTGGCTTCATCATCTCTGAGTTGGGCATCGAGGACAACCCAGAGAAAATCTTTGCCATTATTAGCATGAGCCCAATTTAGAACTTGAAAGGGGTTCAGCGAATCTGGGTGTCTTGCAGCACTAAGCCATTTCGTCTCACGCCTCAGCGAGTGAGGGCTCCCCCTCTATCGGCTTCTGAAGAAGATCGATCATTTTGCATTGACTCCCGAGGCCTAGGAGGCACTTGACAAGCTCAAGGCACTCCTGATGAGGGTCCCAATCCTCATGTCGCCAGCCGAGAAGGAACCGCTCCTAGTGTACATCACGAGCACCACCCAGGTGGTAAGCACCGCCATCGTGGTGGAACGGCAGGAGGAGGGACACACCCTCAAGATCCAACGTCTGGTTTACTTCATCAGCGAAGTCTTGTCCGACACAAACACACGCTACCCCCAAATCAGAAACTCCTATACAATGTCCTCATTTCCTGAAGAAAGTTGTGCCACTACATCGAGTCACATCCGATTATGGTTGTGTCCTCCTTCCCCTCGAGAAGGTGGTCCAGAGCTGAGAAGCAACAGGAAGAATTACCAAATGGTCGATCGAGCTCATGGGAGAAGGAATCACCTACGCTCCTCGGATGACCATCAAATCCTAGGTGCTGGCAGACTTTGTGGCAGAATGAACCGAAACCCAGTTGTCGCTAGCCCCTGTGGAGTAGGAGTACTGGACCATGTACTTCGACGGGTTGCTATTGAAGACTAGAGCCAGAGCGAGACTCGTCTTCATCTCCCCACTTGGCATACGCATGAGGTACATGATTCGTATTCATGTCCCTGCCTCTAACAATGTGGCTAAGTACGAGGTACTTGTCAATGGTCTGCACATCGCCGCTGAGCTCAAGATCCAATGGCTTGATGTCCGTGGTGATTCTCGGCTAGTCATGGACCAAGTCATGAAGGAGTCAAGCTGTCATGACCCCAGGATAGCAGCATACTACCGGGCGGTCCGCCTCCTGCAAGACAAGTTCGATGGCCTCTAGCTCAACCACGTTGCAAGGCGATTCAATGAGGCAGTGGATGGGCTCACGAAGTTGGCATCTGGTCAGGAGCCGTTCCCCTCTAGCATCTTCACCAGTGACCTACATAAGCCTCGGTAACTTGCCAGGATTCAGCGCAGGACAGCAGCGAGCCACCTGCACCAGCCTCGAGGGCAAACTCACTTACTGGCCCAAGCGCTCCGAATGATCCCGATCACGTGGCCGTTCGTAGTCTAGGGTCTGGACCCTGTTGGGCCCCTCTAGAGGGCGCCCGAGGGCTTCACCCACTTGCTTGTTGCTATCGACAAGTTCTCAAAGTGGATCGAGGCTCAGCCAATCATGCAAATCAAGTCCGGGTAGGCGGTGCTCTTCTTCATAGACATCATTCACCACTTTGGGGTCCCAAATTCCATCATCATCGACAATGGCACATAGTTCACCAGCAAGAAGTTCCTCAAGTTCTGCGATGATCACCACATCTGCATGGATTAAGCAGTCGTGGCATATCTCCAAATGAACGGACAGGTTGAGCACGCCAACGACATGATCTTGCAAGGCCTCTAGCCAAGGATCTTCAACCGGTTGAACAAGTTCGGCCGCCGATGGGTCATGGAACTCCTCGTGGTCCTCTGGAGTTTGAGGATGACCCCGAGCCAAGCAACGGGCTTCACACCCTTCTTCATGGTCTACGGATCTGAGGCCATCCTTTCCACCGACTTGGAGTATGGGGTGCTGAGGGTTAGAGCATATGACGACCAAGGGAACCAAGCCTCCCTTAAGGACGCCGTGGACCAGCGGAGGAAGCACGTGACATTGCCCTACTCCATTATGCCAAGTACCAACAAGCCTTACAACGATACCACCACCATCGCGTGTAGGGTCAGGCATTCAACGTCGGCGACCTGATGCTTTGCCTCAGGTAGGAAAACAGGGGCCGCCACAAGCTAACACCACCATGGGAGGGCCCATTCGTCATCGCAGAAGTACTCTGACCCGACGCCTATAAGCTGGTCACTGCTGACGGTGAAATCTTCACCAACGCTTGGAACATCGAATAGCTACGTCGCTTATACCCTTAGAACTCCAAGCTATGTACATAACTATGAAAAATAGAAATTCTCCATATTGAATAAAAAGCACATGTTTCCTATTTTATTATTCAACCAAATCTGAGTGATGCCTGACCCTGGCCTTGGCCGGGATTGCACCTCACTCGGGGGCTGGAGGGGGAAGAGCCCCCCAACGCTCTGAAATTTTCAACACTATGAAAATTTCTCATGCCCGAGCCCTTCCAACGGTGTTTAAGTGAATGGATGTGTTACGGTGACTTTGCTCACCGATTTTGACCCTAGGAGTCGAATCACACTCCTAAAAGATCCGTAAACTTAAACATGACGCGAAGATTGGGCAACCCCTTAAAAACTTTGCAAAAATTTCTACTCCCGAGCTCTCTGATAGCATTTCAAGAATGACAGACGCGTTAAGAGCATGAGAACCCTTCAGGTCAGGTTAAGTGAACTGTGAGAAGCCTACACCTCTACAGTCACAGTGCCTTTGCTCCTTAACCCCAACCCAAGGTGCCCGACTCACAGCTCTAAACATCGTGTGCCTAAAAGCAAAAAGAGGATCGGGCAAACACATAAAAACTTCACATGAAAAAGATAAAACAGGTTTTCATAAAGGCCCCAAGGGTGTTGACGGTCGAAAACTACTAAAATAAACTGACAACTAAACATGGAAATGGACATAAATCAACACCAAACATAGGAATAGGGTTTAGACTGATAGAATTCCATGAGTTTTGGTGAATATGTATTTCACAGGGGGTTATCAGTTAAAGAGCAAGGATGGACCCACATGTTGGGTTAAAATTCATAATTTTTTGTGGCACCAACTTAAGAAGACTCTTGAAGACACGAGAAGACGACATGCGAAAGGAGGGGCCCACCTGCCACAAAGGGCGGGCGGCCGCCCTAGGCCCGGGTTGGCCGACTTGGCCCGGGCCTGCTTGTCAGTCACCTTCGCACGATGATCTCGACCGCTCATTTAAGTTGGTTTGATCCAATGGTGACAAATAAATTTGACGCGGATCGATGACGTGGCAATTGCTTGCTCTCTACTCCACCCAGGGCTATATAAGGAGACCCCCTCAGGCCCAGGGGTCATATCTCTACATGTGCTACAATTCTAGGGTTTCAAATTCTCCTCCACATTGTAGTAGTATCTCTCTAGATGAATATCATCTAGTTGCAATCTAGAAAATAGGGAGAGAGAGGAGAGAGCTTCGGAGGAGCCGAACCTGTCGGATCTTCTTCGACTTTGTACAACTATGGATTCGTCTCATCTTTGAGTAATCTCTAGGTTCTTCATTTATTATTTCTAAGTTCTTTATTTGGTTAAGTTCAGTTCTTACTTTATTTTGCTTATGAGATCTCTGCTCGTATTGAGTGCTCTAGTCTTAAGATCTGGATTAGAGTAGTAATCATTAGTGTAGACACAGTGTCTAGGCTAGTGTTTACCTAAGTTTGCACCTAATCCTCCGGTTAGTTGTGTAGCTACAGAGGTGACAGCTCTGTAGATTATTATAATCCACCACGTTAGGGTTGGTGTTTTGTAGAGTTTTTTGGCAACCTTCCCCTAATCACCCTTTTCCTAGTATTTTTCGAGGATCGAAAAGGTACTGCTGCTCTAAAGTAAGTGAAGTATAGTGAGCCTGATCTTAGTTAGATAGAATCAACTTAGAAAACTTTAGATAGTTCCTCTCTACCCATAAAAACATATTTACCTTTTCTTTTCTTAGATGTTCTTGATTCTCTCTAGTGCACTTCACATTCCTCGTGGAAATCGATACTCTAGAATACTCTCGGGTGAAAGCTACATCGATATCCGTGTGCTTGTAGATTTTTCTGTGTGCGTTAACAAATACCAACAAGCTTTCTGGCGCCGTTGCCGGGGAATGGTAGATGTGCTAGTTTTGAACCAAGTTCGTCTGTTTACCTTTTTAACCACCACATGGATTCCACTCCTATCTTTAAATACTTCGCTCCAAAGGGCGATTCATTGGAGCCTCCACCATCATCACACCCCATTCTTACAGATGGCTATGAGCTTCGTCCTGCTTTCATAGCCATGGTTCAGGAGCAATCCTTCTCTAGCATAGAAGACGAAAATCCTTACACCCACCTTAGGGAATTTGAGCAACTGTGTTCTTGCCTCACTGTTGCTTGCATGACACAGGAGACCATTAAATGGAAACTATTTCTGTTCTCCCTTTTGGGTATAGTGAAACAATGGTATGCTCATCCCGTAGGAGTTAATGGAAATTGGGATGAACTTCGAGACAAATTTTGTCTTGCTTTCTTCCCTTTGTCTCGAGTTGCTGCTCTGCAAATAGAAGTTCTTACTTTTCAGTAGAAGGAGAAGGAGACATTAGGAGCAGCTTGGGCTAGGTTCATCAGCCTTACCAATTCTGATCCAAACCTTTCCTTGCCTGACAACGTCCTTTTACATCACTTCCATCTTGGCCTTCGCAAGTAAGATGCTCTCCACCTTGACATAGCTTCAGGAGGTTCATTCTCGTACAAAACCATTAGTGAAGGGAAAGCCATTCTAGAGAAAATCCTTGAAAACACCCCTTACACAGGCATTTTTATGAGTTTCCTGAAGAAGAAGTCGAGCCAAGCCCCGACCAACAAGAGGAGGCACACGCAACCGAATCCAAACCTGAAATTCCTTCAAATCCTTCTAATAATTTGGTTGCCAAAGAACCTCCCACTAAGGGAATAGACCACACTTTAGAAGATGATGTAACCAGTGCTCCCTTGTTCCCCTATGAAATCGAAGTAGATCTTTTTGAAGATTTTGGTAATGCCTCGCAATTACTAGTCCAAGTGAAGCCTCTGGTGCACTCTACACCACTTGAAGATGACGATGGTCCACATAATGATGCCTTCCTTTTAGAACACATCAAAAGACTTTTGGCCATCATGAGCCATGAGTGGTTGGCAGAAATGGAGTTATCCACTAAGGTAGCCTGATTCATTGCCTCCTTAGATGTCCTAACTTGCATCCTTAAGAAAACAACCATAGAGGCTCACTATAGTCCTACCGTTGGGATGAACATTATTTCAAAAGCTTTGGCTGAAAAACTTTACCCCAATGAGTCCATGATCCCATCTCATAAGCTTCTAAGAATTCCTTCTAGAGTTACTCTAGAAAGTTATGGGGTCAGGAGGTCTATTCCTTTGTGAATAAGAGGCGTCGAGTATCGTCTAGATTTTCACATCTATGACATCTCAGATATGTCTCTCTTGATTGGTGTACCTTTTGGGACACTCTTTCAAGAACGAACAAATCATGGTCTCTTAAGTTTAAAGCTAGGATGTTCTCCTATCGCCATATTGCTTGCACACTCAAATAATGTGATAGTAGAACCCAAGCCCGTACAAGACCCTATTGAGGAAATCTTAGTAGCATCTCTCGAAGACATGGCCCAACCAGTTCTCGATGATGAACACTTCATTCTAGAAGAGGAAGAGTTGGTAGACCTAGTTGAGCTAGATCCAATGGAGCTGCCATCACAACCCTCAGTTGAGCTAAAACCCCTTCCTTTTGGCTTGAGATATGTCTTTCTCAATAATAACCGAGAAACTCCTATCGTCATAAGTGACAAGCTTTCCCAAGAAGAAACCCATAAACTTGGCACTGTTCTAGATACACATATACGGGCTATAGGCTACTCACTTCAAGACCTCATAGGGATTAGTCCTGCTCTCTACACTCATCGTATTCCTATCGATCCTGATTCTACACATTCAAGGGAGCCACAGCGGAGAGTTAACAACGCTATGCGAGAGGTTGTTAAGAAAGAGGTCCTTAAGCTTTTGCATGCTGGGATTATTTATCCCATGCCACATAGTGAGTGGGTTAGCCATGTCCATGTTGTGCCAAAGAAAGGAGGAATGACGGTTGTTAGGAATGAGAAGAACGAACTCATTCCTCAATGAACTGTCATTGGGCGGCGGATGTGCATTGACTACCGACCCCACCGTATCAAGGCAGGGCCTCTTCCCAACCATCGTCTCGGCTGTCCCAGGTTGAGAGGAGAGCACTGTACCCCCTAGGCTCGGCCCTCCCCAACACCTCCTCGGGCCGTGGCGACCCCACGGGCCTCGGGGGCTCGACTCCTCCTGATACCTCCTTAGGGCGCGCTGACCCCAAGGACCTCGGGAGACCGCTCCCTCTGGCCCCCCCGCCACGGCCTCTCTACGCCTCAACTTCGATGACTCACAGATCTGGGGCGGGGGCCACAGCATGAGCTCCACCACTGGCTCGTCATCCTTCTTGGCAAAGGCATTGAGCCAGTCATGCGACCCCTCCTCGTCACCATCCACGTCATCGCTGGACTCCTCTTCATCCTCCCTCGCGCCGCGCTGTCTCTTCCGGTGCTTCTCTCGCTCCTCCTTCCTCTTGGCCTTGTCGGCCCTCTTCTTTTTTTCTCGTCCTTCTTCTTCTTCACCCCCCTCGGTGTGGGCCTGGTTCCGTGCCCTTAGGGCCGCATCCTCAGGAAGGGGTGGGTTGAATTCGGGGACCAAGCAGAGATTCCCCTGCAACCATTCAAGCCCCAGGTCAGGTAATAGAAAAAAAATCCAAGGGGATGAGAAGGAGGAGGGTGCTCACCATCTCGATGAAATCATGGTCAGGACACATCGGTGGGCAGAGGTCGAGGGTGGCATCACCGGGAATGCTCCCGAGCCCTGCCTTGATGTGTTTCTTGATTTCTTTACTGGTCAGCTGCTCAGACGAAAGCGGCGTCCCCTCGATGGGTGCACTAGGCACCATCTCGTCCAAGCGGTGCACCTGCTCCATTAGCGGCAACACCCTCCATTCATGGAATGTGGCGATTATGCTTGGGCCCTTGTGATGCCATGATTCACCAAGCACCAAACTGCTTGGAGCTGGGTGTCGATCTTTGCCTTCTCAGGAGCAGGAGGCTCGTAGCTCTAATGTACCATTGTCGCATCGAAGTAGAGGCTGGTGTACGGGGGTAGGGGCACATCGGTGTCACTCCTAAGGTAGAACCACTTTTGGTGCCACCACTAGTTGGAAGTTGTCCCCTTCATGGAGACGTATTCGTCCGCCTGGCTCTCGCGCAGCTGCCAATGAGCGTCGGTGCCATCTCACCCCTCCTAACCATCTTGAGGAAGGCGGTGGCGCAGAAGTAGTACTTCCACAAAGCGAAGTTGGGCTTGATGCCTAAATAACCCTCACATAGGGTGACAAAGACTGCGATCCACAGAACCGAGTTTGGGTTGAGGTTTTGCAACTCGATCCTATAATGATGGAGCAGTCCTCGGAAGAACTTGCCCACCAGGATCCTGAGCCCCCGCTCATGGAAGTGAGCAAAGGACACGATGTAGCTGGGCGGGGGGTTCGGGTGGTCCTCGTTGCCAGGGAGCCTCCACTCTGACTGCACCGCATCAGCGGTCACAGGGCGGAGCAACCCCCTCCGAACAAGATCGTCTGCATCCTTTTGGGTGAAGGATGAGCGTGGTCACGGGTCCATCTCGGTGGTCGGCGTGCTTTCTCTGATGGCAGTGGCGGCGGCGGAGGGGGAAGCTCTTTTTGCTTTGTGCTTTGGTAGGTGAGAAGGCGAGAGGGCAAAGGCGGAAAGTGTGGGAGCGTGTAGTAGAAGGAGCGGATCTCTGAGTTAAATAAGAAGGAAGGTGGAGCGACGTAGAACTAATCCACCCGCATTAATTGCGGCATCTGGTACGTCCCGTCATGCCACAAATATCTTGGTAATTGTGCACGCGCCTCCTACAAAACCATCACATCGACCACGCTGTCTGCCTCGCACGCCACGCCCACCGTTATCAACCCACTCCAACCAACACAGAGCTCAGGCACACTCACCCCCGCTAATGGGCCATGGGCCTCGGTAAGTAAGAACGGGATACAGGGCTGTATACGCCGCTACGGCCCATTTACGGTCTAGGGGTTCGAAGGCTGGCCCACAGTTGGGTTCGACAACCACCCTAGGACACCGTAGAGTTAGGGATGGCAAAGGATGGGCGCACTAGTGTCCAACACCCTGGCGCAGAAGCGCCGAGGGCGTCCCGACCCATGTTTGAGTCCTAGTTGATAGCTGATTCATGGTATTCCCCGATGGAAGGCATCGAGCCCTCAGACCATTTGAACAGTCTCGAGAACTATATGAATAGACCATCAGGAATTTGGAGTGCGTCACTAGCTTGACCACAAGCTGGAACCCCCCAAATGGGAACCGGGGCTACACTCGAACAAACCCGTTAACAGCTCAACGAGCACCATGGTTCGTCCAATGAGGATAGCATGGCACAGCTCACCCCCTCTGCTTCACAAAGAAACGCGTGAGGGATAATGAATCCAAAGACGAGAAGCCACCCGATCAGTCTCCTGCAATGAGCGGGGGCTCGGGGGCTACGCTCGCATCCTAACCCAACGAACGGTCACGACCCTACAACAAGCGAGGACCTGAGGGCAATGCCAATAAGGACCACCCCACATGGTTCAAGCCCTTGAAGGGGTACCATACCCCTCCAAGGCCTCGGGGGCTACACCCGGCGGGTGTGTTCATGCGCACCCACCGGACAACTTCCTTCAAACCAAACAAACAACAACTACCCACGTGCGCTCGTCCTCAAGCCTCTAAAGGAGTACCCCACTCCTCCATAGGCTCGAGGGCTACTGTCAGGTATCAATATTAGGGATACCCAATTAAAGGAAGTAAATGACACACCTATGTTGACCACCCAAGGCTCAGCGAACAATTTCCACCTCGCCCGATCCAGCCGCTAGGCCTCGGGCGCACCTGGCCGGTCGAGAACAATCTCCGCCTCGCCTGACCCCCATGACGTAAGCATGGGAGCGCCTGACCCCCTTGTCATACTTCCACATTGCCCGAGGGACGCGTAAGGCCCTCGAGCGCAACTGGGAGCTGTGTGGGCCCCCACCACAACATCCATCTCCGGGAATGGGACATGCATGACCGTGTACAATGTACGGGGGCATAGGAGCTGTGGTACGAAATGATACAACTCTGGTGATTCCAACCATGACCGGCGTCCACGTCTCTACAACAAAGGGGGCAACAACCACTATGCCGCCTAATCTCTCTCTAAGAAAATTCGGGAGGACACCCCACCCATCCTGGATGGTACAAAGGAACATGCGCTTGCATGGCCATAGCACCTATCAGCAGTTAATGGAGAAGCCTGGACTCAACGGCCATGGTGTCCTTGTGCTATAGGGTCGGCCACCCATACCGGATAAGGAGGAAGACGGCATATGCCCTAAAACTTTTTTTGTTTTTCTCTTTCTTTCTCTCATCTTTTTACCTTTACCACAAGCTGTGTAACAGAACCGTCCAAATTATAAGAGCACAAGTACAAAAACAATCACCGAAGTGATCAAATTCTCGCACTTGAGCCCATATAACTCCGGTAGTCCAATGAAATCACGAGGGATTTCAAACCAACCAACATACAAGCCAAGATCGTAGTGATTCAACATAACAAGTCACATGTTACATCCATTTCACAAGTAATCAAAATATACATCGGAGTTCAACATAGTTATTACAACTTAAGTTCAAAAGTAGCGGAAGCAAAGTAATTTGAAACTAACACACCCTTATTTCAAATACATGCCAGTACCAAGGTCGACTTCCAACAAAAGCATTAGAGAGAAGATAACTCAGAAGGATCATGCCTGTGATCACACTCCGCCTCTATGGCAGGAGCCAACCAACTCTTGCAGTCGCCATGATACATCACAACCTACAACAAGTGGGGATAAAACCCTGAGTACGACAATGTACTCAGCTAGACTTACCCGTCATAAACCAGAAATAAGGTGACACCAAGGATCATGCAAGGCTGATATAAAGTGGGCTAGCTTGACAACATTTTGCATAAAAGCTTATTATGAATAAGTAATCATTAATGCTTAAGCATCAAGTTAATTATCATTACCCTGTCATCTATATTAAAACCTATACTAGAGCACTCACTTTATTAGGAGCAAACAATATTAACCATAGCAGGTATAAATTGAGGCAACCTTTCCATCGTTATCCAATTAACCATCCGTTCAATTTAATGGAATCTACGTTGCCGCTGCTCAAGTCAAGTGCTCACTAACCGGGAGCGACGGCGATTCGAATTGAATTCCTATCTAGCTGGAGGGGTATTTCTAACACTCACCGAGTCACGCCTGGCGAGGGCTGCTCAGGTCATCTTTCGTACAGTTCAGGAATCGCGGGTCCGAAAGATGTCGCGTCCCCAAGGGCGACACTCTGCCAGGTGATAGGGACTCTAACCCCCCCTTGGTCTCACACCAATGTCCCCAAGCACATCCTTTCTCTCCTCCAAGATGCAACCTACCATTCGATTCCCGGCCTGAACCATATTACTCGACTTTGCGGTCGGAACGACTTATCCGGCCAACTAAGTGTTAGACTGCGTTCAACATGACTCAAGGACGTACAGCGAATCGGTCCTTAAACGACTCAGACGGGGATAGATCCACACCTAAGACCTCCATGCCTTGTTGCTTCACTATCGTCATCCCGCCCGGTCTCATTTCATTTTATTAACACATGGTTCCATTTTACGATAGCAATATAGCCAACCATGCCATATATGGATATCCCTATATCTCGCAGGTGACAGGAAATCACCTGACTTCTACCGCTTAAAGTAAGGCTAAGCATCTATTCGATCCTAGTCTATGTAGGATTCAGGGATTCATATATCTGGACAAGGAATGATATAATGCAGCAAGGTTTTCAACCAACTCCTACCACTTAATGCAACAATACTTATAACATATATATAATTAATTTCTTTTGAATGTAGGAGGCTTATAATGCTCCGGGGCTTGCCTGGGATCCGACTCAAGTCAGAGTTTGTCAGATGAAACTCGCTTGGCAAGCATTCCCTCATTCTAGCACTTGTCTGATCTTTCCATCTCCGAGATAGGTCCACCAACACCATCTTTTGGTTAGCTCCACATCACGTCCTTCACGTGGTTCAGCTAACATACCTAAATGAGATGCAATAATGCATATGTATGAATGCATAGAAGTGCAATAAACAAAGTAATCATGTAAGCATACCAAAGTTCACATAAACACCTAGAGCTAGTTAACTTAATCCTCATTAAGATATAACATAGAAGAGGGCAAGCACATCTATCAAGAACAAGTCTCACAAGATCACAGGGTACCACCCAAGTATCGTCAAAGATATGAGTCACACTTCAATACCCAAGCATGACAAAGTTAATCAAAGTACTAGAACTAGAAATTGCTACCTTCTGGACATCAGACCAACAGCTGAGTAATTTAATCATAACTGGAGATCTACAACTCCAAATGACTTGCAAGAAGACATTATGAAAAGCTTATGAAATTATCTATATTTCATTTATAATCATCTCAACCTGATTCTAACATCTACCAGGTCGAAATACAGAAGGTACAGAATCTGTCCTGGAAGGACAGAGAGCAACCTAAATCTGAACCCAAATTAGAACAGCTGTAGTTTCTAAACCATATGGCCAAATGCCACCAAAATTTAACAGCAGCTAGATCATGAAATTCTCAACAACTTTGTTATAGCACACAAGACATGAAAACATCATTTGCATAGGGTAATTAACAATATTCTCAAATCTGTTCAGAAACCTCATTTGCAAGAAATAATTATTAACTTATGTTGCAAACATATAATTGGATAAAAACCAACTTTACCCACATGTCACACATGACTAATGAACACCAGAAAACATAGTGTCCATTGCTAAATAAATTATTTTAATACATTTTCTTAATTTATTTAGATAATTAGGTGGAATTATCAACACCTACCAAAGTTGCACAATAAATTCTACCAAAATTATAGTGGCCTACACATGCTCCCAATAGTTTACTGTACAAATTTCAAACTATTTGGACATATATATCAACCTCTATGAAAAAGACAAATGGCTATTGCAAGAATTCATGTGAGAGCAAGATGAATCAATAACTCACTCATAATACAACTAAAATTCATGAAATTTTTACCACACATCAAACATCACATGAGTAGCATGCCACAAAAATTTCACTTCATTTGGAGCCCTACATTTGCAGTTATGAAAATAACAAATACAACTAGCATTGAAAATCTAATCTGAAAAATCTATTTTTACAGTAAAAACATTAAACTAAAACATGACATATTATAGATCCACTGCATAGACAATTTCACAAGGATTCCAAAAAGTCCTCATTTGCTATTTTACGAATTTTCTATGATTTACTATGAATTTTCAAAAATCAGCAAAAACTACAACAAATCAGTCCCTGGAGTACTATTCACATGAGTCTAAGGCTTCGCATATAGGACCCTCCCTTTTGTCAAATTCAAGAATGAAGTCCTTGACGTGAATCAACAGAGGGGGTCATCAGGGGGCTCGTTGTACCGGCCGGGGACGGCTTGCCGGCGGTGGGGGGAAAGTGGCGGCGGAGCATATCCATCACAAGGCGCACTCACGGTGCTCTTGGCTTGGCCCGAGGCGGCTCGTGGTGGTCCGGCCATGGCAGCCAGCGGCGGCGACGAGAGTGGCTCCGGTGGCAGTGTGCTACGGTGGTGATGAGAGGCCGGGGAGGGGCGCACGGGAACCGGGAGCGGGTGGCGGAGCTAGAGGTGGTGGCTGCTGGACTTCAAGGTGCTTGAGGTGGGAGAATGGTGGTGGCCATGGAGCTTCCACGGGCATCCATGGCTGCAGCTCTGTCGCACTGAGAGCGAGAGAATGAGAGGGGGCAAGGGAGATAGGGCGAGTGAGCGAGCAGGAGGGACAAGTGAGCGCTCGGGCTCTCCAAATCGACGTGCACGGCGACGTGGTGGACATGCGAGAGAGCGTCGGCCACGCGGCAGCAGACCCCTACGCGTGGTGGCCATGGCTGCTGCTACTGCCGATTCAAAATTTTCAATACCACCTCAAACATACAACTGAAACACCCTTTTCGTCTCCCTCTATCTCATAATCCGTTTCGAATTAGCAAAAACTTCACTAATAGAAGTTGTAGAGCTACACGAGTACTCCAACTTTAATTAAAGGATCAAAGTCTAATTCGGTATGGTTGGAGAGATACAAAGCTCCAAAGGAGGGTACCTCAAAACTAGATTCTGCAGTCCAATTGTAAACTGACTGAAACTGTCTTCTTCTCTACCTTATAACTCCTAAACCGTGCACTTATTTAATCAAGCATTTTCACCATCAGCTAGATCTACATGAGTACTCCGACTTTGGTTAAAGGAGTTTGGCCAGATTCGAAATGGTTTGCAAACTAAAATTCACCAAAGATAGGTACCCGAAAACGGAAGTCACGACTTTCAGGCATCCCAGACTTAGCCAATTTTCGAACCCTGAAAATAGCATTGGATTCAATTTCGTGAGCTCTATTTGACCATGCTAAGTACTGAATTAGCTCTGGGACAGTAAATAAAGTTTGTTCCCCATGATATGTTCTACAACTTTTATTTAAAGATCAAGGTCTGGATCAGCTTGTGTTGCAAGATATAAAGCTCCATCTTGGGGTACCCGAAACTGAAACTCTATTCCGGACTTAACCAAATCTGGAACTCTGAAAACAGCAGTTGATTGCTTCTTGTGAGCCCTATTTGACTAGGTTAGATGCCAAACTAGCTCTTGACCATTAAACAAAGTTTGTTCTTTATAAAATTCCCTATAACTTTGTTAAAGGGTGCACAGTCATGCAAAGCTTCTAGGTCACACTTTTGAAATGGTCAAACAAAAGGGTTCTAGGGTCCATACATGGTCAACCATCACTTAGAAGCACATTTAGGCAAAACGATCAATATGAACATTGTTCCATTAAGTGTTCTCAGTGTAGTTAAGGTGTTGTAGAGGTCAAACATACACACCATGCATAGGTTGCACAAAAGTGTAGGCCTCACATGCCTTGAAACATAGAACTCAAGTGAAATGCTATAGTTGTTTCAAGATACATGCTACACATGTTCCACTAGGTTGTTCCACATGTGTCCAAAATGTGTTGCACATGTTGCATTTACATGTTGCACAAACACTAGTTCCCATGGAATGTAAGGCAGGTTTTAGTTATAATCCAAACAAGCATATAACTTATCATTTCATGTGACTTTTTGATTCCAAACTTTATGAAACTTTTCCAGGGATCAATATAGATAGTTATTGAGGTGAGACATGTGAAGATACTTTGATAGCAACACCCAAGAATATATCTTTTAATTGAGCCTATATGTAAGCAAGGGTGCAATATCCAAGTTTAGGTTAGGGCTTATTTCCATAGGTTTGACCTTGACATCGTCACCTCCACTAATCTATCATGTTTGAGCTTAAACCCACTACTTAATTGGTGATAAACACCTAGGGTGTTACAGCCCTCCCCCCTTAAAAGAATCGCGTCCCGAGATTCGGAATGGAAGACCTTTGAAGGAAGAGAGGCACGTTATCTAGTTCCCAACATTTGCTATAGCATTCAGCTACAAAGCTTCAACATCGGTGAACAATTTGGCCAATGGCACTTTCTTATACTTACTCTGCATGGTAAAATTTGTCTAAAGAATTTCCTTCATTGACTTCTATGAAGCATTGTTACTTTGGGAGGAATCCAAGATAGCACGTACTGCATTCTCAGTGTACAGAGATCATTTGGTCCGTGAGTGAACCACTCAAGTCTCCAATTCTCTAATGAGCACAACATAGGCCATATGAACTTGACACTAGACCGAAATATTCAGGAGTATACTCGTTGAAATGGCTCTATGTTCACATGGTTTTGAAAAGCAGTCCTCTACCAAAATGGCTTAAGCACAACCTTCCAAAAGGGTGAGATCATAGACGACAAATATACTCTGAGGCTATAGGATATTGACTGACAGGGTCTATGTTGGTCGTAAATGTTTATTCATTTAGACACCAACTAATGGAAAACTACTTGAGGTTCCATGTGTGCAGTTCTCTTTCTCTGATGACAACACTGTATTATCTGAGTCTGTTTGAGGGATTAGTGAGTGTGATAGCTGACTTTGTCGGCTTCGTATTTCTGCCAACAACTATCTAAAAGATTCTTTTATCGAATTGCAACATTTATCCGGGTGGATTCAGATGCAAGCTCTTGGTAAAAACATGTATAAGGTACCAAAGTATGTCATCATTGGAAAATAATTCCCAAAGAAAGATGTAACGAGGCCTTAAGGACAACAAAAGTTGTAATTATTCACTTAACCGTGGGGAGTAGTCTACCACCAAGCGATTGAGTAAAAATTTTCCTTAGTGACTTAGTTGTACTGTAAGTTGAGTTGACTTGCAGCATAACAACTTTGTCAGGCCAACTTTCACCATGAAACTTTCTCTTTAGGGCCATATAGCAGCTCTAGGATGAGAAATCTGTTGTTTGACACTTCTCAGATTGCTTTTGAATATTCCTCAATACTGCATCCAATAGAGTTATGAACAAACCGTTTGTGGCACCTAAGGGCACAAGGATGTTGATCAAAACTAGGGCATGCATTTCTCTAATTCTTCACCGCAGCTGATTGAACACCTTGCACTATCTGTGTGATTGTCCAAGACGGAATTGACTTGATCACAATGGCTCTAGAAGATAGAATATCACTCAAGTTGTTGGCTAGTTGATTAACTTCTTGTTGGTTATTGCTTGGTAAGACATAGCCTTCATAGCTACCAAAGAGTCGTTACCTAGCTGGAGATTAACCTTCCTATTGGTAACCAATCAGTTGTCTCTCAACACTAAAAAGTTCCAAATCTTCACTATTGACCACAACAACTATGGTTGATGCAGAACAGATGGTTGCCATCGAAGTTAGCAAATACGAAGTTATTCTAGAGATGGTTGATTTCGATTGTATGGTCATTATGCACCCAAGATTGCAACTTGGATAGCTCCGGTCATATGCATAATGCGACAATCGATTCTTATCCCATAGATAACTTGTCCAACATTAAGTGTTGTGTGTCCTTTTTATCCAATAGAGACGAGATACTTGCTTACTAGATGACATTCGTCCATACTGGGATAACTAAATAGAGTCATTGGGCTACCACATATTGCAGTCTGTTACAGTTTATGTTGGTGACCTATTCTTCAAAGGTTATCCTCTTAGCAACTTCAGAAGGAAACTCCACTACTTTTGGTTCGATATAAGGGTATTTTGATAAGATATGGAAAAACAACCAAGGAAGAAGGTCATGTGAACATCACATCAGTGTTGTTCTGCAATGGATTATGATTAGAAACCATGATACCAGCGCGTGCCAAGCAGCACAACCTTGTGTGTGCACCCACAGGAGGCTCTCGGTTTCATCGCGGCACCATTAGTTGCTACTCATAACACCATTACTAAACAAACACCCGATGAGGAATTTCAAATGGCACAGATTGGGTTGTCCGAACAAGCACCATACCAAGGAGGGATAGCAAGTAAAGGTAGTCACAAGGTTTAGAATAAACGAGGAGGCGATCCAAAAATTAACACACACCACAAGGAACATAGCTCAATTCCTAAAGACAACTGAGCAATGGACTCTTGCTTAAATTCTATGCACGACTTGCGTCCACCGAAGTGAGTTCCAGATAAAAGATTAATAGGAGATTCATTCATGTTGGGCAACAACATGAGATTAAGACTGATAAACATCTCGAGACTGAGAAGGTTGGGGACGGATTAAGTAAATTTCAAGGGCGAAAACCGATATGTAGTCATAGATTGAGTTGATAAGGTAGATGCACGAATTTGCAAGCAAGCAATTTTGAGGCCATAGCAAAAAGACGTTTCGTCGCATTAGCTAACCTTTGGGAGAGGCAACCGGGAGGTCCAACATAAATTTAGGTGCGGTCTCCACAACTGGCAACGTACGAACCATGGTCAAAGGCTAGCGTTGATTAAAGTTAACTTGGTGGGTCAGTCGACAAGAGTCTTCACAAAAAGGGTTGCAAAACATCCACAACTTATGCAAACATATAGGAGAACTAAACTTTGGGCTTTCGGTCAAGCAAATGCATGGATACAAACATTCAAGGGCTAACTACCAAGTCTACAGGCTCAGACTCCTAAGAGAGAACCTAATTGAAGACAACAACCACCAATTACGTAACATGAATGTTGTTCTAGGATAAAGCTATGCGACCCTCGTATGCTCACCGAAGACAAATGGGGTGACAACTAGGGTACTACCTAGATAACAAACATACATACACACATCATAACTTCAAGCAACACATGAAGAAGCTTACACAAACGAACTCAAGCAACTATTACCAAGCGAAAATCTCGCACACAACAATCATTACTAATAACTAGGCTCACCCCTAACAAGCTTTATCTAAAGCAAGAACTAACTACAAGTTTAGTCCAAACAGACGTTAGCTAAGGTAGCCAACTTAGCATGTGCTCAGAATCTGGACAGCAACGCAGTAGTTACTTGTTTCAACCATAACTGAGGTTATAGACATCCCACAAAGGTGATCCTAGACTTTCTAGAAAGCTCAGGAAGATTACTATACTTTACTTATTCATACCAAAAGCTAAATCATAGATTAACATGACCAAAAATGCTAATGTTTTAGATCTGTACCAATATGGACAGAAAACTGACAATAACTTCAAAAATGTACAACTGGAGTTCTAGGGACTCAACAAGGCTGAGCCTTCACTTTATATAAAGCTTATTAAGTTGTCTATAACTTTCTTATTATCATATTAAGATGATTTTATAGCTAACAGGTCCAAACAAGATAAAGAAGACATCTCTGCCCAGATTTGGACAGATTCTGTCATTTCCCTTTGCAAGCTCATAACTAGAGATTTAGACCACCAAACTTAGTGCTATAGGACACTTTGGAAAGCTTAGAAAAAGTACTACACTTATTCTATTATCTCCAATACATGATTCCATAAGCACATAGGTCAAATAAAGCAAACATTCAGATCTGTTCTGAACATGAGCAGATTCTGATAACAAACTTCTAAAATTTATAACTCTCAAACCATAAGACCTAGGGTCATGAAATTTTAGGACAAGCTAGAAAAGTAAGTTAGCTACAACTTTGGTATTCTCCATAACTACAGAAAACACCATTATAACCACGAAAGCATCACTACAACAGAAACCATTCTAGCAGCCAACGTTCAACAAGCAAAACAAAGCTTGCCTTTGTTCTACTTAACAAGAGAGCACACAAACATGTTATTCTAGTAGCTCTAAACATTGTTACCTTAGACCAACACTAATTTAATTCATTCATGAGAATCCATAATTACTGAAATATGGTCTAAAGCATTTACAAATGCTTGTATGAACAACACATCCCCCATTTGGCTAAACTAGAGGACATTTACAGGTTCAAGCATGTAACCACACTTATTTCTAGCAAGGCTAAGCACACACTACCTTCAAACACTCCCTATTCAAGCAACATGGAATAAGGCATTCATGTCTAACTCCACACTAGAAAGATAGCGTAACACATTGATCACAAGTTACTTATCATTTGAACAAGGGTGAGAGGAGCATAGCTATGCATAAATCACAATCATGATAATGCATGCTTCGTCCTATTCGTCCTCACAAGATTGCCAACCTAAGGTGACGATCACGTTCTATGTCGGTGGCATAACACGCGCTCTTTCGATATATATCTAGTCGTCAGCTACATTTGACTTACGCATTCGTGGTTAGCGTACCTGCAGAAAAGTTTTTTTTCATTGCAGCCCAACAATTCCCAATATAGCACACAATGAAAGCAGAGAAGTAAAATTCTAAGTACTCCCATGTACATATACCCCTGTATATATACATGTAGCACCAAAACTAACCGAATCATTAATCACCCACAATTAAGTACCTTCATATATACATGTGTGTAACATGTAAATAATCTAGTAACCAAAACTAGCTCTCCCCTAGACCGCAGGTTGTACGGTCATGCTCTCACAACTCACACTTACCTGAGCGTAGGTGCGATGTTACATAAAAGTAAACTAGCGACATATATGACTATCTCATATATGAAGGCTACCACCAATCTAACATACTGGGTAGCATAGTGTGGGAGAGTCATCACACATACATACCTTGGCCTGTGCGTAGATGCATAAATGAAAACCCCCAAGTTAGTACTTATATAAGCCACCTAATAATCCTTATATAGGCATAAGGAAATTGACCACTGGCATACTTAGATTTAGAATTCAGTTTTCACAAACCTATATATAGCTATAAGTTGATAAAACTGATTTTATAAAACAATTCCTTTGTTTTAAATACACATATGACATGTTTAATGTTGAATCTTGCTCCGATACCAGCTGTAACAGAACCGTCCAAATTATAAGAGCACAAGTACAAAAACAATCACCGAAGTGATCAAATTATCGCACTTGAGCCCATATAACTCTGATAGTCCAATGAAATCACGAGGGATTTCAAACCAACCAACATACAAGCCAAGATCGTAGTGATTCAACATAACAAGTCACATGTTACATCCATTTCACAAGTAATCAAAATATACATCGGAGTTCAACATAGTTATTACAACTTAAGTTCAAAAGTAGCGGAAGCAAAGTAATTTGAAACTAACACACCCTTATTTCAAATACATGCCAGTACCAAGGTCGACTTCCAACAAAAGCATCAGAGAGAAGATAACTCAGAAGGATCATGCCCGTGATCACACTCCGCCTCTACGGCAGGAGCCAACCAACTCTTGCAGTCGCCATGATACATCACAACCTACAACAAGTGGGGATAAAACCCTGAGTACGACAATGTACTCAGCTAGACTTACCCGTCATAAACCAGAAATAAGGTGACACCAAGGATCATGCAAGGCTGATATAAAGTGGGCTAGCTTGACAACATTTTGCATAAAAGCTTATTATGAATAAGTAATCATTAATGCTTAAGCATCAAGTTAATTATCATTACCCTGTCATCTATATTAAAACCTATACTAGAGCACTCACTTTATTAGGAGCAAACAATATTAACCATAGCAGGTATAAATTGAGGCAACCTTTCCATCGTTATCCAATTAACCATCCGTTCAATTTAATGGAATCTACGTTGCCGCTGCTCAAGTCAAGTGCTCACTAACCGGGAGCGACGGCGATTCGAATTGAATTCCTATCCAGCTGGAGGGGTATTTCTAACACTCACCGAGTCACGCCTGGCGAGGGCTGCTTAGGTCATCTTTCGTACAGTTCAGGAATCGCGGGTCCGAATGATGTCGCGTCCCCAAGGGCGACACTCTGCCAGGTGATAGGGACTCTAACCCCCCCTTGGTCTCACGCCAATGTCCCCAAGCACATCCTTTCTCTCCTCCAAGATGCAACCTACCATTCGATTCCCGGCCTGAACCATATTACTCGACTTTGCGGTCGGAACGACTTATCCGGCCAACTAAGTGTTAGACTGCGTTCAACATGACTCAAGGACGTACAGCGAATCGGTCCTTAAATGACTCAGACGGGGATAGATCCACACCCAAGACCTCCATGCCTTGTTGCTTCACTATCGTCATCCTGCCCGGTCTCATTTCATTTTATTAACACATGGTTCCATTTCACGATAGCAATATAGCCAACCATGCCATATATGGATATCCCTATATCTCGCAGGTGACAGGAAATCACCTGACTTCTACCCCTTAAAGCAGGGCTAAGCATCTATTCGATCCTAGTCTATGTAGGATTCAGGGATTCATATATCTGGACAAGGAATGATATAATGCAGCAAGGTTTTCAACCAACTCCTACCACTTAATGCAACAATACTTATAACATATATATAATTAATTTTTTTTGAATGTAGGAGGCTTATAATGCTCCGGGGCTTGCCTGGGATCCGACTCAAGTCAGAGTTTGTCAGATGAAACTCGCTTGGCGAGCATTCCCTCATTCTAGCACTTGTCCGATCTTTCCATTTCCGAGATAGGTCCACCAACACCATCTTTTGGTTAGCTCCACATCACGTCCTTCACGTGGTTCAGCTAACGTACCTAAATGAGATGCAATAATGCATATGTATGAATGCATAGAAGTGCAATAAAAAAAGTAATCATGCAAGCATACCAAAGTTCACATAAACACCTAGAGCTAGTTAACTTAATCCTCATTAAGATATAACATAGAAGAGGGCAAGCACATCCATCAAGAACAAGTCTCACAAGATCACAGGGTACCACCCAAGTATCGTCAAAGATATGAGTCACACTTCAATACCCAAGCATGACAAAGTTAATCAAAGTACTAGAACTAGAAATTGTTACCTTCTGGACATCAGACCAACAGCTGAGTAATTTAATCATAACTGGAGATCTACAACTCCAAATGACTTGCAAGAAGACATTATGAAAAGCTTATGAAATTATCTATATTTCATTTATAATCATCTCAACCTGATTCTAACATCTACCAGGTCGAAATACAGAAGGTACATAATCTGTCCTGGAAGGACAGAGAGCAACATAAATCTGAACCCAAATTAGAACAGCTGTAGTTTCTAAACCATATGGCCAAATGCCACCAAAATTTAACAGCAGCTAGATCATGAAATTCACAACAACTTTGGTATAGCACACAAGACATGAAAACATCATTTGCATAGGGTAATTAACAATATTCTCAAATCTGTTCAGAAACCTCATTTGCAAGAAATAATTATTAACTTATGTTGCAAACATATAATTGGATAAAAACCAACTTTACCCACATGTCACACATGACTAATGAACACCAGAAAATATAGTGTCCATTGCTAAATAAATTATTTTAATACATTTTCTTAATTTATTTAGATAATTAGGTGGAATTATCAACACCTACCAAAGTTGCACAATAAATTCTACCAAAATTATAGTGGCCTACATATGCTCCCAATAGTTTACTGTACAAATTTCAAACTATTTGGACATATATATCAACCTCTATGAAAAAGACAAATGGCTATTGCAAGAATTCATGTGAGAGCAAGATGAATCAATAACTCACTCATAATACAACTAAAATTCATGAAATTTTTACCACACATCAAACATCACATGAGTAGCATGCCACAAAAATTTCACTTCATTTGGAGCCCTACATTTGCAGTTATGAAAATAACAAATACAACTAGCATTGAAAATCTAATCTGAAAAATCTATTTTTACAGTAAAAACATTAAACTAAAACATGACATATTATAGATCCACTGCATAGAAAATTTCACAAGGATTCCAAAAAGTCCTCATTTGCTATTTTACGAATTTTCTATGATTTACTATGAATTTTCAAAAATCAGCAAAAACTACAACAAATCAGTCCCTGGAGTACTATTCACATGAGTCTAAGGCTTCGCATATAGGACCCTCCCTTTTGTCAAATTCAAGAATGAAGTCCTTGACGTGAATCAACAGAGGGGGTCATCAGGGGGCTCGCTGTACCGGCCGGGGACGGCTTGCCGGCGGTGGGGGGAAAGTGGCGGCGGAGCATATCCATCACAAGGCGCACTCACGGTGCTCTTGGCTTGGCCCGAGGCGGCTCGTGGTGGTCCGGCCATGGCATCCAGCGGCGGCGACGAGAGTGGCTCCGGTGGCAGTGTGCTACGGTGGTGATGAGAGGCCGGGGAGGGGCGCACGGGAACCGGGAGCGGGTGGCGGAGCTAGAGGTGGTGGCTGCTGGACTTCAAGGTGCTTGAGGTGGGAGAATGGTGGTGGCCATGGAGCTTCCACGGGCATCCATGGCTGCAGCTCTGTCGCACTGAGAGCGAGAGAATGAGAGGGGGCAAGGGAGATAGGGCGAGTGAGCGAGCAGGAGGGACAAGTGAGCGCTCGGGCTCTCCAAATCGACGTGCACGGCGACGTGGTGGACATGCGAGAGAGCGTCGGCCACGCGGCAGCAGACCCCTACGCGTGGTGGCCATGGCTGCTGCTACTGCCGATTCAAAATTTTCAATACCACCTCAAACATACAACTGAAACACCCTTTTCGTCTCCCTCTATCTCATAATCCGTTTCGAATTAGCAAAAACTTCACTAATAGAAGTTGTAGAGCTACACGAGTACTCCAACTTTAATTAAAGGATCAAAGTCTAATTCGGTATGGTTGGAGAGATACAAAGCTCCAAAGGAGGGTACCTCAAAACTAGATTCTGCAGTCCAATTGTAAACTGACTGAAACTGTCTTCTTCTCTACCTTATAACTCCTAAACCGTGCACTTATTTAATCAAGCATTTTCACCATCAGCTAGATCTACATGAGTACTCCGACTTTGGTTAAAGGAGTTTGGCCAGATTCGAAATGGTTTGCAAACTAAAATTCACCAAAGATAGGTACCCGAAAACGGAAGTCACGACTTTCAGGCATCCCAGACTTAGCCAATTTTCGAACCCTGAAAATAGCATTGGATTCAATTTCGTGAGCTCTATTTGACCATGCTAAGTACTGAATTAGCTCTGGGACAGTAAATAAAGTTTGTTCCCCATGATATGTTCTACAACTTTTATTTAAGGATCAAGGTCTGGATCAGCTTGTGTTGCAAGATATAAAGCTCCATCTTGGGGTACCCGAAACTGAAACTCTATTCCGGACTTAACCAAATCTGGAACTCTGAAAACAGCAGTTGATTGCTTCTTGTGAGCCCTATTTGACTAGGTTAGATGCCAAACTAGCTCTTGACCATTAAACAAAGTTTGTTCTTTATAAAATTCCCTATAACTTTGTTAAAGGGTGCACAGTCATGCAAAGCTTCTAGGTCACACTTTTGAAATGGTCAAACAAAAGGGTTCTAGGGTCCATACATGGTCAACCATCACTTAGAAGCACATTTAGGCAAAACGATCAATATGAACATTGTTCCATTAAGTGTTCTCAGTGTAGTTAAGGTGTTGTAGAGGTCAAACATACACACCATGCATAGGTTGCACAAAAGTGTAGGCCTCACATGCCTTGAAACATAGAACTCAAGTGAAATGCTATAGTTGTTTCAAGATACATGCTACACATGTTCCACTAGGTTGTTCCACATGTGTCCAAAATGTGTTGCACATGTTGCATTTGTATGTTGCACAAACACTAGTTCCCATGGAATGTAAGGCAGGTTTTAGTTATAATCCAAACAAGCATATAACTTATCATTTCGTGTGACTTTTTGATTCCAAACTTTATGAAACTTTTCCAGGGATCAATATAGATAGTTATTGAGGTGAGACATGTGAAGATACTTTGATAGCAACACCCAAGAATATATCTTTTAATTGAGCCTATATGTAAGCAAGGGTGCAATATCCAAGTTTAGGTTAGGGCTTATTTCCATAGGTTTGACCTTGACATCGTCACCTCCACTAATCTATCATGTTTGAGCTTAAACCCACTACTTAATTGGTGATAAACACCTAGGGTGTTACAAGCTGTAACCTATGCCCTCCCCTGTAAAGCTATAAAAGGGGAGGCAGGGACCCTATCTAGGGGCATCGATGGAGAGATGGCCTGGTCAACTCATCAGAGCACACAACAACCAACACTCGAAATCTACAGACTAGAGACCTGGGAGCTCCTCCCTCTCTCCAAGTACTTATAACCCCTACTACAAGCACCCTAGTGCAGAGTAACACAAAAAGCAGCACCCACTGGACGTAGGGATATTCGGCCCAAACCAGCATACACCTTTGTGTCCACTTTGTACACCATCCGGGCCTAGACGCACAGTCGCAAATCTACTTGTCATCATGTCTAGAGCGCCATTCTAGACACCGACAAGAGGGAACCGGGCTTGAAGAATATGTAGAGCAGTGGGTATGACTTTTTGGCTTCAGATGGTGGAAGTAATGGTGATTTGATGGCCTTAGAAGTTGAGGGCATTCAATAGTCACGCTAAATTTTTACCGCCGGTTGACCAAACGCTAGTTTTGGACCGCTGGCCAAAACACGTATCCCAGTCAGCCCAACTTTTCATGCGACGGAGGAAATGCAACCCCAATACCACTGCGGCATCTACCGTTAACCCATCGGTGGTAGCAGTTTCAACTGCCGATTTCCTCAGGAGGCCTCGCTATCGGTCAACCGACGGTGGAGATATCACACCATCGCTTCTATCGCTACGGCAGTGAAAGTGGCGACAGTGATAAATCAATTTTTAGTAGTGTTGTACCGTCAATGCACCTTTTATATCTCTTACCCAAGATCGATCCTTGAGCACTTGAGCTATAGTCCATTGTTTTAGCGCTCTCTTTGTATAATACCCCAAAAGGAAAACAACAACATTCTATAGTATTACCAGACTACACTATAAATAGAACACATTATCAGAGAACACGGAAGCATCATTGATTATCTAGTTTGAACATTAAATTAAATATTCTACGATGGCATAAACAAAGACATCTTTAGAAACAACTAGCAAACCTCAGGTGTTATTACAATGTGAGGAAAGACTCAAACAACCAACTAATTTGTTTCAACAAATATGTTTGTTTGAAGTATATTATAACATCCCAAAAGAAACCACAATAGTCCTCTAGAGAATTACCACACTACACTACAACAACAGAGTATGCGAAAGCAAAAACACATCATCAGATTAAGCATTAAATTAAATCTTCTTTGATGATATAAACAAAGACATCTTCAAAAACAACCAACAAACCTCAGGTGTTTATTACAATGTGAGGAAAGACTCAGACAACCAAATAATTTGTTTCAACAAATATGTTTGTTTGAAGTATATGTCAACAAGTGTGCACTCGTGCTGCTACTTCGATCCCACCAATCATCCTTGAAGCTCATGTACCTAAGATGGGGGAACAAGCGTATGAGGCTTATGGAAAACCTCAACAAGCAAACTACTTCAACCAAGTTATTTAAATCACAGTTTGATTAAGGATCCTAACCCATTAGTAGCATATGGTAGTTGTGAAGATGGCGCATGTGGACCATGTGGCACATGTGTGGTTGTAGTTGGTGGGATGGGAGTAGTAGCACGAGTGCACACTTGTTGACATATACTTCAAACAAACATATATGTTGAAACAAATTAGTTGGTTGTCTGAGTCTTTCCTCACATTGTAGTAAACATTTGAGGTTTGCCAGTTGTTCTTGAAGATATATTTGTTTATGTCTTTGTAGAAGATTTAATATAATGTTCAAACTAGATAATCATTGATGATTCCGTGTTCTCTGATAATTTGTTCTTTGTTATAGTGTAGTGTGGTAATACTCTAGAAGGTTGTTGTTGTTTTCCTTCTAGGGTGTTACACTTTGGAATTAATTTGACCATATTGGGTGCAACATCAGCAGCAGTTCTGCCTTGCAACCACTGATGAGACCAAAATTTGATCATCTCACCATTACCAACAATAGTTTTTACCGCTACCCCAAAGAGATCTCAAGCATTTCTAGGCACCATCACTAGTAGCCCTTCCTAGGGCTAGGAAGCATCAATTTTTTTGTTGGCAAAGCGCCCAACGCAGGATTTTAAGATTATGTATGTGAAGACCTCTATACTACAGTAGCTTTTGGACACGTTCCCATGACACAAGACAATTACCTCCATTAGCCTTCTCCTGACCTTTCCACAAGAATCCCCTTTTGCACTTATCAATAGACTTAATCGCTATGAAAGGTCCCATGACTAGAGCTCAAATGCGACAATTAAATCTCTAGTGGTGAGCTCATTCTTCAGCAATCCTTTTCATAGGTATGAGAATAGGTTGCTACCTAATGATGTTATCATGCCTAGGAACATTGGAGAGGATCATGAAGTACTTGGAGAGAGTTGTGGAGGCTGGCGAAGAGGTTTGGCAATGATAACACAACGAACTATCAAGCCATCATTGCATAATGAGTTATTAGTACACAGATGGAGGAAGTAGAGAAGATGCAGCGCCATAACTTGTTTTAGATTTTCTTTGTCATAAAAACTTGGCATGCACTAGTCATCATTGATGAAGGAAGTTGCAACAACTTGGCAACTTCAGATATTATCAATTAAGAAGCTTGACTTGACCACGCAACCACATCTACGTCCGTACCATATTCAGTGGCCCAACAACTTAGGTAAGTTAAAGGTAACACAAACAACCTAGGTTCATTTTTCCATTGGTACATATGTTGATTTTGTAGATTGTGATGTGGTGCCAATACAAGCTTGCTCTCTTTTATTGGGTCATCCAAGACCGTTTCATAATGATGCAACACACCACGCTACAAGTAACAAATACACATTATGCATAAGGATAGAAAATTACTTTGCTACCTTTGAACCCTGCACAAATTATATAAGTTGGTAGATGTAACACCCCAGGTGTTTGTCCCTCACTAAGCAGTGGGTTTAAGCTTAAACATGATAGATTAAGTGAAGATGACGATGGCAAGGTCAAACCTATGGAAATAAGCCCTAACCTAAACTTGGATATTGCACCATTGCTTTACATATAGGCCATTTTCAAGATATATGCTTGGATGGTGTTATTGCAATATCTTCATGTTTTTCACCTTAGTACCTATCTATATTGATCCCTGGAAAAGTTTCATGAAGTTTGGAATCAAAAAGTCACATGAAATGATAAGTTCTATTTCTATTGGAAGGGCATGATTAAGTGGATGGAATTGGAGATCATCAACCAAACCTTACAACTTTGCCCAAATGACTCTATATGAACTCTACAACAAAAGTCATGAAGGGTTCATGTTGAGCAAATGTCAAGAAAATGCCCCGATTGGCCTAAAACCCTAGTTTAGGTTTTATTAAGTTGCTGCTTTGACCAAAGTAAAAGTTTGACTTATGTACCAGTTATGAGGTTTGACCTTAAACAAAACTTGTAGTTCATCTCGTGTAGAACAAACTTTGTTTAATGGTCAAGAGCTAGTTTGGTTTCTAGCTTAGTCAAATAGAGTTCCCAAGATTCAAGGCAGTGCTGTTTTGGAGCCCCAGATTTTGGCTAAGTCCTAGCTGATGTTTAATTTCGGGTACCCCACTTTGGGGCTTTATATCTTGCAACACAAGCAGATCCAGACCTTGATCCTTTCATAGAAGTTGTAGTTTAGATTATGTACTACAAACTTTGTTTCAGCACCAAGGCCTGGTACGACTTCTAACCTAGCCAAATAAGGTCACCAAGTTTGAATGTGCTGCTGTTGTCCAGTCTTCAATAATCCTATGTCATTAGATTGGCATGCCGCGTTCTCATGATTTTGTTAACAAACATGACTTGCTTCCAAAATAAAACTTGTAGCCAATGTCATGAAGGAGAGCATGTCAAAAGTTGGTTTAAGTTTGACCATGTTTGACCTAGTAATTAGGGTCCCAACCGAGTGAAGCTGAAACATCACTAAGTCGCTGATAGTGTCAACTTTGGAGTTAATTATCTCCTAATCTAGAGACCTAATGGCCAAGCACCCTTAACCAAAATTGGAGAGCTTTAGGTGTAGATCAAACTTTGTTTTTGGCCTATCTCTAAATTCGGTCCGTAGACGGCCCAAATCGGTGCTCCACTTCACCCACACCGCCACTCACCAGGTGTTTGTTGAAATGCTGCAAAGGGCGACGCATGTCCGAGCGCGTGGCAACCATGCCTAGCTCGCGCCCCTACCTCCCTGGACACGTGCCCTGCTCCTCATTGTGTTGTTGTGGACGCCGTGCTGCCCACAGTCGCTTCCCCCTCGCTCTCGGACGTTCCAGAGCGGAGCAGCCATGGGCGCTGCCGCCAAGCTCCATGGTCGTTGCTGTCCTCCGGCCTCCGCCCTCCTTGTGCCTCAATCGAGCGCGATGTCATCTTCAACAATCCGTGCTGCACCTTCTGCACCGTGTTTCCCGGTCTGAACCGTCGTTGGAGCGTGCCACCGCCATGGCCGGCCGGCCAAGCTCCATGGCCGCCAGCATTCCTCCGCCACAAGCCTCCTTGACCTTAGCTGGGCATAGCACCATCTTTCCCTCCTCACACTGCCCCCGACGCGCCCTTCTTCAGGCCCCGTTCGCCGCCGACGAACGCCGCCACCGGAGCCGCCGTGAGCAGCGCCGCCGGAGTTCATGGGTCGGCCACAGTGCGCCACCTTTGGCCGAGCTACGACTACTCGGGGATGCGCGCATACCAGGGCATCGCCACGGCCCCGCCACTCGCCGCCGGCGCCACCCTGCCGCCGGAGCCACGAGTCCGGTTCTCCCCCTCCTCTGCTCTATTCCAGGGATGAAGAAGGGAAGACCCTTTGTACTCTTTCTCTTCGGATGACAGGTGGGCCCGGCTGGGCAACGGGTCCCACACGTTAGTTAAACGGTGAATGGTTTGGGTACTGGTTTGGGTGCGCCTAGCAAATTATGATAGGTTTGGGTAATGTTGATATTGAATTTCAGATTTCATGTTAAATTGTTGAAAATCCATATCTCCAACTAGGAAAGTCCAAAAATGGCAAATGTAGACTTTTTGGAAACCTTGAGAAAATCTATATGTATTAGAATCATAAAATGTTACATGTTTGTAGAAGTTTTCAGGTGTTTTGATTTAATATGGAAAAGAGCTCTGAAAATGCCTTAAACATTGACCAGAGCAAGATCTAGAGTTTGAGACATCCAAAAATAGTTATTCTGATTCTGTTAATCTTGTGATAACATTTAATAACTAATAAAATATTAAACCTGTTAGTTGTTCACTGTTTTCTTAGGGTTTTGATGTTATCTTGCTAATTAGGCATTTCTTGCATATGTGGTTTGGGAAATTCATAACTGATGCTGTGGTGCTCCAAATAATGTTAAATTTTTATGGTAGTCTTGTTATGCTATGTATGTACTGTGGTATAAATTTCATGCTCATTTCTTACGGAATGATCAAGTTATTGATTAAACTTGTTTACGGCTTGATAAATAGCTTATAAATAATATATAAATGATAAAACGGAAAATGTTGTTCCATTACCTTAGTCTAATGTTGCTCTATCATGTTGATTCATACTATGGCCATGTGTTCATAGAAAATATTCAGTTTTAGGTTTAACTTGCTCTCACATGATTTATTGCAATAGCTATTTGTCTTTTTCATAGAGGTTGATATACTTGTCCAAATTGCTTGAAATTTAGATGGTAGACTATTGGGAGAATATTTAGGCCACTGTAATTTTGGTAGGATTTATTGTGCAATTTTGATAGGTGTTCATAATTCCACTTAATTATATAAATAAATTAAGAAAATGAATTAAAAGAATTTATTTAGCAATGGAAATTATGTTTTCTGGTGTTCATTAGTCATGTGTGACATGTTGGTAAATTTGGTTTTGTCCAATTATATGTTTGCAACATAAGTTAGTATTTATTTCTCGCAAATGTGGTTTCTTGACAGATCTGGGAACTTAGCAAAGTTCTTCATGATAATGTGCTTTGTTGTGAAACTTGTTTATACAAAAGTTGTAGATAATTCATGGATCTAGTTTCTGTTAAAATTTGGTATCATTCGGCCAAGTAGTTTATGAGTTATAGATGTTTAAAGTCAGATCCTAGATTGGGTTGGTCTCTGTTTGGAGCAGATCAGATTATGTAGTTTCATCTTTTCGACCTATTAAACTTGGGAATCAGGCTTAGTTGATATTTTATGAATTGTAGACCATTTCATAAGCTTTCCAGATTATCCTCTTTCATGTCATTTGGAATTGTGTAGCTCCTAGAATGATGTTATTTCTGGACTGTTCATGCTAATTGCAAATCTAAACTTTTATGTTAAGCATAGTTTGAGTTACATAAGTATGTTGGTGTTGCTACTTGGTACTTGGGTTAGTACCTTGTGATCTTATGAGACTTGTGTCTTGATTGATGTGCTTGCAATATTCTATGTTATGCCTTAATGAGGATTAAGTTAATTAGCTCTAGGTGTTTATGAGAACTTTGGTATGCTTGTTTGATTACTCTGTTTATTGCACTTCTATGCATTCATACATATGCATTATTGCACCTCATTTAGGTACGCTAGCTGAAACACATGAAGAACCTGATGTGGAGCCAAACCGGAAGATGGTGTTGGTGGACCTATCTCGGAGATGGAAGGATCGGACAAGTGCTAGAATGAGGGAATGCTCGCCAAGCGAGTTTCTTCTGACAAACTCTGACTTGAGTCGGATCCCAGGCAAGCTTCGGAGCATTATAAGCCTCCTACCTTCAAAGTAATTAATTCTATATATGTTATAAGTATTGTTGCATTAAGTGATTGGAGTTGGTTGGAAACCCTTGCTGCATTATATCATTCCTTGACCAGATATATGAATCCTGAATCCTACATAGACTAGGGTCGAGTAGATGCTTAGCCCTGCTTTAAGCGGTAGAAGTCAGGTGATTTCCTGTCAGCTACGAGATGTAGGGATATTCATATATGGCACGGTTGTCTATATTTGCTATCGTGGAAAGGAACCATGTGTTAATAAAATGAAATGAGACCAGGCGGGATGAAGATAGTGAAGCAACATGGTATGGAGGTCTTGGGTGTAGATCTATCCCCGTCTGAGTCGTTTAAGGACCAATTCGCTGTACGTTCTTGAGTCATGTTGAACGCAGTCTAACACTTAGTTGGCCGGATAAGTCGTTCCGACTGCGAAGCCGAGTAATATAGTTCAGGCCGGGAATCGAATGGTAGGTCGCATCTTGGAGGTAGTAAGGATGTGCTTGGGGACATTGGTGTGAGACCAAGGGGGGTTATGTAACACCTCGGGTGTTTAGCTTCCATAATTGCATTGCATTTCATAAGCATGAGCATCAATCATCTCATTCATGTCTTAATTTTGTTGCAACATGAGTATGCAACATAATCTAATATGCTTGTTTGTAATTGTTGTGCTTATGAAATGTAAGTGGTGCAACTTGTGGATACAACATGGGATCACATACTTTGAAACATTACAATGTGGTTAGTACACCATGATAGGCTCAATTGATGCCACAAAGTATTGAAACATGTGCAACATGTTATTGCAACATTTTGGTAGAAATATTGTTTTGCTTGTTTCAACTTATGTGGCACTAGTAATTTTGTGTAACCAAGGGGTAGAGTGGCTAATTATATCTTATAACACCTTAATTACAATTAGGGTAACTAGTGGAGCAATGTTCATGTTGACCAAAATGACCAAAATGCCCTCCAATGTGTTGTTGACCAACCCTTGACCCTAGAATGCTTTGGTTTGACCATTTAAAAAGTCTAGCTTAGAGATCTTGCATGGAGAAGCAATCTTAAGCAAAGTTGTAGATAATTTCCTAAGGAACAAAAGTTCCAATATGGCCATCTCATGAAAATGACTAGAACATGCTCAAAAATGGCCCACAAGTCGGTTAAGGGACTGCCCAACACTTGGAAAATTTTCTAAGTCCAAAAATCTGAATTTTAGTTTCAATGTGCCTCACTTTGATGCCATATAACTCACAAACAAGGCCGAACCAGTCCTTGAGCCAATTGACAAAGTTGTAGTCCTCATGTAGCTCTACAATTTTGATATTATCATCTTCTGCTAACTCGAGCTGGTTTAGGAGATAATCATCGACAAAGTTGCCCTATCAGTCACCATTGCCGGCCTCATTCAGACGTTCAGAGCATGGGGTGGCCGACAGTTGCAGGCCGTCGCCGCCGCGTGTCCTCCACGCGCCGTGCGCGACCTGGCGCCTTAGACAGCTACTCAGCACGTAGAAGGTGCCCCAACTGCCTTCCCGACCTCGCCCTGCCATTTCCCTCCCTCCCTGCGTGCGCCTGAGGCGGAAAAACACCACCTCCCTCACTGCTGTGACCTCCGACGAGCTCGGCCGGCCGTGTGTCGTCACGGCATTGCCCAATCCCCTCCGTCCGAAGCTTTAGCACACTGCCCGCTATCTCCTCCACCCTTTGGTCTAGCGAATCGAGCCGTGGTAAGGGCCTCTTGGCCGATTCCGCCATTGCCACCATGCGTGACCCCTCGCCGGAGTTGGGGCGCTCCGTGGCCTGGGTGGATAGAGCCTTTCTCAACCTCCCTTTTCTACCTCAATAGATCCACCTCGGAGTGGTGAAGCTCATACCGAGCTATGGTGTGGCCGTGCGGCCTCGCCGTTGGCGGCGCACCGTCACGGGACCCCCACCGCCCGCCGCTCGCAACGGCGAGTCCCTTCCGCTCCAACCCAAGCCACCCTACCTACACGAATCGATGCATTGCTTGACGAAGATCACGAGGGTAGGCTTGGTTTCCTGAGAGAGCTCCCCTCCGACGAGCTTGAACTCACCGGAGCGCGCGGTTCGCCGCTCCCCTGCCTCCCTCTCTCTGACGGCGGGTCTCGCCTGGCAGATGCCCACGCGGGCGGGAAGACCCTTAGCGGGCCGCACTGGCAAGCCGGGCCAGCCTAGTGGCAGTAGCGTTTAGGATTTTATTTTGTGTTTTCTTTTATTTATTACACAGATCTATATGCCTTGTTGGGGAATTTTTATCTCCTATTTTATAGATCCATTTGATGTGATCCAAATTTTGTTGGACTCTAGATGAAGTGTAGTATTTAGGAAAAATATCAAATGCATGTGTGATGTTTATTTTCTGGAAGAATTAATTAGGGCTTTGAAATGTGTTTTAAATTGAATGCAAACTTGTTAAATGGATAACTTGAGTTGTATTGTTCCAAAAATTATGAAATTTGGTGGGTAGGTTATTTTATATATGTGCTAGCTCTGATAAAAATTTGGGTACTAGTGCTTGAGTACTTTTCAAGTTATGATGCTATCATGTTATACTAGAAGATAATTGAATGAATTTTAGTAATTTTTCTATATGTGCAATGCTCATGAAAATTTATGGAGAGTGTCCTGGTACCCTGAGGTTGTTAAGAAAAATATGTTTTCTGTTGTTTGATACTTTTTAATGTGATTTGTTATTTATGCAAAAATCAGTCTTTTTGGCTTGTGAAGTTTGTGTAGGGAGTTTCTGTGAATAACTTTAGCTCAAAATTTTACAGTAGCCTACTGGTGGGGCATAGAGACTCCTGTAATTTTTGTAGAATTTTCTAAGCAGCTTACATATAAGTTTAATTTCCCACTTAATCAATTAAGTAAATTAAGAAAGGGGTTGAAATAAATGTTTTGGTTTGGCACACCTTACTTTCTGGTGTTTTCATGACATGTGTGAACTAGTAGTATCATTGGTTTGGTCATAGAGGAAGTTTGACACATGAATAAATATTCAATTTTCACATTTCTAGGTTCTCTGGACAGCTGGTAGCATTTTTGGATTTGATCCTTGATAAAAGTGTTTGCTGGGAAACTTGTGAATACCAAAGTGGTAATAAACTTGATAAACTCACTTGTGTCAAAATTTGGTGGCATTTGGCCTAGTAGTCTAGGAGTTATAGCTGTTTAAAGTGGCTGTCCAGAAATGGCTGCTCTCTGTTGGAGAGGACAGATTTCTAAAACTTTAGAAATTCAACTAGGTAAACTTGGGAATTAAGTGTTGAGGTCTGAAAGTGAATTGTAGATCATTTTATAAGCTTTCTAGATTGTTTTGTATCATGCCTTTTGGATTTGAGAATCTACAGTTATCATAGAAATACTTAGCTGCTGTCCAGAATGTGTTGCTTTGATATTTTGTGCTTGGATGTGGTAACCTTAGTAAAGTTGTTCTTGTGATTGTTAGGTGTTAGGGCCTTAACAGAGGAGGAACAATTATACATTAGGATGTGTATATTAGGTAAGTACTCTACTGGAGAAGAGATTTGCACTTATTATTGAAGTGATTTGAATAGAGCACTAGGAGTTTCTGTTGTGCATTTCATTCCGAGCATGCTGCATTCCTTCTTATGTATCCATGAAATTTATTGTGCATTCATGCAATAGGTGTTCCGGAGGGAGTGACTCTCCTTGAGTTTGAGGGAGCGATTCCTGAGGAGGATTAGGAGCAGCCGAGGGAGCCCGAGGACCTAGCCGGCGAAGGAGTTCCCGTAGAAGATCTACCTGAGTGCCCGGATCATCGTCCGTCCTCATTCCTGAAAGGCAAGCCCCGATGCATGCTGACCTAATTGTTTTATAAATCAATCTTGAGTACTTTTACTTGTTTACTGCATTAAGTTGTAGGAGTTGTCTGAAAACACTTGTTACATTATACCTGTCCTTGTCCAGATATCGTACTTAAATCCTAAATTAGGTTTAGGCACGTGTCAATGCTTAGCCCTGCTTAGTCCGGTAGAAGTCGGGTGATTTCCGGTCATCCGCGAGATGTAGGAATGGGTCACGAGTGGCTATGTTGGCTATCGTGGATGGAACCATGCCTTAAAATGAAATTGAGACCGGGCGGGAGTTCGATAGTGTAGCTGCAAGACACTTCACGTCTTGGGTGCGGAGCTATGCCTGTCTGAGTCGTTTAAGGACCGATTCGTTGTACGTCCTTGAGTCATGTTGAACGCATTCTAACACTTAGTTGGTCGGATAAGTCGTTCCAACCACGAAGCTAAGTAACACGGTTCAGGCCGGGAGTCGAATGGTAGGTCGCATCTTGGAGATAGTAAGGATGTGCTTGGGGACATTGGCGTGAGACCAAGGGGAAGTTAGAGTCCCTATCACCTGACAGAGTGTCGCCCTTGGGGATGCGGCATCATTCGAACCCGCGACTCCTGAATTGTACAAAAGGTGGCTTGTGCGACCCTGGCAGGGGCCTATGCGGTGAGTGTTAGAAATACCCCTCCAGCTGGATAGTAATTCGATTCGAATCACCGTCGCTCCCGGTTAGTGAGCACTTGACTTGAGCAGCGGCAACGTAGATCTCATTAAAATTGAACAGATGGTTAAGTGAATGATACAATGTTGCCGCAATTTATACCTGCTATAGATATAATGACATTATTCTTTGATTTTAATCAAGTGAATGTTTAGTACATGTGCTAAGATAGATGACAGGTTAATGCTAAAAATAACTGCTAGTACAGGTTAAAAGAGTTACAATTACTTATGCTTTTCCGCAAATGTGATGTCAGCTAGCTCCACTTATGAAAGCCTTGCATAATCCTTGGTGTCATCTTATTTCTGATTTTTGACGGGTAAGTCTAGCTGAGTACATTCCAGTACTCAGGGTTTATTCCCTCCTGTTGCAGATGACATGCTTTATCAGGGCTTCTGCAAGAACTGCCTCCACCCCGCGGGTGATGAGGACTAGATCACTCGGGCGTGATCGTCTGTTAAGTACTTTCCTTAATGCTTTTGTGGGATGTTGATTTGTAAGACTGGCCGTAGTATTTGAATAGTGTGCATGTGTTATGCTTCCGCTACTTTATGAACTCGGTTTGTAATAATTTGCGACTCTGTGTGTTGTAAGTGGATTTCAGAACTACTTGTGAAATGTAACGTGTGATGTGTTATGTTGAATGATGCGATCTTGGTTGTAAGTAAGTTGGTTTGAAATCCTTCGTGATTTCGATTGACTACCGAGATTATATGGGCTTAAGTTCGAAAATTTGAGCGTTTCGACGCTTGTTTTTGTACTTGTGCTCTTATAATTTGGTCGGTTCTGTTACAGGTTAGAGTCCCTATCACCTGGCAGAGTGTTTCCCTTGGGGATGCGGCATCAGTCGAACCCGTGACCCTGGCAGGGACCTGCGCGGTGAGTGTTTGAAATACCCCTCCAGCTGGATAGGAACTCGATTCGAATCGTCGTTCCCGGTTAGTGAGCACTTGACTTGAGCAGCGGCAACATAGATTCAATGAAATTGAACGGATGGTTAACTGGATGCCGATGTATATGTTGCCTCAATTTATACCTGCAATGGTTAATATTGTTTGCTCCTAATCAAGTGGGTGCTCTAGTACAGGTGCTAATATTGATGACAGGTTAATGATAATTAACTTGATGCTTAAGCATTAATGATTGATCATCTATATTAAGCTTTTATGCAAAATGTTGTCAAGATAGCCCTAGTTTATATCAGCCTTGCATGATCCTTGGTGTCACTTTATTTCTAGTTTTTGACGGGTAAGTCTAGCTGAGTACCTTGTCGTACTCAGGTTTTTATCCCCACTTGTTGCTGGTTGTGATGTATCATGGCGACTGCAAGAGTTGGTTGGCTCGTGCCTTAGTGGCGGAGTGTGATCATGGGCATGATCCTTCTAAGTTATCTTCTCTCTAATGCTTTTGTTGGAAGTCGACCTTGGTACTGGCATGTATTTCAAATCAGAGAAATGTTAGTTTCCAATTACTTTGCTTCCGTTACTTTTCAAGTTAAGTTGTAATAACTATGTTAAACTCTGATGTATATTGAATTACTTGTGAAATGGATGTAACATGTGACTGGTTATGTTGAATCACTACGATATTGGCTTATATGTTGGTTGGTTTGTAATCCCTCGTGATTTCATTGGACTACCGAAGTTATATGGGCTCAAGTGTGAGAATTTGATCACTTCGGTGATTGTTTTTATACTTGTGCTCTTATAATTTGGACGATTCTGTGACAGCTGGTATCAGAGCAAGATTCAACATTAAACATGTCATATGTGTATTTAAAACAAAAGTTTTTATTTGTAAAAATTAGTTTCATCAACTTATAGCTATATATAGGTTTGCCAAATCTGAATTTTAAATCTAAGTATGCCAGTGGTCAATTTCCTTATGCCCATATAAGGATTATTAGGTGGCTTATATAAGTACTAACTTGGAGGTTTTTCATTTATGCATCTACGCCATCCCAAGGTATGTATATGTGATGACTCTCCCACACTATGCTACCCGGTGTGTCAGATTGGAGGTAGCCTTCATATATGAAATAGTCATATATGTTGCTAGTTTACTTTTATGCAATGTCACACCTACGCTCAAGTAAGTGTGAGTTGTGAGAGCATGACCGTCCAACCCTCGGTCTAGGGGAGAGCTAGTTTTGGTTACTGGATTATTTACATGTTACACACATGTATATATGAAGGTACTTAATTGTGGGTGATTGAATGATTCGGGTAGTTTTGGTGCTACATGTATATATACGGGGGTATATGTATATGGGAGTACTTAGAATTTTACTTTCCTGCTTTCATTGTGTGCTATATTGGGGAATTGTTGGGCTGCAATGAAACTTTTCTGCAGGTACGCTAACCACAAATGCGTAAGTCAAATGTAGCTATTGACTAGCTATATATCGAGAGAGTGCATGTTATGCCACCGACATAGAACGTGATCACCACCTTAGGTTGGCAATCTTGTGAGGACAAATAGGACGAAGCATGCATCATCCTGATTGTTGCTTT
The DNA here is from genome assembly GCA_022457205.1 of Saccharum spontaneum. Taxonomy (NCBI): domain Eukaryota; kingdom Viridiplantae; phylum Streptophyta; class Magnoliopsida; order Poales; family Poaceae; genus Saccharum; species Saccharum spontaneum. Next base: position 28,737,534 of record CM039609.1, on the reverse strand, counting down.
ATGCATAGCTATGCTCCTCTCACCCTTGTTCAAATGATAAGTAACTTGTGATCAATGTGTTACGCTATCTTTCTAGTGTGGAGTTAGACATGAATGCCTTGTTCCATGTTGCTTGAATAGGGAGTGTTTGAAGATAGTGTGTGCTTAGTTTTGTTAGAAATAAGTGTGGTTACATGCCTGAACCTATAGATGTCCTCTAGTTAAGCCAAGTGGTGGATGTGTTGTTCATACAAGCATTTGTAAATGCTTTAGACTTTATTTCAGTAATTATGATTCTCATAAATGAATTAAATTGGTGTTGGTCTAAGGTAATAATTATTTCAGTAATTATGATTCTCTTGTTAACTAGAACAAAGGCAAGCTTTGTTTTGCTTGTGGAACGTTGGCTGCTAGAACAACTTCTGTTGTAGTGATGCTTTTATGGTCATAATGGTGTTTTCTGTAGTTATAGAGAATACCAAAGTTGTAGCTAACTTAATTTTATAGCTTGTCCTAAAATTTCATGACCCTAGGTCTTATGGTTTGAGAGTTATGACCTTTAGAAGTTTGCTGTCAGGTTTTGCTTGTGCTTTGAATAGATCTGAATGTTTGGTTTGTTTGACCTACGTGCATATGGAATCATGTCCTGGAGATAATAGAAGAAGTGTAGTACTTTTTCTAAGTTTCCAAAATTTCCTATAACACTAATTGTGGTGGTCTAAATCTCTAGTTATGAGCTTGCAAAGTGGATTGACAGAATCTGTCCAAATCTGGGCAGAGATGTCTTCTTTGTCTTGTTTGGCCTTGTTAGCTGTAGAATCATCTTCATATGATAATAATAAAGTTATAGACAACTTAATAAGATTTACATAAAGTTAAGGCTCAGCCTTGTTGTGTCCTTAGAACTCCAGTTATGCATCTTTGAAGTTCTTGTCAGTTTTCTGTCCATATTGGTACAGATCTAAAACATCAGCATGTTTGGCCATGTTAACCTGTGATTTAGCTTTTGGTATGAATAACAAACATGTGGAAAACTTTCTAATCTTTCCAGAAAGTCTAGGATCACTTTTGTGGGATGTCTACAACCTCATTTATGGTTGAAACAAGTAGTTACTATGCTGTTGTCCAGATTCTGTGCAAATGCTAAGTTGGCTACCTTAGCTAGCGTTTGTTTTGAGCTAAACTTGTAGTTAGTTCGTGCTTGAGATAAATGCTTATTTTGGGTGAGACTTGTGCTTTGTATTGGTTGCTTAAGCCCATTCGTTTGAATTTTCTCAAATGTCCGCTTGATGGTGATGTTGTATGTATGATTGTTATCTAAGCAGTGCTCTAGTTGTCACCTCGTTTGTCCTCAGTGAGCATACGAGTGTCGAATAGTTTTATCTCAGAGCAACACTTGAGTTACGCGAAATGATCTCTTGGTGTCATATCCAATTAGGTTCTTTCCCTTAGGAGCCTGAGTTTGTAGTCGTGGTTGCTTGCTTGAACGTTGGTGCACCATGCCTTTGCTTGATATGTAAGCTCGAGCCTAGACCCTTAAATATTCAAGTGTACCATGGCTGTCCTGCACCGCACGAGAATACCTTGTTTGATCTACCAACCAAGATGGATTCTTAAAAATGCCTCCTTTTGGCCATCGTTGTGCACTGCCAGGTGGTAAGTCCCATAACCAATTTTATGTTGGACCTCCTAGCTACCTCTCCTACAGATGTTTTGGTACAACGCTATATATCGCTGCTGGATCTCGGAATCTTGTGCTTGTAAATTTGTGATCTACCTTATCAACTCAATCTCTAATTGATGTATCGGTTTTCGCCCTTGAAGTTTGCTTAATCCATCTCCAACCTTCCCAAGTCTCGGGATATTTATCAGTCTTGATCTCATGTTGTTGCTCAACATGATCGAATCTCCTATTAATCTTTTATCTGGTAATCACTTTGGTGAACGCTAGGCATGCGTGGAATTAAGCAAAAATCTCATGCTTAGTCGCATTCGGCAATTGAGCTATGTTCTCTTGTGCTATGTTTTAATCTTTGAATCACCTCTTGGTTAATTCCAAACCTTGTGACTACCTTTGCTTGCTATCCCTCCCTTGTATAATGCTTGATTTTACAACCCAACTTGTGTCACTTGAAATTTCACCTTGGTGGTGATCGGTAATGGTGTTATGAGTAGCAACTAACGGTACCGCGACGAAACCGAGAGCCTCCTGTGGGCGACCGACACAAGGTTGTGCTGCTTGGCACGTGTTGGTATCGTGGTTTCTAGTCTTGATCCATTGCGGAACAACATCAATGTGTTATTCTCAGGTGAACTTTTCCTTGGTTATCTCCCCATATCTTATCATAGGATCCATATCTCAAGTCAAAAGTAGTAGAGCTTCCATCTGATGATACATAAAGGATAACCTTGAAAAACAAGTCATTGACATAAACATTAACAAACTGCAATAGGCGGTAGACAAGTGACTCTACTTAGTTGTCCTAGTATTGACGAACATCATCTAGTGAGCAAAGTATCTCATCTCTGTTGGATAAAACGGACACACAACACTTAATGTTGGACAAGTCATCCGTTGGATAAGAATCAATCATCACATTATGCAAATTTTAACCTTTGTATGCATAATGTCCATACAATCGAAATCAACCATATCTGGTGTGATTCCTTATCTGTAGACTTCAATGTCCGTCATCTATCCACATCAGCCACTGTTGTTGTGGTCGAGAGTGAAGATTTGGAACTTTTAGTGTTGAGAGACAACTGATTAGTTACCAATAGGAAGGTTAATCTCCAACTAGGTAATGACTCCTTGGTAGTTATGAAGGCTATGTCTTACAGAGCAATAACCAACCTGAAGTTAATCAACTAGCCAACAACTTGATTGCTACTCTATCTTCCACAGCCATTGTGACCAAGTCAATTCCATCTTGGACAATCACACCGATAGTGCAAGGTGTTCTATCAGCTAAGGTGAAGAATTAGAGAAAGTATGTCCTAGTTCCGATCAGCATTCTTGTGCCATAGGTGCCACAAACGGTGTTGTTTAGAACACTATTGGACGAAGTGTTGAGGAATATTCGAAAGTGGTTCCCTATCCTTGTAGGAAGATCCTCCAGGTGGAGTATGCATTTTGCCTTGCAAAAGTAACCCCCAAGTTCAAAGCGTGTGCATCATCAGATTGGTATGGAAATTAATGGTCGAGATCTGCTGTTGGATGGCCCTTTTGAGGTCCCACAGATACTAGTTTACACTCTTTCGTTGCTTTTGCTTTCTCGTATCAACACTTTACGAACAACTTTGGTGTTCTACAAATCAACGTATACCATCGCAAATTGAAAGCAATTGAAAAGTGTCAAACAACAGATTTCTCATCTTAGAGTTACTATTTGATCCAAAAGAGGAAGCCTCAAGGTGAAAAGTTGGCCTGACAAAGTTGTTATGCTGCAAGTCAACTCAACTTACAGTACAACTAAGTCACCAAGGAAATTTTTACTCAATCTCTTGGTGGTAGACTACTCCCCGCGGTTTAGTGAATATTTACAACTTTTGTTGTCCTTAAGGCCTCGCTTCATCTTTCCTTTGGTAAATGATTTTCCAATGATGACATACTTTGGTACCTTATAAATGTTTTTACCCAAGAAGTTTCATCTGATTCAACCTAGATAACTGTTGTCTTTGGATAAAAGAATCATATTAGATAGCTGTTGGCAGAAATACGAAGCCGACAGAGTCAGCTATAACATTCACTAACCCCTCAACCGACTCAAATAATATAGTGTTGTCATCAGAGAAAGAGAACTGCACACATGGAATAGTAAGTAGCTTTCCATTATTTGATATCTGAATGATTGAACATTTACGACCAACATAGACCCTGTCTATTGGTTAGTCAGTATCCTATAGCCTCAGAGGATGTTTGTCGTCTATGATCTCACCCTTTTGGAAGGTTGTGCTCAAGCCATTTTGGTAGAGAACTGCTTTTCAAACTTTGTGAACATAGTCATTTTAATGAGTATACTTCTGAAGATTTCGGTCTAGTGTAAAGTTCATATGACCTATGCTGTGATTCACTAAAGAATTAGATACTTGTGAGTGGTTAGCTCCTGGACCAAATGACCTCTATATACTGAGAATGAAGTAATGTGTTGTCTCGGATTCCTCCCAAAGTAACAATGCTTCACGGAAATTGATAAAGGAATTCTACACAAAAAATTGCTATGAGGAGCGAGTATTGGAAAGTTGTCTTGACCAACTAGCCTCGCTGATGTTTGAAGCTAAGTAGCCTAATGCGCTTGCAGATGTTGGAATTGGATAACATGTTTCTCTTCCCTTGAAAAGTCCTTCACACCAAATCTCAGGACGCGATTCTTTTAAGGGGGGAGGGTTGTAACACCCCAGGTGTTTGTCCCTCACTAAGCAGTGGGTTTGAGCTCAAACAAGATAGATTAAGTGGAGATGACGATGGCAAGGTCAAACCTATGGAAATAAGCCCTAACCTAAACTTGGATATTGCACCATTGCTTTACATATAGGCAATTTTCAAGATATATGCTTGGATGGTGTTATTGCAATATCTTCATGTGTCTCACCTTAGTACCTATCTATATTGATCCCTAGAAAAGTTTCATGAAGTTTGGAATCAAAAAGTCACATGAAATGATAAGTTCTATTTCTATTGGAAGGACATGATTAAGTGGATGGAATTGGAGATCATCAACCAAACCTTACAACTTTGCCCAAATGACTCTATATGAACTCTACAACAAAAGTCATGAAGGGTTCATGTTGAGCAAATGTCAAGAAAATGCCCCGATTGGCCTAAAACCCTAGTTTAGGTTTTATTAAGTTGCTGCTTTGACCAAAGTCAAAGTTTGACTTATGTACCAGTTATGATGTTTGACCTTAAACAAAACTTGTAGTTCATCTCGTGTAGAACAAACTTTGTTTAATGGTCAAGAGCTAGTTTGGTCTCTAGCTTAGTCAAAGAGAGCTCCCAAGATTCAAGGCAGTGCTGTTTTGGAGCCCCAGATTTTGGCTAAGTCCTAGCTGAGGTTTAATTTCGGGTACCCCACTTTGGGGCTTTATATCTTGCAACGCAAGCTGATCCAGACCTTGATCCTTTAATAGAAGTTGTAGTTTAGATTATTTACTACAAACTTTGTTTCAGCACCAAGGCCTGGTATGACTTCTAACCTAGCCAAATAAGGTCACCAAGTTTGAATGTGCTGCTGTTGTCCAGTCTTCAATAATCCTATGTCATTAGATTCGCATGCAGCGTTCTCATGATTTTGTTAACAAACATGACTTGCTTCCAAAATAAAACTTGTAGCCAATTTCATGAAGGAGAGCATGTCAAAAGTTGGTTTAAGTTTGACCATGTTTTGACCTAGTAATTAGGGTCCCAACCGAGTGAAGCTGAAACATCACTAAGTCGCTGATAGTGTCAACTTTGGAGTTAATTATCTCCTAATCTAGAGACCTAATGGCCAAGCACCCTTAACCAAAATTGGAGAGCTTTAGGTGTAGATCAAACATCGTTTTTGGCCAATCTCTAAATTCGGTCCGTAGACGGCCCAAATCGGTGCTCCACTTCACCCACACCACCATTCGCCAGGTGTTCGTTGAAATGCTGCAAAGGGCGACGTGTGTCCGAGCACGTGGCAACCATGCCTAGCTCGCGCCCCTACCTCCCTAGACGCGTGCCCTGCTCCTCCTTGCGTTGTTGTGGACGCCGTGCTGCCCACAGTCGCTTCCCCCTCGCTCTCGGACGTTCTAGAACGGAGCAGCCATGGGCGCTGCCGCCAAGCTCCATGGCCGTTGCTGTCCTTTGGCCTCCGCCCTCCTTGTGCCTCAATCGAGCGCGATGTCATCTTCAACAACCTGTGCTGCACCTTCTGCACCGTGTTTCCTGATTTGAACCATCATTGGAGCGTGCCACCGCCATGGCCGGCCGGCCAAGCTCCATGGCCGCCAGCATTCCTCCGCCATAAGCCACCTTGGCCTCAGCTGGGCACAGCACCATCTTTCCCTCCTCACACCGCCCCCGACGCGCCCTTCTTCAGGCCCCGTTCGCCGCCGACGAACGCTGCCACCGGAGCCGCCGTGAGCAGCGCCACCGGAGTTCATGGGTCGGCCACAGTGCACCACCTCTGGCCGAGCTACGGCTGCTCGGGGATGCGCGCATACTAGGGCATCACCACGGCCCCGCCGCTCGCCGCCGGCGCCGCCCTGCCGTCGGAGCCGCGAGTCCGGTTCTCCCCCTCCTCTGCTCTATTCCAGGGATGAAGAAGGGAAGACCCTGTGTACTCTTTCTCTTAGGATGACAGGTGGGCCCGGCTGGGCAACGGGTCATGCACGTTAGTTAAACGGCGAATGGTTTGGGTACTGGTTCGGGTGCGCCTAGCAAATTAGGATAGGTTTGGGTAATGTTGATTTTGAATTTCAGATTTCATGTTAAATCTTTGAAAATCCATATCTCCTAAGAGGAAAGTCCAAAAATGGCAAATGTGGACTTTTTGGAAACCTTGAGAAAATCTCTATGTATTAGAATCATAAAATTTTACATGTTTGTAGAAGTTTTCTGGTGTTTTGATTTAATATGGAAAAGAGCTCTAAAAATGCCTTAAATATTGACCAGAGTAAGATCTGGAGTTTTAGACATCCAAAAATAGTTATTCTTATTTTGTTAATCTTGTGATAACATTTAATAACTAATAAAAATATTAAATCTATTAGTTGTTCATTTTTTTCTTAGGGTTTTGATGTTATCTTGCTAATTAGGCATTTCTTTGGGAAATTCATAAATGATGCTGTGATGCTCCAAATGATGTTAAATTTTTATGGTAGTCTTGTTATGCTATGTATGTACTGTGGTATAAATTTCATGCTCATTTCTTACTGTATGATCAAGTTATTGATTTAACTTGTTTACGGCTTGATAAATAGCTTATAAATAATATATAAATGATAAAATGGAAAATGTTGTTTCATTACCTTAGTATGATGTTGCTCTATCATGTTAATTCATACTATGGCCATGTGTTCATAGAAAATATTGAGTTTTAGGTTTAACTTGCTCTCACATGATTTATTGCAATAGCTATTTGTCTTTTTCATAGAGGTTGATATACTTGTCAAAATTGCTTGAAAATTGGATGGTAGACTATTGGGAGAATATTTAGGCCACTGTAATTTTGGTAGAATTTATTGTGCAATTTTGATAGGTGTTCATAATTCCACTTAATTGTCTAAATAAATTAAGATAATGAATTAAAAGAATTTATTTAGCAATGGACATTATGTTTTCTGATGTTCATTAGTCATGTGTGACATGTTGGTAAAGTTGGTTTTGTCCAATTATATGTTTGCAACATAAGTTAGTATTTATTTCTTGTAAATGTGGTTTCTGGACAGATCTGGGAACTTAGCAAAGTTCTTCATGATAATGTGCTTTGTTGTGAAACTTGTTTATACAAAAGTTTTAGATAATTCATGGATCTAGCTTCTATTAAAATTTGGTATCATTTGTCCAAGTAGTTTATGAGTTATAGATGTTTAAAGTCAGATGCCAGATTTGGGTTGCTCTCTATTTGGAGCAGATCAGATTATATAGTTTCATCTTTTCGACCTATTAAACTTGGGAATCAGGCTTAGTTGGTATTTAATGAATTGTAGACCATTTCATAAGCTTTCCAGATTATCCTCTTGCATGTCATTTGGAATTATGTAGCTCCAGGAATGATGTTATTTCTGGACTGTTCATGCTATTTGCAAATCTGAACTTTTCTGTTAAGCATAGTTTGAGTTACATAAGTATGTTGGTGTTGCTACTTGGTTCTTGGGTTAGTACCCTATGATCTTATGAGACATGTGTCTTGATTGATGTGCTTGCAATCTTCTATGTTATGCCTTAATGAGGATTAAGTTAATTAGCTCTAGGTGTTTATGAGAACTTTGGTATGCTTGTTTGATTACTCTGTTTATTGCACTTCTATGCATTCATACATATGCATTATTGCACCTCATTTAGGTACGCTAGCTGAAACGCGTGAAGGACCTGATGTGGAGTCAAACCGGAAGATGGTGTTGGTGGACCTATCTCGGAGATGGAAGGATCGGACAAGTGCTAGAACGAGGGAATGCTCGCCAAGCGAGTTTCTTCTGACAAACTCTGACTTGAGTCGGATCCCAGGCAAGCCTCGGAGCATTATAAGCCTCCTACCTTCAAAGCAATTAATTCTATATATGTTATAAGTATTGTTGCATTAAGTGGTAGGAGTTGGTTGGAAACCCTTGCTGCATTATATCATTCCTTGTCCAGATATATGAACCCTGAATCCTACATAGACCAGGGTCGAGTAGATGCTTAGCCCTGCTTTAAGCGGTAGAAGTCAGGTGATTTCCTGTCACCTGCGAGATGTAGGGATATTCATATATGGCACGATTGGCTATATTTGCTATCGTGGAAAGGAACCATGTGTTAATAAAATGAAATGAGACCGGGCGGGATGACGATAGTGAAGCAACAAGGCATGGAGGTCTTGGGTGTAGATCTATCCCCGTCTGAGTCGTTTAAGGACTGATTCGTTGTACGTTCTTGAGTCATGTTGAACGCAGTCTAACACATAGTTAGCCGGATAAGTCGTTCCGACCGCGAAGCCGAGTAATACAGTTCAGGCCGGGAATCGAATGGTAGGTCGCATCTTGGAGGTTGTAAGCATGTGCTTGAGGACATTGGCGTGAGACCAAGGGGGGTTAGAGTCCCTATCACTTGGCAGAGTGTTGCCCTTGTGGATGCGGCATCAGTCGAACCCGTGACTCCTGAATTGTACGAAAGGTGGCTTGTGCGACCCTGGCAGGGGCCTACACGGTGAGTGTTAGAAATACCCCTCTAGCTGGATAGGAACTCGATTCGAATCGCCGTCGCTCCCGGTTAGTGAGCACTTGACTTGAGCAGCGGCAACGTAGATTCAATTAAATTGAACGGATGGTTAATTGGATGACGATGTATATGTTGCCTCAATTTATACCTACTGTGGTTAATATTGTTTGCTCCTAATCAAGTGAGTGCTCTAGTACAGGTGCTAATATAGATGACAGGTTAATGATAATTAACTTGATGCTTAAGCATTAATGATTGATCATCTATATTAAGCTTTTATGCAAAATATTGTCAAGCTAGCCCCAGTTTATATCAGCCTTGCATGATCCTTGGTGTCACTTTATTTCTGGTTTTTGACGGGTAAGTCTAGCTGAGTACCTTGTCGTACTCAGGGTTTTATCCCCACTTGTTGCTGGTTGTGATGTATCATGGCGACTCCAAGAGTTGGTTGGCTCCTGCCTTAGTGGCGGAGTGTGATCACGGGCATGATCCTTCTAAGTTATCTTCTCTCTAATGCTTTTGTTGGAAGTCGACCTTGGTACTAGCATGTATTTGAAATCAGAGAAATGTTAGTTTCCAATTACTTTGCTTCCGCTACTTTTCAAGTTAAGTTGTAATAACTATGTTAAACTCCGATGTATATTGAATTACTTGTGAAATGGATGTAACATGTGACTGGTTATGTTGAATCACTACGATCTTGGCTTATATGTTGGTTGGTTTGAAATCCCTCGTGATTTCATTGGACTACCGGAGTTATATGGGCTCAAGTGTGAGAATTTGATCACTTCGGTGATTGTTTTTATACTTGTGCTCTTGTAATTTGGACGGTTCTGTGATAGTAGAGAGAGAGAGTTGCTAATCAAACTAAACAAGTTAATGTTAAATCTAAAAAACATCAAGGAATTAAGTTGAAAAAACCGGTTATGCTTGCTACAAAATGTCACACCCGGTTTTAAGGACAGAACCAGACATACACTATATGTGAAATAAAGAAGTCAAATCTCACATATAGCCGCAGATAAATGTAATATCAAGAGACAAATGCTTAATAAACATAACGCAATAGTATAAGATTTAACCTTAAAGAGCAACACAGTGGAAAGACAACTTCGAACACCGGGTGTAGACTTCACTCCAGGAACAAATTGACTGGTATATCACAAGCCTAATAACTCCAGAGACTATCATGAGGTGTGGGAAATAGCAAGAGTGAGTCCATGTCAAACTCAACAAATATAACATGGGGTTCATGAAAGCTCAAAAAGGCTAGACACTAGTTTGACTGCATTTAGCTTTTAATCATTATGTTCTTAGCAATTGAGTAGCAACAAGATAATCCAATTCCCATTATAAACGAATGATCAATTGTAATAAGAATAATGAATAGCATTAACATGAGCATAATAATAATATCAATAGTATTAAGCATGATATACACAATGATGATCAACTATCTGTAGATGTTCCAAGGCCGCCCGTATCCGTGGGCACGGCTAGTATACCAGTTTATTAAACTTTGCGCAGAGGTGTACACTTTCACTGTGAGTCATGATTTCTAAATGCATGAGTTTGCAAGGCCCAAACACCGGAAATCATATAAAGTCATTTAAAAGTTCGTCTAACAAGTTAGGGCCGCTAAGGATTCCCAATCAGAAAGCATGAACCCCCCTCCAAGGGGCGACTTACTAAAGACTGCACCCACCTTGGTAGGCCGAGATCATACTAGACATGACCCCTCTTGCGCCTTTCGGTAACCATTAACAAGCTAGAAAAGGTCTCTTAAACAACTAGAGCCAGAGCCATGTAGCCCTCACAGCTGTACTGTATGTCCCGGATAAAGCACATACAAATAAGTCCTTATGGAGAGAAACTAGAGCAACAAAGTAACCCCATGCTCTAGCCCCCTTTTAACAGTAATAAAATCATCTCTAATGGTTGGTTGCATAATTCATTAGTCAAATTACAAGATCATAGTTTATAAAATAGCACTAGCAAAAGCTACCCAATGCAAATCCCATAGGCAACAAGGAATTAGGATATCAAAACCTAAGTTATAAACTCTAGGTCATCAAGGAGGACACATGCATATGTAGTTATGATTATAGTGAATAGGATAACAAGGATGGTCCCATGCTATACTTGCCTTAAACTCAAATCTTCCTTCAAGTCCAACTCTTCCAAATCTCCAATGAATTGCTTCTTGATCACCACGTAAATCTCACCGACTGGACATGATTATAAAGCATCACACAAGCATCCATGCAATCATACACGAAGCAAACAATAGAACTAAATTAGAACAATACACCAACCAATGAAAAGCTTTGAAAACTAATCGACGAATTGCTATGAACACAAAGACGCGAGAAGCACGCTAATTGGAGCTACGGTGAAAAAGAAACGACTACCGAGACTTTTACATTATATTAAAGAAAAGCCTATATGCTTGATTTATATTAATTGAGAATAACCACGTGAAAAGTTATTAGACTAGATTACTCAAAACATAATTTAATTCAAAACATAATTTAATTAAAGGTCAGGTTGAAACTACTCATGTTTTATTCATAAACAATGTTGTATAATTTGGGTTGTTAAACTTTACCTTGCAAAATAAAAGGGCACGTGGGGCACTACTCAAACTGCATAAGCTAAGACAGTATTATCTACACAGGAGATTTGCTAACTTCATGCAAGTTGAGAGGCATGTGTACATGATGGCCAATGGAAATTCTAGATGTGTTCGAGAAGAAAGACAGAAAGATTGCACACGTATAATGAAAGGATAACATCAACAGTGTATTTGTATGGTATTTCTGCATTTATTTTTCTAAAAGAAAACGGCCATAAAGCATGGGCGATGTCATGACGACGTCATCAAGCTAGCTAAGGAAAACTGGGCACGCATGGAGCAGATTGATCTTGTAGTCTTTTCCGTTTATTTTCTGAGACCCTGACAAATGTTTCTTAGGCAACATGATTCTAATCTAACACCTAAATTAGAAGAAAAATAGGATTACATGAGTACCATGTACTAGTATAGATTCTACAAGTCTAGAATAATTACTTTGGATTAAAAACAATCGAGGGAAAGAAAATACTAAGGGCTTAGGCTTGATCGGGTGATGACCTGACACCTAATGATTGATGAAGTGATGATCGGTTGGAGTGATTTGATGGGCTAGGGCCTGATCGGTGATCACTGCGGCCGTGTCTCCGTTGTTGATCCTGATCCGAACGTGGCGAACCGGAGAAGTCGAGTCGATGAGTCTGCTGCGCCTCGCGGCGGCTCCGTGACGTGAGTCTGAGTGACCTCGACTCCATCTCTTCAAGTCTTCTTCTTATTCCACGGCGCTTGCGTTGTGTACGAAGGGCTGGGGTCTCGACGCGTACGCCCATGTTTGGATCAGATTATTGTCTTCCAAGCGTCGTCATGGTTGTCGTGCTTGGCCTTGCTTGCCTTCTCCCTGACCAATTGGATCTCGTTTGTTATCTCGGTCGTCATGTTTGTGTCTGGCTCATCATCATTATCGTGACGGACTTGGATACGGAGCTGGCAGATCAAGTGCAGCATGAGTCTGGAGTCGCATGGTGATGATCTCAACTCGTTCCTCGTGCATATGTAACAGCATGAATTTCCCATTGCGGCAGCGGCACCTGGGGCTTAGAGAACAATCCAATGGTAGATCGACAGTGGTACGGAACTAGGATCAAGAGGTGGCAGCACTTGTCTTGGCGACGACGGTGGTGATTGCTAGGGCATGGAGTACTGGGCAGGCATGGCAGTTTGCATCATGCGAGCAGTCGGCGGCACGTTGACGAAAGCTAGGGCAGCGGATGGAAGAGAGATTAAGAAACAATATATATAGTGCTTGGGTTTGTACGTGAGTTCTGAGTCAACGTGGTGGTAGAGTCCATCTTGTACACGGCCAGTGGTGGTTCAAAATGACAATACATATTTTCTCAAGATCCCCACATGCGTACATGCACATATGACATATTGTTTAAAAAGCTAGCTAGTTTAAGAAGCCAACTATATATATGTGTATCCGTATGATTTTAGTCACGTTTCATTTTTTATTTTCCTTTTCTTTTATTTCCAAGCTCTTTCAAAATCTTTCAAAAGTATTTGGATTCATTTTGAATTTTGGATCAAATAGCTCATCACAATATATCCTATGCACCAGCATGAATGCACAAATAAGTTGCTAATCCTATGATAAATCCTAATTTAATGAAAACTTTTATTTCCCTATATTTTCATGTGGATACAAATACACAATTAAATCATTTTAGCTATATTTCCAAAGAAGCAAATTTTGAGGTGTTACACAAAATCTAATCTTGCTAAAATTAATGATGGGTGTTATGCTTTGATATGTAAGGATGTTTTATTTTCCACTAATGATATAGTTAGCACCTTGCCACCTTGTGTAGGACTATAGTGACGTTTTCCACCAAGATACCTCCGGGACTTCCACCCATGCAAGGGATTGAGCATTAGATTTACTTTATTCATAGAGCGAGTTTGCCAAACTAAGCTACCTATAGAACCAATCTCGAGGAGACTAAGGAGATTCAATGCCAAGTCCAAGATCTTTTGGACCATGGGTATGTATGTGAGAGTCTTAGTCCTTGTGCTACTATGGTTCCGAAAAAAGATGGTAGTTGGTGCATGTGCCTAGATTGTAGAGTCATTAATAATACCACAATAAAGTATCATCATCCTATTCCTAGGTTAGATGACTTGATGAGTTAAGTGCTTCTATAATATTTTCTAAAGTTGACTTGCGTAGTGGGTGCCAACAATAAGAATGAAAACTAGCTAGGAGATGAACGAAAAATTGCTTTTAAAACCAAGTTTGACTTATATGAGTGGTTACTAATGCCTTTTCGGTTGACTAATACACCTAGCACTTTCATGTCATTATTGAATGAGGCTTTACATCCTTTCATTGGTAAATTTGTGGTGGCTTATTTTGATGATATCGTGATATACAACAAGTCTTTAACCGAACAACTTAATCATCTACATGCTATTTTTTTAGGCTTTGCGTGCTGCACAATCATTTGGTAACCTCAAGAGGTTCACTTTCTGCATCAAACAAGTATTGTTTCTTGGCTATGCTGTGGTTGGGGCGGCTGTGTGGTCGAGAGAAGTGGATGGTCGAGGCGGGCCGTATGCCATACGAACGAGGGTAAGAGTGGTCGAGGAGGGCCACAAGTGTTGGGCCGTGACCGGTTGGGCTGCCTTAAGCGCTTTGCTTGTCGAGCAATGGGGCACCTCGGTTATGTGCCCTCGACAAAGCCCCTTCACCGGCGCCAAAGGCTCGGGGGCTCCTAGGCCCGCTCGTTAGCCCCCAAGCCAAGAGCCTTCACCGCCAAGGAAGCCTCGAGAAGGCTCACCTGGGGGTGGCCGGTCTAATCAGACAGTCCTTGACGGTCAGAGCATTAGGGCCAGCAGATTCAGACGGTGCCCTAGGCTCCCCCGACTCCACGACAACACCAAGTTCCATCCATGCCGTAGCAGCGCCCTCCTAGACTCCAGCGCATGTAGACTATAGACTCAAACCCTGAACCGCCCTGTACCCGACCTTCCTTGGTTTATAAGGGGAGGTCGGATCCTACAGAGGAGAGAAGTCAAACTTAGATAGAACAGAGACACCAAAGCATTCCGAGCTTCGCTCAGAAGCAGAGCAAGTAGAGCGTTCCTCCCCCTGGGCAACCTGGCAAGAGAGAGGAGCGTTCTTCTTCCTCGCTGGGGAAGAAACCTCACCGCCGACGAGCCTAGGATAGCACCGAGCGATCCCCTACCAAATCTTTCTCTTTCATTGTAACTCCCTGATTTGGGTGCTCTCAAATACAAAGAACAACCACTGCTAGACGTAGGGCTCCGATAGCCCAAACCAGGATGTCTTCTCTTGTGTTCTTGAGTCCATCCGAGCCACTAGAGACCCACATTCAGTGACACCCGACGAACAACGATGCTTGGTGCGGCATCTACCACACAACAGGAGGCATAGTATTTTTTGTGGTTGATCATTTTTCTAAGATGGCACACTTTGTTCCTTTGTCACAAAACTGATGATACTGTTCATATAGTTGACCTTTTCTTTCAAGAAACTATTCGCTTGCATGGTATGTTTTCTACTATTATTTCAAATCATGATGCAAAATTCTTGAGTCACTTTTGGCACACTTTGTGGAATAAACTAAGGAAAAATATGTTGTTTTCTACAACTTATTATCATCCCCAAAACTGATGGACAAAATTAGGTAGTGGATCCAACATTGTCAACGATGTGGAGAGGAATCTTGAAGAGGCATTTGAAGATGTGGGAAGAGTATTTGCCGCATGTTGAGTTCACATATAACTAGGCAGAACACTCCACCACAAAGGTAAGTCTCTTTCAGGCAGTGTATGGATTTAATCCTATTCTCCTATTGCCTTTGCCTATGATCACTACAAGGTTTCACTCCTGATGCAACGACCTATAAGTGTTGCAATATACCAAAAATGGTTGCAATAGATAAAATTGCAACATAAAAATTTTGTTGGCAGGCGTTGCCATTGTAACTGTGGTCTAAAGTTTGCACCACGACTCATTTTGGTGTTGCAATAGGTTTTCCCCTATTGCAACACAATCGAGTGTTGTTGCAACACCATGTAGTGTTGCGAGCCATAGTATAAGCAACCACAGTTGCAACACAGCCGGTGTTGCCCAAGATACCTATTGCCACATAATGATGCTAAAGAACATGTTGATTTTATTCCCAAATTGCATGAAACCACTGAGGCAAATATTGAAATGATGAATGAATAATATAGAATGGCTGGTAGTGAAGGTAGAAAAGAACAAAAACTTGAACTGGGTGATTTGGTTTGGATGCACTTGATAAAAGATAGATTGCCAGAGTTGCATAAGTCTAAGTTGATTCCTAGAGTTGCTAGTCCTTATAATATAATTGAGAAATTAAATGATAATGCATATATAAACTTGAGTCGCCACCCGAGTTTGGGGTTAGTCCCACCTTTAACATTGCAGATTTGAAGTCATACACGGGAGAAGAAGATGAGTTTGAGCCAAGGTACAATGATAGGAGGTCGAATGCAATAAATAAATCTAGAGGTGAGCTCATTCATAAGAGATCCTTTTCATAGTGTCAAAATAGATTGCTACCTAATGATGATATCATGCTTAGGAATATTAGAGATATGATCATGAAGTACCTGGAGAGAGGTGTGGAAGAGGAGGGGACAAACAAGGATGTCCAAGTCAAACGGGAGGCCTAGTCAAACTCGAGTTTGATTCTGCTCTGGCCTCCAGGAGCAGCCCGAAATAAAACGGATGCCTAGGATGCATACAAACTCTGTTTTCAATGATACACGTATGCATGGAAAGATAATTTCATAAGCTAACCAATGGCATTGGTTCACATTAAAAGTCCACCAGATTCAACGGGAATCGTTGAAAGAAGATAGAGTCCATAATCTGCCATGGTGCTATGACATCGTCTTTTGGTCCGCTAGGCGCGTCCAGGGATTATGCACGCCCCTTAGAAAATATATTGAGTCATCATCGCTCATATTTGGGTTTGAGTTTGCTTTAAGTCAATCTATTTCCAAACAGTCGCCGTCATCGGTTGTGAAACCCCAACTTCGAGTGGTTAATCATGCATCTGCCATTTGTCACTTCATTGAGTTGCTTTCTTTCTAGTTCTTGCATGAGTTCTTTGTTTCACATGCATGGATTAGCCTTCTCAGTAAGGTTAACTAGATTATGATACATTTCATAGTCAGAGGAGACACGGTCTTTTAGATCTAAAGCCTGGTCGGTGTGTCGCTCTCCAACCAAAACGATAGTTATCTCCACCTGACGGAAGATCAGGAATCTTGTCCCATCAGGAAATCCAATGCAATCATTTGATACATAGGTATAACAGTGAGGACTATCGATCTTAACCATAATTAGGCGATGACTCTTGTCATAAGGGAGGCTTTCCATCTAGGAAGATAATCTACCACTTTACCAATCAAAGGGTGTAGCTCAGTTTTGGTAGGTTTTCTAATAATTTGTAAGTGGAAGACCAAGATATGTGCTAGGGAAGTCCTTAATTGCACAGTCCAATTCATCTTCAATGATTCTAAGATCACCCTTGTCAAAAGAAAAATGATTCTAAGATCATTCTTAGCACACTGAATGGGGATGACTGAACTCTTGGCCGGACTAGTCTTAAGTCTAGTAACATGACCAAAAGGTTGCAAAGTTCAAGGTCAATTCACGTAGGGCGGAGTAACAACACAACATCATCCACATAAAAAAGGAAATTCAAAGTTTTGCTTGCCGATCTACCACTGGTTGTTGGTAGATTACTTGTTTAATTAGGTTTTTGATTTTCTCTCTTCTATATCATGGTTGAGGCATTTATGAAACAAATTGGATAAAATCTTTTAAGCTCATAGGTCATAGATCAGCTAGTTGGGTTCCTTGTGGTGGAACCTGCCCACCTGGGTTTAAGTCATCGACTTGGCATGGATGCACGTATTTTTCTGGATTTTTTCCATGCTTTAACAGTGCTATACTTTCAGTGGTAGGCGACGTCCCCATCAACACCGAGACGCCTATGGTGACTTCGTGAATCTCGTGATCTGCCGGCTCAATCCTTCGGAGGTGCTCATAGGGGTAGAGTTTGCATACGTGTGTTCATAGGCGTGAGTGTGCATGCGTGTTGTGGGTGTCTACGTTGTACTATGTAATTCTAAAAAAATTAGTTGGACACATGATTCACACTTATTTAGTGGCCATGTTTTAAATTTTGTGGTCTATTAGTTTTTTTCTAAATATGGAATATATCTATCTAGATCTATATGTAGTAGTTTTTTTTCTCATAGTAAAGAGATTTTTCTCTAGGAACTTTAACCCTAGGGACAATACCTTTACATGTAGGATGAGCTGCAATGTGGGTAGACTTCTCTAGAACTTCAGATTCCTAGGGAAAGATGCTTTCACTGGGAATTTGATAGGAAAGCGTAGGGCTAGCTTTATTTCCTATCGAAATAATAATCTTCCTCACCAAAAGTCATAGGGAATTTTATCAAAAAAAAAGTCAAAGGGAAATGAGAAACCGTAGATTTTCAGTTGTGAATAAGAAGAGTTTTTCCTCCTGCGAAGAGGCTCTTGTATTGATATATGCAGCCCAGCCCATGTGAAGAACATCGCTTAGCCCATTCAGCCCATGATGAATCCCAAGCTTGCTTGCTGGAATCTTGTCAAGAAACCGCAAAATTAAAATACCAAGTACTGTATGACAAAGGAAACTTCCGAACACTTCATCTAGTACACAACATATATTGCACAACTACGGTTATGGTTACATTAAGCAGTTTATCGCACACATATATGCATACATACACACTACATTCACAACTTTTCACTCTCAGAAGCAAAAGAAAAAAAAAGAACTTAAAATTTATGACATCAAAACACACACATATATAGCCAATCTAGAGGGTAGACCAGCACCTATCGAACCTCATCCACGCAGAGCGCCCTTAATGGTGAGGCGTGCGTACGGACTCATCAAGCACCGTGGTCACTGCTTCTGTTGGTAGCAGTAGGGCTCGCAAAGGTATCCGTCCATTGGTCCGCAATGTCGCCGGCGATCCTAAGAGCATCGTAGGAGGTGCCCATGAGGCCCTTCTTGGTGAAGCCGGCTGCATAGAGGCCGTTCTTGCCCCTCCAGCTGTGTGGGAATGGCTTTCTTGGGAACCCATCAAAGTGACTGAAGAGATCTTCCTCCTGTATATGCAAGTGCAAATTGGAATGTAATTAATTAGAATTTGCCTTTTCCTTTTTAAAGGACCTATGGCTAATTAATATATATAATCACCGAATCCAAACAGCATATACAGGTTGATGAACTATACATGCATCTAAGTTATTTATGCATCTCTTTTATTCCTTATGAACAGCAGAGATCAGGTTGAAACTAGAAAGATCATGTTTAATAAGGTATCACTTAAGTTGGTTTGTTCCGCAAAATGTAAATCAGCAAATATGTTGTTTGCAATTAGCTACTGAATGCATATGTTGATGGTTTTCCTAACTACTATATTAGTCAGCTGCACAATGAGCAAAAGGAAAAGATGCATGGTGGAATGAAGAAGCCTTGCTTCCACAATTTTCTTGTAATAAAGGAACTCTACAACCATTGCTCACATTTATTAGTGCTCAAATCTCAACCAAATGTTCAACTACAAATTCAATGATTAATTATCTCAAGGCATGCCAAACACACTTGCAAGATGCCTGCATCAAAAATCTGGTTAGACAGATGGGATCCATCAAACAATCCAAGCCATCTAGATGGGCCACCCTACAAAAGGTAGAGTGGGCGCAGCACATGATGATGAGCAGATCGATGGACCTCACCTCTCACACCACAAAATCATTATGGGCCAGCCTTCATGCATGCATGTGCATCATCATCACCCAACTCTCTCCCCTGTATCCATGCATCGGGTTTCTGGCAACCATCTTTCCCAATCCCAACCTCAAGCTTCCTTCCCCCACTTAATGATGGCAAGGAGGTGCAAATGGTGCATATAAGTTCATAATTGCATGCTTAATTAGATGCCTGACAGGTTCTCTGTTTCTTGTATGTGGTTTGGTGGAAGTTAAAGTCCGGGGTTGTTTGGTTCACGCCAAAATTTCGGCACAATCATTAGATCATGCGAGATCACTAGTTGGTCGATTTGAGTTTGATTAACTTTAAGTCTATAAAAGTGGACTGGATGCATGGCCACATAAGGTGGGTGCAGGGTTCCTCATTAGTTAGTACTCCCTCCGTCGTGAAATATAAGGAACCTAGTTTTGTTTTAAGTCAAACTATAGTAACTTTGACTAAGTTTATAGAAAAGAATATTAACATCTACCACATTAAAATGGTATTATAAACATTATCCATAATGTATCTAATTAGTTTTAATTTCAAGTCCCACATATTTTTCTTTTTTTTCTATAAACTTAGTCAAAGTTACTATAGTTTGACTTAGGATAAAACTGGATTCGTTATATTTCAGGCCATGGGGGTACGAGTATATATTACTGTAGTAACACTATTTTATGTTGGAAAAAACAAACTAATAGATATACGGTGTATTACAACAAATTCAACTTCATTTCACCAATATATGTTTCTGACCAGTAAACTCCACATATGTATGCGTGGTAGATGATACAATCTCGTTTGAATAGACTCCAATCATTTTTTAAGAAAAAATTGTTCTCCGTTTTATTCCTGTTCTATTTTCCACTACGATCACTGTTGTCTGGCCCAGATGCCCATGTTGATACGGGCTCCACTATTTGCATTGACCAGGATATAATAATATACACACCAACAAGATACAAACAGAGGCACAAATACACACACATATAAAAACATTATATAGCGCACGCATGAAAGCTACAAATGAAAGCTAAGATCGAGCCGCCATAGCACTCTCCATCCTTAATTTGGTCTATATCTATCTAGTTTGCATGCTTCAACTTTGACGTCCTGACGTGACATCAACAGCTGTACATATGAATGTCCATATTTGTCTACATACACACATGCGGGCACGCAGGGATGCAATTTATTTATATGCATGAAGATATATATACACAAGGAAATCAAGTACAACTAGTAGCTATCATACCAATGCAAGTACTTGTATATTATAAAACAAACACATATATGGCCTATAACATTGTGTCCATTCCTTTCAATGTCTGCCTAAACTGATTATTTTCTTCATAGATTATATACGTTGCACAAAATAATACCTACATCAGTCAACATTGCCTTAGATTGTCAATTTTCTTGGTGACCAAATTTCGTGTCACCGTCGGAGGGATATCGCCCTCCTTTGAGCATCATTGTCGTGGCCCATGCTTTGCTGTCTAGAGCCTCGCTTAATTAATTGGAAAATGACTGCATATGTATACACATGGGCAATTGGGCATCGAGTTAACTTGATATATATAAAAACAAGCATTGCCCTAATCTATATCCGTGGGTATAACTGTATAAAATGTTTGACGACAAGTGAAAGTATAGTTGTATCTAAGCTGTCTCTAAGTAACATGTATCCCGTTCTACTTTGAAGCCTTGATTTGAAGAAGACTACAGAAAATGCAAAGAATGAACTACAAAAAGTGATGTATTCCATTTGAGGCTTTCAGTGGCTTATATATATGGAACCAACTTTTACAAAATCTAGCTAGAATAAACTAGAGGCAATTAAGCCAAATAACTCATACTTTCCACATTAACAAAGTGATAACTCTAGAAACATCACCATGAACAATTCGCACATAAAATTGCATATACATACATGGTTCGATAAGATATTATCTACTCCCTCCATTTCAAATTACAAGACATTTTGATTTTTTCTAGATACATTGTTTTTAATATGCATCTAGATATAGTATATATCTAAATACGTAAAAAATTGTATTAAAACCCGATACGTCTAGTTTGGAATGTAGGGAGTACATGTATATATATGGTGCATGCAGGAGAATCTGATTCACTTTGATGGTAGAGTGACATAATATTTACCACTTATATATATCAAAAAGCCATGTTTTCCCAAGATTGATCAATCATGCCCATTGAATGTGTAAGTACGTATATATGTACCTTGAGCCATGAAGGCACGTTGCTTTTGTACCCGGTTGCGAAGATGACGGCATCAAAGTCCTCCCGGTGGCCATCTACGAATTCCACCCCATTCTCTGTGAACCGCTGGATTGCCGGGACCACCTGCAGAATCTCTCTCTAGATGCATTAGTTGAGTTGGGACACAATATTTGTCGCTGAGGACTACACGTACTGACAATGGATATCAATCTAGGGCTCCTTTGTGCTGTTTCGAGATCTGTGCAGTTTTTATTTCCTCGCATGCAGCACATCATTGAGGTCCCATTTAGAGTAGCGCATCTATCACTCCACATTAACCCCATGTCTCATGAAATTTAAATCATAAGTACTCCCTCCGTTTTTATTTACATGTGTGTATATTTATCCTAAGTCAAACATTTGTATCTTGATCATTATATATATATATATATATATATATATATATATATATATATATAATGTTTTAGATTCAATATGAGAGATACTCTTCACAATTTATAATACATATTTTGTGAAACTATAAGAATTTTGTGGAATAGATGGCCAAAGATAGTAATGTTTGACCGAGGAAAATTTTAATGTGATATGTAAAAACACGGAGGGAGCAGCAGTAAGTTTTTGGACGTAGGATCACATATATACGTACCTTTATTTCTCTAGTTTTGATCTTTTTGAGAGCTCCGATGTCGAGTACGGGTGTTTTGCCGGTTGAACTCTTGATTTGAAGCGGGCCGATCTTAGGTCGTGGGAGACCATATTTTTCAGTATCTCCAAGGATCAGTCTTGTGAAGAATAGAAGCAAAGAATCGACCTGTTTTATGGGCAGCCATCTGAGAAGGAAAACGGAGAGGCCAAACGTGGAAATGCCTAGTATTTCCCTGGGCAACACATGAAGCTGAAAAAATAAACAAACACCATACACATAAGTATATATATGGAGCATAGACGAGATACAAAATCATTCAGCTCTTGTCCAAATTTTTGCTATTTGATTGCAGCCAAAATATGCGAATGAGTTGCATTAATTTCTATTTAATGATTGCTGCAAACTAGCTAATTAATCATTATTTCTAAAGGTAACAATACTACCAAACTTTTATAATAGACAGATATTAATTTTTAAAATTCGTCCTTTTATTTGTAACTACTCCATCTGGTCTGTTCTATTAGAAATTTCACCATGTCGCTGGACAGGTATATATAGGTTAATTCACACTTCGATTTCACGTGAAACACAATTCGATAACTTCAACTAAGTGTAGCAAATTAAATTATGTTGGTACAGAGATTCCTTCTACTGATCATATACTAGCTGCTAACATCACTACCAGTAAAAAATAAATTTGTTGCATCATTTGTTCTCATCTATATATTCCCATCTAAACTCATAACCCATGTCCATTTCCGGATCATGGATGCCACTATATATAGAATGATAGTTAGCTAACTCTCTGAACCCAACATTTACCGAAATTTTTCTTAATTTCTTTAGGAAAAAAAAACATGATGCCACTTGTTCGCAGTTCTCGAGGGTTCTGAAGTTATGGCCTATTTGCTCCCTGTCACTTTTCTTGTTACTTTCCTGTTGTTTCCCTTTCTCTCAGGAAGGCATACAAGATAAGGAAAGGAAACTTAAGGGTCACTGTAGCACCACATCAGTACACATTTCTATGAAACAGCATGTTACAAGTAGCACAACATATGCTTCACAAGATCGATATTTCAGGATAAGAAAGTTTCATCAACTAATTTCTATTACGCAACAGCAAGTTACAAGTATGGCAATGTATGTTAATTATATATACACTGCCGATCGAGTTGAAGATAGGAAATTGGGAGGAAGAACTTTCAGGATTCTTACAGTAAATAATCTATTAAAAAATAGTAGTGCTACTGTGTCAGTTCATTTTGAACATCAAAAATATATATTCCTATATATATATTAAGATTATATTCCTTTTCTTTTGAAAGTGACTTCAATCTGTACATAAGAGGGGGCAGAAAGGAAGGAAACCTACGTGGCACTAAACAGAATTGACCACTCAAGAAAACCAATTCACAGAATTATAGGCCAAATTGTATATATAGCTTTGGACATGGAAACTGTGTGTATATTTTTTTTTCGCAAAACGGAAACTGTCTAATATAATCTTAAGCAAAGATTTCAAATCTATACACGTTGAATCCGCAAAATAAATTTATGAATGAGTATTTAATTGGACAACATTTCTTCTCGAAAAATTGACACAATGCTGACGATGCAGTATTAATTTCACGTTGAACTGCTTGTCCAGGAAATGATTGACGTGAATTTAATTAACCCGTAATAAGTCCACTTTATGTAATTACAGTAGTATTAGTAGTATGCGCACGTGGAGTAGGCACTCACCTTGTCCCTGACAACCATGGAGGCTTTGGCACCATTGTTGCAGAGGTCGAGGCTAACCTCCATGCCGGAGTTGCCGCAGCCGACGACGAGCACATTCTTGCCTCTGAATTCGTCCCCCTTCTTGTAGCTGCTGGTGTGCATGGCGACGCCGCGGTACCCGTCCATGCCCTCGACGCCCTCTGGCCACGCCGGCTCCGCATTCTCGCCGGTGGCCACGACGAGCCACCGCGACAAGAACTCAGTGGCGGCCGCCGTGGCGCCGCCATCGCCGCTAGCGTCTTCATCGACGGTGACCCTCCAGAACCCGATGGCGGCGTCGTAGGCGGCCCTGCGGACGCGCGCGCCGAGGCGGGGCTCAATGCCGAAGGCGCGGGCGTAGTCGTCGAGGTAGGCGATGAACTGGTCCCGGGTAGGGTACGGCGGCGTTCCGGACGGGAACGGCACGAGCGGGAGCTCGCAGAAGCACCGGGGCAGGTGCAGCCGGAGGCGCTCGTACGTGCGGTGGCGCCACGACGCGGCCACGCACGAGTCCTTCTCCAGCACCAGCGACGGCACGCCGCGCGCCTTGAGGCACGCCGCCGTCGCCAGCCCCGACGGGCCGGCGCCCACGATGACCGGGCCAGGCACCCACACCTGCCTCGAACTGCCACAGATGCCACTGCCGCCGGCGTCGTCGCCGACCCCGCCGCGGTGTAGGATGGTAGGGTGGTCGTGTTCGGCTTGTCCTTGTTCTCGGGATGTTGGCATGGCAACAAAAGAGACGACAGGTGTATGTGTATGGGAAAGACGTTGCGCTTTCTAGAGCTGCAGTAGTTACTGTGGAGTGTTGAGATCTCTCTGTCTCTAGGTGTGCTATTCTGAGAGTGGGCTCGTGCTCAACAAGCATATATAGCTACACGCCCACACCTAGTGCTTTATATACAAGTCGATCTATCAATTCAATATGTATGTCTCCGATCCGGTCCAAGATATACGCCATCCTTGAAGGTGTCTATGTTTATATACGATACGGCTGGCATTTATGTTAGACTGATAACGATAGCTGTAGATGCTAGTGGGCGATATTCAGGGAGATCGGAGACAACATTTATATCCAAATCTAACAAGTTAGGGCATGTTTAGATCCATTAGCACTAAAAATTAGCTAGCAGCATTAGAGGATTATTGTTGTGGCTGCGGATTTTGTTGTTACTCTAAATGAGATTGGAGTGGTCTAGTGCATTTGCTTTAAGAGATTGCAATAGTGGCATTAGAGGATTATGTTGCCCGTGGATTTTCTTGTTACTCTCAGTGGTTACCAGTTTACCACCACCTAGATGGCCTAGAGTAGCGGATACTCCATTGAAGCACTTATTTGAAGATTATGAGGTGCTCCGGAGGTGATTGTAAGGGGGTGTTTGGGCTCATCCCCATTAGAGGCGAAGAACCACTCTAGTGGAATCGAGGCTTGGATAAGTACCTTATGATCGAGCTGGCTCAAGTGCAAGCACGAACTCATGGTGAAGGCAACCATGCAGGGGCTGTTGACTTCGATAAAGGAGCAGTGATCCTTGGCCTGCCTCAACAAGGACATAGTTGACCAGCAAGTCACCAAACCACAGTGATATATATTGAGTCTTTTCCTTGTTGTATTGATTGTCCACTCTACTATTGCGATACTTGTCACTACTATAGAATACACGTCACTGCCGATTCGGGAGACCCCATCACCACAGGTTTTCACCCTCCTTAGTGATATTCAGTGGTCATAATCAAGGTCAAGGGTGATAAGCTATTATCACCATAGGCTTCTATAATGACCCAATAGTCAAAATATTAGAATATATATATATATATATATATATATATATATATATATATATATATATATATATATATATATATATATATATATATATATATATATATATAACACCATCTGATGTCTGATGCCTCACATGTTGGGGGCTTCCACCACTCCACGGCCCACCTCCTCGCCTCGTGGTAGGCAACATTATGGGTGCCACGTCCCCGCCGAGGAAGGGTAGACTACTCCGGGTGCCATGTCCACGCTAATGAATGGGAGGCCGCCTCCATGGCGAAGCAACGTCGCTCGCCAGGGTTCGCCGCCGCTCCATGGCCCACCTCCTCACCGATAGTTGTACACCACTCAGGCGCATTTTGTTCACGTAGAGGATTGGGAGGTTGCTCTATTGCCACATCCACACTAATGAAGGGGAGATCACCGCCATGCCAGAGCAGCCTTGTGCAAAGTTGTGTTGACGGTAATTTCATCACATATTTACATAGTCAAAACCATCAACAAAACATCCTTTCTAGGAGATAACAAGCAAAGAAGTAGTCATTTTGGTGCAAATGACTTGGTTCCACTTGCAAATGTCATCAGTTGCTTGTATGTATAGAATTGAAGGACTTTGGGTGGTTGTGAGCCCACATAGGGGAGTCAGACGACCACCCTATGGGCCCATTGCCCCTCTCAAGCTTCCCATGAACCTCCCAAACACTTCTGTAGCAATATCATGGTTTGATGGGCCAACATGTCATCAAACTTACATGACAAGCTAAATTGGACAACACTTACCCACTCTATATTTAGGCAAAGGTCCCACACTAGAGGGGGTGGCCCCACTTATCATAGGGTGGCCGACCCTGCCTTGGTCAACCAACGTACCCTTTTCACTCCACCACCTTGGTGTATGGAGACATATAGTGAAGCACAAGTGTGGAGTGTTGGTGGTCCATAACGCCTATATTTAACTGCCAACTTTTAAAATAAATCCACTCAAATGAACGCCAAACTCAGAATTAGGATTTAAAACTAACAAATTCCATGAGTTTTGGTAATTTATCATTTGTAGAAGGACATTTGCAGAAACCATAGAAAATACACTCGAAATATGCAAAGGAACAAAGTGTAAAACCATCCTACGCATGCACAAGGGGAGAAGAGCCCACAAACCAAATGATACCTGACCAAATTGGGCTCAAACACACGTAGATGCTGCCCAGACCCAACATGCAACCGCCATGTGGAAGACGGTCGCGGGGAGGTGCCATCTGGCTGCTGATGCGCCCGCACCCCTAGCCCCACCGACCGCCTATAGCCGCCACATGTTGTCTCCTAGTGCCTCCCCCACATCGGTTGCATGCGGGATCCTGTGGAATATGCTCTACAACCAACCATAGGATTACTGTAAATAGAGGGAGAGCCCTCCCACTCTGACATACACCACAAGGGCTCTCCACACTGTCTTTACCAAGATGTAAAAGTAGTATAGGATTAGTTGGGAGTTAGGGAGAGATGCACGAATTCCGGAGAAGTCCTTAGAGGATTGGTATATTCTTTTATCATTCCTTTGTGAGACTTGAGTAACTATATTTTTGTCTTCCCTAATTACTGAATGTCCATCATGGTTATCTATTTCACACCTTAGTTGGTTAGCTAAAGCATGGTTAGTATAGTGGTTTACACCTTGACATGGGATCTTCGCTCGACCGAGTGCTCTTGTTATCATATGTGGCTAGCTAGAGTAGTAATCGATAGTGTAGACATGGTGTCTAGACTATAGATTACCTGAGTTTGTGCCCAACCCCATAGATAGTTATGGTAGCTCCGGAGGTGACAGCTCCGACCAGGCCTTTGTAATCGACCACATTCAGGATGGTGTTTTCGTAGAGCTTTTGGCAACCTTCTCCCGATCACCCCTTTCCAGTCTTTTTCAAGGATCAGAAAGGAACTGCGCTCCAAAGTGTTATGGTGTGATCTTATCCACTGCTTAGTTAATCCCTCTGGTTTGAACTAGAATAGAACCATAGTAATAGAAAAGTGCATAGGAACCTTGGCTCTCCCGTTGTCCTCTCAGCTTAGCTTGTCTGCTCTTTTATATTATCATGGAGTTCTCCTGTGTGTGTCACTAATACAAAACTCATATTTTATCACTTGCCCCCACATTAGTCTATTCGATATACTAGCTATGAATACATGATAATTGACTATCAAGTTCTTTAACCATTTCTTCCTTGAGGATAAATACAATACCCTGGAATACTCCTGGGCAAAAGCTATAATGGTATCCGTGTGCTTGCGGATTTCTCTATTTGCATTAACAAATACCAACATGGAGCATCCTAGCCCTTGATTTGAAGTCAGTTTTATTCTATGATTGATGAAGGATGTCACATGGATCCATGGGTCCACCTAGAAGAAGTGCTATAAATACCCCTACCCCCTCACTCTCATTAATGACACAAAGGAGGAAACTAAACTCTAGTACCTTAGGCAAATCCTTGCTCTTGTAGTATGCAAATATGGAGACAGTAAGGAAAGTCTTGTGGAGAAAGGCATAGGTCTATCGAGAATCTTCTCCAAGGGTGTACCTCGGTGGGTGTGCTCTTCTTGTAAGTAATACCTTCGAGATTCTTTATAGCAAATCATATCTGATTCTGTTATAGTAGATTTACAACTTGTATTCATTGGTATGTGCTTTACTTTAGGAGAGTGCTCTAATCTTGCTAGGCCAATGTTGGAGTAGTGAGTTATAGTGTAAACGTGGTCTTTAGACTATACCTTGCTTGTGTAGATCGCTTGTCACACGGATAGATTGTGGGTGCTAGCAGGTGGTGATAATAGCCCTGTCTAGTCTTTGTTTCCCACCATGTGTTTGAGGCAAGTTCTTAAAAGGTAGGGTTAGCATCAACTGTATAGCCGCTTCTGGTAGGGCTACTGTTCTTACTGTCTCGCATAGGGTGAGGTAATCACCTATTTATGTACCCTATCTTACCAGATATCATAAGCTACAAAGATCCTCTCTCTTTCCACTATCATAAACTCCTTGTATCATCATAGGATGTTCTTGATCCTTTGTTAGTTCACATCATGTTCCCCATGAAAATCAATACCTGGAATACTCTTGGTGAAGACTATTGACACCTGTGGTGGCACGCAAAGATAAAATCCACAAGCGCATGGGTATCAAAGTAGTTTTCACCCGGAGTATTATTGAGTATCGTATCCATGGGGAAACATGTGTGTTGTCTAACAATTACTTTGTCTAGGGATGACAATCAAGGTTTAAGGTATGAGTAGAGAGGATTCATATGGTTATGACCCTATGCAAAGCAAGGCTTATGATTTTAGTGTTCACTTCAGGACGCCGCTTAGATGGTAAAGCACCGCTAAAAGAGATAACTCTGCCGATGTGACTACGGTCCTACTAATTTAAGAACCTAGTCAATTCGGAGTGGACTATAGAGGATAGATGGGGCTATCACCACCCACTACTAACATGCAACCAGGGAGCACGAAGCAAACATAGGTAGCCGATAGCCTAAACACCACGCTTATGCTAACGAATACTACTCTAATCCAGCTAGCAAGAACTAGAGTACTCAAAAGAACAATGAACCCATGAACAAGAGAGCACAATACTTACTTTAAACAGAAAACAATTACCAGAAATATCTCAGATGTAGACTTGGAGAACCCTAGATCCACCAAAGTACAAGCCGTAGAGGTAGCACCAACAGGCCGATACTTCCTCTAATTTCTTTCCTTACTCTCTCTATTGTGTACAAAGAATAAATCCTAACTAGAGGACTAATATCTTGATGCCCTGATCCTGAGATGAGGATATGAATTAAGGTTTTAGGATAGCCTCAAGGAGGGGGATATGGGCTACTATATATAGGGGGAACCATCAATTCTGAGCCCTCAGATCAAACTGACTTGAAACAACGACGTAGATTTGATCTTTAAGGCGGTGGGAAATCGATGTATGAAGGAGGGACAGACTGGTGCACTCACTGTGCCAGCCGGTTGGCCCCATATGTCATCCCCTATAGGTCTTCTTCCATGGGTTGCCTTCTGGTGTCTTCTAAAGTCTTCCTAAGTCGGTACCGTCGTGGATAAACATGATTTACTTTGACCAATAGGTCCCCCTTTACGGTTTTCTGATTAAATTCTGCTAAAAACACACATTCACCAAAACTCATGGAATTTGTTAGTTTAAACCCCTAGACCTATATTTGGTGATGGAATTAAGTACATATGCAGGTTATGTTGACAGTTTATAATTGATGTTAACAAGCTCCCCCACACTTAACCTTCGCTCGTCCCTGAGCAAAGCTAAACTCAGCAAAGGATCAGGAGTTGCTACAATGCTTTCACTCCTCAAAAGTATACATGCGTTCAATAAAAAATTCTCCTCCAAATTAGAATGAACTGATCTGACTCTCAAACTTACCCATATTACCTTCAACCATGCTGCTTCTTAGCCTTCACTTAGATCTTGAGAAATTGAAAGATAAAACGATCAAGTCAAGCACTATGTCTCAAGTTCTTTGTTTCACCATTATTGCGGAGTTTTTATAAATTTTTAAAATAAAACTCAGAGATTCCATTGTATAACACTCTCAAGTCTCTTAATATATGTGGCATTTGTGGATCCTCACCAAGGCAAAAATGATGTTATGCCTCTTTCTTTCCTACAACTAAAGCTTATGTGGAGTTCATAAGTAGGGAGAAAGCTAGAGCATACTTGCAATGCATATATTATAAAGTTAAACAATGGATCCAAAGAGAGTTGAGACATATAATCAAATCAAGATGTGCATATGTGTGGATATATGAGGTGGATATATGTGGTGGCTAACCTAATTCTACTTTGCTCCTTGAAAACATATCTCTCTTAAACCCAAGCGAGCCTCACCATCATAATGGATGCTAGGCGGCAGTATCTTCAAGTTCTAGGTTACCGGATTGCAGACGACATAGCGGTATCCAGCAGTAGCCCCAAAGCAGAACCATAGGATGAGGCCATTGTAGCAATTTGAGACAGCTACATTGTCAATGAGGAAGGGCAAGAAGGACATGTCAGGGCGTTCACCGGTGACGCTTGTGAAGTTTCGATTGCCATTCTCGATGTCATAGAAAAAGTCGGCAACAGTCTGGGGTAGCACCTCACGGTTGTCGAAGACGAGGCAGTTCCAAGATTGACAAACACATTTGTAGCACAACAAGGAGCGGGTGGGGAGGTGGCGGAGGATCTTGAGAATGAATTCCTATGTGAGGCTAGCCAGTGCGTTCCTGTTGTTGGGGGCCTCCTGCATTTTGAAGAGCCTACGATCGTCAGTGTGCAGTAGGATGAGAGCTTTCTTACTAATGAGATCAAGATCTTGTTTGGATGTAGTCGGATTCGCATCAATCTACATGTGTTGGGGGTGGATTGAAGTGAATCTTGAGCTAAATTTTACAGCAATCCACCTCAACACATGTGGATTGAGATGAATCTGACAACATCCAAATAAGGCTTAAAGAGAAAAATAATCTGACAAAGATCTATCATTGAAGTGCGAAAGCATACCTTGCTTTTGGATCTTGTGGCGGTGTGACGCGAGGCGTGCACAGAAATAGTGAGATAGGAACAATGGGTTGGCCATGCGGGAGGTGGCGGTGGCCTACTGGCCTTATTTGGGCTTCAATCTAGACGAAGGGTCTGGATTCAATACGCACTAATGGATGACATAGATTTTGAGCATCAACCATCACCGTATGAACGTCCCGGCGATTGTAACACCCCTGTAACGCACTGATGTTGACTTCAAATCACCGTTAGTTACTAGTAGGCACGCATGAGTACATGGAAGTTGGAGTGCTTGGTGAAGATTCCGTTACCTGAATACCCTCGCACATGTAAATGTATGATATACCGAATGCTCAAAACAAGTCAATATTAGTTACTAGGAGAACTAGTGTCGTTTGATCTAATACCACACATGTGCACCCTTTGGTACGCCTACTTATCTAAACCGATGACAATTAGTTACTACGGAAACTAGTGCCGATCTGATGCAGCCATCGATTGCTAGCCTTGTTTATTGAAAAATGGATGTGTTACAAGCAACTGGCATAGTACGGCGTCATCTACATGGCTGCACACTTGATAAGAGAGATATGTTGATGTTGTTGTCAAATTAAAATAAAGTAACTTTGAACAATGAGATACATATATAGTTGATGTTGTTGCCAAATTAAAATAAAATCACCAACCACAGATATACAGACATAAATGTTTAACACAAGTTAACATGCACAAATTTAGAATTAATCTATCACACTAATGTGAATAACTTATAGCACTCCTATGAGACCCTACACTCCTCGCTGCAGAACCTAGACCACAAGTCCCATTCTTCAAATCCAATGGGCTCGCCATAGCCGCCACCTGTGCACTGATGATGCCCGTCCTGGTGAAGAATGGGGTGAAGAATGGGCACTACATCATGTGGCACCATGTCCTGCAACCGCCAGTACACATCTTGGTGGAACTACATACAAGTCTGGTTATTCCACGACAGTGCAGCCGGCCCCACTTCGTCATCACCTTCGAGCTCCCTCAACAGGCATCGGGCAATGTCATCATTGCTGCCACCAATATTGGACCTGTAGAGCACTAGGGCGTAGATGTACATACCAAGTTTATAGCCTGCCTCGGCAGAGTGCTGAAGCCATTCCATCGGCGGCGTCAATGACCTACAAACTTCCATGAATACGGGATGCAAGTCGGCGAGGAAGCAGGCCTCCAGGTTGCCCACCCTGGCTAGTCTGGTGGCATCGTAGTAGTAGGGCTCCCAGAAACCTTGATGCTGCAGCACCCGGTGTAGTGGTGTGCACTGGCCGACTTCGGTGGTGCCACACACCCTGCGCATGTCCGAGCAGGTTGCCTGCAGGCTGGCAAGGTCATCCATGGGGGCATATGACTGCTCAGCGACGCGGCCAGCGATGTCCTCAGCCACCTCCGTCAGGAGCCAGTCCATCACGATGTAGCTGAGGAAGAAGCAAAGTCAGAGCACGCGCGCAACGAATGACGACGGATGTGGCGTCGGAGTAGAGTACGAAGGCGTGACGACGACGAGGTGGAGAGCACTGGGGAACTAGGGCCGGCGGTTTATGCAGGCGAAAACTCTGTGTTCTTAAAGGATCGCGTACCGTGTAAAAGTGTCTCAGGGAAGTGAATCATCCAATGCGATGGTTCTTTCTCGAGGAACCAAACACCGCCTCACTCGAGTTCTAGGTGTCTGTGTAAACATGTCTCGGGAAATTGAATTGTAGCCATGAAAGCAACAGCGACCTGCATGGCGGACCAACATCACTCGAGAAAAATAAAAAAAATAATTTGTGTTCAACAAGGCCTGTTGGGCTTGCAGGTCCATCTGTGAAAAATAAACATGATGGAGAAAAGAAACGGGCAAGAAATTGCAATAAAAAAAGAGAAGAAAAACAATTTGTGTTCAATAAGGCCTATTGGGCTTGTAGGACCATCTTGTCGCTGGCCCATCACCGACTGCTTGCCCATCTTCCGAGCTTGCAACATCCCTCACCAACGAATATGGCCTAATGGCGAAGACTGCCTCCATGCTATATAAATGCGAAGTACGACTACCAAATGGAGAAATGTGTCAACGATTTTAGAAATTGGATAGAACAGTAAATAAAGCTGCATTTGATGTATCTCTCTGTCATGCATTTTAAATGGACCAATGTTGTTTGCTTATCTATGGACATGTAATTTCCTCAATGATGAATGTTGTCATTATTTCAGCTAAATTAGTGTGCCATATTTGTTTTGTTTGCAAATTGAATTATTTGTTTGGTGCGCACATGCGTTACAGTGGTGTTACAATAACATTTCAGCACCAATGGCTCCTCTACTTGGCATTTAATAGAGGGATGTGGTCACATGTACTGTCTTCTTCTTGACTTTTAATTTAATTCCTCACAAAAAATGTAACATGATACTTGATCGGATGAAATCTGTTATTTGATGAATCTAGAATTAGACATCAATTCTCGCCTCGCCTGGCAGTGTACCAATGCGTCCATTCAAACAATGGTTACTTCACCGCCGGATCTTATTGTAGTGCACACATCCATCTTGGCACCGGCAGTAAAAAACTATTATCTATCTCTACCAGTTTCTCCGAGCGTCGAACATAGGACGAGCCACCGGCAGTGAAAACCCTTCTACCACCGGTTCGGTGGACGACATGGTGGCGAAAGGTGAGATTCTGCTCACCACCGGAACATACGCTGAGATGGCAGTGAAAGTGTTCATCACCATCGGTTATTCAGCAGGAGGGGGCCCATAGGTCATAAGCTGGCGGTGATACGTATCACCACCAGTTATCTCAAAACCATTGGTGAAGGTCCTGGAGGTATCTTATTCATCTATTTTTTTCTTTTCAGGCACTTTTGTGTCTATTTTTTCAATATCTCTAACACTTTTGTGTCTATTTTTTTCTCAGCTCTCTTTTTTCATGAATAACTTTTGCATAGCCCTATATCTCTTTTTCTGCAACAAAACTTTGAGAGATAGCTTAAAGAACTTGGAGCATTTATTTGGTGGATGGAAAACCTAACAAACATATTTTTGTGTTCACTCCTAGTGTAGGAGTATAATATTTTTGGGTGGATCTAACTGGAATGGCATGTTTTTGTGCCTGCCCCCAGTGTAGGAGTAGTGCATATTTAGGTGGTGTGTACGTGATCTTGATTTTAAGAGCATAACAAACCTCTCATAAGGGTCAACAAAGCTCGACAAAACTCAATGCAAAAACAAGCAGCATATATGTGAAAGTTTTTCTAGCCTAAATAACATGTATGGCTCTGGTAGAAATTCAAGCTTTGTCATACAAGAACTCACCATAAAGTATTTTTATGTTTTTCAATAGATAAACCTCCAGAACTTTAGTATCACTTGGAACAAGATGAAGCAACTCAAACCTTCTTATATCATATCCATCAATTACCTAGACTTAGATCAAGCATATGCTACCCACGAGTTTCAAGTTCAGAGTAAATCCTTATATCAAAACAATTTTATCCAAAACTCAGGAGAATTCAAGGCTAAACACTAGGTACTTGAAAGAAATTACAATAGAGCAACTATCCATCATTTCCATTTTAAGAGATTAACTTCAGAGTCTCTTTCTATTTATTTAGCTCTTAAAAGAAATTAAAACAAACTAGACACACTCTTTTTATTTTTTTTCATTTTTTATAAAGCAAACTAAATAAAACAAAGGAAGAGAAATACTTAGCTAGATACACGAGGGTGCCTCTCCCCCAAGCTGGTTGATGGTAAACCTTGCCGAGGACGAAGTGCAAGGCAAGCAGGCCTAAGACAAGTCAGCCTACCTTTCTCATGGTTCTTTCATCGTTTTGTCGATGCCGTTCTTTGTTTGGGAGGGTTGTCTCCCTCCATACATGAGTTCTATTATCTTGCATAAACAACATGTGGAGACAAACACCAACAAAAGACTACAGAGATCCTGGCAATACTTTATTCGAATATATAGATAGCTCAGCAGGTAAACATGGCTTTTTAAAGTTTTTTCACAGAGTAAAGAAGAAGAGCTAAATTGAAAATGTTATTTAAATTCTACAAAGTTAATTATATTATATTCTTCTTTCTAACAATTGTATGTCATGAAAAACTTTTAAACAATTGCCATTTACCTTAAAAAGCGTACCTTTGTCATTTTGAAGTGTGACTGCTCCATGAGATGATGTGCTAATTACCTTGTAAGGTCCTTCCCATTTGCTTCGTAGTTTTCCATGTCCAAACAACTTCACTCTGGAGTTGAATAGCAACACCTTGTCACTTGGTTTGAATTCCTTCTTTTTCATTCTTTTGCCATGTGTTGATATTTGGTAACGCAATTAGGAAATGATCTGCAAGCGCACGGATATCGGTGAGCACTTCACCCGGGATGTTATCCAGAGTATCGTATTTTTTTTACCACTAGGAGAAAGCGTGCATCTGACTAACCAAATCTATTACTACAAACCTTTAGGCTACAACCACTGTGATTTGATGTGAGCGATGTATAGAGAAGACTGCAACTGCACTCTCGTTCTAACCTTGGTAAGGATGATCTACTGCTCTATTGGGGAGGCTCACGGAATCTAGACACCTCAAAGGATGTTCGACCCGCACCTATAAACCCTATCGATCCTGCTAACGGGATATGGAATACAAAGGTAGCTACGGAAATGTCACATTCCTCGCTACTACCATGGTCCGGCTAGACAGGGGATATCTATGAGTATCCTAGCCCAAACACCTCGTTTACGCTAGAGATGATTACTCTAAACTCTACGCGAAGAGATTAAAGTAAACTCATAAACCAAAGAACAATAAAACAAAGAACTTACTATAATTTAGAAGTCGAAATACTGAAGAATCCTAGGAGCAAGCCTCGGGTTAGGAGAACTTGATCCTGCAGGTACAACCTCGAAGTAGTCACCGACAGGCCGGGCTTCCTTCGATCTATACCTCAACTCTATCTCTCTCAATCTAGAAGAACTAAGTCTAATCTCACATTGGATGCTAAGCCCTAATGAGGTGGGAATCCTAAGGGAACCTCTCTCTCTGAATCCTCTCTAGAAAATATGAAAATAATGGACTTCGATTCTCCTCTCCAGGGGCTAGGGGTCCTGCTTATATAGTCCCTTCAAGTGAACCTGGGCCGTCGGATCAAACCAACATTAATCGCACGGTTTTCCTTGATCCTTTAGGTCGGTGGGGCATAATCCGCGAGACTCATCCTGACTGGTTGCAGACCTAGGGCGGGCGCCCCAGGGTCCAGGGCGGGCGCCCTGGTCCCGGGCCCGTTCGGCCTCCCGTTCGATCCCGTGGCTTCTGGAGTCTTCTAGATGATAGAAAATCGGTGAACACGTGAATATCTCTATGTAATTCCGACGTGTGGGCCTTTCCTTTGTATTTCCTGATAACCCCCTGCAGAAACAGATAAACAACAAAACTCGTGGAATTATGTCAGATCAAACCCTAATTCTAGGTGTTGCTTGCATATAGGTCCTTTTCCTTATTTATTGGATAATTAAAATTGATACTTAAGAACCGTCAACAAACACCCCCATACTTAGGCTTTTACTCGTCCTCGAGAAAAGGATGGTTCAGAAAAATAACTGGGGTTGAAACATTATAAAGCATTCTTTTTATACCTGCAGGGTGTTGT
Source organism: Saccharum spontaneum (assembly GCA_022457205.1). Lineage (NCBI taxonomy): Eukaryota > Viridiplantae > Streptophyta > Magnoliopsida > Poales > Poaceae > Saccharum > Saccharum spontaneum. Next base: position 28,700,548 of record CM039609.1, on the reverse strand, counting down.
GAATGTCCACTATGCACTGTAGTCAGGGAAATATATGGTTGAAGTAGAGATCCTTTCTTCTTCTCAACCCTGTCACTTGGAGTTTTTTATATATTTTTGAATAGAAAACTTAGCATACCTTTATCCTCATAGGAGCTCTCAGATCACTCATTTATCTTTTGTATATCTCACTGAGGCTGTTTTAATTTGTAGAAATTCTCAAGCATACTTACTTTGCATATTTTGCCTGGGTCAAAACGGGATCCGAGGAGAGGAATGCCATACTCTTAGATCAAAGACTTTGAAAATTAAAACTTGTCAACTCTTACTGGCATATTGCATATTAGAGGGACCATGGGCTATCATTTTCTTTTTACCATATATATTTTTATCATCTCATTTTTTTCAGGTGGATACTGAGGTACCCCTAATTCTACTTCCGGACACTTGTCCATTTTTCTGCGAGGTTGTCGAGCACTTGCTCTTTTTTATTTCCTCGAAATATATTTTTGCATAGCCCATGCCTCTAATGCAATAATACTTCGGAAGAGTGAATCTTTCTAAATAAAAATGTCTTGATCTTGGGAGCATGATAAATCTCTCAACAAGGGTCTAACTCGTTTTGCACAAACTCAATACAAAGCAAATTAATATTTTTAGGTTTATCAGGCATATAAAATACTGAGGATGGTAGCTATATTTTTGAAGTTTTTGAAAAGAAAATCTCCAAGCGACAAAGATTTCAAGAATAAGATACTCATATTCTACCATCTCACATTCCATAATGACTTGAGTAACACATGGTTTTTAAAATGATTTTCAATAAATGCAGGTTTTCAGAAATATCACAGAGTGAGATTGATCATAATTAGAAATATTTTTGTCTTTTTAAATTATCATGTTAGGAACAATATTCTACACAGCCCAATATGTATTTGTATATATGTAAATAAAGCGTGCAGAATATGTACCTGAATCGTGGAGTGGTGCAATCGAAGTGCTTTTACCATGTCAAGGGGATTCCCCCATACTTGTTTCCTGCTTTCTTGCATAAAAATAAAGTGGAGATACACGAGGCATAATAATAATAATAATCTTTATTTGTCTTGAGGCATTTATTACACTGACTAATGAAGCGAACTAATCTAAACTGAATTGAATCTAATTGAATCTAATGATGAAGACTAAGACACACTACCTCAAGGTCTAATCTAGATAGCTCAGTGTTGCTCTAAATCCCTGATCCTAGCAAGGGCATCAGAAAGGTCACGTTTAAGCGCGAGCACAGTAGTGTTCAGGTTGGAGACCTGCCTACTAAGGGAGCTAACTGTGGACTGAAGTTCCATAATAGGTCTATTTGCTGTCCTGATGTCCTCATCCACATCTGCTATGGTCCTGCGGCGCTTCGGTGGTGTAGTAAGAACTGGTTGGGCGTAGTAGGATGAGATTGAGCTGCGCTGGTTTGATGGTGGGGCTGCTAGCTGTCGCTCTGTGTTGGTCGGGACGAGAGCGTAGGCGTCGGGGTCATCCTTGGGCTTGCGGTTGAGGTCATAAGGGACGATCTCCCAGTTACGGTGGGTCTTGTCGGCCATTGGAGAAGCAAGGAACTAGACAAGCTCTAATCGAGGAGGAGAGAAGGATTGAATAAATTGGTGTTGAAAGCTGACGTCAGGGGTCTGTTTATATAGGGGTCAAAAAGTGCCTCTAGGGTTTCCATAGATCCATCCCGCTGCTGGGCGTGCGTAACAACCCATTCACGGAATTTTCTGGATAACCATAGATGAGGAAAGCACGTCGGAAGAGGCCGGGGCCGAGGGGACACCAGGGCAGGGTGCCCGCCCTCATCCTCAGGGCGCCCGCCCTGGGCCTGCCTCCTCTGCGGGCCCGCTTGCTCGAGCGTGTTTCTAGAAGAATTTTTATCCCGAAAAATATATACGTGGCCCAAAAACGTCAGATTAAAAAGGTCGGGCTTTAATTCTCCATCGGAAGGTAAAAATGGATCACGTCTATTTCTTCTAATTCTTTATTGGGTTCTAAAAATAATTTAAGACGTTGACCATTTACCTTGAATAACGTACCTTCGTCGTTTTGAAGTGTAATAGCTCCGTGGGATGATGAATTGACTACCTTGTATGGTCCTTCCCATTTACTCCGGAGTTTTCCATGCCCGAAAAGCTTCACCCTGGAATTAAAAAGTAATACCTTATCTCCGGGTGAGAACTCCTTCTTCTTGATCCTCTTGTCATGCCATCTTTTGACTCTTTCTTTGTAGATCTTCGAATTGTGATATGCTTTCTCTCGCCATTCTTCCAATTCTGATAGTTGCATTCTTCTATTATCTCCAGCAACATCTAGGTCCATATTCCATCTTCTTATGGCCCAGTGTGCTTTGAACTCTAGTTCAACAGGCAAGTGGCAAGTCTTCCCGTACACCAATTGGTATGGGGTCATTCCAATTGGGGTCTTGTATGCTGTCCGGTATGCCCAGAGTGCATCGGGTAACTTTTCCTTCCATGTTGTTCTCATCTGATTTACTGTTTTCTGAAGAATGTTCTTGATTTGCTTGTTGGAAGTCTCTGCTTGGCCACTTGTCTGAGGATGATATGGGGTAGCAACGTTGTGACGGATTCCATGTTTTGCTAGATAATGCTCAAAGCGTTTGTCAATGAAGTGTGATCCCCCATCACTTATCACCACCCTAGGGACTCCAAATCTTGGAAATATAATCTCTTCAAACATCCTCTTTGAATTAATATTGTCGGCACGCTTGCAAGGTAGTGCTTCTACCCACTTGGAGACGTAGTCAACTGCCACCAAGATGAATTCACACTTCTTTGATGGAGGAAATGGACCCATGTAGTCTATTCCCCAAACATCAAAGAGCTCAATCTGAAGGTTGTTGGTGAGTGGCATAGCATCTCTTGTATTTATGTTTCCGTGCCTTTGACATGGCCCACATCTTCTGATATATTGCCTTGTGTCTTCATACATTGTAGGCCAATAGAATCCACATTGCCAGATCTTTGAATGTGTATGGAATGCTCCATAATGACCTCCGTATGGTGATGAATGGCATCTGTCGATGATCTTCCACCCTTCCTCAGTGGTCACACACCTTCTGAGTAAGCCATCAGCGCATACTCGGAAGAGGTATGGCTCATCCTATATGTGTGAACGACTTTCTTGAATAAGCTTCTTCTTGTTCGCTCCTGGTGGTACATACCCTGAAACCATAAAATTAACAAATCTGCATACCAGGGGTCAGACCTGTTGATTCCATAGAGCATGTCGTCCCGGAGTGAATCATTAATGGGTGTTTCCTGTGGATCCTTAAAGTGCATTCTAGACAAGTGATCAGCAACAGAATTTTCTACTCCCTTTTTATCTTTTATTTCTAAGTCAAATTCTTGGAGTAACAAGATCCATCTAATTAGGCGAGGTTTAGCATCTTTTTTAGTGAGCAAATATTTTAGTGCAGCATGATCAGTGTAAACAATTATTTTAGCTCCTACTAAGTAAGATCTAAATTTATCAATGGCAAAGACAACAGCCAGAAGCTCTTTTTCAGTGGTTGCATAATTAAGTTGAGCTCCTGTCAAAGTTTTACTGGCGTAAGCAATTGCATGATGCTTCTTGTCTTTTGTTTGCCCCAAAACTGCCCCCACAGCATAATCACTAGCATCACACATAATTTCAAAAGGCAACGACCAATCAGGGGGTTGAATGATTGGTGCAGAGATGAGTGCATTCTTTAATAATTCAAAAGCTTTTAAACATGCATCATCAAATTCGAAAGGAGCATCCTTGGCTAGCAAAAGAGTGAGTGGTCTAGCAATAAATGAAAAATCTTTTATGAATCTGCGATAAAAACCAGCATGGCCAAGAAAGCTTCGAATTCCTTTTATATTCACAGGTGGAGGTAGTTGTTCTATTACTTCAATTTTAGCTTTATCTACCTCAATACCTCTTCTAGACACTAGGTGTCCTAGCACTATTCCTTCCCTAACCATAAAATGACATTTTTCCCAGTTAAGGACTAAGTGCTTTTCTTTGCATCTTTGCAAAACCTTGTCTAAGTTTTCAAGACAATTATCAAAAGTTTTTCCATAAACAGAAAAATCATCCATGAAAACTTCCATAATCTCTTCAATCATATCAGAAAATATAGACATCATGCATCTTTGAAAGTGCATTACATAGCCCAAAAGACATTCTATGATAAGCATAAGTTCCGTATGGACAGGTAAAAGTGGTTTTGCTTTGATCATCAGGATGGATCGGGATCTGGTGGTACCCTGAATATCCATCTAAGAAACAGAAGAACGAATGGTTCGCTAACCGCTCTAACATCTCATCTATAAAAGGTAAAGGAAAGTGATCCTTTTTCGTGGCTTTATTCAGTTTTCTATAGTCAATGCACATCCGCCACCCTGTGACGGTGCGTTGCGGAATTAGCTCGTTCTTCTCATTTGTAACAACAGTCATGCCTCCCTTTTTAGGCACAACTTGAACAGGGCTCACCCACTCACTATGCGGCACAGGATATATAATCCCTGCATGCAGCAACTTTATAACTTCCTTTTTAACTACTTCTCTCATCGCGTTGTTGAGTCTACGTTGGGGTTCCTGAGAAGGTGAAACAGAAGGATCTGTCGGAATGCGATGGGTGCAAATCATAGGACTGATTCCTGTAAGATCTTGGAGTGAGTAGCCAAAGACTGAGTGATGTTTTTCTAAAACGGTCATTAATCGCAGAGTTTGTTCCTGAGTGAGTTTATTACTAATGATCACAGGAAACTCTGGATTATTGTTTAGGAAAGCATAGATAAGACCGGGTGGTAAAGTTTTAAGCTCTATAGGAGGTCTGGGTGTTTCTGCAAACTCATCTAAAGGTTCAGGTTCAGAAGGTTCAACTTCCTCTTCTATGAAGAAAGGGGCTTCTTCTTCTAAGTCTGATTCATTTAAAAGGTCTAGAGACGCAGCTTTTACCTCTTCCATAGGATCAGGCAAAAGAGATGACTCGATCTTATTATTCAAGGAGTGAGAAATTGTCATAGGGAATTTAAAATCCTTTCCAAAAGAAATGTGTAGCTTTTCAGTTTGACCTTCATAAAGGAGTCTTCTAAATGGTTGTCCTATCAACAGGTCGAAGTCCCATGTATCAAAGATATAAAAGTTCAAATGAACCATGGAGCCTTCTACCATAAAGGGTAGGACATTAACAATTCCAAGACTGGGGACCAATCGTCCCGAAGATTCCTTCATGAACTTTGTTGTGGGGGTTAAAATTAATTTTCCAAATAATTTAAGTGCAAAAGCTTCAGACATGATATTGATCCCCACAACAGGATTATAGAGAGCATCAAATTGATCAGAATCATAAGCACAGCGTATAGTGATAGGAGGTGTATCCAAACGGATCACTTCAGAGGAAAGCTCTGACTCCTCCAACCATTCGCTACTCATGACTGAGATAAGCTCTCTCAATTGATATTCACTTGGTAAACAAATGCTATAATGGCCGCTTTGGGGTTTGTCTATAGAATGGTAGTTTGAAATGTTTCCAAAATCGGCAAAAAGATCGGATTCTATATCCAGCATGAAATCAGGTGGTGGAATTTCTTCCTTTTGTGGCTCAAAACTTGGGATAGCTGAAGTAGGTGAAGAATTTGGCAGAGTGTCTACTTCGGCTTCGTAGGTTTCATCATGGAGGGTATTATCCATCTCAGCTTCTAGGATTCTATCTAGGATCGCTCTAGCTTCATCAGTAGGGATACGAAAGAAAGAACCTCTAGACATTGTATGTAGCATTTGTTTATGATCTTTCTGAAGACCTCGAAAGAAATGAAAAAGGAGAATAGGGTCTTCAATAATGAGTTTTGGACCAGATTCTAAAAGATCAAAAAAACGTTTCCAGGATTTTCCCAAAGTTTCATTTTCTTTTTGTTTAAAAGATAGAACTTTGAGTCTAAGGTCGGCGATACGATTGAGGGAATAAAAATCTAAACAGAAGTTGGCTCGTAAGACTCCCCATTCACCTCGTTTTTGACTTACCTTTTGACTATACCATCGTCTAGCTTCTCCTCTTAAGGAAAAAGGAAAAAGCTTCCAACGTAAAGTCTTATCAGAAATGCCTTCAATGCGAAGACAATCGCATGTTTGCTCAAAATCTCTAATATGAAGGTAAGGATTTTCATCTTCCTTTCCCGAAAAGGATAGGTTCTCAATCATGGCAATTAACCTTGAACTTAACCTATACTGGGATGTTTGGATAGGCTGTGATGACTCCCATGGTAAAAGGTCAGTTTCCGAAGGTGTTGCAAATTGATAGATTGATTTAGAATCTTGGTTCTCCATAAGGTAAGAATAAAGAAAAGATAAGGAATAAAAAGATAAAGAAAGATAAAAGTATAGGTACAAGCTAGTAGTAAGATTCAAGGTTATCTCAGCAAACCGCCTTTCTCCCCGGCAACGGCGCTAGAAATGCTTGTTGATATTTGGTAACGCAATTAGGAAATGATCCGCAAGCGCACGGATATCGGTGAGCACTTCACCCGGGATGTTATCCAGAGTATCGTATTTATTTTTTACCACTAGGAGAAAGCGTGCATCTGACTAACCAAATCTATTACTACTAACCTTTAGGCTACAACCACTGTGATTTGATGTGAGCGATGTATAGAGAAGACTGCAACTGCACTCTCGTTCTAACCTTGGTAAGGATGATCTACTGCTCTATTGGGGAGGCTCACGGAATCTAGACACCTCAAAGGATGTTCGACCCGCACCTATAAACCCTACCGATCCTGCTAACGGGATATGGAATACAAAGGTAGCTACGGAAATGTCACGTTCCTCGCTACTACCACGGTCCGGCTAGACAGGGGATATCTATGAGTATCCTAGCCCAAACACCTCGTTTACGCTAGAGATGATTACTCTAAACTCTACGCGAAGAGATTAAAGTAAACTCATAAACCAAAGAACAATAAAACAAAGAACTTACTATAATTTAGAAGTCGAAATACTGAAGAATCCTAGGAGCAAGCCTCGGGTTAGGAGAACTTGATCCTGCAGGTACAACCTCGAAGTAGTCACCGACAGGCCGGGCTTCCTTCGATCTATACCTCAACTCTATCTCTCTCAATCTAGAAGAACTAAGTCTAATCTCACATTGGATGCTAAGCCCTAATGAGGTGGGAACCCTAAGGGAACCTCTCTCTCTGAATCCTCTCTGGAAAATATGAAAATAATGGACTTCGATTCTCCTCTCCAGGGGCCAGGGGTCCTGCTTATATAGTCCCTTCAAGTGAACCTGGGCCGTCGGATCAAACCAATATTAATCGCACGGTTTTCCTTGATCCTTTAGGTCGGTGGGGCATAATCCGCGAGACTCATCCTGACTGGTTGCAGACCTAGGGCGGGTGCCCCAGGGTCCAGGGCGGGCGCCCTGGTCCCGGGCCCGTTCGGCCTCCCGTTCGATCCCGTGGCTTCTGGAGTCTTCTAGATGATAGAAAATCGGTGAACACGTGAATATCTCTATGTAATTCCGACGTGTGGGCCTTTCCTTTGTATTTCCTGATAACCCCCTGCAGAAACAGATAAACAACAAAACTCGTGGAATTCTGTCAGATCAAACCCTAATTCTAGGTGTTGCTTGCATATAGGTCCTTTTCCTTATTTATTGGATAATTAAAATTGATACTTAAGAACCGTCAACACCATGCCATCTTTTTATCCTCTCTTTGTAGAGTTTTGCATTATGATATGCCTTTTCTCGCCATTCCTCTGTAAGACCCTAGGTGTTTATCACCAATTAAGCAGTGGGTTTGAGCTCAAACACGATAGATTAAGGGTAAATGATAATGTCAAGGTCAACCTAAGGAGATGAGCCTAACTTAAAGTTGGATGCTACATCATTGCTTTACATATAGACCATCTTCAAAGCTATATGTTTGGATGGTGTTATTTCCATATCTTCATGTGTCTCACCTTGGTACCTATCTATATTGATCCCTGGAAAAGTTTCGTGAAGTTTGGAATCGAAAAGTCACATGAAATGATAAGTGATAGGCTTGTTTGGATTATGACTGAAACCTGCCTTACCTCCCATGGGAACTAGTGTTGTGCAACATACAAATGCAATATGTGCAACACATCTTGGACACATGTGGAACACCCTAGTGGAACATGTGTAGCATGTATCTTGAAACAACCACATGAAATGACCATAGCATTTCACTTGAGTTCTATGTTTCAAGGCATGTGAGGCCTGCACTTTGGTGCAACCTATGCATGGTGGGTATGTTTGGCCTCTACAACACCTTAACTACACTTAGGACACTCCATGGAACAATGTTCATGTTGATCATTTTGCCTAAATGTGCTTCTAAGTGATGGGTGACCATGTATGGACCCTGGAACACTTTTGTTTGACCATTTCAAAAGTGTAACCTAGAAGCTTTGCATGATTGTGCACCCTTTGACAAAGTCGTAGAGAATTTTATAAGGAACAAACTTTGTTTAAGAGTCAAGTCATGAAAATGTGTGGAACATGATCAAAAAGGGCCCCCAAGTCAGTTTTGGGACTGTTTCCAACACTTAACAATTTTAAAGCCCCGATTTCAGTGTCTTCGACATTGACATTCCGCGTTCTCAAGTTTTTACTAAGTAACCTAAATTGGTCCAAAAATGAAAGTTGGAAATAATTTGTTGGAGAACAACATGTAAAAAGTTGGGATCAATTTGACCAAGTTTGGCATTGTAAAATCCCAAAACCGAGCCCTAGCTTAACCTGTTGACACTGTCAACTTTGGGCTTAATTATCTCCTGATCTGTAAGTCTTATGACTTTGGTGATTAAATAAAAATTATAGAGTATACTGAGGTGAACAACTTTGACAATTGGTCCATGGCCCAGTTTGGCCCATAGCCAGCCCAACCATTGCCTCCAAGTCAGACGGTTTCACGCACACCACGTGTTCGACGTCGGGTTCCCGTGAACGACGCGTGGCCTGGACGTGGCGGCCATGCCGCGCCGCGCCCCCACTCCCTGTCCGCGAGCTGCTTCCCCCCCCCCTTCACGTATGGAGAACCGAAGCCAGTCGCTCCTCCACCTCCCAAGCTCGTTCCCTGCCTTTCCCTCATTTGGCTTCGCCCTGAAAGCGCATGCTGCGACGACCGCCATGTCCGCCATGGCTGAGCTCCGGCCGCCGATGTGTTCCCGCTGTTCCGCACCTCCTCACTCTCCGCGAGCACCACCAGCAGCTCCGCCTTGCGACGCCGAACTCGTAGCACCTCTTCCCTTGCCTCACCGGCGTTCTCAGCTCACGAATTCGAAGCCGCCATGGCCACAGCCGCCATTGCCGCCCGTGCTCGAGCTCGAGGTGGTGATGCCGTTTCGGTCCGCCATTGTCTGAGCTGTGCCCCTCTGCGTGTGCGCGCTCCTCCAGGCAAGCCACCGCGCTCCTCCCCGGGCCAAGGCCGTCGCCGGGGCACGGCCAGCCGCGGTGGCGCTGCTGCCGGTCGAAGGCGCCCGCGGTCCCGCCTCTTTCGAGCCGTTCAAGCAAGACTAGGTGCACCGGTGGGTGCGCGTGGGCCCCCTGGTGCCGCACGGGCACCCTCGCCGCCGGCGACCGCCCCACCGCCGGTTGGCCAGCCGGCGTCCGCCTTCCCCTGTTCGGCCGTCGGAGGTAGAAGACGAAGCCAAGCCCGTTCCCCTCTCTCTGTCTCTCTGTATATGCATGACAGGTGGGCCCCTCTGGGCGCGGGTCCCGCAGGTCAGTGTTAAGAATGGCCGAGAATGGGTACGCGTCCGGGTGCACCTAGCATATCTAGGGTTAATCCTGTTTTGAATTTCAGAAATTTTGTAAATCTCCTAAAATTCATATCTCATGCTAGAAAAATCCAAAAATGGCAAATGGGGACTTTTTGGAAACCTTGAGAAGAGATCTTTGCAGAGGAGTCATAAAATGTTATATGTTTGTAGATGTTTTCTGATGTCTTTATTTAAGTTTTAAAAATGCTCTATAAATACCTTTAAACTTGACCAGAGCCAGATCTGGAGTTTTAGAACTCCAAAAATGGTGATTCTTGTTTTGTTAATTTTGTAATGACATGTAATTGCTAGGAAAAATATTAAACACCCTAGTTGCTCACTGTTTTCTTAGGGTTTTGATTTGACCTTGTTAAATAAGGAAAATTACATTTTATTACTTGTCATTTTATATCTTGAGTTGTGATGCTCCAAATGATGTGAAATTTTTATGGTAGTCTTGTCATGATATGTATGTACTGTGGTATAAATTTCTTGGTCACTACTTATTGGATGATCTAGTTATTGATTTAACTTGTTTAGGGCTTGATAAATAGCTTATAAATAATATATAAATGATAAAATAGAAAATGTTGTCCCATCACCTTATTAGGATGTTGCTCTATGATTTTGGTTCATTCTATGGCCATGTATTCACAGAAAATATTGAGTTTTAGGTTTTACCTGTTCTCACATGATTTATTTCAATAGTTGATTGTCTTTTTCATAGAGGTTGATGTACTTATCTAAATGGCTTGAGATTTGTACAGTAGACTTTTGAGAGCATGTGTGGCCCCTGTAATTTTGGTAGAATTTATGGAGCATCCTTATGATGTGGTCATAATTCCACCTAATTATCTAAATAAATTAAGAAAATGTATTAAAAGAATTTATTTAGTAATTGAAACTATATTTTATGGTGTTCTTTAGTCATGTATGAAATGTTGGTAAAGTTGGTTTTATTCAATTAAATGTTTGCAACATAAGTTAATAATTATTTCTTGCAAATGAGGTTTCTGAACAAATTTGAGAATATTGTTAATTACCCTATGCAAATGATGTTTTCATGTCTTGTGTGCTATAACAAAGTTGTTGTGAATTTCATGATCTAGCTGCTGTTAAATTTTGGCGGCATTTGGCCATATGGTTTAGAAACTACAGCTGTTCTAATTTGGGTTCAGATTTAGGTTGCTCTCTGTCCTTCCAGGACAGATTCTGTACCTTCTGTATTTCTACCTGGTAAATGTTAGAATCAGGTTTAGTGGATTATAAATGAAATTTAGATAATTTCATAAGCTTTCCAGAATGTCTTCTTGCAAGTCATTTGGATTTAGGGATCTCCAGTTATGATTGATTTACGGAGCTACTGCATGTATGTCCAGAAAGTGACAGATTTTAGTTTTAGTGCTTTGTTTCACTTTGCCATGCTTGTGTGTTAAAGTGTGACTCATATCTTTGATGGTACTTAGGTGGGTAACCTGTAATCTTATGATACTTGTGCCTTGATTGATGTGCTTGCCATCTTCTATGTTATGCCTTCTTGAGGATTAAGTTAATTAGCTCTAGGTGCTTATGTGAACTTTGGTATGTTTGCTTGATTGCTTTGTTTATTTCACTTCTATGCATTCATACATATGCATTATTGCACCTCATTTAGGTACCCTAGCTGAAAAACATGAAGGACGTGATGTGGCGTTGGAGCCAGACCCGAAGACGGTGTTTGGTGGATCCATCCCGAAGATAGAAGGACCGAACAAGTGTTAGACAGAGCGAATGCTCGCCAAGTGAATTCATCTGACATACTCTAACTTGAGTCGGATCCCAGGCAAGCCCCGGAGCATTATAAGCCTCCTACCTTCAAAAGCAATTAATTATATATATGTTATAAGTATTGTTGCATTAAGTGGTAGGAGTTGGTTGAAAACCTTGCTGCATTATATCATTCCTTGTCCAGATATATGAATCTCTGCATCCTACATAGACTAGGATCGAGTAGATGCTTAGCCCTGCTTTAAGCGGTAGAAGTCAGGTGATTTCCTGTCACCTGCGAGATGTAGGGATATTCTTATATGGCACGGTTGGCTATATTGCTATCGTGGAATGGAACCATGTGTTAATAAAATGAAATGAGACCGGGCGGGATGACGATAGTGAAGCAACAAGGCATGGAGGTCTTGGGTGTGGATCTATCCCCGTCTGAGTCGTTTAAGGACCGATTCGCTGTACGTCCTTGAGTCATGTTGAACGCAGTCTAACACTTAGTTGGCCGGATAAGTCGTTCCGACCGCGAAGCCGAGTAATGTGATTCAGGCCGGGAATCGAATGGTAGGTTGCTTCTTGGAGGAGAGAAAGGATGTGCTTGGGGACATTGGCGTGAGACCAAGGGGGGTTAGAGTCCCTATCACCTGGCAGAGTGTCACCCTTGGGGTTGCGACATCATTCGGACCCGCGATTCCTGAATCATATGAAAAGGTGGCCTGTGCGACCCTGGCAGGGGTCTACGCGGTGAGTGTTAGAAATACCCCTCCAGCTGGATAGGAATTCGATTCGAATCGCCGTCGCTCCCGGTTAGTGAGCACTTGACTTGAGCAGCGGCAACGTAGATTCCATTAAATTGAACGGATGGTTAATTGGATAACGATGGAAAGATTGCCTCAATTTATACTTGCTATGGTTAGTATTGTTTTCTCCTAATAAAGTGAGTGCTCTAGTACAGGTTCTAATATAGAGAACAGGTTAATGATAATTAACTTGATGCTTAAGCATTAATGATTACTTATCTATATTAAGCTTTTATGCAAAATGTTGTCAAGCTAGCCCACTTCATATCAGCCTTGCATGATCCTTGGTGTCACCTTATTTCTGGTTTATGATGGGTAAGTCTAGCTGAGTACCTTCTTGTACTCAGGGTTTTATCCCCACTTGTTGCAGGTTGTGATGTATCATGGCGACTGCAAGAGTTGGTTGGCTCCTGCCGTAGTGGCGGAGTGTGATCACGGGCATGATCCTCCTGAGTTAGCTTCTCTCTAATGCTTTTGTTGGAAGTCGACCTTGGTACTGGCATGTATTTGAAATAAGATAAATGTTAGTTTCAAATTACTTTGCTTCCGCTACTTTTTAACTTAAGTTGTAATAACTATATTGAACTCCGATGTATATTGAACTACTTGTGAAATGGATGTAACATGTGACTTGTTATGTTGAATCACTACGATCTTGGCTGGTATGTTGGTTGGTTTGAAATCCCTCGTGATTTCATTGGACTACCGGAGTTATATGGGCTCAAGTGCGAGAATTTGATCACTTCGGTGATTGTTTTTGTACTTGTGCTCTTATAATTTGGACGGTTCTGTTACATCCTCTACCTCAGAGAGTTGCATTTCTCTTTTCTTTCTGGCTGCTTCAAAGTCCATGTTTCATCTCTTTTATGGCCCAATATGCTTTGAATTCCAACTCGACAGGTAAGTGGCAAGTCTTCCTGTAGATGAGTTTGTATGGTGACATTCCAAGAGGTGTTTTGTAGGCTATTCCATAAGCCCATAATGCTTTGTGTAACTTATCCTCCATGTTGTCCCCGTCTCATTGTCAGTCTTCTATAGAATGTTTTTGATTTGCTTATTTGACATTTCTACTTGTCCGCTAGTTTGAGGATGATATGGTGCCGCGATGTTATGATGGACCCCATGATCGGACAAGAAGCGTTTGAACTTCCTATCAATGAAGTGAGGACCTCCGTCACTAATTACCATGTGTGGAACTCCAAAGTGTGGAAAGATGGTCTCTGAAAACATCCTCTTGGCGTTATTGGAGTCTGCACCTCAACATGGTAGAGCTTCAACCCATTTTGAAACACAGTCGACTACCACCAGCATGTATTCACACTGCCGGGATTTTGGAAATGGTCCCATGTAATCGATTCCCCAGACATCAAAGAGTTCTAACTAAGGTTGGTGGTGAATGGCATGGCGTCTCTTCTATTGATACTCCCGTGTTTCTAAAATGGAATACACCTCCATATGAAGTCTTTGGTGTCATCATACATGGTTGGCCAGAAGAATCCACTTTGCTAGATCTTAGCATTCATGCAGAATGCCCCATAATGTCCTCCATATGGTGATGAGTGGCGTCTTTCAATCATCTTGGTTGCTTCCTCAATCGGAACACACCTCCTGAGTAGTCTATCGGAACAGACTCGGTAGAGGTATGGTTCATCCCATAGGTGGAGGCGACTTTCATAGATGAGCTTGCGCCTATTCTCCCCTAGTGGTACATAACCTACAACCATAAAGTTAACAATATTTGTATACCAGGGGTCGGATCCTGTGACCCTTAGGAGCATGTTGTCCCATAGAAAACCATTTATGGGCAACTCCTGTGGATTCTTGAACTGCATTCTTGACAAGTGATCGGCTACAAAATTTTCTATTCCTTTCTTATCATTAATTTCTAAATCAAATTATTGAAGCAAAAGGATCCATCTTATAAGCTGAGACTTAGCATCTTTCTTAGTAAGGAGATATTTAAGAGCAGCATGATCAGTATAAACAATAACCTTTTTGCTCCTACTAAGTAAGATCTAAACTTATCAATAGCAAAAATAATAGCCATGAGCTCTTTTTTAGTTGTTGCATAATTAGGTTGAGGTCCGATAGAGTTTTACTAACATAAGAAATTGCATGATGCTTCCTATCTTTCGTTTGACCTAAAACTACCCCTACTACATAATCACTAGCATCACACATGATTTCAAAAGGCAGCGACCAATCAGGGGGTTGAATGATTGGTGCAAAGATGAGTGCTTTCTTAGGAATTTGAAAAGCATTTAAACACTCATCATCAAACTCAAAGGGAGCATCCTTGGCTAACAAATTTGTAAGGGGTCTAGCAATATAAGAAAAATCTTTTATAAAACAGCGATAGAATCCCACATGACAAAGAAAACTTCGTACCCCTTTGACATTCGTAGGAGGAGGTTGCTGTTCTATTACTTCTATCTTAGCTCATTCTACCTCAATCCCACATTCGGACACCAAGTGTCCAAGCACTATACCTTCTCTAACCATGAAATGACATTTTTCCCAATTAAGGACTAAGTGCTTTTCCTCACATCTTTGCAAAACTTGGTCTAGATTTTCTAAGCAATCATTGAAAGTTTTCCATAAACAGAAAAATTATCTATAAAAACTTCCATGATTTCTTCTATCATATTAGAAAAGATAGACATCATGCACCTTTGGAATGAAGCTAGAGCGTTGCACAATCCAAAAGACATCCTGCGATAGGCATATGTTCCATAGGGACTAGTAAAACTAGTTTTGCTTTGGTCATCAGGATGGATTAGGATTTGATGATAGCTAGAATACCCATCAAGAAAATAGAAGAAAGAATGCTTTGCAAGCGGTTCTAACATCTCATCTATGAAGGGTAACGAGAAGTGATCTTTCTTTGTTGCCATGTTAAGTTTTTGATAATCAATGCACATCCGCCATCCTGTGACTGTTCTTTGTGGGATTAATTCATCTTTTTTATTTTTTTACCATAGTCATGCCCCTTTTTTTGGTATAACTTGTGCCGGGCTTACCCACTCACTATATGGCACGAGATAAATTATCCCTGCATACAAAAGTTTCAAAACCTCTTTCTTAACAAATTCTCTCATCACATTGTTAAGCCTACATTGGAGTTGTAACACCCCAGTGTTAAGCTTGCATTTTGCACTTGCATTGCATGAGCACAAGCATCATTCCTTCATTCATGAGCATGTGAGTTGCATTATGAATGTTGCATAAGTGGTGTTTCATGTGTTGCATAGGTGATGTTTCATATGTGGCATAAGTGATGTTTCATATGTTGCATAAGTAATGTTTCATTCATACAACCCATGTTTCATATATAGCATTTATATGTTTCACATGTTATCACATGTGATGCTTGATTATACATGAATATGCTTGTGGTAATGGTTGGTTAATGCAAGTGGTTGTGTTTGATCACTAAAACAAACTAGACACACTTAGGATGAAAAATGGAACAATGTTTGTATTCATGACTTGGTCCAAAAACATTTCTAAGTGTTGGTTTGTTTCAAAATGCCCTTTAAAGGTGCTACTTTGACCGAACTTGACTAATAGCTTAGAGTATTTGCATGACAGTGGGCCCTAAATAAAAGTTATAGTCCATCTTATGTAGACCCAACTTTGTTTAAGGGTCATGAGCTAATTCAATACCTAACATGGTCAAACAGAGCTCACAAGTATGAGTACAATGCTGTTTTGGAGCCTCAAAATTTTAGCTAAGTCTTAAGATAGTTTACAGTTTCAAAGTGCACCACTTTGGAGTTTTATAGTTTGAAAACCATGGAGAATTAGATCAAACTTCTTTAAGCAAAGTTGGAGTACTCATGTAGATCTAAATTTTGTATTACTGAAGTTTTCACAGATTCAAACCGGTTTAGGAGATATGGAGGGGAAAACATGTGCTGTCAGTCGGCCTGATGGCCGATTTGAATTGGTAGGCCACGTGCGTCATGGCCGACTGGCGCTAGGGCTTGGCCACCGCATGGTCGGCATGCGCCGTGGCCACCCCCACTGCCATCACACTGGCCCCGCGTCGCCATGTCGAAGTGGAGAGAGGCCAGGCGCTCGCTCCAGCTCACCCTCATTCGCTTTCTCCCCTTCTCTCTCTCTCTCGCTCTCTCGCCAGCTGCAGCTGCAGCATCACGCTGCCGCCACCGAGCTCGTCGGGCTCGTGTGCTATGCATGTAGCGCCATTGCCTGATTCGTCACGCCATAGCTCCACCGTGCCTTCCTCCACCTCACTGACCCACTAGCTTCGCCTCTCGAGCCAAGGTGAGGGCCCTCGGGCAATTGCCATTCACAACGGTCACCGTAGCCACCATTGCCACCGTCGAGCGTGAGCTCACTGTGGCCATGCTCGCCTAGTCCTCTTCCTCTCTTGCTTCTTGACGATAGAGGTTAGCCATTGGATGGGGAATCTAGAACAGGCCTTAGTTGAGCAATGCCGTCACCCAGCTTGCCAGAACGTGGCTTTCCGCCACTATGCTCTCGCTGTTGTGTGACCTCGCACACGGCTAGACCACACCGCCACTCCACCATAGCCCAACCGTAGCCCTAGATCATTGCTAGGTCATCATGAAGCTGTAACCAAGCTCAGGCGAGCACGCCATGGCCAAAGTCGGCTGAACTGCCGCCGTCTGCCATGTGTGCTGCCGATAGCTTCAACCAACTAGCCCACTAGGTGTGGCTTGAAGAGAGGAGCACGCCAGTGCTCACCTCGCCGCCGGTAACCTTGCCATCGACGAGATATGGCCGGTCAAAGCCGGTGCCCTACTATGTGTGCCTATCGAGTGGGACCGAGTTGACCTCGGGGCCCGCTTGTCAGCGTCTCGGGTTGCATGGGCCGGGTGCAGCTAACTGTTTAACTGACTTTTGTGTTTTTCTTAAATTGATTTTCAGATTTGAATGCAAGCTTCAAAAATTCATAACTTGAGCTAGGAGTATCCAAATTGAGTGAACCAAATTTTGTTGGATTCATCTTGATGTTAATAAAAATATAAAACTTGGCATGTTCTACAGTTTTATATATTATTTATATTTTATCTTGTTTAATTCCTTTTAAACTTAGAAAATGCATAACTTGAGTTAGGGGTATGAAAAAAATGTGATTCAAATTTTGTTAGTCATGTTTTGACATGCTGTAGTTAGGAAAAATAATGAACCTATAGTAAGCATGCTTGGAATATGACTTTGCTATTTAACTTGATTAAATGCTAGTTTGTTGTGGAAATTATTGTGGCAAACATTTGTAACTTATGAGCATGAAATTATTTACATAGTGTTCCAGTGCTTTCGTGAAAGTAAGAAAAATATGAAATATGTTGTTTGACACTTTTTACTAGGCTAAACCATTTATGCTATTATATGCCTATGCAACTTGTCATTTTTGTAGTGGTTGCTATACTTATCCAAATAAAATGAAATTTATATAGTAGACTATTGGGAGCATGAATAAACTGTTGTAATTGTCCCAGAATTTACTGTGCACTGGAAGTGTTTATTCTCTATTTCACCATGCTATCTAAGGAAATTAATAAATGCATGTAGATGATTTAATTGGGCTTCGCCATGATACTTTCTGCTATGTTTGTGATGCATATGATCCGTTAGTATTATTGGTTGTACCCAGAATTGATTGGTTGTATGCAGCTAATTAATTATTGCTCTATAATTCAATTGGATGGCAGCTTGTTTAGTTTTTGTTGTGGTGTTTTCATAATGAAAATGGAGTTTGCTGTGAATCTTGGTCATAACAAAGTTGTAAATAACTTACTCATTTGTCTTGTCCTAAAATTTCATGGTTATAGGCCTGATGGTTTGAGAGTTATAGCTTTTAGAAGTTTGCTGTCAAGTTTGCTTGTCCTCTGGACAGATCTGAAAGATTGATTTGTTTGACCTTATTAACTGTGGAATTATCGTGAGATGATAATAAGAAAGTTTTAGACAATTTCATAAGCTTTCCAAAAAAATCAAGGATCATATTGTTTAGATTTGTAAAACTCTATTTATGGCTAAAACTAGTGGCTGTTGTCTTGCAGTCTAGAAAATGCTTAATATGAATGTGTGACTTGTTTGCTTTACATGAGCTTGATGCTTGTTGTTAGATACCTAGGCTAATTAAGATTTGTTAGCTGTAGGTCTTAGGCCTCTCTCTGATGATGAACAATTATATCTTAGGTTGCAAGAACTTGGTGAGTGTTTGTTGCTTTACTAGAGAAGAGATGTGCACTTACTCTGTAAACTAGAGTTAAGTTACTACAGAGGAGATATGCACCTACTCGGTCAACGAAAGTTGATCTTGTTATAATCATGTCATCTTATTGTTAAAGATTTTACATGTTTATGTATTTCATCATCTCGTACTTGCACTTCATCCCTCGTGCATTCTCTATATTTATCTATGTGCTCATGCATATAGGATCGCCAGAAAGAGTAACGCTACTGGAATTCAAAGCTGAGGGAGAGGAGGATCAGCCGGAGACCCAATAGTAGGAGGATCTAGAAGGGGGAGAACCGATGCAGGAGGAACTTCTAGAGTGCCCAAATCATAAGCCCGCATCCTTTTTGAAAGGCAAGCCCCGGAGCATTCTAAGTCTCCTATATTTTCCAAATACCAACTTGAGTCCTTTATGTTTGATGCACTAGGGTGTAGGAGTTGATTAGAACCACTTGATGCATATACCTTCCTTGCCCAGAGATATGTACCTTAAATCCTATGTAGGTCCAGGATCGAATAAATGCTTAGCCATGCTTAGTCCGGTAGAAGTCGGGTGATTTCCTGTCACCTGCGAGATATAGGTGGATACCTGGTCACGGTTACCTATATTTGCTATCGTGGAAAAGAACCATGTGAGGTTATATAAATGGAGACCAAGTGGGATCTTATATGTTGGTGGTGTTGTGACTCATGTTGATCCCGTCTGTGTCGATTAAGGACCGTACCGTTGTTGGAACTTCTGTCAAGCTTGAACACAGCCTCTCACTTAGCTGGTCGGATAACTCATTCCGACCGCAAAGCCGAGTAGCTCAACCCAGGCTGGGAGTCATTATATAAGAGTGCACACACAAGAGGTAGTAAGGATGTGTGGGGAGTCGGATATGAGTCCAAGGGTAGGCCAGGCCTGATCGTCCTGGCAACGGGTCAGTCCCTGAGTGTGCGGCGCTGGTCAAACCCACGAATGGACCTGAGTTGTACCAAAGGTTACCTAAGGTGAATAATGATATGGTCTGCCTAGGTTTGTGTTAGGATTATTGCCTAGCTAGTTGCATCTGATTCGAATCGCCATTTCTCCTAGATAGTGAGAAACTCGACTAGCTTTAGCATCGTAGTAACGTGATTATGGAATGTGATGGTTATGATGATGATATAATAAACAGCTATGGTTACTATTGTTATGCTACATAATTGTATATCACATGTTTGGCACATGTTAGTTGCTAATCTAGAGTTGAATAGCTATAATTAACTTGATAACCAAATTATAAAATGTGTAGCTCAACTAGTGGCCTTTTTATGCAAAATGTTGCCAAGCTAGCTCCACTATGAAAGGCCTTGCATACTCCTTGGTGTTATTTATTTTTGGTTTATGACGGGTAAGTCTAGCTAAGTACATTCTCATACTCAGGATTTCTTCCCACTTGTTGCAGATGGTACACTGTATCATGGCTACTGCAAGAACTGCTTCTCTCCAGCAGTGGACGAGGAGTGAGGCTGCGGGCATGGTCCTTCTATGTTTTCTTATCTGTGTTGCTTTTGTTGGGAATTGATCTTGAGACTGACATGTATTTTAACTATGTGTGAGTGATGGTTTCAAAACAATGTTGCTTCCTCTACTACATTTGAACTTGGTGTTGTAATAACTTTATTCGTACTCCGATGTACGTTGAACTACTTGTGAACTTTATGTAACATGTGACATGTATGTTGAATCATGTGCGATCTTGATTGTATGTTGGTGACGATTCGAGATCCTTTGTGATACTCGATGGACTACCGGGTTTATATGGGCTCAAGTGTATGGGTGTCAACATGTAAGCGGGTACAGCCATGCTTGATCTTGTATAAATTGGTCGGTTTTGTGACAGGGGCTCCCTAGAAGGTGAATACGCTGGATCTATGGGAATGTGATGGGTGCAAAGGGCAGGACTAATCCCCTTGAGGTCTTCGAGTGAGTAGCCGAAGTGTCGGGGTTATGACCCTGGGGTGTCTCAAGACACCGATTAGTTAGCAGGCCATGCGACCCACGACTCATCAGATTAACAATGGCCCGAACGACCGAGGCCTAGCTGTCACACCCGGTTTTAAGGACAAAACCAGACATACACTATATGTGAAATAAAAGAGTCAAATCTCACATATAGCCATAGATAAGTGTAATATCAAGAGACAAATGCTTAATATACATAACACAATAGTATAAAATATACCTTAAAGAGCAACACAGCGGAAAGACAACTCCGAACACTGGGTGTAGACTTCACTCTAGGAACAAACTAACTAGTTGATCACAAGCCTAATAACTCCAGAGACTATATTGAGGTGTGAGAGATAGCAAGAGTGAGTCCATGTCGAACTCAGCAAATATATCATGGGGTTCATGAGGCTCAAAAGGTTAGGCACTGGTTTACTGCATTTAGCTTTTATTCATCATTTGCTTAGCAAATTGAGTAGCAACAAGATAACCAAATTCCCATTATAAACCAATGATCAATTGTAATAAGAATAATGAAATAGCAATTAACATAAGCATAATAATATCAACCATAATAAGCATGATGTAACAATGGTGAACATTTATTCTGTAAGAATCCCCAAGGCCGCCCGTGTCCGTGGGCACGGCTAGTATACTAGTTTTTAACTCTGCGCAGAGGTGTACACTTTCACTGTGAGTCATGACTTCCAAATGCATGGGTTAGCTAGGCCCAAAACACCGAAAATCATATAAAGCCATTTAAAAGTTCGTCTAACAAGTTAGGGCCGCTAAGGATTCCCAATTGGAAAGCATGAACCTCCCTCCAAGGGGCGACTTATAAAAGACTACACCCACCTTGGTAGGCCAAGACCATACTAGACATGACCCCTCTTGCGCCTTTCGGTAACCACTAACAAGCTAGAAAAGGTCTCTTAAACAACTAGAGCCAGAGCCATATAGCCCTCACAGTTGTACTGTCAATCCCGGTTATCACTTACAGATAAGTCCTTACGGAGAGAAACTAGAGCAACATAAAAACAACATAATGCTCTAGCACCCTTTAACAGTAATTAAATCATCTTAATGGGTGATTGCACAATTCATTAGTCATATTACAAGATCATTGTTTATTATTAAGCACTAGCAATAGATACCCAATGCAAAACCCATAGGTGACAAGGAATCAGGATATCAAAGCCTACTTTATAATCTATAGGTCATCAAGGAGGACACATGCATATGTATTATGATTATAGTGAATAGGATAATAAGGATGGTCCCATGCTATACTTGCCTTGATCAAAGCTTTCCTGATGATACTGCTGGTCTGGCTCAAAATAATACTCCTGATCGTCAAGAAACTGCTCACCGTCTATACTCGATCATCAAGCATCAACACACAATCATCCGAGCAATCATACACGAAGCAAACAAAGAGACATAATTAAAACAGTACACCAACAGTAGCAAAACAGTATAAAAAGTTTGTAAAACTCTTCTACACGTTACTATGATCACACAGACGTAAAGATCACGAAATTCGGATTTAAAACGTGAAAGTTATGAATTTTCTAAGATTTCCTATAGATAAATAATTACTTTAATATAAACTCGAAAATTAAATCTTCCAAACCTACTGTACAGCTACACTAACATGTAGAACTCACAAATACGAAACTAACGCAACTTGAACGGGTCAAATCGGAGTTAAAACGTAGAAGATATGGCCTAAACAAGATAGTGGCAGTTTTGTAAATACCTAGTTTCGAAAATAAATCAAAATCTGGTTTTTAATGTGATCTAGACGGTGGAATTCAAGTAAATACCTCTTCTTCTTCTTGGAGTAGAATGTATGCTCACGAGCAAGCAGCCTGGTGGCTTCGTCGGACGGCGGCAAGAGAAGGAGGAGAAAATATAACTTACTACACGAGAGATTTCCCAAACTAGGGGCTCCTCTACGGTAGTTTTGGTGTGCTTCGCCCATGGGGTAGGTACGTATATATAGGGAGGAAAACTCTCCACCTCCATGTCAACTAGCGATATGGTGCTAATTGACGTTGCACCATCCACCTCCGCTAATAGGCCTAAGTAATCATTTAAGCCCATTAGTAAATAAATGTATGGGCCTTTGAAATTTATTAGGATTATTGCACATGGGCTTTGAGCGTTGGAAAACAAATGAGAGATTTATTATTTTCGGAATTAATTATTTTCATGGATAAAATAATTTCAGAAAAGTCCAGAATTATTATTTAAGCCGCGAAAAATAATCCGAAGGCTCCGAAAATTCAGGAAAAATTCCCAGAGACATTATGGAACATGAGGAACCCAAATAAAATATTTGGAGCTCATGATAAGATATTTTGGAGCATCTAAAAATTAGATTATGCTCACAAATAAGTGGAAACAAGCTATAGAAAAAGTCGAAAAAATTCCCGAGAAGTTTGTAGAGATTGATTGATGGACGAGAAACTGAATTGAGTGATTTGGGTTACAAAGAAAATATTTGAGGAAGCTCTCAATGAAAACTTGAGGTGAGAAACAAGGAATTTGATTGCAAAAAACGATAAAGGCTTGCTAGAGAAGGAAGATCGACCTACTAAATGCATTTTAAAGACTTTGCTCACCCTCAACACATAAAGAAACAATAAACAAATATCACATCAAATCATATGCATCGGCATGTATACACACAATGTTGCTAAACCCTATGATAAATTTTAATGTAATGAAAAATATTATTTTTCTATGTTTTCATGAGCACTAGAATGCAAAATTAAATCACTTTGCATCTATTTTGAAAGAAGCAAATTTTAGGGTGTTACACTAGCTAGGACAAGCATGGTAGACCAACGCCTAGACACGACCCCTTCTCCTGCCTCAGCAACATGGAAGACACGTGACCTCTCCCCCATCGTGACCCTCGGGTAGGACAGGGAGAGGTCAAGCATAGCTTAGAATGCTTGCCCTGATAGGAGCTAGTCTGCCGCGCTGACCCCGTAAGGACCGATGTGACAGCGGCCACCTCGATCTGGTCAGACACCATCCCTGTGCCATGCCGCACCAATAAGACAACACCGCACAGTGGTGTCAACGGGTACGAAACCCACCGTCCGAATACGGACCAACTGAACGCGCGTACGATCCCACCCGCTATGGGATGGGATCCATGACAAGGGCCTCAACCTAGAGACCTCCCTCCCTGGCGGAGTGCCCTGACCCCAACAATCGGGGTCATGACCCTCAGCCCCACGAAGTGACCAAGCGAACAACGACCCGAGGCGGCTACCTACTATGGGTACGACACCCCGGGTGACCTAGAGACGATGACGAAGACCATGATGGATGCCGCGTTGCATAGGACGGTTGACGAACCACCAATGTGCCTACAGTAACCGCCACGGTTGGCACAGTAGCACCATGTCAATGTGGCCACAAGACCATGACAACGGCCACACTCGGACAGACACCAGAAGACGACGTAGCTTGCAAGCCAATTTAGTTAGGACCTCCCTTAGGCTCACAACCCTTCATTCGGGGAAACCTCCTCTTTGTATCAAGTCCTGGCCCCGAACTCTATATAAGGGTAGGCAGGGCACCCACCTCAGGACATCTTCTCATTCTTCATCCCTTACCATTCCATCCATTCACCATAGCTGTAGGGCTCCTGGAGCTTCACTTCAGGCTGTGTTGATGGTCACTAACACCAATTATAAACCATCAACATAACCTGCATATATGCTTAATTCCATCACTAAACATAGGTATAGGGGTTTAACTAATAAATTCCATGAGTTTTGGTGAATCTGTGTTTTTAGCAGGGTTTATCCAGAAAACTGCCAAGGAGGACCTATTCATCAAAGGAAATTACGAAATTCCACCGCGATAACAGCTTGGAAAGACTCTAGAAGACTCCAGGAGGTACTCCACCGAAGCAGGGCCTGGGAGGCTAACATGTGGGGCTAGCCAGCCTGTGGGGTCCACCCGTCAGCCTCCGCTTCAAATGTCAGTTCCCCACCGCCTCCTAGATTGCATTTATGTTGTTCTTTCAAGTTGGTTTGATCTGAGAGTCCAGAATTGATACTCTGGCCTATATATACCAGCCCCTACCCTCCTCCCTCAGCAGATCCCATGAAACCCTAATTCATATCTCAGAGCCAACAAATCAAGAGATAGTCCTCCATAGGATCTAGTCTTGTAAACAATAGTGAGATAGAGAGTGAGGGAAGAGTTTGGAGGAGGTGCCGGCCTGTCAGTGCTCTCTCTACGGCTTGTACCTTGGTAGATTCAAGTTCTACTTGAGCTTGCTTCTAAGATTTCTCTGGTAATCAACTTCTGATTCAAGTAAGCATTTGTTTATATTATTTATCAGGATCATGACTCTTTTGAGTGTTTTTTCTCTTTCTAGGGGAGTAAAGTATTAATCGTAAGTGTAAGCATGGTGCTTAGACTTAGGGTAATCCTGGATGCACCCTGCATTTTGAATTGGTGGTAGCTCACGAGGGTGACTCTTATAGCCTCGTTGAATCCTCTGTATCCACCTCCTGTCTGTAGAGGCATGTAGGACCTAGTTGTGAAGGAAAGCATCCTGTACTGGTGTCTTTCCCTAGCAATGTCCCCAGTTGAGCAGTAGAAGACATAGTTTACCAACTTAGAATTAGAGAACCTTAGTTTTTCTCTATACGCTCCTATTTATCCTAACCTTGTTGCAAGACACATGACGAATTTCAATAACCTTGCATAAGAAGACATAGCTCATTCATCATGGATGTAAGAACTATATACCTCATTCAACATGGATGAAAGAACTATAAGTACCAAAGTTCATTCATTTTGTCTTTTGCTGCAAGTTACCTTTGCCTTAAGCCATGCTTGTATAAAACATGATCTCTATACTAAAGTAATCCCAAAACCATCTTTTCAATAGCATAGAGGGAAATTATAAATCTTTGGATAAACAACCCATGTTTTAAAATTATATATTACTTTGGGTATGTGTTGTCCACTAATCCTTTGCAGGCATAAAACAATGAGTGAGGTGAAAGGTCAAATAAGGTGTCAAAAGATCAAAGAGCCGAAGGATGGCATGGCAAAAGGATGAGAAAGAGAGGGTGTAATCTAGAAAGGAAGCTCATGAATAGCTCAAGTAAGGAAAGCTTCAAGTAGGAAGAGAAGACCACCACAAGTCATCTACCCTTCATCACATGGTGTCATCACGCTCCAATAATGAAGGTAATATCTTAAAGTTAGTGGTCATCATTTTTCTCTTGATCTTGGTATGCACATAAATGAAGACACAAACATGTTTGTGTTACAACCTTGCTTGATCCAACGAGATTAACTCAACATGTCTTGTTCTTTAAGTTTGTTCCTAGCACCACTTTCTTGATCGCATAGTCTCAACCAAATGAGCTAAAACTTTTCACATCTTATCTCTAGAAGATGATAGTCATAATCATGTAAAGATTGATACACTGTGCATAGATAGACAATCCTCTCATGGGTTAAGAAACTCAACCCTTTTTGGCCTTGTTGGGTGAAAAGTTTAAGTCAAGTGACACAATTCACACAATCATCAAAAAATTTCAGACAAAACAAAGTTATATGCAAAGTTATATTCATTCCATGATCATACTATACATGTCAGAGGGGGTATTTATAGGGCCCTAGTCATCGTATTTTACATAAAATGACCATTTTACCCCTGACTAAAACATTTATAGCCCTTCTTTTATGCAAGGGCGAAGCAGTCATTTCTTCCTGATTTGGTCTTCTTTTTCACGTTCAATCTTCTCTTCTTCAGTGAACTTGGTCTTTTAGATTTAGTTGTTTCTTGTTCCTCATCTACTTTGCTGTCCAGCGAAGTCAATTTCTTGCCGACAAAGTCAAAAAGCGAAGTTGATGTTCTTGATGATGAAACCAAAACTTTGTCTTCGCCTTTTGCTCTTGATCTTCTCTTTCTCCCTCTTTCTTTTGGCGAAGTCGAATCCTGTGCGGCGAAGTCAAAATACACCCTTCGCTACACTTTTATCTTCATTCTTTTGGCAAAGTCGAATCCTGTGCGACGAAGTCAAAATACACCCTTCGCTACACTTTTACCTGCAAATAGATTTTATTAGGATACTTTAATATTTTCTGAACTTCAAGGTTCGGGCTTGAGTTTTTTTGGACAGAGTTAGTATTCTCAACAGTAGCCCCTCACGGATGAAGGCATACTTCAAAGGTCTGAAATTCGTGAAATTTGAATTTTTAAAATGAAGTCATAAAAAACGTCGTCCCGAACTTTGGAGTTGACCGTTGTGTTATGAACAGTGTTTTTTACGGTCAGATTCCAAAGCCGCCTATATATACTGCGCTGTGTCCTCTTTTGGGTACTTGATCGAAGACAGGGAGGTGCTGCTAAAATTTTTTGTTGCTGTGAAGTTGATTTTTCTCGAAGGCCACTTTGTTCCCCCTTTATTTCTTTTTGCTGCTGAAGGTAATTTTTCTAATTTTTCTATTGTAAGTTTGACGTTTTTTTAGTTTTGTTGTATCTGATACTTTTGTATGTTTATTTTTTGTTATTTTTGTATTTTGTATTTAGATGTCAGACATAGAGAAGAATGTTTCTGAGAGTTCCCTAGTTGAATCTGAGAAGTCTATTTCTAATGAGGACTTATCTAATGTTTCTGCATCCGAGTCGGAACTTGTTGGTGATGATACAAAATCTCTGAACTTTGGCAAGTCTTTATTTGATGAGTCTGAATTGCAATGGATGGTTAAAAATAGGATGCTGGAAAAGGTGAATGTTAGGTTGCCTCCGCAAAATGAGACAATTCCTAGGCCAGAACCCGATGAATGTGTTGTATTTCATGATCATTTTACAGCTGGTCTTCGTATGCCATGCCAAGATTTTATTGAAGAAATTCTGAAGGCTTACAATATTGAGATGCATCATTTGACTCCAAATGGTATAGCAAAAATTGCTCTTTTTATTTGGGCAGTGAAGTCTTAGAGAGGAAATTTGGATATTGGAGCTTTTTGTTCTATTCATGAGATGCATACTCAATTTTGGAGTAAGATGGTTGATGCTAAAAGTGTTATCAAATATTTTGGATGTTGTAGTTTTAAGCAAGCTCGCGGTGCTAAGCAGATAGCTCCTGCTTTAAAAAATAAGTGGGATGAGAATTGGTACCACTGTTGGTTTTATCATAAAGTTCCTCTTGTTGAGGAAAAGAATCAGGCTAACAGAATTGTAAAAAGATATCCTTTGGCTGCAAAGATGCATAAGAATAGTTATGACTGCAAGCCCGAATTTCAAAGTTCGAGAAGTTCTAAATCTTGTGAAAAGTTTTATAGGCTTGCTGCAAGTATGTAGAGTGCCCGAGATTTTTGCGAAGAGTATATTGCTGCTCGAATTTGGCCTTTGAAAAAAGGTTAGGGTTTTGTTCGATTTCATGAGAAGTTAGTCAAAGGGAAAACTTATATCTTTCCAGATAATGAAGTTTTTCGTCCAAAGAAATATACCGAAGACAAATATTTTGTTGCTGCTGTTGAAATTAAAGCTATTGAGATTCTTGGCAAGTTTTTGAAGAAAGAAAAAGATCTGATAGATAAAATCCTTGGCTCAGATTACAAGAGGTTGAATAGAATTTTTGATATCGCTTAGATAGAATATGGTGAAAGGTCAGCCCCGGCCTATACTAGAGGTGCGAAGCCTAGTATCGAAAATGTTACTAGAAAGAAGAGAGGTGGGGCTCTGCTTACTAAAATAATATCAACGAAGAAGGCGAAGACTGCTGGGCTTTCTGACTCTGATGTGTCAGAAAATTTTGTTGATGAAGCTTTTACAAAAATTTCTTGTGATGATGAGGTGAGAATGTTTAGTTTAGTTTTTGATTCTAGTGGGTTGACTCCTCCTATGTTGATCCCATTTGATGACTATTTTTAGAATTTGATGGCCAACATTTTCCATGGTGGTGCCACTGAAGCTATTTTGTCTTCGTCACAACAAAATGTTGGCGAAGATATTTTCTATTCCAGTTAATCCGGTTTCTTCTCCGATTACTGTAACTGCCACTATTATTGGGTCAAAAGAAGAAGGTGAGGTGTTGGCTTCGTAGGAAACTACTCGGCCATCTTCTCAAAGATTTTCTGTTGAGACTCCTCGGGATGGTGCAGGGAATTTTGGTGATGGGATGGGCGCTGTGATTTCGCCTGGAGGAGATGCTAACTTGGGTGGTGAAGATACAAAAAATGTGACCAAGGTTGTGTGTGACACCCTAAATTTTCGTATTATTTAAAAATAGATAAATTTGAGTTAAATATGAATTTGTTGTGCATTCAAATTTAGGGAATAATAATTTCTGAGAAATTAAAATCAAATATAAGGTTAGCAACTCCTTGATGCACTCATACTGCCGCAATTCTTTTATTGTGTTGAGTGGTTTGGATCCAAAACTCAAAATGATTCAAAAACCATTTGAAAATAATGTTAGAAAAATCAAATTAGAAAAATAAAAAGGAATCCCCTTTCCCAGCTCTCTCCCATTCTTCCTTTTCGGCCTACTGGCCCATTTCCTTTCCCCCTTTCCTCTCATTTCTTTTCCTGGGCCGGCCCAACCCGAGCTGGCAACTGCTACCGCCTCCTATCTCCTCTTTAGTGCCGCTGACGCACCGGGCCCACGTGTCGGCGCCCTTCTCCAACCTCCGCTCTCCCTCTCTCGGCCGAAGCAACCGCCGTCCGACGCCCGCGCCCACCTCCGCGCGACGTGGGAGCGTCCCCCTCGCCTCGGGCCTTTTTAAAGGGCAGCGCGACCCAGCTCCGCCCTCCTTTCCCACTCCATTCCCCCCTCTTTTGAGCCCCTGAAGCCGCAGCAACGTTGCCGGAGAACCGTCCGCTCCTCCGCATCGCCATCGACGCCGAGCCGCCCTCGTCTTCGTTTTGCCGCTCGGTGAGCTTCGCCTCGCTCCCCTCTTTCTCCCCGTCCCTCTCCCGTGGCGATTTGTGGCCTCTAGGGCCGGCTTACGCGAGCTCCGACGAGCCCCTCCGGGCCGGCCATGGCGGGTGCCCCTCGGGCCTTTCCCTGGCCGTGTTTGTGGCAAAAACGGAACCCCTATCCCCTCCGCATCCTCCCTATGTAGTTGGTTTGGCGAATAGGGCCCTGTAGTGCCCGGCCGAGCAGCGCCGGCGAGCTCCATGGCGGCGCCGCCGTCTTCTCCCCTAAATCCGGCGACTGGCCTCTCTCTTCTCTTCCCCATCTTTTCTCGGCCGTCCATCATCTGATCAACGGCTCAGAGAGCTCAATACCCCTTCGGGGTTCGTTTTGTTAAAGAGACCCCCCACTTTCATCTATTTGAACCCGCCGTCCTTGGCGTATTCCCAAAATACGCGTTCTAATTTTGAAAGCGTAGTCTTCTTCGGTATATATGAAAAATACGCTTTCAGATTAATTACAGAATTGCCACTGTAGTAAAATGTTTATAAAATCGTCGTTTTAGCTCCGATTTGACCCGTTCAACTTGCGTTAGTTTCATAATTTCATAATCTACGCATTAGTGCTACTGTTAGACCTGTTAAGAGCTTTTGAATTTCTCAAATAAATCTAGTTAATAGCTAGCTTTTGGATTAGTAAAGGTCTCGTAACTTTTGCGTTGTAGCTCCGATTTTCGTGCAATTCGCGTCAATGTGATCGTAGCGAGACGTAGATGATATTGGTAAACATTTTATTCAGATTTATTTATTGTTGGTGTACTGTTCTAATAGTAGCTATGTTTTGCTTGTATGTCTGCTCCGAATTGCGTGTTGTACTTCGTGTCGTACGAGTTCAGACGGTGAGGAGTACGTCGGAAATCCGGACGCATACGAGGAGCAGCAGGACCAGCAGCAGTTCGTGAACCAAGGCAAGTATAGCATGGGCCTACCTTGTTGTCCTATTCATTATATAACATATTCATCATGCATGTGTCTAAAATTGCTCGATTATAAGGACTTCCTAGCAAATTGATGACCTGTACCTTGATTCCTATGGGGATTAATTGCATTTGGGTAGAAAGCTAGTGCTCTAATTAAATATGATCTACACTATGACTAATGGCACCAATGGATGAACATGATGATAATGGTGGAACTGTAGGGTGATGGTGCAAATGATGTTGATCATGTTGCCCTAAACCCTCCGTAAGGACTTATCTGTAGGGCAAAAGCTGGGACTTATAGTGCAACCGTGGGAGTTAAATGGCTCTGACTTTGGCTCAGTAGTAGGATCTTTTCTAACTCGTTAGAGGTTACCCGAAAGGGCGCAAGAGGGGCTTGCCACGTTGGGTATAGAACTGCCTCTGTTCAGATGTGTATAGCCTGCGGGAATTGTGCCATCAAAAGAGGGTTCTCTATATCTGCCTGCCGAGGAATCCTAGCGGCCCTAACTGGTTAGAGGAGGCCTATGGAAGGCTTCATAGTGTACCCTGCCTGCTCACCTTGGAAGTGTTAGGGGGTCGACGGGCCCCGAGCATACGGGTAACACGACTCACGGGTAAAGATGCACAACCTCTGCAGAGTGTTAAACTGTTATAACAGCCGTGCTCACGGACACGAGCGGCCCGGAAAACTCACAGAATAAATGGTTACTTGTTACGTGATGAACTATGATGACGAGGTCACACTGATGCTTTCTCTCCTTAAATCTAGTAGTGGATCATGTGGGATAAATGGGAGCTTGAGCATAACTTAATAATGATTAATAATGAAATGTTGATCTACTAAAAATGCTAACTGCAGTCAACCGTGTCTAACCTTTTTGAGCCTCATGAATCCTCATACTATACTTGCGGAGTACGAATGTACTCACACTTGTTGCTATATTGTTTTTGGGTAAAATCCCGGACGGGTAACAGATGACAGTATCTACGAGGACTTCCCGGAGGATTTCTAGGTTTGGGTCAACCAGTCGTCCTTCCCTGTGGATCAGACACTACGCCTGAGAGTTGCTATTTACCTTTCCATCTGTTTATGTAAGAACTACTGTTGACATCGTTTTTAGTACGTGTCAAAGTGATCAGGAAAGGTTGATTAGCAAGGGAGAGATTGCCGTGTGAATTGGTGGCCAAGGAGAACAAGTTTGTTTTAAGCGGTGGCAGTATATGAATTTGATTGGGAATGTTGCCGATGAAGTCAAAGGTGTCATTGCCGATGCCGATGGAAGAAGGTTTGGAGACTGTTGCCGATAAGGGAGTGTATCGATGAAGGAAGGTGTGAAGACTGCAGCCGATGAAATAGGGAATGTGCCGATGGAAGGAGATCGAGGGTTGCTGCCGATGAAAAAGGGGATGTGCTGGTGGAAAGGAGACCAATAAGAATACCATCGTGATTAAGGCGGATCATGGAATAAAATAGGAATTGATTTCCTTGTTTACGATTAGTAGAGTCTGAGTTGTGTAAAAGTCATATTCTTAGATTTGAGTTTAG
The DNA here is from genome assembly GCA_022457205.1 of Saccharum spontaneum. Taxonomy (NCBI): domain Eukaryota; kingdom Viridiplantae; phylum Streptophyta; class Magnoliopsida; order Poales; family Poaceae; genus Saccharum; species Saccharum spontaneum. The sequence continues at coordinate 28,668,545 of CM039609.1, read as the reverse complement.
TATCCTAGTCGTATTCGATTATGTTTCTATAGATCAGGATATAAATATAGAGTGGAGGGCAATGTAATAGGGATCAATCAATATACATCAAAAAACAGCTTTTACTCTTATTTACATCTACTTTTCGGCGACTTCGTCAATCTGCATATTTTTTCCTTTTTTACGAGTTCTCATCGATTCGGCGGGTTGCATTGCTCTAAGTGCAATTTTCATCGATCCTCGAGTTCCGCGTGAGTACCTCTTGGCCGTGACTTCCGGGCGTATCGCTGTTGTCAGGACCAAAGTGCTCGTATCTTCATCCTTGTCGATTAACAGGTCAAATCGACTGGCACGCTTTGGATATCGACTTCGGGTATTAGCCCTTTGTGTTTGCAGGTTCACTTTTGCATCAACACATCTTTTGGCACGCCTGGTGGGACAGATCTAATCAAGATGCCTAATCATGAGATAGATGCTGGGAATATCATCGCAGTAACAGAAGAAGATCTTAAGGATGATCAGAAGCAGGCTATGGAGAGGGCTATTGAAGAATATAGACAGCTTTGCTTAAAGTCATTCAGTGTGAACAAAAGTGGACAAGTCATCCAGAAGCAGGACTTGCCGTTGCCTCGGCAGGTTACCTTTGATCCTAATCCTGGTAAACTTCAAGAGATGGTTAATTCTGCAGTGAATCATGCTTTAATTAATCACTCCAATGTGCTGTCCAATACTGTTCATAATGCTGTGATTCGAACTTTCAAAGAAGGGCCAGCGTCACATCATTACGTCGGGCCTGCTTATCATCAACCAGAAGCAGCATCTGCTGTTGCTCCATCGGCTCCTCCAGCCGTTGCGGGTATAGAGGTATCAGCAGATTATCTAATGATTACTCCGATTCGTCCAGATTCAGCATTGTCAGGACGAGTTCAGCTTGGTACAGATCTATCAGCATCAGCTTTATCAGGTCCTGTACTACAGAGTAATCAAACTCCTGCTAATTGGTGGGGATATGTTATGCCTCCGGAGCCATCTACTGTCAATCATGTGTTTGACGCAGCGGGAAAAACTCCTATAGCATCGGCTGGTTTGCCGATAGCCCAAGCGCCTCAATATATTACAACCACTGTACAACCAAGTCTAGGAGGTTTTCAGGCGTCTCTAGGTCAAACATCTGGTTCAAGTCCATCGGCAAGTTTGTTACCGATGCAGCAGAAGGCTCCTGTAATCAGTCAACCTGGAGTACAGGTTATGCCTCAAGTTGGATATAATTATCCAGCAATGCCAACAAGCTACCAGCCATCGGCAAATTCTGTGCCGATGAATACTAGTAATTGGTCAGGGCAGTTTTCTACTCAACATACAGTTCAGCCAAATCAGCAGGTCACAGGAGTTCATCAAGGTCACATGCATGCTGGTTTTCAGAATCAAGCATTGGCAGCTCAACCGATGAATCCTTTTCAGCAGATTAATGGACCACAGTTAGTAGCAAATATGCCAATTGCTGGAGATCGTGGGCAACAAAGGTATGCAGAAGGATATCAACAGATGCCTCCAGTAGAGATTCAACCAAATCGTCAGCAAGATGTCGACGTTTTTTGGGCCGATAAGATAGCAGAAATTATGAGAGATCAATTTGGGATCAAGCCCAAGGTTAATACTTATTCTTATCGGACTCCGTATCCTCCAGCATATGATTTAATTCCTCTCCCAAATCGTTACAAAGTGCCAGATTTCACTAAATTCTCTGGGCAAGACGACACATCAACCATGGAGCATGTTAATCGTTTTATTATTCAATGCGGAGAGGCAGCTTGTAGAGATGAATTGAGAGTTCGTCTTTTCTCGTCATCTCTATCTGGATCAGCATTTACGTGGTTTATTTCACTACCACCAAATTCTATTATCACTTGGGCTGATCTGGAAAAGCAATTTCATAAGTACTTCTTTGCTGGAATTCATGAAAAGAAGCTTACCGATTTGGTAAAGATGAAACAGCGCAATGATGAATCGGTAGAAGGCTTCGTGCAAAGGCTACGAGATGTAAAGAATAAATGTTACAGTCTGGTATTGGATGATCGGCAGCTTGCCGATTTAGCCTTTCAGGGATTATTGCCACACCTAAAGGACAGATATGCTTCTCAGGAGTTCGAAAGCCTCAGTCATTTAGTACAAAGGATTTCTGATCAAGATACTAGAGTTTTTGAACCTAAGAGAAATTGGAACAAGAAAATTTCATTTGTTGAAGAAGTGGAAGATTCTGATTCAGATAATGAACCAGTTATCGGTTTGGCAGAGTGGGTTAAGAATAAGAAGCCGATATCTTGTCCCTTTGGTCACAAAGAGCTAGAAAAGTTTACTTTTGATGTCACCAAAGCCGATAAAATATTTGATCTTTTGCTTCAGGAGGGTCAGATTAAATTATCACCCAATCATGTGATCCCATCAGCAGAAGAGTTGAAGCATATGCTGTATTGCAAGTGGCACAATGCAACTTCACACAGTACCAATGATTGCAAGGTGTTTAGGCAGCAATTACAGTTAGCTATTGAGTCTGACAGGATAAAATTTGGCAATTCCAAGATTCAAAAGCCAATGAAAATTGATCAACATCCTTTTCCAACAAATATGTTGGACGCTGAAGGAAAAGTTAAGGTGTTGACGTCGAAAGCTGCTAAAAAGAATGCATCAGTAGATCCCCAACATCGGATAACTACCGATGATGCAAAAGGCAAGGGGCTATTAACAGAGGGTAGCGGTTCTGGGAGGCCTCCTCGATCTGGCATCGTAATTACCCATCAAAGACAACACGAAGGATGGCGTCAGCGAAGGGACCGGTATAGACGACAACAAGAGGAAAGGCGTCAAGAAGAATGGAATCGGCATAAGGATCATTGGAATTGTCCATTTTTTATTCATTGTTGGGAAGAAGGTATTAAGTTACCTACTGTTGAAAATTGTCCAGAGTGTAATGGCTATTATGGAGTTAATTATCCTGCAAGACGATTTCAATCTGGTAATCAAGCTTTGCCCATTAATGAGCCGATCAGAAGGAGAGCATCAGTACATGATCGGCTAGGGGGCAGGCTTAGTGTGCATGAAAGGCTTGGTAAACGTGTTGCATATTTTCCAAGGAATCAAGAGGAACTCGAAGAGATGGCAAATGCAAGAGTCCCTGATGAAGAAATATTCTACAGGGACCCTAATATACGTCGTGTGGAGACAACTAGAATTTATCAGCCAGTTTGGAGAACTAAGCTTCCTCAATGGTGTCCAGAGGGTTTGACAAAGACACAAAAGAGAAAAATGCAGCGGGATCGTCAGAAAGATTTATATCAAGAAGAAAGTTCCTCCAATGAGAAATCTGGTAACCAGCAGTGGCAGATAAAGCACAAGGATAAAGGTCCATCGGCAGATATCAATATGGTATTTATGTTGCCGATGAAATTTTTGGCTTTGTCTGACAATGAAGAAGAGGCTGTTTCCTCTGATCAGATAGCTCAATTAATGTTAGATCCAATGATGGCTGTTTTTGAGAAGCCAGCTGATGATGAAAGACAACACCTCAAGGCTTTGTTTGTAAAAGGAAGAGTTGATGGGCAGCCCGTATCTAAGATACTTATTGATGGAGGAGCTGCAATTAATATTATGCCTTATGTGATGTATCGAAAGCTTGGTAAGGGAGATCAAGACTTAACTAAAACCGATATGATGCTAAAGGATTTTGAAGGCAATGTGTCACCAGCTAAAGGAGCAGTATGTGTTGAGTTGACCATCGGTAGTAAAACTTTGCCGACAACTTTCTTTGTTATTAATGGCAAGGGTGCATATAATTTACTTCTGGGAAGGGATTGGATTCATGCTAATTGTTGTGTTCCTTCTACAATGCATCAATGTTTGGTACAATGGATCGGAGATAAGATTGAAGTTGTTCTTGGAGATTCTTCTTATATCATTGCATCGGCAGAATCAGATACTTATGAACGAACCAGGTGCATATCGGGAGAAGCTTGGGAAAAAGAGTTCCTCAAGGTTGCTGATTATGAAATTCTACCGATCCAAGCAGTCGGTTCTGAAGAAGAGTTTTAATGGATAGATTTGCCGATGATGGAAAATTAGGGCAAGGATTTACATCGGCAGATGATTTAATAGAAGTAGATATTGGTGAAGGCGATAGGCCAAGGCCCACTTTTATTAGCTCTAAATTAGATTCCAAGTGTAAACAGCAATTAGTTGATTTGTTAAAGGAATATAAAGATTGTTTTGCTTGGGATTATACTGAAATGCCTGGATTAGACCGATCTATAGTTGAACATCGGTTGCCGATTAAATCTGGATTTCGGCCACATCAACAGCCGGCTCGCCGATGCAATCCTAATATACTCCCTGATATTAAGGCCGAAATAACCAAGTTAATTGAGGCAAAGTTTATTCGGCAGTGCCGGTATGCAGAGTAGATTTCTAATGTGGTTCCTGTATATAAGAAAAATGGAAAACTCCGTATTTGTATTGATTTCAGGAATCTTAATAAGGCCACACCAATGGATGGTTATCCAATGCCGATTGCCGATTTGTTGATTGATGCTGCAGCAGGGCATCAGATTATTAGTTTCATGGATGGAAATGCGGGTTATAACCAAATATTCATGGCTGAGGAAGATATTTCCAAAACTGCTTTTAGATGTCCAGGTCATGTGGGATTATTTGAATGGATAGTTATGACGTTTGGTTTGAAAAATGCCGGTGCTACTTACTAGAGAGCTATGAACGTTATTTTCCATGAATATATCGGCACATTGGTGGAAATCTACATTGATGATATAGTGATTAAGTCTGGAGACATCACAAAGCATCTAACCGATCTGCGAAAGATATTGGAGTGCACAAGAAAACATGGATTAAAAATGAATCCCAATAAATGTGCATTTGGTGTATCGGCAGGCCAATTCTTGGGTTTTATGGTGCATCAGAGGGGCATTGAAATTAGTAGAAAATCTATTGAGGCAATCAACAAGGTGGTTGCTCCTGCCGATAAGACTGAGTTGCAATCTTTGATCGGTAAGATTAATTTCATCAGAAGGTTTATATCTAATCTGTCAGGTAAGATCAAGGCCTTCAGTCCGTTATTAAAATTGAAAGCCGATCAGGAGTTTAAATGGGGGTCTGAACAGCAGTTGGCTCTAGATCAGATCAAGTGTTATTTAACAAATCCTCCAGTGTTAGTTCCACCCCAGCATGGAAAACCTTTCAGATTATATTTATCAACTGAAGATACTGTTATCAGTTCAGCTCTTATTCAAGAATTTGAAGGAAAAGAGCGTGTTATCTATTATTTGAGCAGACGATTAATATATGCTGAAACCAGGTATTCGGCTATTGAGAAATTATGCTTATGTCTATATTTCTCCTGTAGTAAGTTAAGGCATTATTTACTATCGGCTGAATGTAGTGTTGTATGCAAAGATGATGTAGTCAAATATATGCTATCTATGCCGATATTAAATGGTAGGATTGGTAAATGGATTTTAGCGTTATCAGAATTTGACTTACGTTATGAATCGGTTAAGGCAGTTAAAGGACAAGTTATGGCCGATTTTGTTACTCAACATTGCAATACAGTAGATTCTTTGGAAGTTGCTCCATGGACATTGTTCTTTGATGGATCCACTTGTAATGAAGGGGCAGGCATCGGCATCGTGTTGATTTCTCCTCAAGGGAAGAAGTATGAATTCTCATTGCCGATCGTTGCCACATCAACAAACAATCAAGCTGAATACCAAGCATTGATAAAAGGGTTGGAGTTGCTTAAAGAAATACAGGCTGATGCTGTTGAAGTCTTTGGTGATTCTATGCTAGTTATAAATCAATTGATTGGGATTTATGAATGTCGAAGTGAAATCCTGATTTCATATCATGAGAAATGTTTGGAATTGTTAAAAGGGTTTAGGAGTTTTCATCTGGAGCATGTTTCCCGGATGCATAATGAAGAGGCTAACCGATTGGCTCAGCATGCTTCAGGATATCAACCTGTTCCAGAAGCATTGACATTGGTGGTTGATGCCGATGATTGGAGAAAGGAAATCATTGATTATTTAAAGAATCCATCTAAAAAGGTTGAGAGACGTGTAAGATTCCAAGCGACAAAGTATGTACTCCTCGATGATGAATTATATTATCATACCATAGATGGAGTTTTACTCAGGTGTGTTAGGATAGAGGAATCAAAAAGCCGGATGAGTGAAATTCATGAAGGAGTATGTGGGGCTCATCAGTCAGCATTCAAGATGAAGTGGATGATCAGAAGAAATGGATATTATTGGCCAGCTATTCTTGAAGATTGTTTTAAATATTTTAAAGGATGTCAGGAATGTCAAAAGTTTGGTAATATTCAAAGAGCACCCGCATCGGCTATGAATCCTATAATTAAACCATGGCCGTTTAGGGGTTGGGCTATTGATCTCATCGGTCAAATTTATCCACCATCGAGTAAAGGGCATAAATTTATTCTGGTTGCTACCGATTATTTCACAAAGTGGGTTGAAGCAATTCCTTTGAAAAAGGTGACATCGGCTAACATGGTTGATTTTGTGAAGGAGCATATTGTTTACCGATTTGGTATCCCTCAAACTATCACTACCGATCAGGGTACTATGTTTACATCAGGTGAATTCGATGAATTTGCTTTGAGTATGGGAATTAAAGTTTTGAATTCTTCACCATATTATGCCCAAGCAAATGGCCAAGCTGAAGCATCTAATAAGGGGATTATCAAACTTATTAAACACAAGATCAGAGAATATCCTAAAAAGTGGCATACAATATTAAATGAAGCTTTGTGGTCATATCGGATGGCATGTCATGGTGCAACCAAGGTGTCGCCTTATCAATTGGTGTATGGGCACGATGCAGTATTACCTTGGGAGATTAAGATTGGATCTAGACGGATGCGTTTTCAGGATCAACTGACAGCCGATGTTTATGATATCCTTATGAAAGATGAGTTGGAGGACGTAGCAGGTCATCGGTTAAAAGCTTTAATTAACATCGAGGAAAACAAGAAGAGAGTAGCCAGGTGGTATGATAAGAAAGTGAAGGTAAAGGAATTTGCTGATGGTGAATTAGTCTGGAAGTTGATTTTACCGATTGGGACTAAAAATTCTAAGTTTGGCAAATGGTCCCCTAATTGGGAAGGTCCATATCGGATAAGTCAGTCTGTTCCTGGTAATGCGTATATTCTTGAAACTCTCGAAGGAGTGGTATTTCCCAGAGCGCTAAATGGAAAATATTTAAAGAAATATTACCCTAGTGTTTGGATAGATGCATAAAGAGTATAGTTGCCGATAACAATCCTATCGGCTGGAGTTAAAACAAAGTATCGATTATGCCGAATTTAACAAAGCCTGAATGGCTGATATCGCACGCAGGCGAATTTCATCGGCTTCTTTTAGTTCCTTGGCATCTTCATCGGCATTTCCTTCCACAGGTTTGATTTTCTTTTTCAATGCCAAGGCCTTGCGAGCTTGAGCATTCCGTTCCTGTTGAAGGGCTTTAATGGTGTCGGGAAGCTGGTCTTCTTCTTGTTTGGCCTGGGTCAGAGCTGTCTCAACTTGTTCCAGTTCAGCTAGCAGGGCTGCTTTCTTTGCCGATAGATCTGAGATCTTCTGTCTAATATCGGCACTGGAGGCTTGCAAATTATTGATGTTCTTGTGCTTCTCGTCGGCAGTCTGCTTCAGCTGTAGCATCTCTTCTTTAAGTTGAGATTGGGCTGCTCTGTCAGTAATACGATGAACGGCCCTTTGGTATTGAAGCTGTCTGCTTTCCAGATGGACTGCTGGAAAGATGATTTCTTCAACATTGGAGGGGACTTGGCCGCGGATTGCCTTGAAGATAGACTTCGCAGGATCCGAGTCGATTACCAATTGGGCAGTTTCTTGCTGAAGCAGGTTTAGGAGGGTTTCCAGCTTGCCATATGTGTCTGATGATATTATTCCCAACGCCAGGGAGGAGCTCGTCTCTTCTCCATCATCATCAGAAATATCGATAGCAAAAGAAAATAAGCTATCGGGAGAATCTTGTTCCTATGGGATAAAGAGAATTAGAAATCTTGTTTATAATATTTTGAAGATATAATGAATCAGGTAATTGATTGGTTTACCTGCTTCAAGGCTGTCTCTTGAGCTTGACTTGAAGGAGCGACTTGTAAAGGGTCCTGTGAAGGATCGGCAGAAGATGCCGATGGAATGTCTTCAATGACCACATCGGTAGTCGCCCCTTGAGGTACAATTGCCGATGATGTATCTTGAGCAGGAGCAGTTTGTTCAGAAGGCTGATCGACGGGTGTTGGAGCAGATGTAGGGGCCGGTGTAGGTTTTTGTCGTTTCTGTTGAGCTTCGGCATCGGTCAAAGCTTTACGTTTCTGTTGTGCTTCGATAACAACTGACTGGGGGGCATCAACATCTGTTGGTTGAGGAGCTTGTATGATCAGTGGGCTTACCGATGTATCCATTTGTTGCTGAAAAAACAGGTATAAGATTGGATGTTTAATGGAAAAATAAAAATAATGAAAGAATACCTCTGAGGAAGGAGTAGAAGTTGTGGTGCTCGGTAAAGTTGCCGATGATGATCCAGCTGCAGCTTGTACACCCTGATAGTTGTATGTTAATATAAAGTGTATCGGCAGAGAAAATAGTAAACAAGATTATTACCTTAAAAGCCTTGATCAGGCTTGAAGCAGTTGCCTTTGGAGAAGCCCTAGATGTTCCCAATTTTGGTCTAGAAGCGCCAATTTTGGTACGAGTTCTTTGGAAAGTCAAGGCTTCCAGGGTGGGGGCATTGTAGCCGATTGCTGAAATCGGAGAGGCCGGATAAAGATTGAAGGGTTTTCCACTTTTGCTTATCGGTGGAACTGGATCGTCAGCCTGTTTCAAAGAGGGTTAGTTACCGATACACATAATAAAAGAAAAGGGAAAGGGCAAAAGTTGAAAGGAACTTACTGCATTATCAGGAATAGCATAATCAGGATCAATCTGGTGCCGATATGTATGAACAGATGTTGAAAATAGCTGTTCTTTCCATTCCTGCCACCATTGCTTATATGATTCTGTTATGAAAGAAGCTGGTGACCAGGCGGAGAGATCGACATTGGAAATATCGACATCAGGAGCAAGTCTTACTATTCTGCTCCATTCAGTTCCAGAGGTGATGATTTCCCTGGGTTTAATTACATCGGCATAGCACAGTTTAATGGGCAATTGCCCAAAAGCCAGCTGGCGAGATACTGCCGATGGATTGTAAAATTCATAAGTAATGTGGGAGGCTTTCCCACTGCCAAATGTATTGACTGGAATTGCTCTGGGGGTGATGATGGCCATCATCAGATCATTATCTTGGTTCAGATCACCATCGGCAAAATTGAAGAGGAGGGGAAATTTGTTATCCTCGTCAATATAAGGCACCCAAGCCCTGTGATCACGAGGGAGGCCATGGTAGAAAGTATGAAAGAATCTGCCGATTTGATCCTCATTGGCTTCTGTTCCGGGAAGGACGATAATTGCTTCACCAAAGTTGAGAGGGGGGCGTGTTGCCGATTCATCATCCCTAAGGACGTGTTCTTCGGGAATCTCTCGTGGGAATTCCTGAGCAAAGAAATCCCATTGTAAACGCTTGTGCATATGGGCGTTTAACCACATATTAATAAACCACCATGGGCCTCCCAGATTGCCGATGGGTTCGCCAAGTATAAGCTTTTGGGATACTTGGTGGAGGAGATGGTAGGTTGAACTTAGAAGATATCGGCCAAGTGGAAATCTGACACCGTTGGCCAAGAGTTCTGCTGCTGGGAGGAAAGCATTAGTTGGCCCTACCGATCGTCCGCAGAAAATAAATTTTTCTAGCCACATGTTCAGGAATGTGGCATGCTCCCTTTGGTTGACAGTACCAGTCTTCTGGTACTCCTGGATATATCCCGTCCAGCCGCCGATGTTGCGTGTGGTTATTCTGTACTCAGCTTTTCTGCCGAAAATATGGCCTTCATCGACAGTTGAGATGTCTAGGCCTGTGAGCATATACACATCGGCAAGGGTGGGGGCACATGGACCATGTCCAAACATGAAGGTGTTGGTGGTGTCAGACCAAAATTGAGCAGCAGCTATCATCATAGATTCATTTTTTTGCATATCGGCAATGGACAGCCTGATACATTGATCTATTTTTCGCTCTGCCCAGAATATTTGCATTGACCTGTTGACCCTCAGAAACCAATTTTTCCACCCTTTGGTGGGTTTGGGCCAAGAACGAAATGTATCTTTCCACAAATTCAAGGAGAAATTCTGAGATTTGAAAGGAATGCGATTGGCTTCTGCATTAATCAGATCAGTTGGGTCTGGGTTGCCCATCGGACCTAAGCAGTGAAGAGGAGGTTGATGGGTTGGAATCACCAATGCGTTGCGGAGTTCCTAGGTTTGGAAGATCGAGAAAATGAAAGAAAAAGAAAATGTCGACTGTAAGAATCCGCAAGGAACCGAAAGGATTAAAGTAAAAGTAATAAAGAACAAACCGCAGGGACGTCGAAGTTGACAGCCATTGCTTCAGGAGGATGAGGGCACGAGTTGGGAACTTGAAGATGATGATTCAGATGAGTTGAAGACGCACGGTTGTTGGTTAGGGTTGCCGCCGGGGTGAGAATGCCAAAAGGTGGAATTTGAAGGTAGAAGATGAACAGCCCGGGGGAATCTATTTATAGGTTACCTGGAGTAGGGGTATTCTTGACTTATCTCTATGCCGTATGCGGATAAATCGAGGTGGTTCAGTTGGATATGGTAACTGTGCGCACGACAATCAAGGAATGGTACAGAAGATTTGACAGCAAGTAATCATAGCTTGAAGGATATCTTGATACAAGATTTTTCAGTTCTAAAATGATGCGTTGCGGTGAGATATTGTTGAAAATGTGTTATTTTGGTATCTCAACCATAGTTAAGGTAAAGAAGGTTAGAAAAATGCAATATATATATATTGAGATACATGGATTGGATCTAGATTTGATTAAGTCTGGTAACAAATCATGTTGTGCTTGGAGAATGGGTCAAACGAATGGATAATAGCAAGCATCAGTTGGAGTAAATTTCGGAGCATCGATATCTTATACTCCGAAATTGGGGGGCATGTGTTGACACCGTTTTTAGTACGTGTCAAAGTGATCAGGAAAGGTTGATTAGCAAGGGAGAGATTGCCGTGTGAATTGGTGGCCAAGGAGAACAAGTTTGTTTTAAGCGGTGGCAGTATATGAATTTGATTGGGAATGTTGCCGATGAAGTCAAAGGTGTCATTGCCGATGCCGATGGAAGAAGGTTTGGAGACTGTTGCCGATAAGGGAGTGTATCGATGAAGGAAGGTGTGAAGACTGCAGCCGATGAAATAGGGAATGTGCCGATGGAAGGAGATCGAGGGTTGCTGCCGATGAAAAAGGGGATGTGCTGGTGGAAAGGAGACCAATAAGAATACCATCGTGATTAAGGCGGATCATGGAATAAAATAGGAATTGATTTCCTTGTTTACGATTAGTAGAGTCTGAGTTGTGTAAAAGTCATATTCTTAGATTTGAGTTTAGTATCCTAGTCGTATTCGATTATGTTTCTATAGATCAGGATATAAATATAGAGTGGAGGGCAATGTAATAGGGATCAATCAATATACATCAAAAAACAGCTTTTACTCTTATTTACATCTACTTTTCGGCGACTTCGTCAATCTGCATATTTTTTCCTTTTTTACGAGTTCTCATCGATTCGGCGGGTTGCATTGCTCTAAGTGCAATTTTCGTCGATCCTCGAGTTCCGCGTGAGTACCTCTTGGCCGTGACTTCCGGGCGTATCGCTGTTGTCAGGACCAAAGTGCTCGTATCTTCATCCTTGTCGATTAACAGGTCAAATCGACTGGCACGCTTTGGATATCGACTTCGGGTATTAGCCCTTTGTGTTTGCAGGTTCACTTTTGCATCAACAACTACGTGATGTAATAACGTTATGTATGTACTCAGTGATGATACTTCTGTTAATTTGTCGGCTTATGTGTGTGACTATTCCTGGGGCGCACATAAGATGTATGCACTCTATATTGTCCTTTAATTGGAGTGTGACAAATTGGTATCAAAGCTGTGTCGACTGTAGGACGCAAACCTAAGTAGAAATGGTCGTTTCTAGGAGATTGACTTTATTTATTTATTTGCTACTACCTCACTCTTGATATTTTCTTAAAAAATTTATGCTCTATTCTTTATTCTATTGCATAAAATATTGACTCTGATAATATTTTATATCAAAACTATAGATGCCTCGTCTCAGTGCCGCTGCCTACGTCGCCCAGTTCGTTCCAGCAGCACCTGCTCCACCAGCACCACCAGCAGTACCACCAGTGGAGCCAGAGGTCGTCCACGTCACTGACGAGGAGGAGGAACCCATGGAGGAGGAGGCATTTTCAGATGCTGCATCTGATGGACCCGCTTCGACTCCCGTGGCTGCACCCATTCCACAGGTGGATGCACCAGTCCCCGCTGCTACACCTCCACCAGCATCTCAGGCTGCTTCTGCACCAACACCAGTACCCTCCCCAGCTGCATCAGAGGAGCCAGAAGAGATAGGATGGTCCACCAGGAACAAGTTTAAGGAAGCTCCCGAAGATGCCCACTACCACAACCTTCTCACCACCATGCTAGCTGAGTACTATCCAGAGTTTGCTGCCTCTGTGAAGTACTACTGTGCGGAACACACACATCCAGTGGAGGCGACGTACTGGAAGACCAATGTGATCATCACCGCCTGGAACAACACCGACCAATCTCAGGATATTGTGACCACCCATAGCCACCGAGCTAGGCGTGCCAGTGTCTATGACAGCATGGAAGATGCTGCGCAGGCGGCGTACCTGCATTACCATGGTAGGCGTTTCGAGGACATGCAGAACGATCGCTACCGGTATCTCCCACGCTATGATCCGAGGGAGAAGACATGGGCGGTGTTGGCTCCTCCAGCTTCTGATCCCACCTTGGACACCACAGTGAGGCACCTCAGCGCCATGCAGGAGGTCAACGAAGCACTCAGGGAAGAGCTTCGTGCAGCGCAAAAATCTGAAAAGCGCCTTCAGAACCAGATAGATGAGATGGCCGTTCAGCTGGGACAGCCTACCATTTACAAGAAGAAGGCTAGGGTGTTCACCATGGTGGATCGCGCTCCTTAGATGTTTGCAGCCTCGTCTAGCTAGATGCGTTTTAGAATCGAGAGTCGTGTCAAGTTTGTGTATGTTTTGTGAACTTTCCGTTGTATCGTTGGTTGTGTTGATGGACTTGGTTGATTTGGAGTTTGTTTGATTGCTGGAACAGTGTGGGCTTGTCCACATGTTCTTTTTATCAAAACCTTAAGTTAGTATTTGATTAACTTAGTTGGGGTTAATTTCTGCTTTACTGCTGTGCTGTTTCTCAGAGCAGGCTGCAATGTTTGTCTCATGTCTCTAAATCTCTACATCCAAAAATTATGAAATTTTTATAGGAAGAATTAGACTTGTGCACCTTTCATTTCCCACTGGAATCACCTCATTATCAATTCTGGATTGAGAGATATGCCTGCTGCAACCTGGCAAGTCTGTGCAGTCTGTAACCTAGAACAGAAATTGTTTAGCTCAGTTTTTGATGATGTTGCCGTCTGTATCAGTGAAAAAGTTCTATACAAAAGTTGTAGCAGACTCTTTAAGCTTTCCAACGATGCATGCCACGCCTATTTTGGATTTCTGGAACTTGAGTTACACTCCAGTTTTTGGTCTGCTGTTGTAGACACTCGTCCAGAAATTTTCAGATATGTTATTTACCTTTTGTAAATAATTTGTAAAATTGTTGGGAGATCTCTAAAGTTTGCACATTGCTTGGAAACAGATGGCCGCCAGAGGAGGACGTGGTCGAGGCCGTGGCCGTGGTCGTGGACACGGAGCTTTGGTGGACCCACCTCCGCCACCGCCGGTGACCATTGAGCAGTTGATGGCCATGCAAGCGCAGCTCATGCAGACCGTGATGGACCGTCTCGGTGAGCAACCCGCAGGAGCACCCCCACCAGTGCAGGTCCGTGACAAGCGTGGTGAGTTTCTGAAAGGACGCCCACCAGTGTTCACACACGCCTCTGAACCTATGGAGGCGGATGACTGGCTGAGAGCTGTGGAAAAGAAGCTAAACATTGCTCAGTGCAACGACTTGGAGAAAGTCTTGTACGCCTCAGGCCAACTCCAAGGAGCTGCTCAGGATTGGTGGGAGTCATTCCAGTATGGACGTCCAGAGAATGCTCCAGAGGTCACATGGAAAGAGTTCACAGAGAACTTCAGGTCCTATCATATCCCTGAGGGACTTATTGAGCTGAAGCAAGAGGAGTTCCGGGCTCTCAAGCAAGGGTCCATGTCAGTGGCGGAATACCGCGACAAGTTTGCACAATTGTCGCGATATGCCCCGGCTGAAGTGGCTAGAGATTCTGACAAACAGCGTCGTTTTCTGAAGGGGCTGTATGATGGACTCCAACTGCAACTGATGTCCAACAAATATGCCAGTTTCCAAGAGTTGGTGGACCGCGCCATAGTAATTGATAATAAGCGTAAGGAAATGGACCTCAAGAAGAGGAAGCTCTAGGGACAGGCATCGGGTAGCAACACTCGCCCGCGAGCCTTCCCGCAGCAAGGTTTCCCGCAGAGGAACCAAGGGCCACCCAACCAATGGAACAAAGGCCAGTACCCCTAGAGGAACCAGTACCAGCAGCGCCCCCAGTACCCACCGCAGTTGGGTAATCAGAGTCAGCAGCGCCCCCAGCAACAGCAAGCTAGCAACCAAGCTCCACGTCAGGGAGTGCCCAACAATGCCCCAATCAAGAGTGGCACCCCAGGCAACCCCAATGCCTGTTACAACTGTGGAGAGGTGGGACACTATTCGTACCAGTGCCCGAAGAAGCAGAACCGGCAGGCCCCGTAGAACCAGCAGAACAACCAGAGACCCAACGCTCGACCTCCGTTCACTTGCAAGGTGAACCATGTGTCGTCGGAATCAGCTCAGGAGGCGCCTGAGGTTATGCTGGGTACGTTTAGCGTCAACTCCATCTCCGCTACCGTACTTTTTGATTCTGGTGCCTCGCATTCTTTCATATCCCAAGCTTTTGTTAGAATGCATAGCATACCCCTGTGTGCCATGAAGGATCCCATGTTAGTTAATTCACCGGGGGGTAGCATGCCAGCAAATTATTGGAGCCCTTCTACTAGTATATTCTTAAGGGGGGTAGCTTTCAAGGTAAATCCAATTGTTCTGAGAACCGCTGGAATTGACCTCATCCTGGGAATGGATTGGATGAAGCAACATAGGGCAGTGATACAATGTCAGGAGAAATCTGTGGTTGTGACATCTCCAAGTGGTGATAGAATTTGTGTTGAAGTGGAAGTGCAAGCTCAACCTACCGCCACCGTCAATCAGCTGAGCGATGTTGCTAACCAGGAGGACCAGGTGGTGGATGAATTCCCGGACGTGTTCCCCGATGAATTGCCAGGTATGCCACCCGATCGCGACATCGAATTCCTTATCGAGCTTTTACCTGGAACTGCACCCATAGCTAAGAGACCATATAGAATGGGGGTAAATGAATTAGAAGAATTAAAGAAACAAATTAAGGAATTGCAAGAGAAAGGATTTATTCGTCCTAGTTCTTCACCTTGGGGAGCACCTGTTATATTTGTGGATAAGAAAGATGGCACACGAAGGATGTGTGTCGATTATAGGTCCCTTAATGAAGTCACCATCAAGAACAAATACCCACTCCCTAGAATTGATGATTTATTTGATCAGCTGAAAGGTGCTTGTGTGTTCTCAAAAATTGACCTCCATTCTGGATATCACCAACTAAAAATTCGTGCATCCGACATACCCAAGACAGCATTTACTACCAGATATGGCCTTTATGAGTACACAGTGATGTCTTTTGGACTGACAAATGCACTTGCATACTTTATGTACCTAATGAACAAAGTATTCATGGAGTACTTGGATAAGTTTATAGTGGTATTCATAGATGATATCTTAGTATTCTCCAAAAATGAAGAGGAACATGCCGAACACTTAAGGTTAGTCTTACAAAAACTCAGGGAACATAAATTGTATGCAAAAAGGAGCAAATGTGAGTTTTGGCTGAAAGAAGTATCTTTTCTGGGACATGTGGTCTCTAACGGTGGAATAGCCGTAGATCCCAGTAAAGTGCAAGATGTGCTAAATTGGAAATCCCCAGTCAATGCTAGTGAAATCCGTAGCTTTTTGGGTTTGGCTGGATACTATAGAAGGTTTATTGAAGGGTTCTCTAAGCTAGCCAAGCCTATGACAGCCCTATTAGAGAAGAATGCCAAATTTGTTTGGTCAGACAAATGTCAAGCTAACTTTGAGGAGTTAAAGAAAAGGTTGACAACAGCCCCGGTGTTGACCCTACCTGATTTAAGTAAGAGTTTCTCTATTTATTGTGATGCATCTCGCCTAGGCCTTGGATGTGTGCCTATGCAAGAAGGAAAGGTTGTGGCCTATGCATCCAGGCAATTGAGAAAGCATGAACTGAATTACCTAACCCATGACTTGGAATTAGCCGCAGTTGTCCATGCTCTGAAAATCTGGAGGCATTATTTGATCAGACATAAGTGTGACATCTACACTGACCACAAGAGTTTAAAATATATTTTTACTCAGTCCGAGTTGAACTTAAGGCAACGTCGTTGGCTGGAATTAATTAAAGATTATGATCTGGAAGTGCATTATCATCCTGGAAAGGCAAATGTTGTTGCCGATGCACTTAGCCGGAAAAGCTATGCCAACGGACTTCAGTTAACATTTATATCAGCAGAGTTGCGAGCTGAAATAGAACATCTCAACTTGGGTTTTGTCAATAATGTAGTAGAATTGACTATAGAACCTACATTGGAGCAAGAGATACGTAAAGGTCAGTTGGAGGATGAGAAATTGAAAGAGATTGCTGAGCATGTAGTGGTTGGAAAGGCACCAGGTTTCCGGTTGGATGAGAATGGTACTCTATGGTTTGGAAAAAGGATATGTGTACCTGAAGTGAAAGTCATCCGTGATATGATTCTGCGAGAGGCACATGATTCTGCATATTCTATACACCCTGGAAGCACCAAGATGTACTTGGACCTCAAAGAGAAGTATTGGTGGTATGGTTTGAAACGGGATGTGGCTGAGTATGTGGCCATATGTGATACTTGTCAAAGGGTGAAAGCTGAGCATCAAAGGCCTGCAGGATTGTTGCAACCAATGAAAATACCAGAGTGGAAATGGGAAGAAGTTGGTATGGACTTCATTACTGGATTGCCCCGCACTCAACAAGGATATGACTCGATCTGGGTAATAGTGGATCGACTTACTAAGGTAGCCCACTTCTTGCCAGTCAAAACCACTTATAGTGGTGCAAAGCTAGCGGAATTGTATATGGAGAGAATAGTATGTCTACATGGAGTTCCAAAGAAGATCGTATCTGACCGAGGAACTCAGTTTACATCACATTTTTGGCGTAAGGTACACAGTGCTTTGGGAACCAAGTTAAATTTTAGTTCGGCATATCACCCCCAAACTGATGGGCAGACCGAAAGGACCAATCAAATCTTGGAAGATATGTTGAGAGCTTGTGCCTTACAGTATGGTGCTAGTTGGGATAAGAGTTTGTCATATGCTGAGTTTTCATACAACAACAGTCACCAGAAAAGTCTCAAGATGGCGCCATTCGAAGCTTTATATGGACGAAAGTGTAGAACACCTCTATTCTGGAATCAGGCAGGTGAGACCCAAGTGTTTGGACCTGATGTCCTACGCAATGCAGAAGAACAAGTGAGGATGATCAGGGATAATTTGAGAGTAGCACAGTCTAGACAGAAGAGCTATGCTGATGGCAGAAGGAGAGAGTTGAGTTTCAAAGTAGGTGACTATGTGTATTTGAAAGTGTCACCAATGAGAAATGTGAGAAGATTCAATATGAAGGGCAAGTTAGCACCAAGATATGTAGGACCTTTCAAGATTCTGAAGAGACGTGGAGAAGTGGCTTATCAATTGGAATTGCCAGAAAGTTTAGCAGGTGTGCATGATGTGTTCCATGTTTCACAGTTGAAAAAGTGTCTGCGGGTACCAGAGGAGCAGATTCCCTTGGAGGAGCTTACTGTTAAAGAAGATCTCACGTACGAGGAGTATCCGGTAAAGATTCTTGAAACTGCAGAAAGAGTTACCAGGAGCCGCACTATAAAGATGTGCAGAGTGCAATGGAATCGTTATTCAGAAGATGAATCTACGTGGGAAAGAGAAGAAGATCTGAGAAAGTCTTATCCACAGCTTTTTGAGTAAGCATCATCCAATCTCGAGGACGAGATTCTTTTAAGGGGGGTAGAATTGTGACACCCTAAATTTTCGTATTATTTAGAAATAGATAAATTTGAGTTAAATATGAATTTGTTGTGCATTCAAATTTAGGGAATAATAATTTCTGAGAAATTAAAATCAAATATAAGGTTAGCAACTCCTTGATGCACTCATACTGCCGCAATTCTTTTATTGTGTTGAGTGGTTTGGATCCAAAACTCAAAATGATTCAAAAACCATTTGAAAATAATGTTAGAAAAATCAAATTAGAAAAATAAAAAGGAATCCCCTTTCCCAGCTCTCTCCCATTCTTCCTTTTCGGCCTGCTGGCCCATTTCCTTTCCCCCTTTCCTCTCATTTCTTTTCCTGGGCCGGCCCAACCCGAGCTGGCAACTGCTACCGCCTCCTATCTCCTCTTCAGTGCCGCTGACGCACCGGGCCCACGTGTCGGCGCCCTTCTCCAACCTCCGCTCTCCCTCTCTCGGCCGAAGCAACCGCCGTCCGACGCCCGCGCCCACCTCCGCGCGACGTGGGAGCGTCCCCCTCGCCTCGGGCCTTTTTAAAGGGCAGTGCGACCCGGCTCCGCCCTCCTTTCCCACTCCATTCCCCCCTCTTTTGAGCCCCCGAAGCCGCAGCAACGTTGCCAGAGAACCGTCCGCTCCTCCGCATCGCCATCGACGCCGAGCCGCCCTCGTCTTCGTTTTGCCGCTCGGTGAGCTTCGCCTCGCTCCCCTCTTTCTCCCCGTCCCTCTCCCGTGGCGATTTGTGGCCTCTAGGGCCGGCTTACGCGAGCTCCGACGAGCCCCTCCGGGCCGGCCATGGCGGGTGCCCCTCGGGCCTTTCCCCGGCCGCGTTTGTGGCAAAAACGGAACCCCTATCCCCTCCGCATCCTCCCTATGTAGTTGGTTTGGCGAATAGGGCCCTGTAGTGCCCGGCCGAGCAGCGCCGGCGAGCTCCATGGCGGCGCCGCCGTCTTCTCCCCTAAATCCGGCGACCGGCCTCTCTCTTCTCTTCCCCATCTTTTCTCGGCCATCCATCATCTGATCAACGGCTCAGAGAGCTCAATACCCCTTCGGGGTTCGTTTTGTTAAAGAGACCCCCCACTTTCATCTATTTGAACCCGCCGTCCTTGACGTATTCCCAAAATACGCGTTCTAATTTTGAAAGCGTAGTCTTCTTCGGTATATATGAAAAATACGCTTTCAGATTAATTACAGAATTGCCACTGTAGTAAAATGTTTATAAAATCGTCGTTTTAGCTCCGATTTGACCCGTTCAACTTGCGTTAGTTTCATAATTTCATAATCTACGCATTAGTGCTACTGTTAGACCTGTTAACAGCTTTTGAATTTCTCAAATAAATCTAGTTAATAGCTAGCTTTTGGATTAGTAAAGGTCTCGTAACTTTTGCGTTGTAGCTCCGATTTTCGTGCAATTCGCGTCAATGTGATCGTAGCGAGACGTAGATGATATTGGTAAACATTTTATTCAGATTTATTTATTGTTGGTGTACTGTTCTAATAGTAGCTATGTTTTGCTTGTATGTCTGCTCCGAATTGCGTGTTGTACTTCGTGTCGTACGAGTTCTGACGGTGAGGAGTACGTCGAAAATCCGGACGCGTACGAGGAGCAGCAGGACCAGCAGCAGTTCGTGAACCAAGGCAAGTATAGCATGGGCCTACCTTGTTGTCCTATTCATTATATAACATATTCATCATGCATGTGTCTAAAATTGCTCGATTATAAGGACTTCCTAGCAAATTGATGACCTGTACCTTGATTCCTATGGGGATTAATTGCATTTGGGTAGAAAGCTAGTGCTCTAATTAAATATGATCTACACTATGACTAATGGCACCAATGGATGAACATGATGATAATGGTGGAACTGTAGGGTGATGGTGCAAATGATGTTGATCATGTTGCCCTAAACCCTCCGTAAGGACTTATCTGTAGGGCAAAAGCTGGGACTTACAGTGCAACCGTGGGAGTTAAATGGCTCTAACTTTGGCTCAGTAGTAGGATCTTTTCTAACTCGTTAGAGGTTACCCGAAAGGGCGCAAGAGGGGCTTGCCACGTTGGGTATAGAACTGCCTCTGTTCAGATGTGTATAGCCTGCGGGAATTGTGCCATCGAAAGGGGGGTTCTCTATATCTGCCTGCCGAGGAAACCTAGCGGCCCTAACTGGTTAGAGGAGGCCTATGGAAGGCTTCATAGTGTACCCTGCCTGCTCACCTTGGAAGTGTTAGGGGGTCGACGGGCCCCGGGCATACGGGTAACACGACTCACGGGTAAAGATGCACAACCTCTGCAGAGTGTTAAACTGTTATAACAGCCGTGCTCACGGACACGAGCGGCCCGGAAAACTCACAGAATAAATGGTTACTTGTTACGTGATGAACTATGATGACGAGGTCACACTGATGCTTTCTCTCCTTAAATCTAGTAGTGGATCATGTGGGATAAATGGGAGCTTGAGCATAACTTAATAATGATTAATAATGAAATGTTGATCTACTAAAAATGCTAACTGCAGTCAACCGTGTCTAACCTTTTTGAGCCTCATGAATCCTCATACTATACTTGCGGAGTACGAATGTACTCACACTTGTTGCTATATTGTTTTTGGGTAAAATCCCGGACGGGTAACAGATGACAGTATCTACGAGGACTTCCCGGAGGATTTCTAGGTTTGGGTCAATCAGTCGTCCTTCCCTGTGGATCAGACACTATGCCTGAGAGTTGCTATTTACCTTTCCATCTGTTTATGTAAGAACTACATGATGTAATAACGTTATGTATGTACTCAGTGATGATACTTCTGTTAATTTGTCGGCTTATGTGTGCGACTATTCCTGGGGCGCACATAAGATGTATGCACTCTATATTGTCCTTTAATTGGAGTGTGACATTGTGACAGAAAATATTGTGCGAGTGGAGCAAGATGCTAAAGCTGGGACTCAGAAGGGTGCTTCTAAAGATATTATGCCTGGTGCGAAGACACAAAAAATTAAGGGCACTATGACTTTTGCCCTTGATTTTGATGAATCTAATGATGAAGTTCATGACGAGGAGGCCGAACATGATCGTGCCTCTCGTCTTTCTGAGTCTACTATTAATGTGAATATTGGTGAGAGGGTGTCTTATCAGCTTGAAAAGGGTGTTTCTACGGGTGATTTTACGTTATTACTTCGCGTATTTTTGTCTTGTTTTTATCTTCTTTTGGTTTTTGTCTTCACAGAGGAATTTTTCCCTGACTCTTTGTCTCATAGAGAGACGCTGTGGATGTTGGAAAGATGAAAGAAGTTGCCTAGGAACCTACTGCTCTGGCTGAAGTTTTGGAAACTGATCCTGATGGAGTGAATCTTGAAGCTTATAAACGTTGTATGGAATACTGCCAGGCTCAAGGTGTGAACTTAGATACTTTTAAATTTATTGGGATTAGTTTGGACAAACTTCGTATTATGCCGAAGAAGCCAGAATTAAAGTTGTCAAAGTGCATTGATGATGCCTTCACAGTTCTTGATGCAGAGGCTGAACTTGTTGGTAAATCTTCGCTTGAGTTGGCAGATGCTAGTGTTTCCATGATTTACAAGGTTCGTGTGTTTTGATTTTGTTGAATTTGTTGTGTAAATTTGGTTTAAACTTGTTATTCTGATTTATAATATATTTTTGACTTCATATGTGAATATTTTGTTTTTTTTGTAGAATGCACTTTTGCAGAGGAGTTTGCGTAAATCGATTGAGGATGATGCAAAAAATGTAGCACTTCGCGAGAAAAGTTTGGTTGAAGAGATTAAATCTTTGAAGTCTCAACTTGCTGCTAAGGAGAAAGAGAGGATAGAGACAGTTCAAGCTCTTCATGATATGGAGTATAAATGTATTTCTGTTGGAGCTAAACTTGAAGTAAAGATTGAAGATTGTGATAATTTGAGAAAAGATCTTGAAAAAGTTGTGAGAGAAAAGAATTATCTTGAGAAAAAAATCTTCTGAAAAAGATCAGAATTTTCATGATAAGTGCAATCGCTTGTGGGAACTTTGCAAAAATAGTTATGATAAATTTGGTGCAAAGCCAGAGGATCCTTGTTGGGAGCTTGAAGAATTTGATCCGTTTTTTGCTTGGCTCTGTCGCCAATATGAATATCTGCCCATAGTTTTACAGACTTTTGCTGATTTGAGTTGCATGTATTCTACTCATGCACTTTTTCATTTGATGAAGGAAGCTAATGATCCTTTGTATAAGAAACTATATGACCAAGGTTACAAGTTTCTATCAGTGGAATCTCTTAACCAGATCTCTCGTACTCAAATGCTTTGCAAGAAGTATTTTCATGAATATTGGAATCAAGGTGGAAGGGAGCATGCCTTTATGAAAGCTAAGCAAAAGATGGAAAAAGTAGGTTATCTATATGTGATTTTGGTTCATTATCTTTTCCTTGTATATTTTTTCTTATCTGTTGTATTATTTTACTTTGTTGTAGCAGCTTGAAAGGAGACTTGCTTCTGATATGGAGGCTGAGAGGAGGCAAGAGAGACTTGAACAAGAGAGGGTGAGGGATGATGATGCTCGTAATCATGTACTTTAGTTTGTCATGGTTTAGAATTTAGATTTGAGGGGTGAGGATTTGAAAACTTTTAACGTTTTGTAAATGTTGAACTTGGGCAGGATGAAGTTGAGGTTATGCCTTTGTTAATGTGTAAGGGTAACTTTGTCGCTAAGCCTACCTTGTGGTTGG
The DNA here is from genome assembly GCA_022457205.1 of Saccharum spontaneum. Taxonomy (NCBI): domain Eukaryota; kingdom Viridiplantae; phylum Streptophyta; class Magnoliopsida; order Poales; family Poaceae; genus Saccharum; species Saccharum spontaneum. Next base: position 28,645,424 of record CM039609.1, on the reverse strand, counting down.
AGTTTGCTACTGAAGAGGCAAAATCTTCTTTTGATGCCTTTGTTAAACGTAAGCAAAGGTAAATTTTGTTGTGTTGTTTTTTTACTTTTTTTTGTTCTAATGGGATGCGCTTGTTTCTAGAATTTGAAACTAAATTCTCTATCGCTGAAAATAAGAGGTCATGTTTGCCCCGTATTGTTGATTGCAGCAAATTTTCTCAATTATCTTTGCTTTCGTTGTGATAGGGAGACATATGTAAAGCAAATTTTAATGGTATGTTTTTGTGTGTTTCCAGTCTTCGTGTTCAAGTGCTTCGCCGAGCTATGTTTCGGAAGATTACCTTAGTTTAGAGGTGGATCATGTTTTAGATAGGGTTGTTGAAGATTTGATTGATGAAGTAGCAGCTGTTGTTGCTTCAGAAAATGTTTGATATGTACATTCGTTGACATAAGAAAGTGTGATTTGTGTGAACTTTGGTTTGGGAGACATGTTTTGTCTTTGTGTAATATGGTTTATTATGCGAAAGCAACGTGTAGACTTCATTTTTGAAGTCATAATTTACTTATTGAATTTTTAGAAACGTCATTTCCTCACTTTTTTAGTGAAGGTGACTCATGATTTCGTTTTTGAAGTCATAATTCACCTCAGTGAATTTTTTAAAAAAAACGTCGTCCCCTCACTCTTTTAGCGAAGGCAACGCGTAGACTTCGTTTTTTGAAGTCAAAATTCACCATAGTGAATTTTTGAAAACGCCGTCCCCTCACTTTTTTAGTGAAGGCAACGCGTAGACTTCGTTTTTTGAAGTCAAAATTCACCTTAGTGAATTTTTGAAAACGCCGTCCCCTCACTTTTTTAGTGAAGGCAACGCGTAGACTTCGTTTTTGAAGTCAAAATTCACCTTAGTGAATTTTTGAAAACACCATCCCCTTACTTTTTAGCGAAGGTAACGCATAGACTTCGTTTTTTTGAAGTCAGACTTCGATTTTGAAGTCAAAATTTACTTTAGTGAATTTTTGAAAACGCCGTCCCCTCACTTTTTTAGCGAAGGCAACGCATAGACTTCATTTTTGAAGTCAAAATTCACCTTAGTGAATTTTTGAAAACGCCGTCCCCTCACTTTTTTAGCGAAGGTAACGCATAGACTTCGTTTTTGAAGTCAAAATTCACCTTAGTGAATTTTTGAAAACACCGTCCTCTCACTTTTTTAGCGAAGGTAACGCGTAGACTTCATTTTTTAAGTCAAAATTCACCTTAGTGAATTTTTGAAAACACCGTCCCCTCACTTTTTTAGTGAAGGCAACGCATAGACTTCGTTTTTGAAGTCAAAATTCACCTTAGTGAATTTTTGAAAACGCCATCCCCTCACTTTTTTAGCGAAGGTAACGCATAGAGTTCGTTTTTTGAAGTTAGACTTCATTTTTGAAGTCAAAATTCACCTTAGTGAATTTTTTAAAACGTCGTCCCCTCACTTTTTTAGCGAAGGCAACGCGTAGACTTCATTTTTGAAGTCAAAATTTACCTTAGTGAATTTTTGAAAACGCTATGCCCTCACTTTTTTAGCGAAGGTAACGCATAGACTTTGTTTTTTGAAGTTAGACTCAGTTTTTTGAAGTCAAAATTCACCTTAGTGAATTTTTGAAAACGTCGTCCCCTCACTTTTTTAGCGAAGGCAACGTGTAGACTTCATTTTTTGAAGTCAAAATTCACCTTAGTGAATTTTTGAAAATGCCGTCCCCTCACTTCTTTAGTGAAGGCAACGCGTAGACTTCATTTTTGAAGTCAAAATTCACCTTAGTGAATTAAATGTTCTTTTACGATGTTTTTGTTAGGTTAGCATCGTTTTTTGCTTGTTTGAATAATGATGCTACCTACTTTGGTTGTTTTGCCGATGTATGAGTATATTTGAAGTATACTCTTCGGCCTTTGATTGGATTATTTTTAGGGGAACTAGTTTTCTCATTTATACTTTGATGAGAATTTACAATAGAGACTGCCTCGTTAAAAAACCACTCACCCTATAAGGGGCTTCCCTGAGTGAAAAAAGAGTGCAGCTCGTTTACATTTGAATTGAAACTTTTCGAATGTAAAAACTAATCTATTTTGTACAAAAATGGAAATAAATTCTAGAGGTAGTATCTTCGTAGGTCTTGAATGTTGAATGTGTGATCAATTTCCTTCCTACTCATATCTGCTAGGTGAAATGCTCCTGGCTTGTTAGTTCTTGTGATGAGATATGGTCCTTCCCATTTTTGCTGAAACTTTCCGATTGTGTCTTCATTTCTTTTTCTTTTCAAGACGAAGTCCCCTGGTGATAATTGTCTTGGTTTAACTTTCTTATTGTACCAACTTTTTATTTCCTTCTGATATTTCTCAAGATTCTGGATCGCTTTCATTCTTTCTTCCTCTAGTAGGTCTTTGCTTGTCATTTGTATGTCTTCATCTATTATTTCGATATTTGTTCTTGAGCCTTGAAATTGTATCTCTTCAGGTTTTATTGCTTCTTCTCCATAAAGTAATTTGAATGGGGTGAAGTTTGTTGATCTTGAAATTGTAGTGTTGTGCACCCAAACAACATTAGGTAACTCATCCACCCATTTGCCTTTGGGCAGCCCTACTAGGCATTTTGATATTCCTGTGCATATGATTCTATTTGCTCGTTCAACTGCACCATTTGATTGTGGGCGTTTTACTGATGCAAAACATAATTGAATTTCCAAGCTTTCACAATACTCTCTGAAATTTTGGCTATCAAATTGAGTTCCATTATCTATTGTTATGTGACTTGGTACTCCGAAGCGACGAATGATGTTTTCCCAAAGAAATTTCTTCATTGTGAATGATGACATATTTGTCACTGGTTTAGCTTCGATCCACTTAGTGAAATATTCCACTGCTACTACTGCGTATTGAAGGTTTCCTTGTGCTGCAGGCAATTTTCCTATGATGTCGATTCCCCATCTTGCCAATGGCCAAGTCGGTTCTATTGTTTGTAAATTTGTTGTTGGAGCCTTTGTTTTGCTTGTAGTATTTGGCAATTATGACAAGACTTGACAATTTCTTTGCTGTCATTTTGGGCTGATGGCCAATAAAATCCATGATGAAATGTTTTTCCTGCCATTGTTCTTGCTCCAGGATGTGTGCCGTAAATTCCTTCATGTATTTCTGGTAGTAACTTTTTCCCTTCTTCTGCTGATATACATTTGAGTAATGGTGCACATATTCCTTCTTTGTATAGCTGATTGTTGATGATCTTATAATTTTTTGTTCTTTGCTTCATTCTTATGTCATTGACTTCGTTGTCAGGCTCATAGTGTTCGTGAAGGTAAGTCATGATTGGGGCTCTCCAATCTTCACTTTGTATTATGTGGATTTCTCTGGGTGTGGCTTGTACTGCTTTGATGGATGCCTGTTTCAAGATTTGATAAAATACATCTTGAGGGAGGCTTGTATTTTATGCTGCAGCTTTTTCTAGTTTGTCAGCATCTAAATTGTCATTTCTTGAGATGTTTTTGACTGTGAAACCATCAAAATGTTTTTCTTGGTCTCTGAGAAATTGCAAGTATCTTGCTAATTCTAGGTCTCTTGCTTTGTAGTCTTTTTCGATGTGTCCTACTACAATTTGTCAATCTATTTTGATTATTAATCTTTGTATTCCCATTGCTTTTGCTTTGCGAAGTCCCAATAGAACAGCTTTGTATTCTGCTATATTATTTGTACATTGAAATTCCAATCTTGCGGCATATTTTATTGTTATGCCTGAAGGTGAAGTAATTATTGCAGCTGCTCTAGCCCCCGCGAAGCCCCATGCGCCATCATAATATATTGTCCATTCTGGTTGCTTCTTTTCTTCGCTTGGACTTTGGGAGGGTGTCCAATCTGCTATGAAGTCTTGTCACACCCATTTAAAGACCAAATGGAATGCATACTCTTATGTGTGCCTAGAGATCAATCACACATAAGTTAACAAATTATAACAAAAGTACCATCACAAATGTTATTACATCACGATATTTAACACATAGTCTTTACACAAATATAGCGGAAGTAAAAATAATAAATCTCTCGTGGTAGCTCCAATCACAGGCACATTGACTGGTTGACTGCAAGTCTAGTAATCTTCAGGGAAGTAGGAGTAGTAGTCACTATTAGCACCATTTGTTACCCATCCGGGATTTTTATCCAAGTAAGAAAAATAAACAAGTGTAAGTACATCTTGTACTCAACAAGTGTAACATGGGGTTCATGAGGCTCAAAGGCATAATATTGGTTTATCAGCATGTAGCTTTTAGTTAGCAAAGTTTTAGCATATCAATAGCATCAAGATGTCTCAACGTAAACAATAAACATATGATCCATGTGAAATGATTGATGAATAGCAAAAACATAACCATTAATAATTATCAACTATTCCATAAGGGTCCAAGGCCACTCGTGACCATGAGCACGGCTGTTATAACAGTTTTACACTCTGCAGAGGTTGTACACTTTCACTGTGAGTCGTGTTGCCCATATGCCCGGGTTAATTACTCCCAAAACACTACCAAGGTGAGTAGGCAGGGAAACACTATGAAGTCTTTCGAAGGTTCGCCTAACAAGTTAGGGCCATTAGATTTACTCGGCAAACAGATGTAGAGCCCCCCTTCCAAATGGCACAATAACCCGCAGCCTATACACATAAGGACAGAGGCCGCACTATACCCAATTCGTCAAGCCATTCTTACGCCAAAAAGGTTACCACTAACAAGCTAGAAAAGGTCCTTCTATATGACTAAAGCCAGAGCCATATAGCCCCCACAGTTGTACTGTAAATCCCGGATGTTCGCTTATAGATGAGTCCTTATGGAGAGTAATTAGAGCATCAAAAGTAACCCCCATGCTCTAATCCTCTTTAAACATTAATCAAAATCATCTTTTAATGTTTGTTGCATATTCCATTAACCAATTTACATGATCATAGTCCATGTTTAAGCAATAGCCATACTACTCAATGCAATATAATAGATATCAAGGTGTAGGATCAACACTAAGTCATCCTTAACAAGGGAATAGATGCATAATGATATTATTTGCATAATGTGAGTAGGACAACAAGGATAATCCCATGCTATACTTGCCTTGCTCAAACTGGTCCTGAAGATCTTGCTCGTAGAAAGGCTCTTGATCCCCAACGAATTGCTCACCGTCTATACTCGATCAACAACAGCAACAACATACATCCAGAGGCAATCATGCATAAACAAACAAGACTATAATTAGAACAGTACACCAACAGTAAGAAAATAATATAAAATGTCTTTAAAACGAATCTACAATTCGCTAGGATCACACAGACGCAAAGATCACGAAAAACAGAGCTAAAACGACGAAGTTATGAATTTACGAAGATTTCCTATAGAAAAATAAATATTTTAATAAAAACTCGAAAATTAATTAACTCAAACCTGCTGTACAGTTCTATCATCATGTAGAGCTTGCAAATATGAACCTAACGCAATTTGAATGGGTCAAATCGGAGTTAAAACGGAGATTCTACGACTAAAACAAGATTAGTGGCAAAACTGTAAATATCAGAAAACATATTTTTCAATTACCGAGACGAAATACGTTTTCAAAAGATCAAAATGAACGCGGCCTATTACGTTTTGGACTGCGGGTTTATAACTTAAATTTTACAGGGTTTCTTTAGCAAATAGTACAGCCGAAGGGGTATCTTCTATTTTCGATCGTTGGATTCAAAACGAACGGCCTAGATCTGATCGGGGGAGGGAGAGAGAAAACGGCCGGCGGCGCTCTGGCCGGACTTCACCGTGACGGCGTCTCACGCGGTGGCGCCATGGCCGGAAAAGCCATCCCGTGCTACGGTGCACCAAATTGCGAAGAAAATACACCCGTGGCAAGCTAACTCCAAGGCAAACTTACCCACGGGAAATTTGAGGCCAAGAACAAGGCAAGGAAGGCGCGCGGCTTGATATGGCGGGCGGTGGAGCTCATGCTCGCAGTGACCTAGCTCCCGGCCACCACAGCAACTACAACAAGGCGAGATGGATTGCGGAGGGGAGCATGGCTCTGTTTTTATAGCCCGGGAGCACCGCTAAAGAAGGAAAGGAAGAGATTGGGAAGATTGACTCGGATCGGGAAAGAAAGGGAAGGAATCCGGTGGCGTGCGGAGGAAGAAGGCGCCTGACACGTGGGTCCGGGATGTCAGCGACTCGGGAGGGGTGATGTGGCCACGCGCGCACGCGAGTTGAAGCTGGGCCGACGGTCGCTGGCTGGGCTCGGCCCAAGAGCGGGTGCGGGAGAAGGAAAGCGGGCCTCGCGCGCTGGGAAGTGAACGGGCCGCCGCTAGCAGGCCGAGGCCGACGCGGGTGAGCGGGCCGAAAGCCGAGAACAACAGAAAAACTCTTTTCTTTTTCTTTTTCCAATTTTTCAAAGCAATTTTTCAAAAGATTTTTAAATCCATTTTGAATTTGATTTAAACCACTCAATGCAAAATTCAAATGCAGCAGCATGAATGCTCAATCATGTTTCGACCCTTATATTTGATTTTAAATTTATAAAAATTATTATCATTCTAAATTTGCATGCTCACAAAAATATATAGAAATCATATTTGTCCTATTTTTATTCCTTTCAAAATTTTAGGGTGTTACAATTCTACCCCCTTAAGATGAATCTCGTCCCGAGATTCAACCGATGCTTACTCAAACAATTGCGGGTAGGTTTTCCTCAGATCCTCTTCTCGTTCCCAAGTAGCCTCTTCTGCAGTGTACCGATTCCACTGTACCTTACACATTTTGATTGTTCGACTTCTTGTGACTCTGTCAACAGTCTCTAAAATTTTAACCGGGAACTCCTCATATGTAAGATCCTCCTTAATAGTGAGCTCCTCTAATGGAATCTGTTCCTCTAGTACTCGTAAACATTTCTTCAGTTGAGACACATGGAACACATCATGTACACCTGCCAAACTCTCGGGTAATTCCAACTGATATGCCACTTCACCACGTCTCTCTATGATCTTGAAAGGTCCAATATATCTTGGTGCCAATTTACCTTTCATGTTGAACCTTTTCACACTCCTCATGGGTGATACTTTCAAGTAAACATAATCCCCTACCTCAAAAGTCAACTCTCTTCTACGAGTATCAGCATAACTTTTCTGTCAGGACTGTGCTATTTTCAGATTATCTCTAATCATCCTCACTTTCTTTTCAGCATCCTTAAGTACATTAGGCCCAAACACTTGACTCTCCCCTGTCTGATTCCAGAACAACGGGGTCCTACACTTTCATCCATACAGAGCCTCAAACGGTGCCATCTGAAGACTCTTCTGATAACTATTGTTATAAGAGAACTCTGCATAAGGCAAGCTCTTATCCTAGCTAGTACCATATTGTAAAGCACAAGCTCTCAACATATCTTCTAATATCTGATTAATTCTATCCATTTGACCATCTGTCTGTGGATGGTAAGCTGTACTAAAGTTCAGTTTGGTTTCCAGTGATTCATGTATCTTTTGCCAATAATGAGATGTAAACTGAGTACCCCGATCAGACACAATCTTCTTAGGAACTCCATGTAGACTCACTATTCTTTCCATATATAACTCTGCCAACTTTGCACTACTATATGTAATCCTTGCTGGCAGAAAATGAGCAACCTTAGTCAGACGATCCACTATCACCCAAATTGAATCATATCTTCTCTGAGTCCGTGGCAACCCAACTATAAAATCCATACCAACTTCTTCCCATTTCCACTCGGGTATCTGCATAGGCTGTAACAATCCTGTAGGTCTCTGATGTTCAGCTTTCACCCTTTGACAAGTGTCACACAAAGCAACATATTTAGCAACATCTCTTTTTAATCCATACCACCAATATTTCTCTTTCAGATCCAGATACATCTTAGTACTCCCTGGATGTATGGAATAAGCTGACTCATGAGCTTCGCATAGAATTGCCCCTCTGATATCCTTATCCTCAGGCACACACAGCCTTTTTCCAAACCATAGCGTACCATTATCATCCTTACGGAATCCTAGTGATTTGCCTTTCACTATGTTTTCCGCTATCTCTCTCAACTTTTCATCTTTCAACTGACCCTTGCGAATTTCTTGCTCCAGAGTAGGCTCTAGTACTAACTCCACTACATTGGTAGTAAACCCTAAGTTCAGATGCTTACATTTAGCACACAACTCTTTTGGCATAGGCATTACTTGTATTTCATTAGCGTAGCTTTTCCTACTAAGAGCATCAGCAACGACGTTGGCCTTTCCTGGGTGATAATGCACCTCTAGATCATAGTCCTTTATCAACTCCAACCATCTACGCTGTCTTAAGTTCAGATTTGTTTGAGTGAAGATATACTTTAGACTCTTGTGATCAGTGTATATATCACTCTTGTGTCCAATCAAATAATGTCTCCATATCTTTAATGCATGAACCACTGCAGCTAATTCCAAATCATGAGTAGGGTAATTCAACTCATGCTTCCTCAACTGTCTCGATGCATATGCCACAACTCTACCCTCTTTCATAAGAACACATCCCAAACCCAATCGAGATGCATCACAGTAGATAGAGAAGGGTTTATTCAGATCTGGCAAGACTAAGACTGGTGCAGTAGTCAATCTTTTCTTTAATTCCTCAAAATTAGCCTGGCACTTCTTAGACTACACAAACTTGGCATTCTTCTCCAATAATGCAGTCATTGGCTTTGCAAGCTTGGAAAATCCCTCTATAAATCTCATATAATAGCCAGCCAATCCTAAGAAGCTACGGATTTCACTTACATTGATGGGTGGCTTCTAGTTCAATACATCTTTCACCTTGCCAGGATCTACTGATATTCCTCCATTTGAAACAATATGTCCTAGAAAAGAAACTTCCTTCAACCAAAACTCACACTTACTCCTCTTGACATATAGTTGGTGTTCTCTGAGCTTTTGCAAAACCAACCTCAAATGTTCAGCATGTTCTTCCTCAGTCTTGGAGAATACCAAAATATCATCAATGAATACCACTAAAAACTTGTCCAGATATTCCATGAACACCTTATTCATTAAGTACATGAAGTATGCAGGGGCATTAGTCAGACCAAAAGACATCATTGTATACTCATATAAACCATACCGTGTGGTAAAAGCTATCTTTGGTATATCCCTAGCACGAATCTTCAATTGATGATATCTAGAGCGAAGATCAATCTTGGAGAATATACAAGCTCCCCTCAACTGATCAAACAGGTCATCAATTCTAGGCAATGGGTACTTATTCTTGATAGTAACCTCATTGAGAGACCGATAATCTACACACATCCTCTGAGTTCCATCTTTCTTGTCCACAAAAATCATTGGTGCTCCCCACGATGAAGAACTAGGACGAATAAAACCCTTATCCTGCAACTCCTTAATTTGTTTCTTAAGTTCTTCTAATTCATTTACTCCCATTCTATATGGACGCTTAGCTATGGGTGCAGTTCTAGGTAATAATTCAATAATAAATTCAATGTCACGGTCTGGTGGCATACCTAGCAATTCCTCAGGAAACACATCGGGGAACTCCTCCACAACCGGGTCCTCCTGGTTGGCACCATCATTAAGCTGGTTCACTGTAGCGGTCTCCTGTTTCTGCACTTTCACCTCAACCTTGATTCTATCCCCTTTTGGCGTTGTCAGTACAACTGATTTATCCTTGCACTGAATCTCTGCTTGTTGTTGCATCATCCAATCCATTCCCAATATAAGATCAATCCCAGCTGTCCTCAATACTATAGTACTCACTATAAACTCTACCCCCCTTAAATTGAGACTAATCGGAAGACAGCGATAAGATGCTGGCATACTTCCCCCAGGTGAGTTTACTAATATAGGGTTCTTCATGGCACACAAATGAATTCTATGTATTCTAACAAACAATTGTGATATGAAAGAATGTGATGCTCCAGAATCAAAAAGAACAGTGGCGGGAGTAGAATGGACATCGAACGTACCAAGCATAACTTCTGGCTCCTCCACTACGGTCTCCTGGAACAAGTGATTCACCCTTCCGGTGTTAGGTGCTGGCTTCTGGTGGCTGCTCTGCCTCTAGGGAGTCTGCTGGTTGGGCTTCTTAGGGCAATTGTAGGACAAGTGACCTTTCCCACATCGGAAACACCTGTTGGGGGTACTGAGAGCACTAGTCTTCGTGGGAGTATTATTGGAAGGACCCTGACGCTGTGCTTGATTCCCGCTCTGCTGCGGAGGACATTGGTTGCTATTCTGTGGTTGGAATGGGGGACGTTGCGGGAACTGACCGCGGAAAGGGACCTGACCACGATTCCACTGACCAGAAGGAGGCCTCTGTTGATTATTCTGCTGAAAGCTAGTACGTGGACGAGTGTTGCTACCAGAGGCTTATCCCTGTAACCTTTTCCTCTTAGCATCCATCTCCTTGCGCTTGTTATCCACCACGATAGCGTGGTTCACAAGCGTCTGAAAGTTAGGATAGGTATTGGACATCAACTGCAACTGTAGTCCATCATATAATCCCTTCAGGAAGCGACGCTGCTTATCATTGTCATTAGCTACTTCATGTGGAGCATATCGTGACAATTGAGCAAACTTGTCACGGTACTCAGTTACAGACATTGACCCTTGGGTCAGGTTCTTGAATTCCTCCGCCTTCAATTCTATCATCCCTTCAGGTATATGGTAAGCCCTGGAGTTCTCTCTAAACTCCTGCCAGGTGACTGCGGGAGCATTGGCGGGGCGACCATACTCATATGACTCCCACCAATCCTGAGCTTCTCCCTCGAGTTGTCCAGAAGCAAACAACACCTTATGTCGGTCATCACATTGTGCAATGTTGAGTTGCTTCTCCACAGCACGAAGCCAATCATCGGCTTCCAAAGGATTAGCAGCATGTGTGAACACTGAGGGACGACCCTTCAAAAATTCACCACGCTTATCACGTGGTTGAGCCCCAGCAATTGGCTGATTTTGTTGATTCTGCACCAGTTGTTGCATCAGCTGCGTCTGCACTGCCAACAGTTGCTCAATAGTTGTTGGCGGTGGTGGTGGTGGATTTGGGGGAATATTTCCACGACCCCTGCCTCTTCCTCTTCCGGCCATCTGCTATCCATAAACATGCAAACTTTAAGAATTCCATGTTATCAACCACTTATAAGATAAAGAATGAGATCTGAAAGTTTTCTGGACGAGTAGCAATATTCATATCTCGAGCTACAGAAGTCCAAAAGAGGCTTGCTTTATATGGTTAGAAAGCTTATGAAATTATCCACAACTTTTATTCAGACGTCAAGATCAGATTCGGTCGTTAAGTTTATGAAAAATAAGGCGTAACAGAAACTGTTCCAGATTCCAGACTGTGCAGAAACTTTAACTTGTGACAATTATATCTCTGGAACCAGATCAGATAAAAAGGTGATTCCAGTGGCATTTGAAAGATGCTTAAGTCTAGTCTCTCTCATAAAAATTTCATAAATATTGCACGAACCGTTTTTGAACCATAGCAGAAAAATTACAGACTGCTCCAGAAAACAGCAAGGACAGAAACGTGATAATACTAAACCCAACTATTATTCCCTTGAGTATTGAACTTATTATTCTTAAAAATGGAACTTGTAGACATGCCTACAAGTCCCAACACTCATAACAAAGATCCAACTCACACATAAGCATAATAATAAAGCAACTAGCACACCAAAGTTCAAACCACACGACAGACTCGATGACTCAACTGACGTTACAAAGAACGTTTTTATTACATAAAGGACTCCTACTTCCTAAGGAAGTGGCTCATGCTCTAATGTCTCATAAATCTTGGCCATGCCTTGGTTTGCTCGGAGTTCATCAATGGTTGGCTGGCACCTCTTGATGGTCTTCCCTTGTGCCTTCACCATCTCCTCTAACTGCAGCTTCCTATCCATCATATCATAGACAAGGTTCACCATCACCCGAGGTAGTGGCTCTAGCTGCACTGGATCCGTCATAGCCCATCCAAGGTCGGGGTGTGCACGAGGGAAGTAGCGATGAATGTCATGCTTCATGTTGTTAAAGCGAAGATAGCGGAGGCCCATACATGCTTCAAAAGCAGCATCTTCAATGCTATCCTCTATAGTAGCTCTATGACCCACGTGAGAAAACATCATGTCCAGCTGGTATGCCCCTCTTTCTTGTTTATGTGTAAAAATACTCACCCTTGCCTTCCAGTATGTGTCCTCCAAAGGATGAGTGTACTCCTAGCAGATGTACTCCACAGCTGGATGCCAATCAGTGAAGTAGGCCGTGAGCATCCCCACAAGTCGAACATGAGAGACAGCATTCCCTCCATTCCTGTGATAGATCCTCACAGTCCACCCCATTGGAGGAGGTGGCACATCTCCAGCAGCTTCATGATGCGGTGGAGACGGGGGTTGCCCTCCTCCATTAGCCTCCTCTTCATCATCTTCAATCTCAATGATCTCCGGATCTTCTTCAGGCTCGGGCTCTTCCTGAGGAGGTGCTGGTGCTTGGATTGGTGCTTCAGGGGCCTGCTCCTGTTCCTGGGGTGCTTGCTCTTGTGGCTCTTCAGATGCAACCAAGGCACGAGGTGGGTAGTATCCTCTAGAGCTGATGTGGGCAGTCTTACGGTCATGAGCCATCTACAGAATTTTTTAGATGTAGTTAGAATAGAGGCAAAATTTCATAATAGAATGTGACATAAGAAGCATAAAAATTTATCAAATAACAAGAGGAAGATAATAAGCATAAAAATAGTGTAAAGATGATACTAAGTCAACCATTTCTAGCTAGGGTTGCGTCCTACAATCAACAAGAGCTCTGATACCAATTTGTCACACCCATTTAAAGACCAAATGGAATGCATACTCTTATGTGTGCCCAAAGATCAATCACACATAAGTTAACAAATTATGACGGAAGTATCATCACAAATGTTATTAAATCATGATATTTAACACATAGTCTTTACACAAATATAGCAGAAGTAAAAATAATAAATCTCTCGTGGTAGCTCCAATCACAGGCACATTGATTGGTTGACTGCAAGTCTAGTAATCTTCAGGGAAGTAGGAGTAGTAGTCACTATTAGCACCATCTGTTACCCATTCGGGATTTTTATCCAAGTAAGAAAAATAAACAAGCGTAAGTACATCTCGTACTCAACAAGTGTAACATGGGGTTCATGAGGCTCAAAGGCATAATATTGGTTTATCAGCATGTAGCTTTTAGTTAGCATAGTTTTAGCATACCAATAGCATCAAGATGTCTCAACGTAAACAATAAACATATGATCCATGTGAAATGATTGATGAATAGCAAAAACATAACCATTAATAATTATCAACTATTTCATAAGGGTCCAAGGCCACTCGTGACCATGAGCACGGCTGTTATAACAGTTTTACACTCTGCAGAGGTTGTACACTTTCACTGTGAGTCATGTTGCCCATATGCCCGGGTTAATTACTCCCAAAACACTACCAAGGTGAGCAGGCAGGGAAACACTATGAAGTCTTTCGAAGGTTCCTCTAACAAGTTAGGGCCATTAGATTTACTCGGCAAACAGATGTAGAGCCCCCTTCCAAATGGCACAATAACCCGCAGCCTATACACATAAGGACAGAGGCCGCACTATACTCGATTCGTCAAGCCATTCTTACGCCAAAAAGGTTACCACTAACAAACTATAAAAGGTCCTTCTATATGACTAAAGCCAGAGCCATATAGCCCCCACAGTTGTACTGTAAATCCCGGATGTTCGCTTATAAATGAGTCCTTATGGAGAGTATTTAGAGCATCAAAAGTAACCCCCATGCTCTAATCCTCTTTAAACATTAATCAAAATCATATTTTAATGTTTGTTGCATATTCCATTAACCAATTTACATGATCATAGTCCATGTTTAAGCACTAGCCATACTACTCAATGCAATATAATAGGTATCAAGGTGTAGGATCAACACTAAGTCATGCTTAACAAGGGAATAGATGTATAATGATATTATTTGCATAATGTGAGTAGGACAACAAGGATAATCCCATGCTATACTTGCCTTGCTCAAACTAGTCCTGAAGATCTTGCTCATAGAAAGGCTTTTGATCCCCAACGAATTGCTCACCGTCTATATTCGATCAACAACAGCAACAACATACATCTAGAGGCAATCATGCATAAACAAACAAGACTATAATTAGAACAGTACACCAACAGTAAGAAAATAATATAAAATGTCTTTAAAATGAATCTACAACTCGCTAGGATCACACAGACGCAAAGATCACGAAAAATGGAGATAAAACGACGAAGTTATGAATTTGCGAAGATTTCCTATAGAAAAATAAATATTTTAATAAAAACTCAAAAATTAATTAACTCAAACCTACTGTACAGTTCTATCATCATGTAGAGCTTGCAAATATGAACCTAACGCAATTTGAATGGGTCAAATCGGAGTTAAAACGGAGATGCTACGACTAAAACAAGATTAGTGGCAAAACTGTAAATATCAGAAAACGTATTTTTAATTACTGAGACGAAATACGTTTTCAAAAGATCAAAACGAACGCGGCCTATTACATTTTGGACTGCAGGTTTATAACTTAAATTTTACAGGGTTTCTTTAGCAAATAGTACAGCCGAAGGGGTATCTTCTATTTTCGATCGTTGGATTCAAAATGAACGGCCTAGATCTAATCGGGGGAGGGAGAGAAAACGGCCGGCGGCGCTCCGGCCGGACTTCACCATGACGGCGTCTCGCGCGGCGGCGCCATGGCTGGAAAAGCCATCCCACGCTACGGTGCACCAAATTGCGAAGAAAATACATCCGCGGCTAGCTAACTCCAAGGCAAACTTATCCACGACAAATTTGAGGCCAAGAACAAGGCAAGGAAGGCGCGCTGCTTGATATGGCGGGCGGTGGAGCTCATGCTCGCGGTGACCTAGCTCCCGGCCACCACAGCAACTACAACAAGGCGAGATGGATTGCGGAGGGGAGCACGGCTCCGTTTTTATAGCCCGGGAGCACCGCTAAAGAAGGAAAGGAAGAGATTGGGAAGATTGACTCGGATCGGGAAAGAAAGGGAAGGAATCCGGCGGCATGGGGAGGAAGAAGGCGCCTGACACGTGGGTCCGGGATGTCAGTGACTCGGGAGGGGTGATGCGGCCACGCGCGCACGCGAGTTGAAGCTGGGCCGGCGGGCGCTGGCTGGGCTCGGCCCAAGAGCGGGTGCGGGAGAAGGGAAGTGGGCCTCGCGCGCTAGGAAGTGAACGGGCCGCCGCTAGCAGGCCGAGGCCGACGCGGGTGAGCGGGCCGAAAGCCGAGAACAACAGAAAAACTCTTTTCTTTTTCTTTTTCCAATTTTTCAAAGCAATTTTTCAAAAGATTTTTAAATCCATTTTGAATTTGATTTAAACCACTCAATGCAAAATTCAAATGCGGCAGCATGAATGCTCAATCATGTTTCGACCCTTATATTTGATTTTAAATTTATAAAAATTATTATCATTCTAAATTTGCATGCTCATAAAAATATATAGAAATCATATTTCTCCTATTTCTATTCCTTTCAAAATTTTAGAGTGTTACAAGTCTGCTAGAACTTAAGACTTTATTGATGTTCTCTTTTCAAACTCTATAAAATGAGATAATTTTGCTGCCCATTTTCTCAGTCTTCCTGTTGTTCTGTAATTTTGTAATACTTCTTTCAGAGGGTAATTTATGAGAACACTGATTTTGTGGGTCTGAAAGTAGTGCTTCAAGTTTCTTAATGCTATTAAAATTGTGTATGCGATTTTCTCAATCTCGGAATAGTATGATTTTGATCCAGATAATGCTTCTGAAACATAGTAAACTGGTACTTGTTGTTTTGAGTGATTTGTTTCTTGTTCCTGGACTAGTACTGCACTTACTGTTGTTTCTGTGGCTAAGACATATAATAGCAAATATGCTCCTGGTGTTGGTGAAATCAATATGTTTGGTTGTAGTAGATACTTTTTTATTTCTTCAAACGCATGTTGCTACGAAGGTCCCCAGACGAAGTCTCTTTTGGATCCTTTGAGTGCCTGAAATATTGGAAGGCTTCGTTCTGCTGATTTTAAGATAAATCTGTTTAAAGCTGCAAGTCTTCCAGTTAATTTTTGCACATCTTTTATATTTTTAGAAATTCTCATGTTCAAAATTGCTTGAACTTTGTCTAGGTTTGGATCTATCCCTTTTGCTAATACGATGCAGCCTAAGATTTTTTTCCCTTTCTTAACTCCGAAGGTACATTTTTCGAGGTTTAGTTTCAAATTTCCTTTTCTCAAATTTGTGAATGTATCTTGGAGGTCCTGAATATGATCTTGTCTTTTCTTGCTCTTGACAACTATGTCATCGACATAAGCTAGCAAATTTTTACCAATCTTACTTTTTAGCACTGTTGAAGTCATCCTGACAAATGTTGTGCCTGCATTGCGAAGCCCCTCTACCATTCTTACAAAGTAGTATGTTCTAAATGGTGTGATGAAACTTGTGAATTCTTCATCTTCTTTTCTCATCCAAATTTGATGATAACCTGAGAAACAATCCAGAAAGCTTAGAATTTCACTTTCAGCTGCTTGATCAACTAGTGTGTCGATTTTTGGTAGTGGAAAATTGTCTTTTGGACATGCTTTGTTGAGATCTATAAAATCGATACACATTCGCTATTTTCCGTTCTTTTTCTTAACCATGACGATATTTGCTAGCCAAGTTGTGAATTGGACTTCTCTTATGACTTTAGCATCTAGCAATCTTTGAACTTCAGCTTTTGCAGCTTGTATTCTATCTTCAGCTAACTTTCTTAGCTTCTGCTTTTTGGGTCTGAAATTTGGATTGATATCGAGTTTGTGCTCAATTATGTCTCTGCTTACTCCTCCTAAATCATTGGATTCCATGCAAAGACATCTTTGTTGCTTTGAAGAAATTCTATGAGTCTATTTTTCTTCTTAGGAAAGTCCTATCCCTATGATTACTTGTCTGTCTGGGACTAATGAGTCAAGAGGCACTTTTTTTGTTTCTTCGACAGCTTGAGCTTTTGCTTGTGGCTTCGCATTTTCTGTTTCTTCTTTCTCTTCTTCTTTGATTGTATGAATATTTTTTCGACTAGGAGTGTATTCTTTTTCAATGTTTCTTACTTCGGTTTGATCTCCGTGAACTGTGATAACTCCATTTATCGCAGGCATCTTCATACATAAGTAAGAGTAGCTTATTACTACTTCAAATGCATTCAAAGTTCCCCTTCCAAAAAGTGCGTTATAGGGATAATGGATGTCCACGACATCAAATGCAATTGGTTCCATTCTTGCATTGCTTGCTATTCCAAACGATACAGGAAGAACTATTCTTCCTATTGAGTGAATTGGCTTCCCACCGAAGCCGTAGAGTGGGTGTTCAGCTCTTCCTAGAAGTTTGCGATCAATTTTCATGGCATCGATTGTTGTTGTGAATATAATATCTATGGAACTTCCACCATCAACTAGAATTTTTGGGACAGCCCATCCATCAATATTTGCTTCAACTACCATTGCATCCATGTGTGGATAGTCTTTCAATTGTAAATCTTTTTCCAAAAATATGATTGGTAGATGAGACCATCTTGTCTTTTTGTGTGGGCCTTCTGTTGAAATAGAATTTACTCTTCGAAAGTAATTCTTCATTTGGTTGTTGTTTTTATGATCAATGCTATTTCGTCCGATGATAGTCATGATTCTTCCTTTGCTTGCCATTGAAGTTGATGGAGAGTTCTCTTGTTTGTTGTTTCCTTGTGGATTGTTGTTTGCCATAGAGGATTCGGGTTGTGGTGGTTAAAAATTTGTTTGCTGTTGATTTTGCCTCCATTGGTTTGGATCATAAATTGCTATTGGTCCATAGTTGTATGACGGTGATGGTTCGGGAATCATTGCTTGAGAGTGTCTAGATTGAATTGGGTAATAGGAGCTTTGTTGGCCTTGAATCATATGGATGACAACTTTTGATTGACTTGACATTTTGTTCTCTTCTTGTGTTTCTTCAATGCTTTTCTTTATTTTTGGACACATTTTTGATGTGTGTCCAGCCCCTTTGCCATGTATGATGCAGTACATGTCTTTGGGTCTTAGGGGTGTTCTTCCTCTTCCTTGTCCTCCTCTTCCTCTTGCGTTGAAGCCACCTCTTTCGAATGTCCTTTCGTTGTACTGACTGTTGTATTGATTTTGAGGTGGAAAGTTGCTTTCAGTGGTTGAATTGCTGTTTTCAACTTGATTAACTTGGCCGAACTTTCTTCACTCATAGTTGTTTTGCTTTGGGGGATGAAAATTGTTGCTTTTGTTTTGATGTCTGAAGCTGTTTTCTTCCTCGATTCTTTTTCTGTAATCTTCGTCGAATTTGTAGTATTTTTGGATTTCCTCGTAAAGCTAAGCTAGCGAAGTTGGCTTTTCTCGAGTAAGATGTGTTGCACATTGTCCTGCCCGGAGTCCCTTGATTGCTGCAATTATGACTACTTCATCTAGGATATTTGTGATTTGATATTTGATTTGAATGAATCTCTTGTAATATTGACTTAGAGGTTCTTTGGGTTGTTGCTTGTAGTTGAATAAATCCAATGTCTGTAAGACCAGTTGGTTGAAATCCTTGGAAGTCAACGAGCAGATTTGTCTTTAGTTGTTCCCATGAATGTATGGATTTTGCTTTTAAGGATGAGTACCAGTGTTGTGCTGGACCTTTGACTGCCATGATAAGTGACTTTGCATGTGTAGTTTTGTCACCACCTCCAGCAATTACTGCAGCTTCAAAATTCATTAAGAACTACCTTGGGTCTGATTCACCATCAAATGTTGGTATCATGTTGAATTTGTACCCTATAGGCCATTGAGCTAACAACAAGTTTATTGACAGTGGGGAGCTTGTATCAATTGATATGAATGATTTTTTATTATTTCTCTCTTGAGAGATTCTTGTTGCCGGATGCGATTCTTCTTGATTTATAACTTCATAGTTTGTATTTTGCAATTGCTTGTTTAAGTTACGGAGGGTAGCTTCGGCTTCTTCTATTCTTTGTTTGAGTGTCTTTTCTCTTTCTCTTGCGTGACATTCTTCAAGTTCTTTTTGTCTTCTTAAAACTTGTTCTTCAAGTTCTCTGCGTCTTTGTTCTTCAGCTTCGCCTGTTTTTGAAGAGTTTGCATCTTGGGAAACATCTTTTGTAAGACCTCGGTCTTCGCCAAGTGGTGGTTCATCTTCGGCTGCCCCATTGATGGCCTTCTTGTTTGGTCTTGCCATTTGATTTCTTGTGGTCGCGAGGATCTTTGAATGCACACACAAATGGTGGGCGCCAGATGTTGGGTGAAAAGTTTAAGTCAAGTGACACAATTCGCACAATCATCAAAACATTTCAGACAAGACAAAGTTGTGTGCAAAGTTGTATTCATTCCATGATCATACTATACATGTCAGAGGGGGTATTTATAGGGCCCTAGTCTTCGTAGTTTACATAAAATGACCATTTTACCCCTGACTAAAACATTTACAATGCAAGGGCAAAGTAGTCATTTCTTCCTGATTCGGTCTTCTTTTTCACGTTCAATCTTCTCTTCTTCAGTGAACTTGCTCTTTTAGATTTCGTTGTTTCTTGTTTCTCATCTACTTCACTATCCAGTGAAGTTGATTTCTTGCCAACGAAGTCAAAAAGCGAAGTTGATGTTCTTGATGACGAAGCCAAAACTTTGTCTTCGCCTTTTGCCCTCGATCTTCTCTTTCTCCCTCTTTCTTTTGGCGAAGTGGAATCCTGTGCGACGAAGTCAAAATACACCCTTCGCTACACTTATACCTACAAATAGAATTTATTAGGATACTTTAATATTTTTTGAACTCCGAAGTTCGAGCTTGAGTTTTTTTGGACAAAGTTAGTATTCCCAACAGGCCTAATGTACTTCAATGCTACACTAATGCTCAATCTTTTGATCTTATCACCCCTGACATAATAGAACAAAACACACAACATCAACTTCATCTTATTCAATGTGCCTAAGGTTAGAGAAGAATAAATAAATTTTTAGGTTTTGTTGGTGTTTTCCACCAACAGAGCCATTGCACTTGATCTCCACCTTGTCTTATGAGTAGGACACACTTCAGTGGATTTATTTTATTTTGATTTGGCTTGGAAAATTTTATTTCGAATAGTATGGTAAATAAGAAAATAAATAAAAGAAAGAAGAAAAAAAGGAAGAAAACACTTACCTCCTCCCTGGCAGCCGACGGCCCGACGGCTTGCTCTCCCGCGCTGGCGCATGGGCCGCGCAGTTGGGCCGCTGCTGTTTTTCCTCCGCGCACGCCACCGGGCGGGCCAGCCCATGAAACCGAGCGCGCGTTTTCCTCTGGTGGTCTCGCTGACATGTGGGGCCCAGTTGTTGGTCATCTTCAACCTTCCATGAACGCACCGGACTCCAAACCGAAGCGGACGACGTCGGTGTATTTCATGATTTCCGGAGAATCCTACCCGAACACGGCAAATTGAAGCCATAAATAGGACGCCTTGACCTTCCTATTTCTGTTTTTCATCTAAAACGATAGACAAACCACGGGAAATAGAGCTCTAGGGCTTGGGAGGTGTTGGAGGTTTCGGTTGATCGCGGGTGGAGCTCTCGGGTGGATTTGAGGCCGTATTCTTCGCCTTGGTGAGACCGCACTCTCCTTCTCTATCATCCTATGCTTTTCTTTTGGGTGGGGATGCTTCGAATCGCGTCTTTGAAGCTCACCGATGGTGTGGTAATGGCGCCACCGCCCCCTTCTTGCCGTGCGTCATGTTCGGTCTATCGTAGCTAGTTTTTACCGCTTAGTTGAGTTCGCACGGAGCTTCTCTTCCGTTTGGATCAAATTTTGGGTCAAACGGTGGTCTAGATGGGGAGAGCCGCCATCTCCGGCGAGGTGTAGCCCACCGGCCATGGAGGCCGCCGGCCGGACCTGGAGAAGAGGGATCGGTTGTTCACTGTGGAGTTGAGGACGAACATGAGCCGTCCGTTTTTAAATCAAGGGCCGAGATTAGAAGATACCCCTTCACGGGGTACACTTCATAAAGAGCCCCTGGACTTTTTCATAATAGAACCCGCCGTCCTTAGCGTATTGTCTGAAATGCGTTTTCGTGTTTTGAAAGCGTATTTTCTCTCGGTTAAATCAAAAATACGTTTTCAGGTATTTACAGTTTTGCCACTAGGATTGTTTTGGTCATAAAATCTTCGTTTTAACTCCGATTTGATCCGTTCAAGTTGCGTTAGGTTCGTATTTGCGAGCTCTACATGTTAGTGTAGTTGTACAGTTAGTTTTGATAATTTAATTTTCGAGTTTATAATTAAGTATTTAATTATCTATAGGAAATCTTAGAAAATTCATAACTTTCACGTTTTAACTCCGAATTTGGTGATCTTTACGTCTGTGTGATCGTAGGAACGTGTAGAAGAGTTTTATAAACTTTTATACTGTTTTGTTACTGTTGGTGTACTGTTCTAATTATATCTCATTGTTTGCTTCGTGTATGTTTGATTGGATGCATGTATGTTGTTGATTGATGATCGAGTATAGAAGGTGAGCAGTATCTGGACGATCAGGAGTATTACTTTGAGCCAGATCAGCAGTATCACTTGGAGAGTTTTGATCAAGGCAAGTATAACACAGGACTATCCTTGTTACCTATACATTGAAATTATCATACATATGCATGTGCTTACCTTGACAACCTTAGAGATTATAACTTAGTGATTGTTATCTTGATTTCTTGTTAACCTTGGGTATGCATATGGGTAGCTATTGCTAGTGCTTAAATTATGAACAATGATCTTGTAATTTGATTAATGGATTAAGCAATAAATCATTAAGATGATTTTATTATTGTTAAAAGGGGGCTAGAGCATGTGTGTTATTTTAGTGCTCTGGTTTCTCTCCATAAGGACTTATCTGTACGTGATCATCCGGGACATACAATACAGCTGTGAGGGCTATATGGCTCTGGCTTTAGTTGCTTAAAGGACCTTTTCTAGCTTGTTAGTGGTTACCTTAAATGGCGTAAGAATGGCTTGCCACGTTGGGTGTAGGGCGAGCCCCTGTCCTTAGTGCGTATAGGCTGCGGTTGTTGTGCCACTGGGAAGGGGGGTTCTACATCTACCTGTCGAGTGAGTCTAATGGCCCTAACTTGTTAGACGGACTTTTAAGTGGCTTTATATGGTTTCCGGTGTTTTTGGGCCTAGCTAACCCATGCATTTGGAAGTCATGACTCACGGTGAAAGTGTACATCTCTATGCAGAGTTAAAAACTGGTATACTAGCCATGCTCACGGATACGAGCGGCCTTGGAACATTTACAGATAGATGATCACCATTGTTATATCATGCTTAATTACTGTTGATTATTATTATGCTCATGTTAATGCTATTCATTATCTTTATTACAATTGATCATTGGTTCATTAATGGGAATTGGTTTATCTTGATGTTACACAATTGCTAATTATATGACGACTAAAAGCTAAACGCAGTCAAACAGTGTCTAGCCTTTTTGAGCCTCATGAACCCTGTGTTGTACTTGTTGAGTTCGACATGGACTCACCCTTGCTATTTCCACCATAACAGATGAAGATTATGAGGAAGATTATCATAATGAGTACTAGTCTTGGTGTCAACCAGTCAACCGTGTCCCTGTGTTTGGAGTTTCTGCTGGAGATCTACTATTAGTCATTATTATTTATCGTTCAAGACTATGTTTTAAATATTTATTCGCTATGTAATAAGCACTGTGATGATACTATGTAATTTGTCTACTTATGTGTGCGATCATGTCCTGGGGCGCACATGAGTACTTTATGCATCCTATTTTTGTCCTTAAAATGGGTGTGACAGATTGGTATCAGAGCCGTGTTGACTGTAGGACGCAAGCCTAGTTAGAATGGTCATTATTAGCATCCATGCTTCACTTATTTCATGCTTAATCCTTGCACCTTGTTAAATTACTAAATTTTTATGCTTCCTCTACTTTATTCTATTGCGAAAATACATTGATTCTATCTAATCTATGTTTAAATCTTGTAGATGCCTCCTCATCCCCGTCTGTCAGCTGCACAGTACGTTGCCCATTTCAAACCCCAGGAGCCCCATGTAGATGGTGACCAAGAGTTATCTGATGCTGAATCAAGAGTTGGTGACCCACCAATGGAGGATGTGACTATGGGGTGGACCACGAAGTTTCAGATCATGGTTCCTAAAGCTGATGCTTTCTTCCATGACATGTTGACAAGAACCTTGGACAACTACTACTACGACTGGGAAGCTATGTTGGAGTATCACAGTGTGGAGTATAGTCATCCATGGATGGATTCCTATTGGGAAATGGAGCTATGGGTCAAGAAAAGGGATCCTACCACTAAGGAGTCTAAGGTGGAGTCAAAGTTCATTACCCGAGTGAGCTGGGCAACCGTAGAAACAAGCATGGAGGATGTCGCCTACAATGCGTTTGTTTACTACCATGGTCTATGCTCGGACAAGACATTACAGGGTGCACTCCGGCATTTTCCTTGCTTCTTACATGACAAGGGAGTTTGGACTGTGCTGCTTGCAGATGATTCATCCTTGACTTTACAAGCTACAGTGGGATTGGTTCGTGAATTAGCCCTCCATGAGGTAGATTTGAAGGATGAGTTGCTAAAGGAAAAAGAACTTAAGGAGCAAGCTTATAAGGAGATCGACCAATTAAGGGCGGAGTTAGGTCGTCCCAAGATTTATGAGAAGCTTAATTAGGAGTTAGGAAAAATCCCTATGTAATAAGAACGATAGTAGTTGCGAGTCAATTTTGAGTTTGGTTGTTTCGAGAGTCAGTTTGTGGTGTGAACAATTGTGTGATTGATGGATTGTTATTATGATAATGTGTGATTTGGATCTTTGTAATGTGTGCTAGAGTTTTGTAGACATGCCTACAAGTTCCATGGGTAAGAATATTAAGTTTGATCAAAGTATATTAGTTGGGTATGAGGTAAACTTAGTTCTGTCCTTTGCTGATTTTGGATCAGTCTGGGATATTTTAGAAATAACTTAAAATCCGTTAATAAGAAATTTAAGAAATTTTTCTGGGAATAATTAGACTTCTGTATCTTTTCAACCCCGTAAGAATCACCTTATTATCTATTATGAGGTAAGAGATATAGCTGTTCCAAGTTGGGGTTACTTCACAGTCTGGAATTCTGAAACAGTTTCGGTTAAGTTCCGTTTTTGGCTAATTTATTGACAGAATCAGAAAAGGTGTTGTGAATAAAAGTTGTAGATAATTTTGTAAGATTTCCAACCATGTAAAGATCATCTGAATTGGACGTCTGTAACTCGAGATATGGCAGTTTTACTGAGTTGCTGAAATTGGAATTCGCCCAGAGAAATCAGATTTTGCTTATCTGTTGAATACATCATCTTGGATCATACTGAACTTCATTTTCTGTATTTTGAAAACAGATGTCAGGCAGAGGTCATGGCAGGGGTCGTGGAGGTGCTAACCCACCTATTACTATGGAGGAACTTATGCACACTCAGAATCAGATGATGCAGATGTTCATGCAGCACATGCAGAACAATCCTCCTGCAGGAGGACCACCACCTGTTCAAGTGAGAGACAAGCGTGGGGAATTTTTGAAGGGACGCCCCTAGTGTTTTCTCATGCTGCTGATCCATTGGAGGCGGATGATTGGGTGAGAGCAGTTGAAAAACAGTTGAACATCACTCAATGCAATGATATGGAAAATGTGTTATAAGCATCTGGTCAGTTACAGGGGACAGCTCAGACTTGGTGGGAGTCGTATCAAGCTGCACGTCCTAACAATGCTCCTCCTATTACTTGGAATGAGTTCGTCAGAGATTTTCGAGCTCATCATATTCCTAAAGGTATAATTGAGCTGAAGCAGGAAGAATTCAGAAATCTTAGGATGGGACAGATGAGCGTTAGTGAGTATCATGACAGGTTTACGTAGTTGGCTCGCTATGCTCCTAATGAAGTGAGGGAAGATGCAGATAGGCAGCGTCTTTTCTTAAAAGGGATTTATTATGATCTTCATTTGCAATTGAAGGGTAATAACTATGTCAGTTTTCAAGAGCTTGTTAATAAAGCTATTGTGCTTGATAATGAGCGCAGGGAGATGGATAGGAAGAGAAAGAATGAAAGGACAAAGCTCAGGAAGCAACAACCGTCAGCGTACTAATTCTCAGCATGGCTTTCATCAGAAGTTTCAAGGACCAGTTAGTCAGTGGAATCGCAATCCAAATTAGAGGTGGTCTCAGAATTGGCAAAATAATCAGTCTCAGCAACGTTCTTCATATCCGCAGCGTCAACAGTATCAGCAGAATGGACAACAGACTCCTCGCACTGGAAATCCCAATGCTACTCCCATGAAGAATAGTGCTCCCAACACACCTACTAGATGCTACGTCTATGGTAAAGAGGGACATATGTCTTACCATTGTCCTGAGAAGCAGAACCAGCAGACTCCTCAGAGCCAGAAAAGCAACCAGAGGCAATCCGGTACTGGAAGGGTGAATCACGTGTCTTCTGATACAGCTCATGATGCACCTGAAGTTATGATCGGTACGTTCAATGTACATTCCACTCCTGCAACCGTTCTTTTGGACTCTGGAGCATCTCATACATTCATTTCCAACATTTTTGTTAAAATGCATAGTATACCCATGCTTGCCATGAAAGAACCTCTCTTAGTAAACTCACCTGGAGGTATCATGCAAACCAATAATTGTTGTCTTCCAATTAGTATGATTTTAAGGGGGGTAGAGTTTAAGATAACTCCTATAGTGTTGAGGACATCTGGTATTGATGTGATCTTGGGTATGGACTGGATGAAACAAAATCAGGCAGAGATTCAGTGTCAGCAGAAAGTGGTAGTTGTGACTGCACCTAATGGAGATAAAATCAATGTGGATGTAGCAGTGCAGAAGCAGCCAACCGCTATGGTGAATCAGCTTGAAGATGCTATTAAAGAGAATTCAGTAATTGAGGAGTTTCCTGATGTCTTTCCTGATGATTTGCCAGGTATGCCACCTGACCGAGACATTGAATTTCTTATTGAATTATTACCTGGAACTGCACCTATAGCCAAACGACCATATAGAATGGGAGTAGATGAATTAGAAGAACTTAAGAAATAAATTAAAGAATTACAAGATAAAGGTTTTATTCGACCTAGTTCTTCACCGTGGGGTGCACCAGTTATTTTTGTTGATAAGAAAGATGGTGGTCAGAGGATGTGTGTTGATTATCGGTCACTGAATGAGGTAACTATCAAGAATAAGTACCCTTTGCCCAGAATTGATGATTTGTTTGATCAGTTGATAGGTGCTTGTATGTTCTCTAAGATTGACTTACGTTCTGGTTATCATCAATTGAAGATTCGTGCCTCTGATATTTCGAAGACAGCTTTTACTAAGAGGTATGGGTTTTATGAGTATACGGTTATGTCATTTGGTTTGACCAATGCACCTGCATACTTTATGTACATGATGAATAAGGTGTTCATGGAATATTTGGATAAGTTTGTGGTGGTATTTATTGATGATATACTGGTATTTTCTAAGATGGAGAAAGAACATGCTGAACATTTGAGGTTGGTATTGTAGAAACTTAGAGAGCATAAATTGTATGCTAAGCGAAGTAAATGCGAGTTTTGGTTGAAGGAAGTTTCTTTTCTTGGTCATATTGTTTCTAATGGAGGAATATCAGTGGATCCAGGTAAAGTAAAGGATGTATTGAATTGGAAACCACCTACTGATGTTAGCGAGATTCGTAGTTTCTTGGGTTTAGCTGGATATTACAGGCGGTTCATTGAAGGGTTTTCTAAACTTGCTAAACCAATGACATCTCTGTTAGAGAAGAATGCCAAGTTTGTGTGGTCTGATAAATGTCAAGCTAGTTTTGAAGAATTGAAGAAGAGGTTGACTACAGCGCCTGTTTTGGTTTTGCCAGATTTGTGCAAGAAGTTTTCTATTTATTGTGATGCTTCTCGTCAAGGTTTGGGATGTGTTCTTATGCAAGAAGGTAGAGTTGTTGCTTATGCATCTAGGCAGTTGAGAAAGCATGAGTTGAATTATCCTTCGCATGATTTGGAGTTAGCAGCTGTGGTTCATGCTTTGAAGATTTGGAGACATTATTTGATTGGGCATAAGAGTGATATATACACCGATCATAAGAGTTTGAAGTATATTTTCACTCAGTCTGATCTGAATTTGAGGCAACGTAGATGGTTAGAGTTGATTAAGGATTATGATATTGAGATACACTATCATCCTGGTAAGGCTAATGTGGTAGCTGATGCTCTTAGCAGGAAAAGTTATGCCAATGAGATACGAACGTTGTCCATGACTAGTGAGTTATGTGCTGAATTTGAATATTTGAATTTGGGAATTGTTGCTAATACAATGGAATTAGTGATAGAACCTACCTTCGAGCAAGAAATTTACAAGGGTTAGTTGAAGGATGAGAAACTAAAGAAGATAGCGGAAGATATAGTGATTGGTAAGTCACCAGGGTTTCGAATGGATGATAATGGGATTTTGTGGTTTGGAAAGAGGTTGTGTGTACCTGAGGATCAAGCTATTAGACAGGCAATTCTTCGCGAAGCTCATGAGTCAGCTTATTCTATTCATCCTGGTAGTACTAAGATGTATTTGGATCTCAAACAGAAATATTGGTGGGTTGGATTGAAAAGAGATGTGGCTGAGTATGTGGCATTGTGTGATACTTGTCAGAGGGTGAAAGCTGAGCATCAGAGACCTGCTGGATTGTTGCAACCAATGAAGATTCCCGAATGGAAGTGAGAGGAAGTTGGTATGGACTTTATAGTAGGGTTACCACGTACTCAGAGAGGTTATGATTCTATTTGGGTGATAGTAGATCGATTAACTAAAGTTGCTCATTTCATACCAGTCAAGACTACCTACACGGGAGTACAATTGGCTACCTTGTATATGGAGAGGATAGTCTGTTTGCATGGAGTTCCAAAGAAGATTGTATTTGATCGAGGTTCGCAGTTCACGTCACACTTTTCGAAAGTTGTACATGAATCTTTGGGAACAAAATTGAATTTTAGTACGGCATATCATCCACAGACAGATGGGCAGACTGAAAGGACCAACCAGGTATTAGAGGATATGTTGAGAGCTTGTGCATTGCAATATGGAACTAGTTGGGATAAGAGTTTGCCTTATGCAGAATTCTCTTACAACAAAAGTTATCAACAGAGTCTTAAGATGGCACCGTTTGAGGCTTGTATGGACATAAGTGTAGAACTCCATTGTTTTGGGATCAGACAGGTGAGTCTCAGGTGTTTGGTACAGATGTTCTTAGAAACGCAGAAGATCAAGTGCGGGTGATTCGTGAGAATTTGAGGGTGGCACAGTCTCATCAGAAGAGTTATGCTGACAATAGGAGAAGAGATTTAGTTTTTGAGGTAGGTGATTATGTCTATTTGAAGGTGTCACCTATGAGAAGTGTGAAGAAGTTTAACATGAAAGGCAAATTAGCACCAAGGTATGTTGGACCATTTAAAGTTATTGCTAGACGTGGAGAAGTTGCTTATCAATTAGAGTTGCCTGAGAATTTGTCTGGAGTGCATGATGTGTTTCATGTTTCACAACTTAAGAAGTGTTTGTGTGTGCCTGAAGAGCAGATACCCTTAGAAGAATTGACTGTTAAGGAGGATCTTACATATGAAGAGTTTCCGATCAAGATTTTAGAGGCTGCTGAGAGAGTTACTCGAAGTCGGATTATTAAGATGTGCAAAGTACAGTGGAATCGATATTCAGAGGCAGAGGCAACTTGAGAAAGAGAGGATGAATTGAGGAAATCATATCCGCAGTTGTTTGAGTAAGGAGTCCAATCTCGAGGACGAGATTCTTTTAAGGGGGGTAGAATTTGTAACACCCAAAAATTTCAAATTTTAGAATTAGTGGGTTTCAAATAATTTAGATAACAATTAATGGGAAATTAAAATTTTAAAAATTATTTGGTGTTGCATTCATGCTGCTGCATTTATTTTCTTTTGTGTAGTGGATTTATTTTATTTTGATTTGGCTTGGAAAATTTTATTTGGAATAGTTTGGTAAATAAGCAAATAAAGAAAAGAAAGAAGAAAAAAAAGGAAGAAAACACTTACCTTCTCCCTGGCAGTCGACGGCCCGACGGCCTGCTCTCCCACGCTGGCGCCTGGGCCGCGCAGTTGGGCCGCTACTGTTTTTCCTCCGCGCACGCCACCGGGCGGGCCGGCCCATGAAACCGAGCGTGCGTTTTCCTCTGGTGGTCTCACTGACATGTGGGGCCCAGTTGTCGGTCATCTTCAACCTTCCGTGAACACACCGGACTCCAAACCGAAGCGGACGACGTCGGTGGATTTCGTGATTTCCGGAGAATCCTACCTGAACACGGCAAATCGAAGCCATAAATAGGACGCCTTGACCTTCCTATTTCCGTTTTTCATCTAAAACGATAGACAAACCATGGGAAATAGAGCTCTAGGGCTTGGGAGGTGTTGGAGGTTTCGGTTGATCGCGGGTGGAGCTCTCGGGTGGATTTGAGGCCGTATTCTTCGCCTTGGTGAGACCGCACTCTCCTTCTCTATCATCCTATGCTTTTCTTTTGGGTGGGGATGCTTCGAATCGCGTCTTTGAAGCTCACCGATGGTGCGGTAATGGCGCCACCGCCCCCTTCTTGCCGTGCGTCATGTTCGGTCTATCGTAGCTAGTTTTTACCGCTTAGTTGAGTTCGCACGGAGCTTCTCTTCCGTTTGGATCAAATTTTGGGTCAAATGGTGGTCTAGATGGGGAGAGCCGCCATCTCCGGCGAGGTGTAGCCCGCCGGCCATGGAGGCCGCCGGCCGGACCTAGAGAAGAGGGATCGGTTGTTCACTGTGGAGTTCAGGACGAACATGCGCCGTCCGTTTTTAAATCAAGGGCCGAGATTAGAAGATACCCCTTCGCGGGGTAAACTTCATAAAGAGCCCCTGGACTTTTTCATAATAGAACCCGCCGTCCTTAGCGTATTGTCTGAAATGCGTTTTTGTGTTTTGAAAGCGTATTTTCTCTCGGTTAAATCAAAAATACGTTTTCAGGTATTTACAGTTTTGCCACTAGGATTGTTTTGGTCATAAAATCTTCGTTTTAACTCCGATTTGATCCGTTCAAGTTGCGTTAGGTTCGTATTTGCGAGCTCTACATGTTAGTGTAGTTGTATAGTTAGTTTTGATAATTTAATTTTCGAGTTTATAATTAAGTATTTAATTATCTATAGGAAATCTTAGAAAATTCATAACTTTCACGTTTTAACTCTGAATTTGGTGATCTTTACGTCTGTGTGATCGTAGGAACGTGTAGAAGAGTTTTATAAACTTTTATACTGTTTTGTTACTGTTCTAATTATATCTCATTGTTTGCTTCGTGTATGTTTGATTGGATGCATGTATGTTGTTGATTGATGATCGAGTATAGAAGGTGAGCAGTATCTGGACGATCAGGAGTATTACTTTGAGCCAGATCAGCAGTATCACTCGAAGAGTTTTGATCAAGGCAAGTATAACACAGGACTATCCTTGTTACCTATACATTGAAATTATCATACATATGCATGTGCTTACCTTGACAACCTTAGAGATTATAACTTAGTGATTGTTATCTTGATTCCTTGTTAACCTTGGGTATGCATATGGGTAGCTATTGCTAGTGCTTAAATTATGAACAATGGTCTTGTAATTTGATTAATGGATTTAGCAATAAATCATTAAGATGATTTTATTATTGTTAAAAGGGGGCTAGAGCATGTGTGTTATTTTGGTGCTCTGGTTTCTCTCTATATGGACTTATCTGTACGTGATCATCCGGGACATACAATACAGTTGTGAGGGCTATATGGCTCTGGCTTTAGTTGCTTAAAGGACCTTTTCTAGCTTGTTAGTGGTTACCTTAAATGGCGTAAGAATGGCTTGCCACGTTGGGTGTAGGGCGAGCCCCTGTCCTTATTGTGTATAGGCTGCGGTTGTTGTGCCACTGGAAAGGGGGGTTCTACATCTGCCTGCCGAGTGAGTCTAATGGCCCTAACTTGTTAGACGGACTTTTAAGTGGCTTTATATGGTTTCCGGTGTTTTTGGGCCTAGCTAACCCATGCATTTGGAAGTCATGACTCACAGTGAAAGTGTACATCTCTGCGCAGAGTTAAAAACTGGTATACTAGCCTTGCTCACGGATACGAGCGGCCTTGGAACATTTACAGATAGATGATCACCATTGTTATATCATGCTTAATTACTGTTGATTATTATTATGCTCATATTAATGCTATTCATTATCTTTATTACAATTGATCATTGGTTCATTAATGGGAATTGATTTATCTTGATGCTACACAATTGCTAATTATATGACGACTAAAAGCTAAACGCAGTCAAACAGTGTCTAGCCTTTTTGAGCCTCATGAACCCTGTGTTGTACTTGTTGAGTTCGACATGGACTCACCCTTGCTATTTCCACCATAACAGATGAAGATTATGAGGAAGATTAACGTAATGAGTACTAGTCTTGGTGTCAACCAGTCAACCGTGTCCCTGTGTTTGGAGTTTCCGCTGGAGATCTACTATTAGTCATTATTATTTATCGTTTAAGACTATGTTTTAAATATTTATTTGCTATGTAATAAGCACTGTGATGATACTATGTAATTTGTCTACTTATGTGTGCGATCATGTCCTGAGGCGCACATGAGTACTTTATGCATCCTATTTTTGTCCTTAAAAATGGGTGTGACTACAGTTGATTCCCCAATTTCTATAAGTGAAAGTTCTGAACCTGTCAACCCAAAATCAAAACTCAAAATCAAGATAGGTTTGGTGGAGGAAGGTGGCACCGTCCTTAGAGGTGCCACCATGAGAATCGCCATCCTCAAAGCAAACCAAGGTATTCAATCATTAAACTTCACAAGGAGAAGTCCGGTTCAAAGGACTTACAATACTGAACCCTCACCGAAAGAGCTAGCTTGGGGGAGAAGCACTCCCATAAATTCAAGTATTCTTTCCCCTTTTTGTTTTTAGTTTCTTTTAATAAGAATGATGAATGAAAACAAAATAAAAAGTTATCCTCATAATAAATATATATATATATAGTTATAGTAATAATGTGTGATCTAGTAAAATTGAAAACAAAATAAAAGGTGTGTCCAGTTTGCTTTAATTTAAGAGCTGAATAAAATAAATGGGACTCAGAATAATCTCTTAAATGGAAATGATGAATAGTTGCTCCATTGAAATTTCTTTCAAGTACCTGGTTTTCAGCCTAGAATTCTCCAGAGTTTCTGATAAGATTGTTTTGATGTAAGGATTTACTTTGAACTCGAAACTCGTGGGTAGCAAATGCTTGATCTAAGTCTAGGTAATTGACGGATATGATATGAGAAGGTCTGAGCTGCTATTTATCTTGTTCCAAGTGACACTAAAGTTCTGGAGATTTATCTTTTGAAAACACAAAAAATGCTACATGATGAGTTCTTATATGACAAAGCTTGAATTCCCACCAGAGCCATACATGTTATTTAGGCTAGGAAAACTTCCACTCATATATGCTGCTTGCTTTGCATTGAGTTTTGTCAAGCTTTGTTGACCCTTATGAGAGGTTTGTCATGCTCTTAAAATCAAGATCACGTACACACCACATATACCAGCTACTCCTACACTAGGAGTAAAAACATGTCTTCCATCTAGATCCACCCAAAAATATTCTACTCCTACACTAGGGGTGAACACCAAAAATATGTTTGCTAGGTTTTCCATCCACCAAATAAATGCTTCAAGTTCTTGTTACTATCTCTCAAAGTTTTATTGCAGAAAGAGGCATGGGGCTATGCAAAATTTATTCATAAAAAAGAAAGAGAAGAAAAAAGTTGAGAAAGAAAAAATGGACAAGTGTTTGAGATATCTAAAACAATGGGTACTTAGATGTCGGCCTAAAAAAGAGATGAATGAAATAGCCCCTACTCTCTAGCAAATGTTCCCTAGTTTCAAAAGGGAGATATATTTTCAAGGAGCAAAGTAGAATTAGGTTAGCCACCATATATATCCACACACATGCACATCTTGATTTGATTGTATGACTCAACTCTCTTTGGATCCGTTGTTTGACTTTACAATATATGCATTGCAAGTAAGCTCTAGCTTTCTCCCTACCTATAAACTCCACATAAGCCTTAGTGGTAGGAAGAATCATTATTGCCTTGGTGAGGATCCACAAATACCACACATATTGAGAGACTTGAGAGTGTCATACAAAGGAATCTCTGAGTTTTATTTTGAAGACTTATAAAAACTCTAGAACAATGGTTGAACAAAGAACTTGAGACAGTGCTTGGCTTGATCATTCTTCCTTTCAATTGCTCAAGACCCAAGTGAAGGCTAAGAAGCCCCATGGTTGAAGGTAATACGGGTAAGTTTGAAAGTCAGATCAGTTTATTCCAATCTGAAGGAGAATTCTTGATTGAACACATGTGTACTTTTGAGGAGTAAAAACATTATAGCAACTTATGATCCATTGCTAAGTTTGGCTTTGCTCAGGGACTGGCAAAGGTTAAGCTCGGGGGAGCTTGTTGATGGTCACTAACACCAATTGTAAACCATCAACATAACCTGCATATATATGCATAATTCCATCACCAAACATAGGTATAGGGTTTTAAACTAATAAATTACATGAGTTTTGGTGAATCTATGTTTTCAGCAGGGTTTATCCAGAAAACCGCCAAGGGGAACCTATTTGTGAAAGGAAATTATGGAATTCCACCGCGGTAACAGCGTGGGAAGACTCTAGAAGACTCCAGGAGGTACTCCACCGAAGCGGGGCCCAAGAAGCTAACATGTGGGGCCGGCTAGCCCCACCTATAGGCCGATCAGCCTGTGGGGTCCACCCGTCAAACTTCGCATCGAATGTCAATTCCCCACCACCTCCTAGATTGCATCTACACCATTCTTTCAAGTCAGTTTGATCCGAGGGTCTAGAATTGATGCTCTGGTCTATATGTACAGCCCCTACAACCTTCCTCAGTAGATCCCCTGAAACCCTAATTCATATCTTCAAGATCAGAGCCAGCAAAGCAAGAGAAGATTAGTCCTCCATAGGATCTAGTCTTATAAATAATAGTGAGATAGAGAGTGAGGGAAGAGTTTGGAGGAGGTGCCGGCATGTCGGTGCTCTCTCTACGGCTTATACCTTGGCAGATTCAAGTTCTGCCTGAGCTTGCCTCTGAGATTTCTCTGGTAATCAACTTCTAATTTAAGTAAGCATTTATTTATATTGTTTATTAGGATGGCAACTCTTTTGAGTGCTTTATTCTCTTCCTAGGGGGAGTAAAGTATTAATCATAAGGGTAAGCATGGTGCTTAGACTTAAGTTAATCGTGGATGCACCCTGTATTTCGGATCGATGGTAGCTCACGACGGTAACTCTTATAGCCTCATTGAATCCTCTGTAGTCCACCTCTAGCCTATAGAGGCATGTAGGTCCCAGTTGTGAAGGAAAGCTTCCTCTGTTGGTGTCTTTCCCTATTAATGTCCTCAGTTGAATAGTAGAAGACATAGTTTACCCAAGTTAGAATTAGAGAACCTTAGTTTTCCTCTCTACGCTCCTATTTATCATAACCTTGTTGCTACCCTTAGTTAAGTTATACCATAGTATCACACATTTCCCTATGGACACAGTACTTAGAATACCTCTAGGTGAAAGCCACAGCAGTATCCGTGCGCTTGCGGATTTATATGTGTGTGTTAAAATATACCAATAGGCTGCCCCTCATCTAGCATAGGTTCTACAACCTCTTTCACCATTCTTGCACCCCCCATTGTAAGAACTTCAAAGTATTCAAGCGAGGAACACGCACTCGATCTTCTCTGAGACTGGACGTAGGGCTCTGGCCTGAACTAGTATAAATCCTTGTGTCTATTGAATACTACCATCACCTTCCTAGAGCAGCGTGGCAATCATATAAATCTACTAGTCCAGTTTATGAAACACCAACAGTTGGCGCACCATGTAGGGGGCAGTCATGCACTCTCGATTGTTGAGAAGGAAGCAATGGCTCCTCGCACCACCAGTGGACTCGCTAGTGGAATGGCCCACAGCGGTCACATCCACCATGAAAACGACGGGTTCATCGACACCAACGGGCTAATGCCCGCATCCGCCATTAGCCCCAGTCTAGACCTCCACCTTGAAAATCTAAGTTTTGTGGCCCATGGTGGACACACTCCTAGAACTGCCCATGGGGGCTACATCTTGGAGTTCATCTACCCAGAGGGGCCAAGACCCTCGCTCGTCACGTGCCATGGCCGAGTTTCCTATCCAAGAAACCAAAGGACCACGGCTCACGACAAACTCACCCAAGGAATGGCCTCGACTGGCCACACCCTTCTAGGAAACCACACGGTTAACCACACCAAAGGGTCGGCGCCCACATCCGCCCTTGGCCACGACCTAGACCTCCACCTCGGGAATCTAGGTCCCACGGCCTACGATGGGCGCACTCCTAGGACTAACCACGGGGGCTGCATCCCAGAGTTCACCTATGTATGGGGCCCGGGCCCTCTCTCCATTGGCCAAGGCTAGGCCTGCCACCCAAGAAGCCAGATGGTCATGACTCATGTGGACCTCACCCGGGGAATGGCCTGCGGTGGTCACATCCCCATAGGGAACCATGAGATCACCTGAACCGATGGGGCAATGCCCGTCACTAGCTCTTACCCGTTCCAGGTGTTGGCATTTCTTAGTGCAATCAATAAGTGAGGAGGTTTTAAGTCCATCACTGGCAATGACGCCAGAAATGCGTGGTTGGCATTTCTTAGCACCATTACTAAGATTGAGTTACACTTAGCAACGCCACCAAGAAACACCAACCATGATAGTCCTAATGATTACAGACAAAATCCGCAAGCGTACGGAGCTATCATTGTAGCATTTCACTTAGGAGTATTCTGACGTATCATTATTTATATTTTCCCAAAGGAGGGCAAGATATAATGTATCTAGCATGGGCATGAATATGATTACATACTTGCATGGTGAACCATAGTTCATGACAGGGGTAAAATTGGTATATCATGGATACTAGACACATCTGGGCTAACCTCAAGGATAAAAGGAAAAATAAAGAATAAAAGAATATTCCTAAGTGTAGCATGCATGTTCTAATATAGTCGTGCAAAGAACAGTTAATGATCATACAAGTTATATGGTTGGAACTAGGGCTAAGTGTGAGATGGATGGGGAGATCTCCGGGCACTGGTCTGCCAGCAAGCCAGGAAGACTTTACGAACTCCTACACAATAACCGGATGTGGAGGATTACAAGGGATGGATAGGGCTATCACCACCTGCCACCTACCCCTCAACCATGGGATATCATCATATTTGCAGGTTCCTGTGTACTAGAGCACCCTGCCCATGCACAAAGAAACTACCTATACCCCCCGGGTCCCTGACCCTACAGATCAACGGGTAAAGGATATAGGCAAAACCAAAGGAACAACAAACCGCCACCCTGACCTAACCCTACTTCTACTCATACAAGTCATATGAATGTTTAAGCGCAAAGTTGAACATATTAAGATCATAATACACAAACTATATGCTAGTTCATATATCATGATTATAACATTGGAACAACTATACTCTTGTTCATATGCACTACTACATCAATGATATGAGAGCATGAACTTGGAAGAACTCTTCATAGTTGTATTCATACCAAGGTAGCTCTTTCTTCCAAGGAGACAAGCTCTCCAAGTAGCTCTTAGCCTTGCTCACAAGTACTACTAAAACTATGAAATAGACTACAAGAGGTGGTAGTGAGGTAGAGCTACAAATGATGTGTGTGTTGTGGAGGTGAGCCTAGCCCTCTACTTATACTAGCTTCAAGTCGGTTTTAATGTCACAAATATGGTATCCGGCCAAAACCGCCTCTGCATGGCGGCATGCAACTGCCTGCCGAGGGTGGGCCTGAGAGGCGGTTGGATGGGGGTGTAGGCACACCCTGGTGTGGCCGCACTGGGGCTGGCCCTGCTCGCCACTACCTCGCTCTGGTGGGCTCTAGGTCAGGCCTGGACCTCCTCCACGTCGGTACTTTGGTCCAGGTAATTACATAGGTGCGCTTTCTCTATTTCGCCTCCTTTGCGCATTTCTAAAAATGTGTCTTCTATTCTACGCTTTCTTCTTTATTTTGTGCATTTTCACTTGTTTCCGGGTATGTGCCCTACAAAATATGTTTCTCCAAAAACAAGTGGAACAAGGTCAAAGTATATGCATATGTGTTAAAAGATTGTTCATTTCTCCTGTTTTGGACCATAATTGGCAGTTCTAAATGTGAAATAGTGATTGCTAACACCAAGCACGCAGCGTCGCAAAACTGGACCTAACGGTAGAAACGCACCTCAGACAGTGCCAACGACAGCGGAGCGTGATGACTCAGGGCATGCACGAACAACAGGGCTACCAGCCACCACGCGGCATCATCATTGGTAATCTAGCCGCCAAATGGCACCGCACCGCGCAAGATTGAACTCAGAACTAGGGTCTGACCCTGCACAACAAGCAAGCTATGCGACATAGTTCGACAAACTGTCAGCTGTCACCCGGATGCACATGCGTCCAAGGAATGGGCTCCCCGAGCGCACCACGTGTCATGATGAGCAGATCAAACTGAGTTGTGCTCAGGACAAGCTCCCGCAGCGAACGCCCCAACAATTCTTCGTCAAAAGTGGCAACTACACCCAGAAGCAGAGGCGTGGCAACAGTGACTCCATCGTGCCAAGAAGACTCAAGCGCCAGAACACTTGAGCTCTCATGGCCAAGAGCCACTGCATGTTAGGAGCAAAGAAGCCACCTCGGGGGCACACAACCTCCTTGAGGGCATTAAGTCAGCAAGGATTGGCCCAAGGCAACCTGAGAGGCCGATCTACGCCAGCTACGACCACCCCAAGCAGTGAAGAAGTGTCTCCATCAGCTCGTGGCCTAAGGACTACAACAACTCCAACACAAGCAGGTGCTCGGGGGCTCGCTACGCCTCAAGCAACAACTCTGCCATGAGCCGATGCTCAGGGGTTCGACCCGCCCCGAGCTATGGCGACCCACTCATCAATGACTCCTGGTACATCAAACAGTGATGTTATCTCTGATTTTAGCTGCTCTACCCAAACACGTCCACGTGAAAATACAGGCTCACCCTTAGCCCTAGAATAATGTGACCAATCTGTGGAACGAGCCATGGAAAATTGTGCAAGCACGCCTCACCCTAAAGCCACCCAAGTTCTTGAAGTGAC
This sequence comes from Saccharum spontaneum, assembly GCA_022457205.1. Lineage (NCBI taxonomy): Eukaryota > Viridiplantae > Streptophyta > Magnoliopsida > Poales > Poaceae > Saccharum > Saccharum spontaneum. The sequence continues at coordinate 28,607,084 of CM039609.1, read as the reverse complement.
CCAATCTAACCCGCACGGTCTCGAAGAGGGTTGCATCAGGCTGACTAGGAGGGAGGCACACGGTCTTAGAGGGAGGCAGCGAGAGAGAGGGGAGTGAGGAAACCCTAAGTCTCTATATTTTGTGACCACCTCCGTTAATAAAAGGGCACCGTCTTGCAAAATCATTTGTGTAGTAGAGAGGATTCCTATGGTTATGACCCCATGCAAAGTAAGGCTTATAATTCTAGTGTTCACTTTGGGACGCCGCTTAAATGGTAAAGCACCGCTAAAAGAGATAACTCTGTCGTCGCAACTACGGTTCTACTAATTTAAGAACATGCTCAATTCAGAGTGGACTACAGAGGATAGATGGCGCTATCACCACCCACTACTACCACACAACCAGGGAATTGGGAGCAAACATAGGTAGCTTATAGCCTAAACACCATGCTCATGCTAACGAATACTACTCTAATCCTGCTAGCAAGAACTAGAGTACTCAAAAGAACTATGAACCCATGAACAAAAGAGCACAATACTTACTTTAAAGAGAAATCAATTACTAGAAGTATCTCAAATATAGACTTGGAGAAGCCTAGATCCACCAAAGTATAGCCGTAGAGTTAGCACCGACAGGCCGGTACTTCCTCCAAACTCTTCCCTTACTCTCTCTATTGTGTACAAAGAAATCCTAACTAGAGGACTAATCTCTCTTGATGCCCTGATCCTAAGATGAGGATATGAATTAGGGTTTCAGGATGGCCTTAGGGAGGGGGGGTAGGGGCTGCTATATATAGGGGGAACCATCAATTATGAGCCCTCGGATCAAACCGACTTGAAACAACAGCATAGATTTGATCTTTAATGCGTTGGGAAACCAACATATGAAGGAGGGAGTAACTGGTGGACCCTCTAGGCCGGCCAGCCTACAGGTGGGGCTGGCTGGCCCCACATGTCATCCCCTCGAGGTATCATCATGGATAAATGTGATTTACTTTGACGAATAGGTCCCTCTGATGATATTCTGATTAAATCCTACTGAAAATAAGATTCACTAAAACTCATGAAATTTGTCAGTTTAAACCCCTAGACCTATGTTTGCTGATGGAATTAAGTACATGTGTAGGTTATGTTGATAGTTTATAATTGATGTTAACGACTGTCAATAAATACCACATTGATAATCGTACGTTCGTGGTTTATCCATTTGCCACTTTACGTGTCAATAGGTTGCTACCACTCCACACCATGCCTCCTCACTAGCAACCAGCATCACTCTGATCATCATGTCCATGCTGAAGAAGGGAAGGCTGCTCCAAGCATCATGTCCACGCTGATGAAGAGGAGGCCGCCCAGCGTGCTAGGGCCCATTGCTGCTCCATGACTATCCTCCTTGCTAGCGGCCAGCACTACTCAAGGCGCCATAATGGCACCAAAGTAGGGAAGGTCACCTCTATTGTGTCATCATGCAAGGGGCTACCACGGCAAGGCCCACCGCTCCATCATGGACCTCCTCCTCACTGGGGCTCATCATGCCAAGGCATCCTCCATTCTGGGGGAGAGAGAGAAGGATTGAGGTAGCAAGCTAAAGGACAGTGATGGAGTCCGAGAGATTGGGGAGATGGTGAAACAGACATGAGCAAAAGGTAGAAGAGTTGCAATCCTTGTGCTCCCATGAGCACCAATCATGTGATGACACAGGGGACAGATGGGCCCCACTTGTTGCCCATAGCAAAGAAGCACCGCAACTTGTGCACACTTTTGATTGTTGCCAAATGAGTGATGAAAATTAAAATGATTTTCACTGTTGGTTCATGTCCTGAATTTTAACTACAATGGCTCTTCACAGCGGAAGGGGACAACTCACGGCTACTTGTTGATCTTGTGAAGGAGGTACCTAGCTACCTAAAGCAGTATGTGTGTCAGATGGCCAAGAGCAATGTCAAGCAAGTGCTAGGGAAAACCCTAACTATGATTTTGAGCCTTTGACTCCATTTGCATATGCATGACTTTACTATGGTTTTGATATATAGTTGTGCTATAATTAAGATGGTCGACCCATTGCAAGATGACAACCAGAATCAAGCCATGATGGACATTATTGCCCACAAACAATATGGCGTCACCGAAGAGGATAACCAGGATATCAATGACTACTTGATCAATTTGGATGAGGAAGAAAATGTCATGCAAGAAATGTTGTGGAAGAAAATGTTGGTGAGGTATATATTGTTAATCAAGCATCTCTTATATATGGAATTAAACATGATTCTATTCGGATATATATTAGTTACTAAATCTTTATGTTTGTACGTAGCCCTCTAGATTGACACCATCAAAATCTAGAAAGGTACGAGGCCTTACCATAAAGTTGGAGGGACACTACATAATCTCAGCAGTTAATACTAGTACCAGCGAACCGCTTCTGCCAAAAGGTAATGCAAAGAAATTCATAAATCACTGTGGGTTTCTTGTTAGGGACAAGCTCCCGATTAGTGCTCGTGAATGGAAAATGAAGAAGGAAGATCCTCAAATCAGTTATGTCTCTGATAGAGACAAGAGGATTCTTTGAAATGAAATCACTGCACATTTTGAGCTACCAGGAGATGAAAGTTTAAATGAACTAGTTAAGAGTTGGGCTCTCAAGAAGATGGCCACACAATTCCAGACCTGGAAGAAGACCCTGTACAATAAGTTTGTCAAGAAGAATCTGACTCCAGATTACACTATTAACCTGTACAAAAAGTTAAGGGCCCACTGGGATGAATTTGTGAGGTACAAGAATTCAGAAGAGGGTGAGGCACGGGTGAGAAGGAAGGCACGGGTGACAAGGAACCAGGAGAATGTGCGACAAAAGATATACCATCATAGACTAGGAACAGGTGGCTATAAGAGTGTGGGGTTGTAAACCCGTATACCCTCATGGCTCCACATGGGCCACGCCAGACGAGGTGGCCCAACTCGCCAGAAAGGGCCGCGCGGATCTCCGAACTGCTCAGCAAATCGTGTGGAGCAAGCAGAGACTACTTGCTGGTCAAGGAAACCTAATCGGTTAGAATAGATATTGTGTCCTCCGTGGATACAATAGTTGTAACTAATTGTAACTAGATTCCTTAGATCTGTAACCTTGCCCCCCGTACTATATAAGGCGGGCAAGGACCCCCCCTCAAAACACATCATCATCACGCATCAATACAATCCACAGAGACGTAGGACGTAGGGTATTACATAGTTCGCGGCCCGAACCAGGATAAACCCTGTGTACATCTTGCGTCACCATGTAGTTTGTTGTCTTGCGCACCTCCACCAATAATCTACTACCGTGGGCATACCTCTCAGTAGACTGTTGACCACATCTCGTCGACAGTGCCATTGCCAAGTGGGCACATATGGAGGCAACCTAGGATGTCAAAGGGATCAAACCTCATACCTTGGATTGCCCTGAACACTCTAAGACTTGGTTTTTTGTGCATGGGGGATCACTGGCCCTAGAGACGGGGGCCTATACTATTGGTGAAACACTCTAAACAGCCACACAAAGACTTTTTAATGCTATAGATGCTTCTGCCCAAGGTGAGTTCTAGCCCAACAGAGAGAAGGATGAGCTGATGTACACCCACGGGAATCTTGAACACCCTAGCTGAACGTGAGGCAAAGGGTTGATTTCATGGAAGCATGGCTTCCCTCAGGACGCTGAGAGCTACAAAAGCCATCAGAGAAGAAAGGATGAGGAGGCAGTGCATAGATCACTAGAGCGAGAAAAATACTTAGAGGCGAAAATGCAGGAGGAAGTCAAATGGCAAGTGGAACTAGCATTGAGTAGCCAAAGGCAGTCAACATCAGAGCTGACAGTCAACATTAGCCCCCCTCAGCTAAGAAGTAGCTTTGCTTCCACGGGGCTCCCAAATCAAGATGACAACGCATTATGGTGCTTCCGCATGGATGACATCACTCAGAAGATGTCATCTTGTGAGCTACACAATTCCTATGGGGAATATCACAGTCCTAGTGGCTACTGCTATTGTTTCTCTTGTGGACCCTGACAAATCACCAAGAATCCATGGGAATTTGACTCCACCTGGCTATGCTAGCATCTCGGTGGATAGAGTTGTCAAAGATTATAGGGAACTGGGTCTTGACATTCTTGAAGGTGATGGGGAGAAGACCTTAGGACAAGCAGAGCATTCATTCATTTTATGGCGCAAGCGCTACATCATGGTTCCCGGGGAGCTACCTAGGGTACCATCGCCTCTATCCTCAAATACGTCATCATAGGTGTGAATGAAAGTGAATGAAATAGTTTTTCAATCATTTTCAATTGGCATCTCATAAGTAACCATTTACTCAATCATTTTTGTACTCACAAGTAAGGATGAAAATGGTCGAAAACGGTCGAAAATGGACTTACGAAATAGAAAACGAAAGCGGTTAGTTCGGTACATTTCTACATTTTAGCAACTAAAGAATACAAAAAGTAGTTGAAAATGGTTGTGAAACCAATTGAAACTAACATTTTTTTATGTTTGAAAACGGAATCATAATATAGAAAATGAAAGCGGTCGGTTCGGGATATTTCCATTCTGTTTTCGTCCTTACTCACAAGTCCCCCATCTTAAGTCCAATTTTGATCTCCAGATCATGAGTGCTCCGGACAATGATGCGTTCCAAGGCACGGCTACATCTCCAACTCCATCTCCTCCATCACTGTGGTGGTCTCTCCCTCCTCCGCCTCCTATGCCCTAGAAGTATAAGAGGAGGTCCCTACCTCCGAGGAAGTCCCTGGTGAAGAAGAAATCCACCCGTAGAACAAAGCCCCCCTCTTGAGAAGTTGCCTTACAAAAAGTCTAAAGAGGAATCAATAGTGGTGGTAGCAAAAGATGTGAAGACTTTCTTTGAAAATGTAACAAAGAAGCACCGTCAAGAGAAGTCGGCATTTCTACCCCGCAATGTACTAAGGCAACGAGTCGACCAATATGAAAAAAGCGGCGTGAAAAAGCTAAGCCCCCGCCATTAACAGACTATGACCGCTATCTCGACAAGTCATATAAGGCAGCGAACAAAGCAAAGAGAGCAGGGAAAGATGTTGTACACCTCGGACAACAATCTTTGCAATCAATCGAGCCGCTCATTTTTCATGATGATGGGGAAGGTGATATTAATGTAGAGCAACTCCAGATGTTGATGGATAGAACTGGTCTCACAAAGGAAGACCTACTCGAAGGGACAGGATCGCCACCAAAAGCCTAGTGCGTTGATGAATGGTAGAACTATAAGTATGGCAGGAGTCTTGTCAACCCTAACTCATTTCCATCACTACAAACGCAAATGTACTTGTTAAACCAGTGGTACATGCGTGCTTGTAAGAATGACGTGCAACAGATTCTTGTCAGAGTGAAAGAAGAGCATTACTTCCGTGCCGATGACGTGATACATGTTGAGTTCAATGAATTACACCAACTATTCCACCAGGAGGCTCTTGACAAATCTCTCCTCAGCCGCGGGTGTTTGTAAGTGATTCTTTCTATAGTTAAAGTCACTTGTACGTTAGTTCATTGTCTATATATAATTATCCTGAGAGTATATTCTTTTGTACTATATATATGCAGAAATGAGATGGTGAGCCATAGAAAAAGAGGTATTTGATGTTAGTTTCATTGATCCATATATCATATTCAAGGACAATATTGCTAAATGGCCAAATCAAGTGAAGAGGAAAATGTTCAGGTTCTTACATAAACAACATTACAAGACAACGATACTCTTACCTTACAACTTCGAGTGAGTGTTAATGTCTTGTGCACATTTAATTTTGCTTACTCCATGTTGAGTGTAATTAATGAGTTATGCCTGTGTATAAACATGCAGCTTTCACTGGATACTGTTGGTCATCGATCTTTCCAAAGGTCATATAAAAATCTTGGACTCATTGAGAAAACCCCTAGCAGAGTACCAAGACATGATAGATCTTCTCACTCTATACCTCTTATGTCATTTTATTGATATCAGCTTTCACTAGATACTGTTGGTCATCGATCTTTCCAAAAGTCATATAAAAATCTTGGACTCATTGAGAAAACCCATAGCAGAGTACCAAGACATGATAGATCTGCTCCAGAGGTAATTTCGGTCTCACACTCTATATCTCTTACGTCATTTTATTGATATCATGGGGAATAACTCCATTTATTTATTTTCTTGGACAGTGCTTGGGTAAAGTTCACTGCGAAACACCATGGTGATCGGAAGATGCCTCTAGATATAGTCCAATACCAAGTAAGTACTAGCTAGGTCCCACATCTTTATTTAGTTCAATTCATTATTACCATGCTTCATTAGTCGATGAATCGTTTTCTCGTAAAGTGGTGTCTGATGCAGGAAAAGGGGAACAACTTATGTAGATACTACGTTTGCAAGCAACTCATGCAGTACTCGTTGAAAACAAGTGAAGAGTACCTCAAAGTACATAAATAATATACACAATTTATTTATTACCATTGTGTTGATATATACACACTAATCATATATATATTCATACTTTTTTATTTCATTCGAAATGAAGCGTGAATGGAGGAAGCAAAAGGTCATACGAAATGACCAGATCAAAGTAATTCAAAGTCATTAGCAGGATTTATTAATGACCAGGACTTACATCCCAATGGTGACTACTGCTATGATGGAAGAAAAATAGTGCCCAGCCGTGATGAGATTAGAATTGAATGTAATCCCAAGAACAGTACAAGCTTTTGTTAGCTTATGTACATATTCCATGTACAAGCTTTTGAAATAGTTGTATAGTTTCATACATTTTAATTTGTTATTTATGTATAATGCTCGAACGGAAGCTTATATGTATGGACGTATATTAGTAGTGTAGAATTCGTATACAAAAAGCTAATTGAAACAAAAAGAATTGAATTGAAAAGAATCCATAAAAGAAAAAGGAAAAAGATACCTTTTGTACTGGTTGGCAACACCAACCGGGACTAAACATGCCAGACCCGGGGCAAGGTCTGGAGCCCCATTTAGTCCCGGCTAATACTATCAACTGGGACTAATATAAAGGTCCCCTTTTAGTCCCGGTTCCCTGACCCGGGACTGGGGGGAGGGGCCTTTAGTCCTAGATTTGCATGGACCGGGATTGAAGGGGTTTTTCCAACCAGGACTAATGCTCACTTCTGCACTAGTGACAACCATTGGTGATATGGTAAAACCGGCGATGGATCAAGACATCGTCACCAGATAAAACGCACGTACAAGTGCTGATGATTAAGACATCACCACCGGATCAAACACTGCATTGGTAGTGATCGATGAGCTCTTTATCCTCGCTTGATCATACGCCACACAGGCTATAATTATCATCATCAGTGCCAGATCAAATAACGAACCGACGGTGATGAGCTCTCCATCACCGCCCGATCATACCCTAGACCGATGGTGATGTCTACTTTAGCATTGGCGGATCGTACTCCAAACCGGTGGTTTACTGTCGATTTCAATCCAGCAGTGATAACCTTGGCTATCACTGCCCGCTTTCACAAACACCGGCGAAAACCTGCGGCGATGGGTTTTCTGAACCAACGGTGTTTCTACAATAGTGAATGCTTATTCACCTATTATGTAGACTATATGTAGGAACACAGGTATGCATTAGTAACTGCTCAGTTAGGCATGCCGAACCAAACTGCTATACCACATCATCTCGCTGGATTTAAGGTGACATATATAAAAACCTAGGGCGTGGGTGTACTTGATCTGGCCTACTGTTTCATCTCCCAACTTTTCAAAATAATAGATGACTAAAGGACTTGAAGAACCTCAGATCTCTGCCACCATGAAACTAACGCATACCTTTTTTTTCTCTAAATAAACTACAAAACACCGGTCTAAAAAAGGCAAGCCACTGTCATGATGGAAAAAAGATACGCCTACTGTATACAATTGTCGGCCATGTTTAGTTCCCCAAATTTGCCCCCCAATTCTACTATGAAAAAAAAGATTCCCGTCACATCAAAATGTCGGCACATGCATGGAGTATTAAATGTAGATGAAATCAAAAACTAATTGCACAGTTTTGTTGTACTTTGCGAGACGAACGTTTTGAGCCTAATTAGTCAATGTTTGGACAATTTCAATTTTTACCAAATAAAAACAAAATGCTACAGTGCTACTACAGTAGTTTTTGCCAACTTTGCTACCCCAAAGTTGGGCAACTAAACAAGGCCAAGTGTGGATGGCTGGGCTGCAGGATTTAGATTTGACAAGTGGACCTCAGGCTCAGCATGGACACACGGAATGGCAGGCGCGTGACACATGCAATGGGGAGGCATGGGGCGCGCGTGTGAATCCAAGAGATCTATGGGCTATAGCACGAAAGGCTACTACAGCTCTATATGGCTTGCTAGTGAAGTGATGAGGTGTGGCGCACGTACGTAACGTACGTGCGGCGGCGACAGTGCTACGAGTTCAATGCGTGATAGGTACGTGTGTAAGCCGGCCGCATATTATGCATAAAACTACACTGCAGAGTAGCTGGGATATGCTGGCTATATAGCTAGCTTTGCATGGCATACAAAGTCTTTTTTTTGGAGTAGATATGTGTTGTAAGGTCTCTTTCGCCGGAATGTGTGCTTGCACTGAACAGGCATGGGCTTGGGTGACCCATGGAGGTGGAGGGATCGGCAAGTTGGGCCAGTGGAGCCTGGGTGTGAAGTCATCACAGTTCATCACATTGTTCTATCCCCTGGCTTTGCATGGTTCGCATGAAAATTAAGCTGATTCTGATGAAATTTCTGTATCTCGCGAAAAAAATAAGACATGCATGGTCATAGTTGCAAAAGTAGGGGGGTCATGAGAATATTGCTCGTTTATTACCACTGAAATTAAAACTACGTCGATGATGGGTGGATGATATATATAGTAGTTTGGTTATCCACTGCAAGCTGAGGGTATATAAGGATGTTGAACCGCGGGGTTATTGTTAGGGCAGTGTTCCCATAAATAACCCTATGTCACTGTCAAGAACATGAGATGCCTATAAGGAAACTTCTCGAGATGTCACCATTGATGGCAATGGAGGTGGCTCTCGTTAATAATCCATCGGTAGACTCTTCACATATAGTTTTTGGGGGTGTAAATGATGTATGTGTCGGATGTTGTGGATCTTCAGCTAGCACTACTACAAAACAAAATAGATAATCCTTGCCAGTCCATCACTGTCAGGTATGATGGAGACGGAAGTGACCTTGCTTCGCAGTCGGGTCGTAAGGCTAGGATCTAGCGAATGATTATGGATCCGAGAGACCCGGTTTTGAAGATGACCTCCAATGTCAGAATGGACTTGACAATTGCATAACTCTTGTTAAGACAATCAAAATACATATGTGGAACACCCAATTTGGAGTCCAGAGAGAATTATGGCATTCATAAATAAAATTCCTTCCCGCGAAAAAAGGACGATCCGATCTCTAAAACCAGATAGTCCAAATCAAGTTTGAGTCGGTCTTAATTGTAAATCTTTCATGTATTTATACTCTACCACTAGAATAGACCTTATGAAGAGCCACAGCTGATTGAGTATCATCCAATTGATCAAACACATCTTTTAACCTAACTTTTATATGCCTTCTACCTTTTCCTGTTTTCCTTATGTCTTCCAAGCTTTATGTGTTATTCTTCTCTCGCTGGCATCCTAGTTGGCTGACTGATGCTAGGGCAACCTAATGTACTTTCACTTTCCCTGACGATGGGGTCCTACAAGCATTTCTTGGTCTGTCCCGACCAAACCAGCAGGTCACCCAGTTTCCGCAGACAAATCCTGATTGGTACTGATGCTGACAATTCTACTTTTATTACCTTATTACTCGGCATCCACATCGATCCACTATATGAGATCTTGTGTTGGAGTAGAAGACATCTACTGTATGTACAAAGTGGTTGCCTCTACAGATGGTGTGACAGGATCCACACATTTTGCCGAGTATATTCCTGCATACACAAGAGTTCTCTAGACGTTGATATGGTCGGCACCGGTGATCATAATCATACGTTGAAAACCATGGCAGCAGAGAGAACCATGGCAAAGTGATGTGAGATCGATGGGACATGGCGGTTACTCTCTGTTACATACACATCAAGATATTGACTTGCAAAATTTGGCAATTAGTCTGTTAGCAATTGATCAGGATTGACTAAATGCAACATGGGAATGGCATGGAGGTGCGAACCCAATATGCATCATTGAGATATAGATCAAAGATGGTCTACGCGTGCCACGTGATATCCATGTGGAGGCACAAAATTTTGACTAGCTGAAACTCATATTGAAAACAAGGGTAGAGTACCTGCAAACCTAGCTTCGACGCATGAGCTGAAAGACCTTACCGATCCAGAACATTTTGCTTCTGCCAATAAGAACGGCCGACGACAACGTACCGCATGCCTCTGGGAATACAAAGCCTGCAGACGGTGTCTTGCTTAGGAGTTAGGACCCCGAGTCTTAAGCTTATAACAATATAATATAACGCTGAAATTTGGCTTATGCTGATGCTTATGCTGATTTATTGTGAGAGAAAAACATTGTTCGTTCGCTGAAAAGTATTACTGAAGTAGTGCTGAAAAACATGGCCATAACTAGTCTAATGCACGTTCGCATTGCACCGGGACAACGATCAAGATCTCTTAATGTAGTTGCTTCGGCTCATGCTAGGCAACGACGTCACATCCGACGGTTAGCACGGCGAGCCAAGCAGCGTCAGCGAGTTCTCGGCACAGTAGGCAGCAAGCTACTCTGCTCATGCTCGGCGACGTCATGTCCGCACCAGTGGCCCACGCGGCGAGGCGGGCGGTGCCTCTCGTAGCCCACCTCCCCACGTGCGCCCCTTCTTCCAGGCCACTGGCCCTGGCCCTGTGGTCTGCTCATCATCTTGGACTAAACCTCAATAATCAGACACAGACACGTGAGCTCTGAGTACTTCATATCGGGTGCGAGTACATGGATCCGGTCTTCATATCAGAAGTTCGGAGCCAGATAGGACACGGATGCGTGAGCTAGAGTAAAGGATGGTTCGTGTTGGACGCAAACGCATGAGTAGTGATCGATATTTGGTATCACCAGGTAGACAATGACTTTACAGTCTTTCAGACGTAGAGATTGGCTGAGTGACTCTTTTTCCTTTTTGCCTCTCTTAAATCCTGTATCCCACAATCTTGGATGTGTTAATTAAAGCTCAAGTGGCCTTGTGCGCTGTGCCTACCGCAGTCCTCATCAAAAGAGCATTTGTTGCAACACAATGAATGGGGGGGGGAGCGGGGGTGGAGAGAGAATTTCTGGTAGAACCATAGAGGAGTCCATATGTCGTTTTTTGCAGCGGCCCATCCTTCCCATGTTATTTCACAGAAAAAAAATTATAAATTGAAATACTCTATTAGAATTTTCGTTATTGTTCCTTCATTCTCCCCGACCAAAGTTGGTGTAAACTTTTTTTTTAGTCTAGAATGGTAAGAGTGGATCTCCTCATCACTGGTGGTGAGTTTTTCGGGAGGAAGCAAGACAGCAAATAAAAGATCATGCCATCAAAGTCTGAGGGCCTACCAGGTTCCATCATGATAAATGCGTCAAAAAGCTCAACGATGATTAAACCAAGGTCCAAAGTTGAAGCAACAGGCTCAAACACCATTGAAGGGACCATGACGCCTAAGAGGGATAGTGAATTACCTCACTTAAAACTAAGCCTGAAAACGTTTACAAAATCGATCTACACAAGTTCCATGTAGATGTGCACTAGTTTTTCTAAGTGTGGGTGTGTTTAGATGGGGTGAGTTGGGGTGAAAAGTTACTGTAGCACTTTTCGTTGTTATTTGACAAAATTTGTCCAATCATAGATTAATTAGACTCAAAAGATTCGTCTCGAACTTTACAGACAAACTATGTAATTAGTTATTTTTTTACCTACATTTAATATTTAATACATGTGTTTAAAGATTTGATGTGATGGGTGGAAGAGGAAATTTTTGGGGCTTGCATGGGAAAAGAACGCGGCCTGTTTCTATATCTAACGCAAAAAGAGTTTTGCACCCCTAGGATCCAATCAACTAACCTAGCAAGCTAGACTAGGAAGATAAACACACACACCAAGAAATGCAAAGTAAAAGCAGAAATGCAAATTGAGTTAGAGAACACAAACTCCCGCATGACAATTTTTCTTGAGGTATCAGAGAACTCATTTTTTCCCTAGTCCTTGTTGGAACCCCCTCACAAGGGCCAAGCTTCGTGACGAGGTAACACCTAAAATAGCTCATTGGCCTTCCCCATACACAAGCGGGCCTCTACCAATCGCTTGTCGGACCACTCCCTATCGTCTTCACTCTTCACTATGGAGATCTTTTAAGCAAACTGCCGAGGGCCTCTCGCCCCCATACACCACTGGCAGCCACACTACAAACCCGATTGGTGTGATCTCGTAAGATTGCAAACCCCATGTGTACAACTCTTGGTGCATGCATGTACCGATAGCATGGAGGTATGCAAACCTCACTAACACAGACAAAAATTTATAGATAGCGCTAAAGCGGCCTCAAACTAGCCTAAGCACTAATCTAGCACTATTGGTAATCGCCTAATCTTCTCTAAAGCACATATGGTGGCAAGAACATAAACGTTTGAGCCTCAACTCAACTATAGCTTTCTCTAGCTCCTAACACACTCCAAATGGCCACGTATGGCATATAACCCCAACATGCAAATAGAGCCACAATTGCAATGAGCCCGGAATTCTACGGTGGCCACAACAGAGAAATTCCGATGCCCTACCATGTCAACTAGTTGTTGGCCGATCGTTGGAAGTCTTAATCCAATCCGGCCCATTGTGTACAATAGACTAGTGCCTAATTGGTGCACCTCATGTCTCTAGTGCGATCTCCAGTGCATCACCGGAGAGCATCAGTGGTCAGTGCTCTCTTCTTTTCCACTGCGCTTGTGCATCACCTCTGTACTGTAACTCATGTGCACACACCGGACTATGCCTTAGACTCGACCCCACCAGAATTCTACAGTGCCCATTGGAAAGCTCCACTGCTTTCTTCGGTCACTTCTCTAGTGGCTTTCTTAGTTATTTCTTCGTGTCCATTTGTCTGGGCTGCTGCTGCAGCAACCACATCTATGGCTACTGTTCTGGACTGAAGGATAACAGCTATAAAGCTGTTGAAGTTGCACAAGCGAGCAGGCTGAACATCTTGAGTTTCTTGCTTGTCTTCTAGGGTCTTCAATGCTCCTCTATGATCTTCATTTGATGTGTTGAGTCCTTGATCTTTACCCTAGCATAGCTCAAGCTCATCTCTTGCATCCATAAGACTAAGTATCTTGTTGTATACTAGCAAACTTTGTTAGTCCTAATGGTTATACTGTCAATTAACCACTGAAGTTCTATGTTTCTTACTTACAAACTGCAATGGAATTTGTAAGGTTATTTTCTGAAAGCATAGTACTATTTTAAGCATCGAGATGACAAAAATGCATGAAAACTTTTAAATATGTTCTCTAAGAGCCCATTTGGATCTCTAGAATTGGATAGAATTAATCATATTGTCTGAACAGCCTATTTTGATATGTTATTAGAACTAGAAATGCCAATTCCATTTAGTTCTAGTGAAGTCCACAACACCTAGGTTAGATTCCCAGCCTAAAAAATGGTAAGGCCAATTCCATTCTTTTACTACTACTTACTCGCTTGCTGCCCATCCTGTCCTCTGAAGCAGCAACCTGATCACTATGGAGCATGTCTGCTCAAAGATGTTGGAAAGGCATTATTCCGATTCAAATGACCCAAACCGCACACAACATAGTTTATGCCAACGACTACAAAATTTAAACTTCATACTTAGTTGGTACGTGGAGAAACACAAAGGCTTACAGGCTTACTACATGAGAAGAGGAGAAATGCAATTATTTGAGATCATAAAAAAAACTTTTTCCTTTTGTGCTTGTTGGTTTGCAGTCCTACTAAATGTTAAAGAAAATAACTTGTATCCCCCAAAACCATACACACACCACGACAACAACAACAACAACAACAGGTGTGTTGGCTGCAGCTGCAGCAGCTCTCGTTACAGTACCACGTACTAGCGGTCTTAACAACAACACCAGCAGCCACCACTGCCCCCACACTGAACTTAAAGAATTTGGTATCAGTGTGCTCCTCTCGTTACAGTTTTTTTTCCATGGAAGAGTAAAGGTGATGACAATATTGGACCCAGGACAAGAGGCATCAAGAATGTACTGTTATGACGAGTGAAACAGCCATTGGCAATGAGCATAATGTATTTAGATTAAGCAGTTAAACTAGGAAAGATAGCATCATCCATAGCTTAAATTTAATTGAAAAAACACACATCATCATTCATAGCACAATGTAATCATTGAACTCAAAGCATCATTCTAAGCACCAAACTCACTGACCTCGCATTTAGATAACACTTGCAGACTATAAGGTAAGTATTAAAAATCTCCCTACTACATACACATGCTGCTTGCGCTTTAGAAAATCTTTCATTTTGATAACATTCATAATACAAATCTGAATGTGTCACATGCTTCGTATAGTTCAGTGTGGAAATCAATTTCACCACAAATATCAATCATTAAACTTTCTGTTAGAAGTCATCTGGCAGTGTGTAACTTTACCTTCAATCAGCCTTCAATTGTTTCAATGATGATTGGGGAAGGTTATACAGAATCAGGCCCATCAGCAATACCATGGCACCAATGATGAAAGACGTGCTTAACTCCGCGCCATGAGGGATGTAGGGCAAAGGAAGTGAAAGAATATAGATTGATATTGGCACTAAAATTGAAAACAAGCATAATTAGTACTGTATGGTTATATTCCTTCCGTTCAGTCTACCCACTGGCATAACACCTAGAAAGAAGATGAAAATGCAGGAGGGGTAATCAAGGGGAAAAAAACAATAATGGACCTGCTGATGTTGCTGTAAGGGAAGCCACAAGGGCAGATGACATCTTCACCAAATTGAGGAGAGAGATATTGAATGCCATATTCACCACTATAAACAGGAAAGGCAGGAATGGAGCTCCTCCGCAATCTGTAAGAAAAGTAGCAAGTGAGCAACATACAGAAACAGGTTTTCCCAAAGAAAAAGAGAAAGCATGGCCTAAAATCAGAATGTCAGAAAGTTCAGTAGTTCATTAGACTGAAAGTTCCTCGACATTTCCACAGAAGTCCAGAGAGAAATCTCTCGATTAGAATTCATAAGCATTTATGAGTTGCTAGTCAGCTAACGAAATTGCACATATTTAACAACAAAATACATATACACTAATTGGAAACGTATAATTCTGTGCAAGAACCATTACCAATTGGACTTTCTGCGACATTTAAGAAGCACTCAGCACCACCATTTAAATAAGCAGGAAGCTCAGCAAACTTAATTCCCCTCAAATTAGAAAGGAATGGAAGAAGAAGAAAGACAAAAAGAGCCTGAAAAAATATTACATAGTATACAATATTAAATCCAGGTTTAAAGACATGACAATGCAGTCAAGCACGAACCAAGAAAGTATGTAATAGAACAGCCCAACTCTGTCCAATTTCTAAAATCACCTGAAATCCAGATCCAAATGAATTGACCACAAAGATGTCTGGACGCTTCCCCTGCAAAAATATTTAATTTATGAACATTAGATCATGAGTTCATAAATAAATGTGTACCAATGAACAAATAAAAGCAACATGGAGAAAAGATGCATCAACCTTAAGACGTTTTGCACCATCGATGAAAACAGCTTCCTGTAATACGCAATTAACATATTTGAGTTAAGTGTTGACACCAGTAGCAAAAATGAACAACATGAGATAAAGAAAGCTGCTATACCTTCAGAATAGATGCACCAGCTTGAAATGCTGACGAAGCGATCATCAATGCTGGCCAAATTAACTTGACTTCTGAAAGAAACTGGCCCTCATTCGCTCCACTAAAAAAGTAAAAAATCTTGTGGTCACCAATCAATTAAAATTTGGCAATGTGGTAGTAATGACTTAGTACAATAATAGCACAATAACACTTCTCTAGAAAACTAATAAAATGTTACTGATGTATAGGTGCACGTGTAGCATCCTTTTTCTCCAAACATATATGTTGTGCCACAAGAACCAGAAAAGTAAAGCAGATGTTTCAAATGGTATACCTTGCAACAGCAAGAATCACACCAGAAATTACTAGGAAGCAACCAATGATTTGTCTGGCTGAATACGTCCTCCCTAAAAGCAGGGCAGAGAAGATAAGCTGCCACACCAAGAATGACTGCAGCAGACATACAAAGGAAATATCTCACTTCACATTTGTAGAACCATAGCAGACCTAAACGCTAGTAATCAAATGAAATTGGTAAGAGTAGGCATCAACCAAAACCTCCCAAAATCTCAGGGTGACTACAGAAGTAAAATACTGTTGCCTAAGTTAACAAAGAAACTACAGCACAACATGGAAAATTTAATTTAGTAATAACTGAAATAACTCAGATCAAAGAACCATCATAGTAGATAACTGAACAGAGATAAAAAATAACGGATTACAACAGAAACTAACCAAAGGACATATATACCTGGGACAGTATAGGAATAGCAGGTCCTGGTAGCATAGCTGCAAGTTCCATAAACAACAGCCAATTAACGAATTTGAATTAGAACATAGAACTGCATGAAACCAAACCATTTTGTCCCTTCTTTTGTGATCGAGCAAGAAATCCAATTTAATCTGTAAAAGTCAATCACATCATTCTCAGAGTGGGCGTGACCAAAACTACCTCCAGCAGACATGCCTGAAGCGACTCCAAGTGCCTCCAGCAAACCGATCGCGACGAACCGGTGCTTGGGGAGCGCTAGCATGTCTCTAGTCACCACCCCCGAGCGGCACCTTGCGTAGAGTATGGAGAAGTACACGGCGACGTATCTGCACGCGCAAACAACGACGAACGGCAATTCAGGATCCGAAGAAACTAGCTGGCACGTCAAGCGCAACGAAAATTGTTTTCTCCGCATTTCGTCGAACAACAAGCTCGCGGCCGGCTGGGACAGCAGCGGAAGAAGAAGAGAACTTGGTTTGACTTACTTACCCGAAGGTGGTGAGCTGGGCGAGGAAGAAGGGGTACGCCTTGAGCGGCACGAGTGCGAGCTTGTAGAGGACGCGGTTGGCGACGGCCAGTGCCACCACGGCCGCCGACGCCGCGGCGGTGGTCACGGGCGAGGAGCTCATCGCACACGACAGGGTTACACCGCCAAGCTATTCAGCTGATCGACGGAGCGTTGGGCTGGGATGGGGCAAGGTTTCGAGAGGAGGGACACTGAAATGGAATCGCCGGCTGGGAACCGAGCATGGAAATTGGAAAACCATGGGGACGGCGGCGGCGGCGTCGGCGGCTACCGCGTGGATTGCTTGTGTCGGGGTGCGGGAATCAAACCTTTTACGATAAGGCCCGTGGACAAAGGAGTTAGAGGCGTTAAAGTTTAATAATTAATGTAATATTTTTGTCTTATTTGACAAAAAAAAACTTCCAATTTTGAACAAATTAAGCTTAATAGATTTGTATCGTAAATTACTCCTAATCTGTATCGACATGCATGCAATTAGTCTACATTGAGTACTCCATGCATTTATTACATCATTGATGTGATGAGAGTTAAACTTTAATATTTATGAACCAAACAGGGGCCTAAGGGCAACTCCACCACGGCAACCCAAATCAGCCCCTACTTTTGGTTTAGGTGTTTTTGTTAGTTTCGTTGGTCTAATTTTTTACTTCTTCTCGTGCAGTAGCACTCAAATTTGAGCCTCCAAATTGATTCTAGGAGACACTGACAGATAGAGCTCGCTTGTCATCCTCTCTATCTTCTTCCTCCGTGGACGAGATCTGTTCCACTTGGATTCGTGGGGCGACCGGAGCTCGCGGATGGAGCATGGGGCTCGCGGATAGGCCGCTCCAGCGCTGCGGATTGGAGGGAGCCTGGGGCACTCGAGCATCGCGGAGGGAGACAGGGCTGCTCGAGCACCCGCGCGATGAAGGGCCGCGCCTGCGTGACGGAAGCGGATAGCCACGTACGAGCAGCGGAGCGGAATGGGGTGCGCCACGAGAAGGGAAGCAGCGGCCATGGAGGGTGCTCGTCAGAGGGGAGGGGATGCGCCGCGAGGAGGGAAGCACTGGCCATGGAGGGCGCTCGCCGGAAGGGAGTGGGGTGCGTCGCGAGGAGGGGAAGCAGCGGCCATGGAGGGCGCTCGCCGGAGAGGAGTGGAGTGCGCTCGCAAGGAGGGGAATGGGGTGCACCGCCGCTCTGAAAGCCCTAGTTTGATTTTGGATAATTGATGAAACCTATAGACTAATCATTGTGCCAAGTGTGTAGACATGAAATGATAAGTCACATGCCAAGTGGTAGAGCCTAGAGAAGGATCATGGTGATGATGATGTTGACTACAAGATGATCAAGGGCTCAACTTGAAAAAGAAGAAAGAGAAAAACAAAAATGGCTCAAGGCAAAAGTATATATATGATAGGGCCATTTTTGCTTTTGCACTCAAGACACCGTAGAGAGTGTGAGTGACTTAGGATCGATAGTCTTACTGTAAAGAGGGGAATTTCACGGTTAAAACGGTTATCAAGTGCCACTAGGTGAATTCATATGAGCATATGCATTAGGACCTCTAACATAACCCTTAAAAATGTTTGTGAAAATATGCTAACACACGTGCACAAGATGATACACTTGGTGGTTAGCACATTTGAGCAAGGGTTGAGAAAGTGGCGAAGTCGCGGAAGTATTTCTCATTGAAAAACACTGACCGAATGCTGGTCACGCTGTGACCGGACGCTAACATCAGCATCCGGTCAGTGTTGACTAGCTCTGCGCAAGAGGCGATGGTCGGACCGGACGCTGGGTGCGTCAGGTCACGCGTCACTATTTCTGTGTGAAAAACCCTTACTGGAGTCGACCGGACCCTAGGTTGGCCGCGTCCGGTCATTTCTTCAGGCGCGTCTGGTTACGGCTTTGCACACTGACTAACTTCGCAACCGTTGAAGATCAATGCGCAGTATTTAAACGAGGACACGTGGCGCCCATCCGTGGGCTTGGCCGGTCGCCCCGCAGGAGGCACATTGTTGAGCCTAACGGCTCTATTCTCTAGGGACGCTTATAAATAGTTGGTGGCCTGCTCTTGGAGATCACTCTTGATATTTTGATCATCTTAACATCCTATTGAGCTGAGCATACTCCCTCCCACTCATATCTCTTGCTTGATTGCTAATTCAAAGTGAGATTGAGTGATTCCAAGTGCATTTGCTTATCAGTTTGCATCTAGTAGCACTTGGGGATCGTTTGAGTTACGGGATTCTTGTTACTCTTGGTGGTTGTTGCCACCTAGACGGCTTGGAGCAGCGGAGGAGTTGTGGCAAGAGTTGGTGATTGTTCTTGGCCACCTCTCAGTGATTTGTGAGGGGTTCTTATGCCTTCCCCGGCGGAGCACCAAAGGCAAATCTAGTGGATTGCGCGTGTAACAGAACCGACCAATTATACGAAATTAAGTAAGAAAATCACCCGTCAGAGCAAACAATTTAGCAAACTTAAGCCCGTATAACCCGGTAATCCGAGAAATCAAGAAGGATTTCAAACCAACTCACATACCAGTCAAGGTCGTAATAAGTTTAGCAATCACCATCACATATTACATAAAAGTTCACATCACAGATACATCGGAGTTTAAACATAGTTATTACAAACTGAGTTCAAATAGAAAGTAGCGGAAGAAAGTTGTTCAAATCCACACACACTCACACGGAGTTCAAGTACAGTACCAGCTGATGATCATCTCCAACAAAAGCATTAAATGAGACGTAAGGAATGACCATTGCCCATGGTCCTAAGCATCACCCATCGCAGGATAAAGGCAGTTGATATAGTAGCCATAATACGTCTGCTCATCTGCAACAAGTGGGAACAAACCCTGAGTACGAAAAGGTACTCAGCTAGACTTACCCGACATAACCGAAAATAAAGTGACACCAAGGATTATGAAGGGCTTTATAGTAGGGTAGCTGACTCATTTGCAAAAAGGCATTTTTAGCATTTCAAGAACCTTTTTCAAAAGCATTATGTCAAGTTAATCATTATTAACCTGTCGAGTACATTTGCACCTATACTAGAGCAAGCATGTGATTAAGCAAATAATGATAACCAATGATAATTAATAACTTCCATAATGTCACATCCATTATAACTGTCCAAGTGTTCCATCAACATTACTACGATGAAGTAACTCAAGTCAAGTGTTCACTATCCAGTGAACAATGGCGATTCGAATCGATTATTAACCAGCTGGTAATTTATTCCTTACACAAACCTCACTCACCCGCTAAAGTGAGGTATTGGTCACCGAGTCAACTATCTAGGAAAAATCTCGAGTTTGCCAGGAACCACATGTACCCGGGGGCCGATTGACTGCCTTTCGGTCTTATCATCGCGCCCCGTGTCCTACCACACCTACTCCGGTACAGTGCGCTGCGGGCGATCCACTCGGCCCGAATAATCTCCCAGCTTCGTGGTCGAAAGGTATGTTATTCAGCTAGCTAAATGTAAGGCATGCGTTCAACATGACCCGAGGGCCAACAATGGTCGATCCTTAATCAACACAGACGGAAAGCACTACAGTCCGAAACCCTGTAAGTCTCCGTCCAATCTCAACTTCAAATTAACACTTAGTTATACCATGACGACATAGTTATCCGAACAGATCCAGGTAACCTCCTATAGCTTGCAGGTGACAGGAAATCACCCGACTTCTACCGATCTAAGCCAGCTAAGCATTGACTCGACTGCGAATACCAGGGTAACAAGGATACAGTATAACAAAGGTAAACAAGGTATAATGTAGCAACGGTTGCAGACAACTTCTAAACGTAATGCATCAATTAAAGTAAAGCATTAATTAATAATTGTAAACCGAGGGAGAAAATGCTCCGGGGCTTGCCTCTCTCGAAGGAGCTCGGGCGGTGATCGGGGCACTCCGGAAGTTCCTCAATGTCCTCCTCGTCGGCTTCGGGCACCTCCTGAGGCTACACCTCGAGCTACTCCTCAGGCTCCTCGGATACGACGACTGGATTCTCGGTTTGTGATCCTGTATGATGCAGGTGCGTAAGTGTTTATGCAAAAAGGTGCATCGTATGAAATGCACACAATGAATATGCTTGCATGCAAGGTAGATGAACCTGATTTGCTTTAATGGGTAGAGTATAGTACAATTCTCATACAAGGTAGTCAACATCATCCAAGAACATGTACTACAAGTACATGTCATCTACTGCATTCTCTTCTACTACTAACATGCTAAGTCAACACATCTCGTTTTGAGCAAGAAAATGACTTCTTTTGAAAATGGCCCAAAAATAAAAGTTGCTTAGAATTTAATGCTCTACAACTTTGCTTTAAGGACCAACTAAAAATTATGCCTAGATTTTGAATTGGGATATAAAAGCTAAATATGGAGGGTTTTTTACCATTTTCAATAATATTTTCAAAAGCATATTTTGCCAAAAGCTTGAATACAAACTTTTCTCCAAATTGCATGATAATTATTTCTAAGTAATTTGTATTCACAACCAACCATGTTTTATTGATCTAGCTAGCATAATCAAGGCAAAATAAAACTAAACAAGTATATGCAACATTCACGTTTCCAAGCGACGTTTCACATGTTTCAACTCAAACTTAAACTTTACTTAACATGTGGTTATGAATGCAAATGAAGCATCATGTGTATGATTAGCAATGCTAAATGCATGCGTAACACCGGGGTGTTACAGCGCGTGTCATTGAGCTACCTCACTTGTGGGTAGGTTCTTACGGTGTCCATGGGTTGGACGAGGTTCGTGCTACACCTCTTAGCCGCCAAACCACCAAGTGTTGGTCTACACAACGGGGACGTAGCATGTCGGCAAGCACATGAACCTCAGGAGAAAAATACTTATGTTTCTTGCCATTTGGTATTCTCCTGATGCATTGATTGGTTATCATCTTGGTGATTGGTTCATCCCCTACGTGGCGGTATAACAATCTTGAATTCTCCATTACTTTCTCGCAAACTAATTACAGCAAACTCTTTAGTGTAGCTAGCTTTGAGAGCTTGCTTTGTAGCTTAAGTTCTTCTAGTAGAGCTCTTTAGTGTAGCAAGTTTGAGAGCTCTTAGTGAGTAGCTACTTAGCTCTTGTGTGTGCTTAGTGTTTATATCAACTAGAATTGTTTGGATAGGTGGCTTGCAACCCTTGTAGAACTAGAGCAAAATTGCATTGCGCTTTTTGTCTCACTAATCAAATTGCTCTAGTGATCTTGTAGATTTTTATTAGGCTATTTATCCCCTTCTATCCATATTAGGACCTTTCACGCTTGGGGACTGACCTGGCACCGGCCGCCGACGAGCTAGAGGGTAGCCAGCTGCGGCGTGTAGGAGGTTCTTGCTGCGAGTGGGAAGAAACTGGCCAAACGGCCTTTTGGGGGCCTAGAGCTAAGCCAACAAGAATGGAGTCTAGAGGGAGGATTTGAGTGCCCAACCAAATTTGGGGTCTGTAGTAGGGGCCCTGCTAGAGTGGTGTTTTTGGCCTAGGCACGCATATTTAGCTATGGGAGCTCAAATAGGGGCCCTACTGGAGTTGCTCTAATACTTCTTTCTTTTTAATATAGTCACAATGTTGTCTATCAAAGTTATGGTCGTATGGAACCAGTTCAAACCCAATTTGTACCAAATAATTAAAACACAGCGATGCTGAAATTGATCAACGCCGAAAATCTAGAACATTTGAAAGAGAGATAGAGAAACATGAAAAATTATCTAAGGTACGGCCAATCTCTTTTTATATACCTTTTGAGATAGAGACCAACTGATTTAGGTCTCGTTTGGTTCGAAAAAGATTTTAAAAACTTGGATTTAAACAATCTAATATATGTTTTGTTAGATTCTGTGTCGGTATGTTAAAATTTACTTGAATCTAGTCTATTTATTAGATAGGATTTTTAAAAAATGAGAATTTTTATCTGGATTCTCATCCCGGCCTTAGTCTTTGTTTGAATAGATGGGGGATGATGGGGATTCATGTCCAATCCCTGCACCTAGGGAACTAGACCCATGTAACACCTCTGGGTGTTAAGCATGCATTATCACCTCAAAGCATAAGCATTCAACATCATTGCATGATTAGCATTGTTTGAATTGTAGCCCTTTTCAAATTAAACTTGAAAAACAAATAAATGGGAACCCTAAGCTTAAAATAAATGTTAAAAAGTTGGTGTACTTTTTAGAAGTAGCAATTTTAAATAATCTAGAATAAATCAACTTGATTATTGGAGCAAATTTTGAATTCAAGTTTTCCTCAAATTCTATTTTAAAAATATTCAAAATAAATGAGTTTTTGATTTTAAATTAGCTTTAAATCCCAAATTCAAAATCTATTGAGAATTTTGAAAAATGCTCTATATGAAACTTGTAGAGAATAAAATTTTGAACAACTTTTATTTTGGGCCAAATTTCTGAAAACCCCTTTTTCATCTTCAAATTCAAATTTCAAACAGAGAATTAAATCTGGAAAATAATTTGAAAAAGAAAAATCCATTTTTCGCTTTCGTGGGCCGCGGCCTCCTTTCCGGCCCATCGGCTCTGGCAGCCCGGCCCGCAGCCCCGCGCCGGCGCCCTCCCGCGCGCGCGCCCGCGCGCGACGCCGTGGCGCCGCGGCAGAGCTCGGCCGCCGCGTGGCCGGCCGTCGTCGACGCCGCGCGACACGCGCCCCTGTGGCCCCCGCTGCGTCGCGCTCGCTTACCCCCCTCCACGCGCTCGTCCGCCTCGGCCACTCCCTCCTTTCCCGCTCGCTCACCCGCAGCAGCAGCAGCAGCACTCCGCCGCGCCATCGCCGGCTCCCGGAGCTCCGCCACCGCCGTTCGTGCTCGTGGCTGCTCCTCCGGCCGATTCCTTCCGGCCTCAGCTCCGCCCCGCTCCCCTCCACCGCGTGCGCGCCTCCACTCCGCCGCTCGAGCTCAGGTGAGGGCCAATTGGCCGCCTCCTCTCCTCCGCTGCCACCATCGCCGCCATTGGCCGGCGTGCATGGCTGGAGCTCCCTGGCCCTCCTTGCTTCCTCCGGTCTCGAGCAATCGTTTTCCCTTCGCCTTGCGGTGCTCGCGCTCACCTTCTCGGCCGCCCGCATGGCCTACATTGGCCGGCCGACGAGCTCCAGTGCCGCCGTGCCGCCATCTCCGCCGGCGAGCCTCCTCCGGAGCTCCCGCGCCGCTCGGAGTTGGTGCGCTGGGTGCGCCTCGATGCGGGGATCACGTTGGTGTCCTCCCCGTCGCCGGAGACCTCACCGGCGGCGAGTTCGCCACCGGTCAGCGCCTCCCCCGCGCTGCTCTGGCTGGCCGGTGGCCCCGTTGACCCGTGGGTCCCGTGTGTCAGCGCGTGTGGGTTCACTGCACCGGGTGTAGTTAGCGTTTTCACCGGCGATTTTCAAAAGAAATAAAGAAAATGATTTCTCAGAAATTATGAAATAACTTTGAAAAATCGTATCTCAAGAATTATAGCTCCAAAAATCATGAAACAAATTTTAAAATGTTCCTTTTGAATATATGTACAGTTTAAAAATATCTCATGTTATTTTTGTGACACTTTACTGTGCAATTTTATTTAATTGTTATATATGCTGTTATCTTAGAAAAATTGTAGTAAATAAAATAATAAAGGGAAAAAAGTGATTCTTGTTGCATTAATCTTTATTAGTGATGTACTTTCTAGGAAAAATGCTAGTGAAGCATGTTCTGTGGGAAATTTTTGAAGTGTAGTTCAAATGCCTTTCATTGATAATATTTGTTATTTTTAGTAGAGAGCAAAATTTGTATACAACATATAGGTGAAAATTTTTGTAGTGTGTTAGTTTGCTGGTGGCAACCTAGGAAAAATGTGAAAACTGTTGTTTGATACTTTTCCTAGTATAAAACAATTTCATGCTCACATTTAGGCTATAATTTGTTTATTTTGTACTGGTAGTTTAACACATACATTTCCCATGAAAATTTAGTGGTAGGTTAGTTAGGGTAAAAGTGCTCTACTGTAATTTTTGTAGATTTTTATCTATACCAGAGATAGGTGTTGCTGTACAACCCTAGTTAAATAAGGAATAAATGATTATTCTTTATGAGAATTTAAGAAGAATAAAATATGTTTGGTGTATCTTTGAAGCATCACTAGGTCTTGCTGATGTTGTGAATGAGTTAGGTTGGTAAGGTTTGGTTATTTAGGGTCACTTGCTTGTGTAAGGTGTATGATAATTAGTGTAATCACAATGTGTAAACTTTAGGGTACATGTTCTTGGATGACGTGGACTACCTTGTAGAAGATGAAGTTTTGTACTAACTGCTCATTCTATGTGCTTGTCTGCATCTCATGTCACCTCATCATTCCATCATAATCCGATGCATCATTCGCATGTACTTATGCACTTGCATCATACAGGATCGCAGGAGGAGTCGCAGACAGCAGTACCGGAGGAGCAGGCTTGGACGGACCAGCAAGAGTCCCAGGCACAGGAGGTGCCCGAGGAGGAAGAGCCAGGCGAGGAACTGTCGGAGTGCGTCGACCACCATCCTAGCTCGTTCGAAAGAGGCAAGCCCCGGAGCATTATAAGTCTCCTATTTTATAAAAGCTATTCTTTACTACCTGAATAATAATTATATGTATATTGTTGCATTAAGTTATAAGAGTTGAGTGAAACCGTTGTTGCATTACTATCCTTGTCCACCCGATTACTGTTACCTGATTAAGGTAGGATCGAGTAATCGCTTAGTCATGCTTAGATCGGTAAAAGTCGGGTGATTTCCTGTCACCTGCGAGATATAGGTGAGTACCTGGCTATGGTTAGCGGTAATGATGATCATGAAAAGTAACCAAGTGTTGATGGATAAATGGAGACCGGGCGGAGTCTTATAGGGTTTTGGACTATAGTGATTCCGTCTGTGTCGATTAAGGACCGATCGTTGCTCGTCCCTCTTGTCATATTGAACGCATGCCTCACATTTAGCTGGCCGAATAAAGTACCTTTCGACCACGAAGCTAGCGACACTTTTCGAGCCGGGATAAACTCGGGTTGGCAGACTGGTGTTGAAGGGGGTGTACGGGGACGCGAAGAGTGAGCCCAAGGTGCGTCCTGGCAGTCGGGCGGTCCCTGGGTAGTGCGATCCATGATTGTTATCCCGCGGTTTCTTGGAAAGTGTCATTGGTGATCTACGCGACCCTGACGGGGAAGCATGGTTTGTGTGAGGAATAAATCTCCAGCTGGATAGGAATTCGATTCGAATCGCCGTCGCTCCCGGTTAGTGAGCACTTGACTCGAGTTACGGCATCGTAGTGTTAACGATGGAATAC
Organism: Saccharum spontaneum; assembly: GCA_022457205.1. Taxonomy (NCBI): domain Eukaryota; kingdom Viridiplantae; phylum Streptophyta; class Magnoliopsida; order Poales; family Poaceae; genus Saccharum; species Saccharum spontaneum. Next base: position 28,580,654 of record CM039609.1, on the reverse strand, counting down.
GGATGGTTATGTGGTTAATGTTGAAAATGCTAAACCTGAGATGGTAACCTTTGATGCTAATGGTTAATCAAGTGATTGTTTTAGTAATAGGTGCTTACCTAGCATGAATAGGTTATCATAAAAATGATGCTAAAAATACTTATCTTTAGTTATTCATAATAACTTATGCCTTTCGCAAATGAGTCAAGCCAGTACACTATATAAAGCCTTGCATGCTCCTTGGTGTCATGTTATTTCTGATTTTTGACGGGTAAGTCTAGCTGAGTACATTCCCGTACTCAGGGCGTTGTTCCCATTGTTGTTGCAGATGGTCAGATGTACTACGGGTACTGCTCCAACTGTCTGTATCCGGCGATGGGTGACAACTAGGACCTTGGGCAAAGGTCGTTCTGTTTGTCTTATCTACTGCTTTTGTGGACCATGACTATCTACTGGCACTGTAACTGAACTAAGGGTGTGTGCGTAAAACTATTTGCTTCCGCTACTTTATGTTGAACTATGTTGTAATAACTTTTATTTCCGAACTCCGATGTATCCTACTTTTATGATCAACTTTATGTATCGTGTGAACTGTGGCTGCTAAATCAGTACGATCTTGGTTGTATGTTGGTTGGTTTGAAATCCTTCGTGATTTCACGGAATCTCTAGTTATACGGGCTTAAGTTTGTTAAATTAGCCGCCTCGGTGGAAGATTTTTTACTTAATCTCGTATAATTACGTTGATCCGTTACAGCTGGCATCGGAGCAAGGTTTAGCATGTTACTGTTCACATGAGTATTTAAAAACAAAACTGTGTTTTCAAATGAGCTTTTGAACTTAAAAGTGTGCCAGTGGTCATATCCTTTATGCCCGATAAGGACTCTAGGTGGCTTATTAAAGTACTAACTTGGGGGTTTGCATCATATTTAAATTTCGTCGCTCATACGGCGTGCTATTGTATGAGTGCCATTCACTTGAGTGGTAATGTATGGATCAAATACCTCTACGCATTGGTAAGTGAGAGTTGTGAGAGCATGGTCGGATACACCGCCGATCTAGGGGAGTGTTTATGTGATTCCGAAATACTCACGTGCCATGCGCATGTTTGTATAAGGGTATCAAATTGGTGGGGAATTCCGTCATGCAGTGACGATGCCGTCAATAGGACGACGAATCAGGTAGTTGTTACCGTTATACTCGTATCTGGGGATGCGTGTAGAGCGAGTAACTTACTTTACTGCTTTCTTGCATGTTTTCATACTGTGAGGTTTGGGCTGAAGTGATCTTCTGCAGGTACATAACAGTGCTTACGAGTAGTACGTATTAGTTACGTTACAAGAGATCGTGTATGCCACCGATTATTCCGATAGTAGTTATTGATTTCCTAAGTTTGTGAGGACGTACGGAACGTGCATGCATCATGTTATGCATTTCATTCATGGCATTGTTCCTCCCCTTATAAGTTGCTTATCTCATTTCGATAAGAAAATGCCAACTTAAAAATTCATTCTCACCCCTATAATAAAATTTTGCTACAGATGGCACGTAACAAGCAGACAGCCCGCAAGTCCATCGGCAGAGCTCCCCGTCATCAGCTTGCTCCGCGCACTCGCCAGCGCCACACTTTTCTTGGAGAGTTTGGGATGCCTACACTCTTGTGGAGAGTGCTCAGCTATGTAGGCTATCCTGATGGGATGGAGCCCCGCTACTTTTGGTCAAATGAGCGGTTGGGTGAAGGAATTTTGGTGACTGTGGAAGCAGTAGTTCGTCCCCGAGGTGATGGTTCTGAGTGGACCGGTTGGCGTTTTGAGTCAACTGGCAGGACCCCTGAAGAAGCCACTGAGAGGGCAGCCTTTGGGATCCTGAGGGATATCATGGATCGCTTTCCTCAGGAGTTGGCAGCAGCTATAGTTGGAGTCTTTCCGAGGGGCAACCCCTCCACTGACTCGTGGCAGCAGGCAAGGGGCAGATCTCTGGAGATTAGCGCAGCAGAGGCACAGAACAGTGACAACCCTGCTATGAGTGCCATGTTCGCAGTAATGAGAGCCTTCGATGGAGTGGAAGGTAGTCTGAGACGTGTTTCTAGTGCTCTTGGTCAGGCTCGTGATGACCGCCGTCAGCTTCAGAGAGATCACGACGCCGAGATTGAGAGGCTCACTGCCGAGATGGGTTAGTTGACTCGTTAGAGAGATCAGGGCACTCAGAGGACTGTGGTTTTTGAGGGAGATGTACGTGCCCTGAGAGAGCAGCTTGGGCGACTGACCACCGCCCACAGGAATGCTGAGAGCATGTTGGCTCATGTGCTCCATCAGAGGAATGAAGCCTGGTCCACAGAGAATGTGTTGAGAGCTAGACAGTTTGAGCTCGAGCAGCGGCTGGCTGATGCAGAAGAGTACAATGATAACTTGCACGAAGAGGTCCATCGGCTAAACAATCAGCTTAACCCTTATGACCTTCCTGGCGCAGCCAAGATGGATTTGGATGCAGACGAAGATCCTGAAGAACCCGTGGCGCCAGCTGAGGAGCACGACGACGCTGCAGTTGGCGGCAATGCAGACGTCTCTGACCTAGACAGCGACCACGATGAGTAGGCTAGTAGTTGTTGCGCTAGCTACTAGGTCCCGCTTGCATGGTCTTTTGCGTTGTTGGCACTTGAGCATGTAATAATGAGTAGAAAGACTAGAGCTTGATGTAATGTTGGAAAGCTTGGATGTGTTTGTGACGATATCCGAACGTCAAAAGTCCAGTGTATGTATGCTGGCAACTTGGTTGTAATGGACGCGATGTGTGTGCTTTAAGTAATATAATTAGTGATGTTGTGTTAATTGGAATGACTTATTGTGCCCCTGTTTTATTGTATGAATTTATTCTCTCCAGTGAATTCAGTTCGGCATAATTTTTCATTCGGTTGCAATTTCTACAACATCATCTAATAATTACTGTTGCTGAAACATGCAGATGCCGAACACTCGCCGTACCGTGTATGGTGCCGCTGAGGCTGGTGGCAGTGCAGCTGCTAATGATGACCGTGATCCACCACCGCCTCCTCCACCCTACACGGCAGAACAGTTTTTCGCCCAATTCCTGGGAAGCCAACGTAACATGGAGAGCATGCAACAGAATATGGAAGCTGCGCTGCGTAGTATCGCAGATAACACCCGTAGGGGGATAAACCAAGGTGGGCATGAAGCAAACCAGTACAGCAGTTTCAAGGACTTCATGGATACTCGTCCACCGATCTTTAAGGAAGCCGCAGAACCTTTAGATGCAGAAGAATGGATTAATACGATGGAAGATAAGTTCCGTGTCTTGAGGATGACTGAAGTGTTGAAGACTGAGTACGCAGCTCATCAGCTTCAGGGTCCGGCAGGAATGTGGTGGAAGCATCACCGCACCACTTTTCCTCCCCACGCCCATATCACTTGGAGGGAGTTCACTGACGCCTTCCGTGGAACATACATTCCACCAGGTCTGACCGAGATGAAGCTTGGGGAATTCCTGGCTTTAAATCAAGGCACGAAGACTGTGACTCAATATCTGCATGCATTCAATAACCTGAGCCGTTATGCCCCTGATATGGTGAATACTGATGCTAAGAAGATCGCTAGTTTCAAGAGAGGCCTGAGTCCCAAGATGATGAAACATGTGGGTACAAACATGAGAACTAGTTTCAATGACTTCGTTAGTGACTGTTTGAAGCAAGAGAAGAACAACAATGTTTATGCCGCTTCCAAGATCTGTAAGAGGGCTTTCGAGCCGGGTTCATCCCAGTCCAGGGCCCCGGTGGCCAACCGCCCGGCTTATCGATCGCCTGCCCCAGGCGTAAGGTTTAGGCCACCGCAGCGGAAGAATCAGAATGCTCAGCCACCCCAGAGGAACCAGAAGCCGTTCAAGATGGCATTGCCTCAAGCAAAGACAGGACAAGGCAGTTCATCTGGAACTGTGGCTCAAGTGAAAGGACCGTGCTTCAACTGCAACCAACCTGGACACTTTGTGAAGTATTTTCCCTACCCTAAGAAACAGCAAACGCAGTATCAAGCTCGTGTGCACCACACCACTGTGGATGACATCCCTGAAGGAGAACCGGTGACAGCTGGTATGTTTTCTATCAACAATCATCCTGCAGTAGTTTTGTTTGATTCCGGATCGTCTCATTCCTTTGTAAGTCAAGCATTTGTTAAGAGGCATGAGCAAAAGATAGTTGAATTGGAATGTGCATATAGGATCAGTTTAGCTGGGGCTGATCTATTGACTAACCAGATAGTTCAGGGAGTAACCCTAAACATATCAAACCGGCAATATAAGCTTAACCTGATAGTCATGCTAGGGTTAGTGTTGGATGTGATCATGGGTATGAACTGGATGAATCAAATGGGAGTTGTAATTGATGTTGGAGGAAGGAGTATCTCTCTTAAGGAACCCAGTGGGGAAGGCACCTTTCGGGTAGTCCTACCTCGGAAGGTAGACCTAGCTAGCACATCATGTGCGGTCCAAACTACTCTGCTGGCCCAGATTCCAGTGGTCTGTGAGTTTTCAGATGTGTTTCCAGAGGAGTTACCTGGACTGCCGCCAGACCGAGATGTTGAGTTTGCCATTGAGTTAATTCCAGGAACAGCACCGATCTCGAGAAGGCCTTATCGGATGCCTCCCAATGAGTTAGCAGAATTGAAGAAACAACTTCAGGACTTGCTAAACAAAGGGTTGATTCGTCCCAGCTCGTCTGAATGGGGATGCCCCGCTCTGTTTGTGAAAAAGAAGAAGGATAACTCCTTACGCATGTGCGTGGATTATCGGCCGCTGAATGCAGTGACAATTAAAAACAAGTATCCTCTTCCTCGGATCGATATCTTGTTTGACCAATTGTCCAAAGCCAAAGTGTTCTCTAAAATAGATTTGAGATCAGGGTACCATCAGATAAAGATTAGGCCGCAAGATGTACCTAAGACTGCATTCTCTACCAGATATGGTTTGTACGAGTATCTTGTCATGTCTTTCGGATTGACAAATGCTCCTACATACTTTATGTACCTGATGAATTCGGTTTTCATGCTCGAATTGGACAAGTTTGTGATCGTGTTCATTGATGACATTCTAATATACTCAGAGGATGAAGAAGATCACGCAGAACACCTCAGGATTGTCTTGACTAGACTCAGAGAACATCGACTGTATGCTAAGTTCAGCAAGTGTGAGTTCTGGCTTAGGACAGTTCCTTTTCTCGGTCACGTGTTGTCTGAAAGTGGCATATCCGTAGATCCTAGTAAGGTGCAAGAGGTTATGGACTGGAAGTCACCAACTTCAGTTCACGAAGTTCGCAGTTTTCTTGGTTTAGCTGGTTACTATCGTCGCTTCATACCGGATTTCTCGAAGATTGCCAAACCAATGACAAGCCTGTTACAGAAGGATCATAAGTTTGTATGGACAGAAGAATGCGAAGCAACTTTCTGTACTTTGCGAAAGATGTTGACCACTGCTCCTGTTCTGGCCCAACCAGATATAGAAAAGCCGTTTGATGTTTTCTGTGACGCATCCAAGAATGGGTTAGGATGTGTGCTGATGCAAAATGGAAGAGTCATTGCTTACGCCTCACGACAATTGAGGAAGCATGAAGTTAACTACCCTACCCATGATTTAGAGCTCGTGGCAGTGGTGCATGCTCTGAAGATTTGGAGGCACTACCTGTTGGGTAATGTGTGTAATATCTTCACAGATCATAAGAGTCTCAAATACATCTTTACCCAATCTGAGTTGAACATGCGACAGAGGAGATGGTTAGAGCTGATAAAAGACTATAATCTGAACGTGCAATATCACCCTGGGAAGGCTAATGTAGTAGCAGATGCACTGAGCAGAAAATCCCATGCTATTGATGTGAAACCGTTGTTTGAAGAAGGGTTCAATTTGTTACATCCTGCTGTGTTACATAATATTCAGATCAGTTGTACTCTGGAAAGCCAGATCATTGATGGTCAGAAAACAGATAAGGGAATCTTTCATATTAAAGAAAAGATGAAGAGAGAACCCACCAAACACTTTCGATTGGATGACCAAGGGGTGTTGTGGTTCAAGGATCGCCTGGTAGTACCTAAGGATAGAGAGCTTAAGAACAAGTTGATGGATGAGGCCCATCGTTCTAAGCTATCTATTCACCCCGGCAGTAGTAAGACGTACCAAGATTTGCGACCCTGTTATTGGTGGACTAAGATGAAAAAGGAGATTGCAACATACGTTGCTCGTTGCGACATGTGTTGTAGAGTTAAAGCTCTTCACATGAGACCTGCAGGACTTCTGCAACCTTTGTCGGTACCCGATTGGAAGTGGGATGATATAAGTATGGACTTTATCACTGGTCTCCCCACTACATAGAAGGGCCATGATTCCATTTGGGTAATAGTCGATCGACTTACCAAGTCGGCTCACTTTCTGCCAGTCAAAACAAGTTTCCGACCACCTCAATATGCAGAAAAGTACATTGCTGAGATTGTCCGATTGCATGGATTACCAAAATCAATAGTGTCTGATCGTGGTTCACAGTTTACCTCTCACTTTTGGGAACATCTTCATAAAGGTTTGGGTACTAGTTTAATTCGTAGCACTGCTTACCATCCACAAACAGATGGGCAGACAGAAAGAGTGAATGCAGTACTAGAAGATATGCTTAGAGCTTGTGTGTTGTCATCCAGAGGCTCATGGGAATCCTGGTTACCGTTGGCAGAATTTGCTTACAACAACAGTTACCAAGAGAGTATCAAGATGGCACCTTTTGAAGCTTTGTATGGCCGGAAGTGCAGAACACCGTTAAATTGGGTAGAGCCCGGAGAAAGAAGGTTTTACGGAATTGATTTTGTAGATGAGGCAGAGAAGAAGATCCGTGTTATTCAACAAAACATGCAAGCAGCACAGTCTCATCAGAAGAGTTATGCGGATAAGAGAAGAAGACCATTGGATTTCCAAGTAGGTGACTATGTTTATTTAAAGGTTACCCCAATGAAGAAGAAACGGTTTGGAATTAAGAAGAAACTATCTGCTAGATATATAGGACCATACCAGATCTTAGAGAAAAAGGGTCCCGTGGCGTATAAGTTACAGTTGCCAGAAGAGATGAGTTCGATCTTTCCCGTCTTCCACGTATCCCAATTGAAGAAGTGTCTACGTGTTCCAGAGGAGAGAATACAACCTCAGGGTATTCGGATCAAGGCAGATTTGGAATATCGTGAGCAACCAGTCCGAGTCCTGGATACCAAGGATCGAGTCACTCGAAATAAAGTGATCACAACCTACAAGGTTCAGTGGAGTCATCATGACGAGAGCGATGCTTCTTGGGAAACGGGAGAGTATCTTCAAACCGCTTATAAAGATTTTTACGATAAATGGTTCGTAACTCAAAATCTCGGGACGAGATTCTTATAAGGGGGGAGGGCTGTAACACCCCTGGGTGTTAAGCATGCATTATCACCTCAAAGCATAAGCATTCAACATCATTGCATGATTAGCATTGTTTGAATTGCAGCCCTTTTCAAATTAAACTTGAAAAACAAATAAATGGGAACCCTAAGTTTAAAATAAATGTTAAAAAGTTGGTGTACTTTTTAGAAGTAGCAATTTTAAATAATCTAGAATAAATCAACTTGATTATTGGAGCAAATTTTGAATTCAAGTTTTCCTCAAATTCTGTTTTAAAAATATTCAAAATAAATGAGTTTTTGATTTTAAATTAGCTTTAAATCCCAAATTCAAAATCTATTGAGAATTTTGAAAAATGCTCTATATGAAACTTGTAGAGAATAAAATTTTGAACAACTTTTATTTTGGGCCAAATTTCTGAAAACCCCTTTTTCATCTTCAAATTCAAATTTCAAACAGAGAATTAAATCTGGAAAATAATTTGAAAAAGAAAAATCCATTTTTCGCTTTCGTGGGCCGCGGCCTCCTTTCCGGCCCATCGGCTCTGGCAGCCTGGCCCGCAGCCCCGCGCCGGCGCCCTCCCACGCGCGCGCCCGCGCGCGACGCCGTGGCGCCGCGGCAGAGCTCGGCCGCCGCGTGGCCGGCCGTCGTCGACGCCGCGCGACACGCGCCCCTGTGGCCCCCGCTGCGTCGCGCTCGCTTACCCCCCTCCACGCGCTCGTCCGCCTCGGCCACTCCCTCCTTTCCCGCTCGCTCACCCGCAGCAGCAGCAGCAGCGCTCCGCCGCGCCATCGCCGGCTCCCGGAGCTCCGCCACCGCCGTTCGTGCTCGTGGCTGGTCCTCCGGCCGATTCCTTCCGGCCTCAGCTCCGCCCCGCTCCCCTCCACCGCGTGCGCGCCTCCACTCCGCCGCTCGAGCTCAGGTGAGGGCCAATTGGCCGCCCCCTCTCCTCCGCTGCCACCATCGCCGCCGTTGGCCGGCGTGCATGGCCGGAGCTCCCTGGCCCTCCTTGCTTCCTCCGGTCTCGAGCAATCGTTTTCCCTTCGCCTTGCGGTGCTCGCGCTCACCTTCTCGGCCGCCCGCGTGGCCTACATTGGCCGGCCGATGAGCTCCAGCGCCGCCGTGCCGCCATCTCCGCCGGCGAGCCTCCTCCGGAGCTCCCGCGCCGCTCGGAGTTGGTGCGCTGGGTGCGCCTCGATGCGGGGATCACGTTGGTGTCCTCCCCGTCGCCGGTCAGCGCTGAGTTCGCTACCGGTGCGCTGAGTTCGCCACCGGACAGTGCCTCCCCCGCGCTGCTCTGGCTGGCCGGTGGGCCCGTTGACCCGTGGGTCCCGTGTGTCAGCGCGTGTGGGTTCACTGCACCAGGTGTAGTTAGCGTTTTCACCGGCGATTTTCAAAAGAAATAAAGAAAATGATTTCTCAGAAATTATGAAATAACTTTGAAAAATCGTATCTCAAGAATTATAGCTCCAAAAATCATGAAACAAATTTTAAAATGTTCCTTTTGAATATATGTACAGTTTAAAAATATCTCATGTTATTTTTGTGACACTTTACTGTGCAATTTTATTTAATTATTATATATGCTGTTATCTTAGAAAAATTGTAGTAAATAAAATAATAAAGGGAAAAAAGTGATTCTTGTTGCATTAATCTTTATTAGTGATGTACTTTCTAGGAAAAATGCTAGTGAAGCATGTTCTGTGGGAAATTTTTGAAGTGTAGTTCAAATGCCTTTCATTGATAATATTTGTTATTTTTAGTAGAGAGCAAAATTTGTATACAACATATAGGTGAAAATTTTTGTAGTGTGTTAGTTTGCTGGTGGTAACCTAGGAAAAATGTGAAATCTGTTGTTTGATACTTTTCCTAGTATAAAACAATTTCATGCTCACATTTAGGCTATAATTTGTTTATTTTGTACTGGTAGTTTTACACATACATTTCCCATGAAAATTTAGTGGTAGGTTAGTTAGGGTAAAAGTGCTCTACTGTAATTTTTGTAGATTTTTATCTATACCAGAGATAGGTGTTGCTGTACAACCCTAGTTAAATAAGGAATAAATGATTATTCTTTATGAGAATTTAAGAAGAATAAAATATGTTTGGTGTATCTTTGAAGCATCACTAGGTCTTGCTGATGTTGTGAATGAGTTAGGTTGGTAAGGTTTGGTTATTTAGGGTCACTTGCTTGTGTAAGGTGTATGATAATTAGTGTAATCACAATGTGTAAACTTTAGGGTACATGTTCTTGGATGACGTGGACTACCTTGTAGAAGATGAAGTTTTGTACTAACTGCTCATTCCATGTGCTCGTCTGCATCTCATGTCACCTCATCATTCCATCATAATCCGATGCATCATTCGCATGTACTTATGCACTTGCATCATACAGGATCGCAGGAGGAGTCGTAGGCAGCAGTACCGGAGGAGCAGGCTTGGACGGACCAGCAAGAGTCCCAGGCACAGGAGGTGCCCGAGGAGGAAGAGCCAGGCGAGGAACTGCCGGAGTGCGTCGACCACCATCCTAGCTCGTTCGAAAGAGGCAAGCCCCGGAGCATTATAAGTCTCCTATTTTATAAAAGCTTTTCTTTACTACCTGAATAATAATTATATGTATATTGTTGCATTAAGTTATAGGAGTTGAGTGAAACCGTTGTTGCATTACTATCCTTGTCCACCCGATTACTGTTACCTGATTAAGGTAGGATCGAGTAATCGCTTAGTCATGCTTAGATCGGTAAAAGTCGGGTGATTTCCTGTCACCTGCGAGATATAGGTGAGTACCTGGCTATGGTTAGCGGTAATGATGATCATGAAAAGTAACCAAGTGTTGATGGATAAATGGAGACCGGGCAGAGTCTTATAGGGTTTTGGACTATAGTGATTCCGTCTGTGTCGATTAAGGACCGATCGTTGCTCGTCCCTCTTGTCATGTTGAACGCATGCCTCACATTTAGCTGGCCGAATAAAGTACCTTTCGACCGCGAAGCTAGCGACACTTTTCGAGCCGGGATAAACTCGGGTTGGCAGACTGGTGTTGAAGGGGGTGTACGGGGACGCGAAGAGTGAGCCCAAGGTGCGTCCTAGCAGTCGGGCGGTCCCTGGGTAGTGCGATCCATGATTGTTATCCCGCGGTTTCTTGGAAAGTGTCATTGGTGATCTACGCGACCCTGACGGGGGAAGCATGGTTTGTGTGAGGAATAAATCTCCAGCTGGATAGGAATTCGATTCGAATCGCCGTCGCTCCCGGTTAGTGAGCACTTGACTCGAGTTACGGCATCGTAGTGTTAACGATGGAATACGGATGGTTATGTGGTTAATGTTGAAAATGCTAAACCTGAGATGGTAACCTTTGATGCTAATGGTTAATCAAGTGATTGTTTTAGTAATAGGTGCTTACCTAGCATGAATAGGTTATCATAAAAATGATGCTAAAAATACTTATCTTTAGTTATTCATAATAACTTATGCCTTTCGCAAATGAGTCAAGCCAGTACACTATATAAAGCCTTGCATGCTCCTTGGTGTCATGTTATTTCTGATTTTTGACGGGTAAGTCTAGCTGAGTACATTCCCGTACTCAGGGCGTTGTTCCCATTGTTGTTGCAGATGGTCAGATGTACTACGGGTACTGCTCCAACTGTCTGTATCCGGCGATGGGTGACAACTAGGACCTTGGGCAAAGGTCGTTCTGTTTGTCTTATCTACTGCTTTTGTGGACCATGACTATCTACTGGCACTGTAACTGAACTAAGGGTGTGTGCGTAAAACTATTTGCTTCCGCTACTTTATGTTGAACTATGTTGTAATAACTTTTATTTCCGAACTCCGATGTATCCTACTTTTATGATCAACTTTATGTATCGTGTGAACTGTGGCTGCTAAATCAGTACGATCTTGGTTGTATGTTGGTTGGTTTGAAATCCTTCGTGATTTCACGGAATCTCTAGTTATACGGGCTTAAGTTTGTTAAATTAGCCGCCTCGGTGGAAGATTTTCTTACTTGATCTCGTATAATTACGTTGATCCGTTACAACCCACACGGAGGCGCTATCGATCTTTGCCTCGGGTAGGGGTTTGAAACATTCCAAGCCAATCCGCCGAGAAATGAGCAACACCACTCGAGGCCGGGAACGTTTGCATCGCTCTTGCCCGTGCAGAAGGCGATGTCACCGCCACAACTGCTTCTCCCCTCCTAAGGTGTTGATTCTCGATGCAAATCAGCAAGTGCGCCCCTCTAGCTCCTAGCCTCCATCTCCTCTGCCTCATATTGGTGGTTTGCTTGGGTGTTTAGAGCTAGTGCAAGTAGTCCTATTAGGGCTCGCTATTTTACTAATCGCCTTTGTACTAATGTTTGTGAATTTTGTAGAGAATTTTTATAGATCATTCATCCTCTCCTAGCCATCTAGATCTTTTCAAGTGGTATCAGAGCCATGTCACTATCAATTTGCAGGGCCTAACAACCTATGGTGTAAAAGATGGTCACAAAATCACATTGGCAAGTGATGGGGACAGGGTTCCCAATCTTTCATCAGGTGATGACAACTCTTGTTTTGGTGGAACGTGACACATACCGATTCGGCTTCAAATCAAAAGACCTGAACACTGCAACCTTAGCACCATGATTCCTCTGGTTATCAATAGTGTCACTAATCAAGTTGATCTCACCAAGAAGCCTAATCCCTGCATGTGAAATAAAGAACACGAGCAAGAACTCTAAAGAAGCAACTCAATGTAAGTGACAAATTGCAGATGTATTATCAAGCACTTGAAGTTGGGGTTTCACAACCGAAAATGACGATTGTTCGAAGACAGGTTGATCTAAAGCAAAACCCAAAACCTAACATGGGCGGCGACTACTAAATATATAGTCTAATGGGCGTGCAAGGACCCCTTTTCATGTCCCTAAGGAGTCCCAACACATTACAAGGTCCAATAGCCCAAAAGACGGCGGTGCAGCACCGTGACAGATTCTGGACATCAACTTGTTTTGACGATTCTCGTTGATTCCGAAGGAATTTTTGTGGGGCTAGTTCCATTAGTTATCTTATCAAATTATCTTTTCATCCATACATGGATCATCAAGAATAGAGTCCATATGCAACCTGGATGTCCATTTTAGCGCGAGGTGCTTCTAGAGTCCGAGATGGACTCGAATTTGATATAGATTGGGCCTCCAACTTAGCTTGGATGCCCTTGCTGGTCTTCTTAGATGGTGGCCAAGGAGGAGGAAGTCCAAGGGCTTCCTTGGTGTGTTATCCATCTCCTTGGAGCATGCTCCGACTTGGGCCAAGGTCACAAGGGTGAATATCAGGCCCATGACGATGACACAGCTCTCGGCAGAAACAATGATAACTTGTCATGATGATTTGGAGGCCTTTCCAACGTGATATTGAGGTCAAACTAGGTCCATTTGAAAGCTTATCAAATAAGCTTTCCATCAAGTGCTCATGGACCTCAAACTCACTTCGGATGAAGGAGTTCTGGCCTTCCACATGAAGCATTGTTGGGCCGCCGACGAACCGAATGTTGTGCTTTCATGGTCTTGTACCCCAAGATGGGTCTTGAGCATGTTGTATCCATGCCCCATCTATTGTATATGCCATAGAAAGTGCCTTTCCCAAGTTTACATCATCATCATCTATGTTCTTAAGTATATTGAACGCAACAACATTAGGTAGCAACAAATTTTTTTCCCAAGTTTACATCATCATCATCTATGTTCTTAAGTATATTGAACGCAACAACATTAGGTAGCAACAAATTCTTACTTATATTGTTTTGCAAACATAGGAATGGGCTTACCTTGTCTTTAACTTTCATGGCCGTATCCATAGGTGTCTTGCCCTCATCAGCAAGCCACCACACTTTGATGGCACAAACTACGATTATTGGAAGAGAAAAATGTGTCTCCATCTCAAGGCAACAGGGAGAAAGATCTGGGAATCTATAGAGGAGTTTGTGGTGCTTGATATGAAGGATCCAACACCAAGACAAGAACAAAAGCTCCAACTCAATGATCAAGCCATCAATGTGATCTATTAGGCATTGGACCCTAGGTATGGAGTATCTATGGGGTATTTTCATGAGAGATCAAATAATAAAATCATAGTAATAGTAAAAAACAAATTTATAGTTAAATAACATATAAATTCGTGAATCTCATTTACATAGAGTTCACTAGAATAATAAACTAGCTCAAAAGTGATAATACATTATAGATTCATAATTTCGTGCCATACTCATACAAATAATACAAAGCAAGAACTAAAGTAACAACTAATGTCGTAAACAACCACTTATTCATCTATCCACAAAAAATATCATCCTCATAGTTCGGTGTTCATGTGTCATGCTAATGAATCACTGATGGCAGATTGAATATATCATACTAACAACAAACAAACAAAAAGAATTGGGCTAGACCAAATTAAATGGAGTAGTTGACATGGTATACAATATATATGCATATGTATTTTGAAATTGCTAGTATCTGTCGGGTATCCACGAATAAAGTTTCAAACTCACACCATTGTGGATGCTCGACCCTCATATACCCACGGATGAGTTTTTTTACCTGTGCCCGCACCTATTAGAAACTTTAAAACCAACTAATGGAACTAATAGTTAGTAGTCTCCTAATTAATAATTAGCAAGTTTGTTTAGATTTACTAGTACTAATTTTAGCTGCTAATAATTTTTAGTGCTAATGGATCTAAATAAACCCTAATTAGATACAACCACATTGAAGGTCATGACAACATAATCAGAGAAATAAAAGACGTAGGTGTATATCTGCACCTACTCTATCCTCGTGAGTCACCTTTGTTGCCTAAACAAGCAACATCTTGAGTCGAAGTCACAAGTGCTAAAGGAGATCCAGTTTTGCGTAAACCGGGAATGACATGGCTGTAGTGATTAGCCCAGCCTTCTTAGACTACCTATAGTGTGTGTTTTAACTATGCTTCAAACCCCCTTTTTTTCATTTGAGCCTTGATGCTCGCACACTGCAAGATGGAATTGAAGCATCGGAAACCCAACATCAAGGAAACTTCATGCATCGATGCCTGTCTTGGAAGAAAAAACGTGGCCCCACTTGTAGGTGACTTCAGGAGATGAGACCCTGCAACTAGATGAGTGAGTTAATTGCTGTTCTGTTATGCCCTCTCCAATTATATTAACTTTTATCAACGGTATAAGATAATTCTTGAGAGAGCTATGGGCGTGTTTGGATCGCAGGGCTAAAAAATAGTCCACCTTGTAAAAATGGATTAAACATGAGCTAGTTACAGACTAATAAGGGTTAATGTACTCTAACCACCAATTAGCCCTCGTTAGCTCTTATTTGCCTAGAATTAGCTCACATTTAGGCTTTATAATTGGTATAAAAAACATGGGCTAATTATTAGCTCTTGAATATATATATATATATATATATATATATATATATATATATATATATATATATATATATATATATATATATATATATAAAATACAATTTTGAATAATTAATTTGTATTTGTTAGACATTAAACAATAATAACTAGCCGGTGCGATGACAAGTAGATATAATTTATGTAACAATACTGTCGTTCAATCCCAGCACACAGTCTACTTGAAACGTATTGCTTTCTTCGTTCCAAATTATAAAACATTTTGGCTTACATAGATATATGTAAGGTACATTTAGATATATAGTAAAAGTAATATATCTAAAAATATAAAAATGTCTTGTACATGAGAGGCATTGACAAATGCAAGTTCTTTTGTTCTTTTTCTTTTTGCGGAAAATTTAAAATATAGTATTATTTATTTTATATATAATTCCAAGATATATATATCCAGTCCGTTTCGATCCGCAAGTTATTAAGGTTTATATTTGCAAATCTTCCTTATAAAATAAAACAAACCCTCAGGCGTCAAGGAAGCGATAGGCATTAGCATTAGCAAGAGCCTGAGGGTACGGTGTTGTACACAATCTGGCAGCCGCCATGACGATGCCGAAGCAGATCGCCCACAACGCCCACAGGGAGCACCCCCAGGTTCTCCATCACACCGGCAGTTTCAGCTTCCGCTGCAATGGCTGTGGCTGTGATGGCTTCGGCCTCAGCTACTGCTGCAGCGAGTGCGACTTCGACCCCCACGAGCACTGCGCAACGTGCCCGCCCACCGCGTCCGTCCCTTTCCACGCGCAGCACGCGGTGGAGTTTGAGGCTGAGACCGCCGTGTTCCCCGAGAACCCGCGCAGCTGCAACCTTTGTGGCGCGTCCATCGTGGGCATGCACTACTTCTGTTAGATATTTAGATAATTTCTAAGTCAATTTAATTTGAAAAAATAATTGTATCATTACCATATCATATGAGAAAATAAGCAATAACATCATGGCATCATATATGTTCATCCGAAAACTATGAGCATGATAATATGATTATAAGCATCAAACCATGGCAAAAGGTATATACCAGCAAGATCATAAAACATGTATGAACCAAAAGCATGATCAAAAACATATAATCATGTTATATAAAATGTACCAGGAAGCGCATAAGCCATGAACATAACATAAATAGGGATAAACACATACATCCATGGCATATTAAATGCAACAGAGATAGTGCACATCATGAATATCAAGATGTTAATATAAGATGATGAGTTTAGGGTGCACCCAGAGGAGGGTCCTATGCCAAGGACATTGGAAGCTCCATTCTCACTTGTACTACCCATGGTAGAATTAGTGAGTTACTTGAAGTAGTGGATCACAGTTGGTGCAGGGAGAGGATCGCAGTGCCATCCATGCCTCCAGGAAGAAGAACGAGCAGATGATGTTGCCGAGAAGAAGAACGAGCAGTCACGTAGTCGCTCTCTAAAAACCTAATCGCCGCACATCCCGAGCAGGATTCTTAGGTAGCAAAGGCTTCGGAGGCACCTGCTCTCTCGCGGTTCCATGCGCGCAGAATCACGAGATGCGGAGAGCCATCTCGCAGCAGAGGATATCGTCTCTGTATTTTAGAATTGTCTCTTCAGAAGAAAGATAGGAGCGAGGACTCTTTATTTCCGTAGCGGGCAGGAGAAGGAACCAGCCGGAGAGATCAGGAGACTGTAACTCTCGGGATTAATGCCAACCCACATTCACCATAATGCAAAAGAGTTGAAACTCTAGTAATCATGAGAGGTGAACGGCAAAACCGAGCCACGCCACACTCGCCCACTTGCTCGCTGCCTGCTTGCCTGCCTGCCACGCCACGCCACGCCCACGCCCACGGCCCGGCCGGCGGCGGTGCGTGCGTGCATGTGGCACGCATTTGTCCTTTCCTCAACTTCTCAATATAGACGGATAAAATCCAACCATATAAGTTGAGTCAACGTTTAGTCAAACTCCCGTACGGTACAAATCATACACCACATAATGTTACGGACCATAGAATTTATTGATTTATTAAATGTATTATGGGCTAAGCCCACAATAAATCCTACACTCCCCACCAAACTCTAGGGTTTGTAACAAAATGAATTTAGAACCACAACTCTTTTATATACCAGTGTTTCGATGGAGACTGTTAATTGAACATCCATGTAGAATAATAGTTTCACTCAATTACAACTGAACAATGGACTATGCCTTGAATTGACAGTTTTGCGTGTGGTGAGATTCACTAAGATCCACTACTGATACTAGGCTACAATAGGCATCCCCTCTATTTTGAAGCGTATAAGTCATACTTCAGTGCCTTTCTTGAGTATTTAGATGTTACACAAAGCTCATAGACTATGACCAGTAGTCTGACTCATATAGGTGCGTCCTCAAAAGATGTTCTGTAGGACAACATCTTTTCTTAGTCAAGACACTTGGAACACATTAAGGTAAACACCAACCTACCTTACAGAAAGAAAGATGTACATTAGAAATGAGCCTTTATAAGGGATCTTTCCTCACAATCTACTACTAGTTTGTTTCACCATCCTAATTCACGGGATTTCTGATCACATAGGACAGGTTACCACCATAGTAGATTTCAAGTGGGTCTTATACCCATTTCTCTCGATGCACTCTCTATCATATTTTGTGACAGGCTCTTTGTAAATTGATTTGCTAGATTGTTGGATGTGTGAACATAGTCCAACGCAATTACTCCGAAGTTTCTCAACTTTCTGACAGATTTTAAACATCTCTTAACATGCCTCGTGGACTTCATGTTATCCTTAGAACTGTTAATCTTGGTAATCACCGTCTGGTTATCATAGTTTATAGAAACAGCCGGTATCGGTTTTCAACAACCGGTAAATCCATAAGGAGATCACACAACCACTCAGCCTTAGACCCAGCAGTGTCTAATGTTGTGAGTTCTGCTTCCATTGTAGACTTCGTTAAAACAGTCTGCTTGCAAGACTTCTAGGAAACAGCGTCACCTCCAAGCAGAAACACATATCTGCTCGTGGCATAAAGCTCATTAGCATCAGAGATCCAATTGGCATCACTATAGCCTTCCAGCACCTTCAGGTGTCCGATATAACGAATACCATAGCTCATAGTGCCTTTTAGATAGCGCATCACTCTCTCAAGAGCACGCCAGTGATCATCTCCCGGGTTTGACACAAATCGGCTCAGCTTGCACACAGCAAATGAGATGTCAGGCCTTGTTGCACTAGCAAGATACATAGCGAACCAATGATCTGAGAATATCTCAATTAATCCCTTGCTATTCTCTGATTTTTTTCTCAATAGCACGCTAGGGTCATAAGGTGTAGGAGCAGGCTGACAATCACTAAATCCAAAGTGACTCAACACAGTTTCCACATAGTGAGATTGTAACAAAGTTACCCTACCATCACCTTCTCTTAAAAGCTTGATATTAAGAATAACATCAGCTTCTCCCAAATCTTTCATCTCAAAATTACTCGATAAAAATTTCATCACCTCCTCAATCACTATCACACCCGGTTTTCTAAAGAACAAAACCAAGCTAATCATATGTGTGCCCAGGAAGTCCACACATATGTCAGAATGAAAAAGTATCAGAAACAATGTTATTATATAATGTATACATAGCTATATTAACACTTACATTAGAGTATCGCGGAACAGTGACTAAACTTCAGGCTTCATTCTTCTCAGGGACGGCTGACTGGTGGCTCCGTATGCCAAACACTTCTGAAAGACTTCTGGAAACTCCACTACCTCTTTATCCTTCTTCTGAGCAGCATCTTACTACACACTGGAGTGTAGAGGAAATAGCAAGAGTGAGTCCATGTCGAACTCAGCAAATATATCATGGGGTTCATGAGGCTCAAAAAGGCTAGACACATTTTAACTGCATTTAGCTTTTATTCATCATGTAATTAGCAATTGAGTAGCATCAAGATAATCCACTTCCCATTAATGAACCAATGATCAATTGTAATAAGAATAATAAATAGCATTAACATGAGCATAATAGTAACAATAATAATTGAGCATGATATAACAGTGGTGATCAACTATTCTGTAAGAATCCCCAAGGCCGCTCGTATCCGTGAGCACGGCTAGTATACCAGTTTATTAAACTCAGCGTAGAGGTGTACACTTTCACTGTGAGTCATGACTTCCAAATGCATGGGTTTGCAAGGCCCAAAACATTGGAAATCATATAAAGCCATTCAAAAGTTCGTCTAACAAGTTAGGGCCATTAGATTCACTCGGCAGGCAGATGTAGGAACCCCCTTTTCAAATGGAACAATTCCTTCTCGGCTATACTCATAGACTAGAGGCTGTCCTACACCCAACGTGGCAAGTCATTCTTACGCCATTTAAGGTTACACCCAACGTGGCAAGTCATTCTTACGCCATTTAAGGTAACCACTAACAAGCTAGAAAAGGTCTCTTCAACAACTAGAGCCAGAGCCTTATAGCCCTCACAGCTGTACTGTTAATCTCGGTTATCACTTACAGGTAAGTCCTTACGAAGAGTAACTAGAGCAACAATATAACCCCTTGCTCTAGCCCCCTTTCAACAGTAATAAAATCATCTTAATGATTGGTCGCATAATTCATTAATCCAATTACAAGAGTGAACAAGAAATAAGATATCAATAGCTAAGTTATAATCTCTATAGTTGTCAAGGAAGACACATGCATATGAATAGTAATTTTAGTGAATAGGACAACAAGGATGGTCCCATGTTATACTTGCCTTGATCAAAGCTTTCCTGTTGATATTGCTGGTCTGGCTCAAAATAATACTCCTGATCGTCAAGAAACTGCTCACCGTCTATACTCGATCATCAAGCATCAACACACAATCATCCGAGCAATCATACACGAAGCAAACAAAGAGACATAATTAAAACAGTACACCAACAGTAGCAAAATAGTATAAAAAGTTTGTAAAACTCTTCTACACGTTACTACGATCACACAAACGTAAAGATCACGAAATTCAGATTTAAAACGTGAAAGTTATGAATTTTCTAAGATTTCCTATAGATAAATAATTACTTTAATATAAACTCAAAAATTAAATTTCTCAAACCTACTGTACAGCTATACTAACATATAGAGCTCGCAAATACGAACCTAACGCAACTTGAACGGGTCAAATCGGAGTTAAAACGAAGATTTTATGATCAAAACAAGTTTAGTGGCAAAACTGTAAATAGTATCATCTTCTACCTTGGACTTGGAGGAGCTCCGGTCAGCCATGGTGGAACCTCGCCGGAGAGAAGTAAGATGAGATAGGAACTCGAAGAAACGGTGATGGATTCGTGCAAATGGATACACCACGGTGTAGAGAACGACGAGTGCTGCCTCTCGGTGGTGGTGGCTGGCGTCGGGACACGACGGTTTGGCTGGAAAAGCTCGTCGGAGAGTTCGCCAGAACGCAAGTTGTAGATGCAGAACTTCGGCGAGAGGTGGAGGGAGCTACGAGCGACGGCTCGTAATAAGGGTTGTACTTCTGAAACCAGGGCGACGAGGGTTACGCCGGCATATATATAGTCGTAGGGTTTGGAAACTTTTCGGAATTTCTTAATTTCGGGATTATTTTAATTCTGCGAATAAAATAATTTCAGAAAATCTAAAATTACTTTTTTGGCCGTGAAAAATAGCCCAAAGCTCAGAAAAATCATGGAAAAATCCTAGAGACTCTTGGAAAGATAAAGAACTCAACTAAATGAGTTTGAGCTCATGAAAAGATTGATGAAGAGACCAAGGAAAAAGATTAAGCTCACGGAAATTGAAATTTTAAATTCAAAAAATGTCAAAAAATTTTCCGGTGAGAAATAAATGTCATCCTATGGTATTTTAAAAATAATAGCACTCACCAACACCAAAGACAAGCATCACACAAACACCACATTATCAAATTAATATGAAAAAGTTTAAAACCATAATTTTCTATATTTAAATTAGCAGCAACTTAACTTATCTAATAAATTTATTCAAACATTGAAATCATTTATTTTATTTAGTGTTTTTCATGCACAATCCAAAATAGGAAATTTTGGGTGTGACAAACACTTTGAGGCTTGATCCAAAGATCAATATGTCATCAACATACAGGCACAAAATAACTCCTTCACCCCCACCATACCGATAATGCACACATGAGTCAGCTTCATTCACAATAAAGCCAGCAGATGTCAAAGTTTTGTCAAACTTCTCGTGCCATTGCTTAGGAGCTTGTTTTAGGCCATACAACGACTTTAATAGCTTACACACCTTGCCATCTTGACCATTTGCTATAAACCCATCCGGCTGATCCATATAGATCTCCTCCTCCAACTCTCCATTTAGGAAAGTTGTTTTAACATTCATTTGATGAATGGTAAGACCATAGGAAGCTGCCAGAGAAAGCAACACTCAAATTGTAGTCAATCGGGTAACTGGTGAATAAGTATCAAAGAAGTTTTCACCCTCTTTTTTAGTATAACATTTGGCCACAAGCCTTGCCTTGTACCTCTCGATAGTACCATTAGATCTAAGCTTTTTCTTGAACACCCATTTGCAGCCAATAGGCTTGCATCCATATGGACGATCAACTACCTCCCAAGTTTCATTAGACATGATAGAATCTATCTCACTCTGTATTGCTTCCTTCCACAAGTCAGCATCAGGAGAGGAATATGCCTGTTCAATGGTCGTTCGTGTGTTATCCACAAGATACACAATATAGTCATCCCCAAAAGATTTTGCAACTCTCTGTCGCCTGCTCTTTCTGGTGACTACAATGTCATCCTCCTCAGGATTTTGCGTAAGAGGCTCCTCAATTTGTTCTATCGGAATAAAATTTTCATGCTCATGGAGAATTACAGATTCATGACTAATCGTGATAGGTGTAATTTTTATGGAAAGTTCATTCTAAAAAAATGTAGCATCTCTAGACTCTATTATTGTACCAACATGCATGTCAGGTACCTCAGAATTTATAATTAAGAACCTATATCCAACGCTGTGAATAGCATAACCAAGGAACACACAGTCAACAGTTTTAGGCCCAAGTTTGCGCTTCTTGTTGATAGGCACATTCACTTTAGCCAAGCAACCCAAGTGCCCATATATGAGAGATTTAATCTTTTCTTTTCCCATTCCTCAAATTGTGTGATTTCTTTATTCTTTGTGGGAACTCTATTTAGGACATGACACGCAGTCAAAATCGTCTCACCCACCATTCCTTAGATAGTCCCGTAGTGTCTAACATGACATTTACCAACTTAGTTAGAGTACGGTTCTTTCTTTCGGCAATTCTATTAGATTGTGGTGAGTATGGCGGTGTCCTCTCATAAATAATACCATGTTTCACGCAGAATTCAAAAAATTCACTAGAGAAATATTCTCCACCTCGATCAGACCTTAACCGTTTAATTTTCCTCTCAAGTTGATTTTCTACTTCAACTTTATAGGCCTTAAAATAATTCAACGCTTCATCTTTTATTTTAAGTAGATACACGTAGCAAAATCTAGTGCAATCATCTATAAATGTCATGAAGTATCATTTACTGCCCTTAGTCAAATTGTCATTCATTTCACATAAATCAGAATGAACGAGTTCTAGCGGTGCCAAATTTCTTGCCTCAGTAGCCTTGTGAGGCTTGCGCGGTTGTTTGGATTGTACACACACATGGCACTTAGAACTTTTGACCACGTTAAATTTCAAGATTAAATTCATATTCGCTAACCGCATGAGATAGCCAAAATTAACATGAGATAAGCGTGAATGCCATAAATCCAACTCATTCGAGATATCGACAGTGTTCACAACCTTATTACACACATTAAGTAAGGATAAGCGGAAGAGACCTCTGCAATCGTAACCTTTACCAACAAAAGTACCATGTCTCGACATAACATATTTATTGGACTCGAGGACGATCTTGTAGCCATCGCGACACATCATAAAACCACTAACAAGGTTTTTCTTGATGAAGGGCACATGCTGCACATTCTTCAATAGCACCGTCTTTCCCAAAGTAAACTTCAGATTGACCGTACCAACACCAAAAACATGCACACGTGAGTCGTTCCCCATCAGCAAGGCTCCAGTCCTGCCGACCTGGTAGGAAGCAAACAAAGAAACATCAGCATATACATGAATATTGGCACCACTATCCATCTACCACTCAGGTAAATAGCAAACTGAAAGAACAAAAGGTAAAGAATTACCATACTCAGATATTCCTCCTCCAGTCTTAGTAGTCACCATGTTAGCTGACTTCTTCTCTTGCTTGAATTTGCGATCTGGGCATGAATTTGCCCAATGCTCATCACTACCACAAACAAAACAATCTCCCTTCTTGTTGTTGTTGTTGTTGTTGTTGTTATTATTATTATTATTATTATTATTATTATTATTATTATTATTATTATTATTATTAAAATCAGCTGTCTACTTGGGCTTTGAGTTGTTTTCTTGCTTGTTGTTGTTTTTCTTCTTGTTCTTACAGAATGCAAATGAGTTCTTCTTTTGCACCATAGTTGCAGCAGAAGTCTCAACTTCTTTTCCACGACCGTCTTTTGCTCTCACCCTCTCCTCAACATCAAGAGTGCCAATAAGGTCAGACACACTGAACTCTTGCCTCTTGTGCTTTAGAGAGGTAGCAAAATCCCTCCAAGAATGTGGCAGCTTAGCGATTATACCGCCGGCCACAAACTTATCAGGTAACGGACATGAAAAAAGCTCAAATTCCTTAGCCAGTGCCTGAATCTCATGAGCATGTTCAGCCATAGAACGGTTCTCAACCATCTTGTAGTCAAACAGCTGCTGCATGAGGTACAGCTCGCTACCAGCATCAGAACCCCAAACTTAGCCTCAAGAGCATCCCATAACTCTTTGCCGGATGCACAAGATATGTAGCTTTTCTCCTACTTGCTGTGAAGAGCACTAATCACAGCGCCTCGGAACAGGTTATCAGCAACCCGAAACTTAGGCTCATCCTCAGGAGCTAAGTTCTCAGGCTTCCCCTGCGCGACGTGATAGCAACTCATAGCAGTTAGCCACAACTCCATCCTGGCACGCCATATCATGAAATTTTTTTCATCAAAAGGATTTAGCTTCAAAGCGGCAGCAAAACCACTGAGAGAAAATTGTCTAAGATTAGGTTTATGGATTGTTA
The DNA here is from genome assembly GCA_022457205.1 of Saccharum spontaneum. Lineage (NCBI taxonomy): Eukaryota > Viridiplantae > Streptophyta > Magnoliopsida > Poales > Poaceae > Saccharum > Saccharum spontaneum. The sequence continues at coordinate 28,556,677 of CM039609.1, read as the reverse complement.
GATATTTAGACAATTTTTAAGTCAATTTAATCCAAAAAAAATAATTGTATCATGATGATGTCATATGAGAAAATAAGCAATAACATTATGGCATCATATATGTTTATCCGAAAACCATAAGCATGATAAACATGATTATAAGCATCAAACCATGACAAAAGGTATATATCAGCAAGATCATAAAACATGTATGAACCAAAAGCATATTAAAAAATATATAACCATGTTATATAAAATGTACCAGGAAGCGCACAAGCTATGAACATAACATAAACAAGAACAAACACATACATCCATGGCATATTAAACACAACAAAGATACTGCAAAGCATGAATATCAAGATGTTAATACAAGATGATGAGTTTAGGGTGTACCCAGAGGAGGGTCCCATGCCGAGGGCATTGGAGGCTCCATTCTCACTTGTACTACCCATGGCAGAATTAGTGAGTTGCTTGAAGTAGTGGATCGTAGTTAGTGCAGGGAGAGGATCGCAGTGCCGTCCACGCCTCCAGGAAGAAGAACGAGCAGATGATGTTGCCGAGAAGAAGAACGAGCAGTCGCGTAGTCGCTCCCCAAAAACTTAATTGCCACACATCTCGAGTAGGATTCTCAGGCAACAAAGGCTTCGGAGGCACCTGCTCTCTCGTGGTTCCATGCGCGCAGAATCATGAAACGGGGAGAGCCATCTCGCAGCAGAGGATATCGTCTCTGTATTTTGGAATTGTCTCTTCGGGAGAAAGATAGGAGCGAGAACTCTTTATTTCCGCAGCGGGGAGGAAAAGGGATCAGCCGGAGAGATCAGGAGACGGTAACTCTCAGGATTAATGCCAACCCACATTCACCATAATGCAAAAAGAGTTGAAACTCTAGTAATCATGAGAGGTGAACGGCAAAACCGAGCCACGCCACGCCCGCTCGCCTGCCTGCCTGCCTGCCACGCCCACGGCCCGGGCGGCGGCGGCGCACGCGCGCGTGTGGCACGCTTTTGTCCTTTCCTAAACTTCTCAATATAGACAGATAAAATCCAACCATATAAGTTGAGTCAATGTTTAGTCAAACTCCCGTATGATACAAATCATACACCACAGAATGTTACAGACCATAGAGTTTATTGATTTATTAAATGTATTATGGGCCAAGGCCACAATAAATCCAACAACTTCTGTCGCTCCTGCGTCTTCGGCGTGCACCCTGTCTGCGCCCAGCTTCCTGTCACCGCCGTCTCGCCTCTGCACCCGACGCACCTTGTCACGCTCACCGTGTCGGCACCCCGGAAGTGCACTCGCTACAACATCGACTGCTTGTTGTGGCGCTACCGATGCATCCCCTGCGGAATCGACTTGCATCCAAGGTGCTTGCTGGGCAACTCCCACAAGACTCCCCTCAGAATTCCCAGAGGGTAGAGACAACTAGTAGCTTGGTCTGTCTTTACGCACTGCCGAAATAAGATCAGATCTCCTCATCGCGTGAGTCTTCAACTTGGATCTAGATCGTCACAGCACTTCTTCCGTCAAATAAGTGTCTTTCGCTTCCGTGTCTTTGTGTCATATATTTGGGAAAAATTTTAATTATAATACTTCTTTCACTTTATTTAGGGTTTATCTAGATGTACTTGTATCCATCTCCATACATGTGTCGAATTAAGTGGATCAGGGAAAAATCGAGCTAAGTTCTAGACCAATCTACTCCAACACAATACACATGTATTACGATGGATATGAGTTCATCTAAATGAGACATTACGGGTGTTAATCCATCTCATGTCTTCTTAGCTAGGTGTTTTCCCCCTCTTATATGAAGGAATTTTAATAAAAACCACTATTATTGTTTGTTGTTGCTGCTGCTACTGTTGTTGTTAGGGGTACAGTTGCACCATCTCATAAATATAATATACCTTCTTCCAGATTTGGTTTGATTAGTTGCACGTAGGCTTAGCCTTTGTTACATCTTATGCAACATGATGTAAACTAGTAACCATATTCGGTTTGATTAGTTGCCTGTAGGCTTAGCCTACATTAGACCTTATGGAATATGATCTAAGGTAGCACAAACATATGTAGTGCCTTTGTATTTGGTTGTCGTAAAGATGATATAGAATAATAATATATATGTTTTTTGTGCCCATCAGCTTATACAAATCTTCATTGTCCAACATAGAAAAAATCTAGCATTGTAACTAATGTTGCATTAGTCTATTTTGCTATTATGCATGCCTGCATAATAAGAGCCTCTGCAGGCAACCAAACATAGACAGATTATACTGTACAAACCTAGATACAAACTAATGCATACAACCAATTAGACTTAATACATCTTATTCTTAACAAGCCTGCTGGGGCTATCAGAATCGGCCTGGCCGATTTTCCTACGGTCACAAGGCCAAAACCGGCTGTATACTTCGCTGTGTCGCTGCTCGCTTCAGTTTCTTGTTGAATGGGCAGGGTGTGTGTGGAAATCATTTTAATATTCACCACTGTTCAGAACTGAACTTAGCATACCTGTCCTTGAAAATGTATAGCTTTGCTTCCTTCACTGCAGAGACGTGCTCTCATAAGCATCCTCAAGCCTCTTCCACACATGATGAACCATTTCCATGTCCTTGATGGACTTAAAAACCTTGGACACAGGTATGTATTTTTAACTACGGGCATATTCACACGCGGATAAAAAGTAAGGGTTATGAAGATAGAAGTAGAGGAATAAATATTTTACGTGCATGTCACCCGACCCACCACTACTACAGAATATTTATTGGAGGCGGGCGTTTTTTATTTCTAGAGGCGGGCATTGCAACCGCCTCCAATCAAAAGTCACGGTTAATTCGTAACCTATGGAGGCGGCTGCTTTGCCTACCTCCGTAAATCAAACACAAAAAACAAAAAAAAAGAAAAACCCGTGGACAGGCCCGCCGAGCCCATCCATGCGCCGCCGCCGGCTGGATCTGTGCGTCGTCGTCGTCGTCCCTGGATCTGGTCGCGCCCACCCTAGATCCACCGCCGGGGACGCCACCGCCCTCGATCCGCCACCGGAGGCCGAACATGCCCTAGATCCACGATCAGGGGATGCCACCACCCTCGATCTGCTGCCGGAGGACGGGCATGCCCTGGATACCGTGCTCCGAGCCCCGCCGTCGTCGCGTCTGCTCTGCCGCGATTCGAGATCCAGCCGCCCTGGATCCACTCGAAGAGAACCTAGAGCCGCCTGGATCTGGGCACGGCCACTTGGATCAAGCTTCTCCTCGTCCTTTGCCTCCCTGCCATCGCAGATCTAGGTGCTAGAGGTGCTCCGCCTCTGCCTCCCTGCCATTGCGGCCTCCACCGCCACCACACGTCTCGCTGCCGCCGGCCAAGGACACCACCGCGAGGCACGCTGCCGCCAGCCCGATGCGCCACCGCGCGTCCCACTGGCCCAGGGTGCCACTGCGAGGCATGCTGCCGCCGGCCCGAGGCGCCACCGTGCGTCCCGTCGTCCTAGGGCGCCACTCAGACTCTGCAGCGCTGCGAGAGGAGAAGGAGGAGAGGGCGAGGGCGCGGGCCCTGGGAGCACCGCTCGAAGGGGTCGGAGGGAGCGGCGCATCGGGCTGGGAGGAGGAGACGAAGAGAGAGTCGAGAGGTGTGCGTTGATTGAGTGAAGGAAAACCCTAACTCTTCCTATATTTATATCGATAATGGCTTTCGGGCCTGTACTGGGCCTGTTGGGCCTCAGCCTTTTTGGAGGCGAGCTTTATAGTGAGCCCTCCTCTGAAAATATATTTATGGAGGCGGGCACCTTAATATGACCCCTCCAAAAATAGTCCATTTTTGGAGGTGGTTGTCTTAAGGTGCTTGCCTCCGTAAATCGATTTTAGGAGGCGGTTGAATTTTGACTACCTCCAAAAATCGATTTTACAAGGCGGACAAACATGACCACCTCCATAAATAAAAATGACCGCCTCCATTAATAGACTAGCATTTTAGGAGGCGGTTGGATTTTGTGTCCACCTCCATTAATGTTTGGGCACCGTCTTCTAAAATCATTTGTGTAGTAGTGCACTACCATCCTATGAGCGGAAGCATTCCCGTACTTGTGTGCCTCTCTGCCCCGCACCGCTGGTGAGCAAGCGTAAAAATGCCCACTAAAGTCAACCACTCGCGACCACACTCCCACGCGACACCTTCCGTTAGGCCGCCGTCTCCTTCGGTCCTTCTCCTTTCTCCTCTACCGATCTCATCCCGTTCTTTCCGTCCCCAAAGCAAAGCTGGCAACGCTTTCCATCTACCACTGCTCGGCACAACGAGTGTGGCTACGACCCAGGCCCGCGGTGTAGCTATTCGGGACCCAGGCCAGGCCCTTGGCCGCCATTTCTGACCAACCTTCGAGCTGTGTGTTCTTTCTCATGCACATGCTCTTTTTTATTTCCTCAGTTTTCAAGAACGATAATGTTGCGGCTAGGATGTCCGTCCGTCTTCGTTCGCCCAGACGCTTTGCTTGTTGGGCCGACTGGCCAGGCAACCGGCTATTCATCTTCATTGCCCGTAACTCAAAATAAAAACGAAATCGTCATTTCCTCACACGACCATCGCGGCTGGCTCCACCGCTGCATCCTGGCCACGTGTCCGCTCCACCGCCACATCATATGCACGGGGTCACTCCACCGCTGCATCATGTCTGCGTGGTCGCTCCACAAGCCCCTCCTGCCCGCACGGCCAACTCCACCGGCATCCGGTTGCCGCCGCCACTCCATCGATCGCGCCCCGGCCTTCCCCACTCCGCCTCCACCGCGTGGCCCGCCTGCACCAGGGCATCCCACCACTGCGGTTGCTCCATCACTGCATTGTGTCACCTGGCCTTCCCCAACCCTAATGGACGGTTGCTTTCCAGGTTTCGCCCATTTCCGGTGGCAGCTCACGCTAGTAGCTGCTACCTTTGCCTCTCCATCTACATGGTGAAAGTGCATCTAGACCTTTTGTGGGTTTTGGTGAATTGAATGACAACACAAGTAAAGGTCTAATAAGTTTGCTAAGTGTTGAATAGGAAATTAAGTATATTGCATACACATGAATATTGCATAACAAGGTGTATCAAAAGTTCAACAAGAAGGCAAGCTTGATGGTATTCCACATAGTGTTGAGATGAAGGCCAGAATTGAGTATTGTTGTGTTGGAAGGTTATGGAAACAATCTAGTTCAAGAAGAAGACAACAATGCAAATGGAATTGATGAAATGGCTTCTATGTTGTGGGATATCATAGTATCATGAGAAAGCAAGCATAGTTGGCAAATAGCAAATGAGACATGAGTTGATGATTTTGGATTGGTCTCAATGATGGCTTGCTTTGCATGAACAAAAAAAGAGTTTGATAGTGAATTAGCTTTGATCAAGGTTGAAGAATGAATCAAGAATGCATAAGTGAAGAAATACCATGCAAAGGTTATATGACAAAGGACACAACTCATATTGGATATAAGTCAATCTCTATGTTGGTTTGCTTGCATGAATAAAGATTTAGAAAATCACTTTGCATTGATTTGATCAAGCTAAAAGTATAAAGATAAATATTGAAGTGAGTGGTAAGAGTGTCAAGCCAAAATGAAGAGGATACAAGGAATCGTGAATTGGCTTGACCATATTGATGCTAATTCATAATATCTCAATCTATGTGAATCCAACTGAAGCTTGATTGATCTCAACATTCATATCTAGAAGATATTCAAGCAAGGATCACAATATTGAAGAAATAGTTTTTTAATGGATGCTTAATATGATGTGACTTGAGTATGGCTTGATAAGGTGAAGATAGCAAGGAAAGGGCTTCGAGGGACTAAGCGGAGGTGAAGGGCAAGCGATGGCTTGAGGACCGAGGTACCATGGCTAAGGTGAAGAAGAGAGTACTTGCATTGAGTCGAGGAACTAATCAAGCTATGAGGAGTCATATTGTGTTGAGGATCAAATCATTAGTGAAAGTGACTTGAAGCCATGGATTGAACTCATATGTGTTGAAATGGTTCAAGTCACGTGCTCAAGGTATGTTTGGTCAAAGAGAGGAGACAAAGTTGATTGCAACCCCTCATGAAGCAATATTGAGAAGAAATGGCATATGAAGATATTGAAGACTCAAGTGGTTGAAATGGTTATATTCTGTTGATCTTGAGTATAGGTATGTTGTACTATCAGGGGGATGCAATACGAATCTTAGACAAATCTCAAGTGCTCAAACTAATCGAACCCAAGTGCTAAAATGAGAGAAAACACTTAGCACTGCACCTACACTAATAGATCTTGGAGCTTGTTCTCTACTGGATTGGATAACCCTTAAAACAAGCTTTTCGAAAAGTCCAAGATCACTGTAAACGGAGTTCGGAGTAAAAAGTTATGGCGTTTTCCGTGAGGTGACCTGTGCTGTTTCAGGGAGCTGCAGCAGTGCTGCGAATTTTTGAGGCAGTGCCGCACCTTACAGACCATAACGGATAGTTTTCGAATTCTAACAGCTAGTTTTTGTGGGGTGGCTATATATACTCATCCCACACCTCCTGGTCGGGCTGCTGACATTCAGAACATTGCCAACCCTTTCCAAAGCCTTATGAAGCTCTCCCCATCCCTCTCTTTGTGAGAGTGAAGTTCTTAGTGAGTGATTAAGTGTTGGCCTGAGAGATTAAGCAAAAGAGAGCAAACCAAACCTTGAGCACTTGTCGAGCTTCGTCAATCTTCGTTGCAAATTTGTTACTCTTGGAGGTGAAGCCTCCTAGACGGCTAGGCGTCGCCCGGCGAGCTCTCATGCTTGTGGTGAGCAGTGGGAAATTTTTAATCATCCTCTTGCAGCTAGTGGAATCACCCCTCATCTCAAGAGTTAACTCTCTTGACTTGAGAACAAGGAAGGGTTGCAAAGCCCTAAGCCTTAGTGGCAAGTCTCGACAACGTGGACATAGACAAGCCTTGGTGGCGAGCTGAACCACAGGATAAAATCTTGTGTCTTGTGCCTTTATGTTTTGAATTGCATTATTTGTGTTCCACTCAATCTACTTGGTTGTGAGTGTTTGTGAGTGCAGGTACTTAGTGAACTTGTCACTGGACATCTCTAGCACATCTCTACCAAGTTTGGTCTGTGTTGAACTCTCTGTAGGGGCGAGGCAGTGCCGTAGCTGGAGTGAGGCATTGCCGCACTCAAGTGAGGCAGTGCCGCACCTAGAGTTTCACTTCTACTCGAGTTTGTTTTTAACCAGGCCTATTTTAAAAAATAAACTCGAGTAGAAGTTAAACTCTAGGTGCAGCATCAAGGTCCTTTCACATGGTTGCATCACCGCGTGCTCCCTTCTCAATGGTTTTCCCCGAAGCGGCGAGCTCTACACTAATGAACTCCATGCGCCGATGAGCCTTCATTCCAATTTCCAAGTAGCAAGGATATATTACGCTGAAAGCGCATGTTGCAAACATACAGATGTTTCAAAGGTAGGTTGCAAGTGTTTTATATCGGTGTTGCAAGAGTAGATCGGGATGTTGCACATGTTGCAATGGCTATACACGTATGGTTCAAGTGTATGTTCTAACTGTTTTATCTGTTTTCAGACATATATTACAAGTGTTTCATCTGGATGTTGCATATACATGCATGTTGCAGCATATGATTCAAGTGTTTTTAGCTGGTTCAAACGTATGTTTCAAGTGTTTCATCTAAATGTTGTATATATTTTGTAATAGTTACACACGTGTTTTTCTGGTGTTTCAGACGTATGTTGCAAGTGTTTCAGCTGTTTCGGACGTATGCTGCAAGTGTTTCATTTGAATATTACAAAAATAGATCGGGTGTTGCACATGTTGCAATGGGACCCACCTGCTGCAGCATGTGGGGCGTTGTGCATGTGCGTGGGAAGCGGGGGGAGGGGAAGGGGATGGAGCGCGACGCGGTGTGGTGCAACGACGGGCGTGGGAGGTGGAGGGGGATGGCGCAGGGGCACGGGCAGTCCCCGCCTGTGCGTGCAGCAGGGCACGGGCGCGGGCAGTCCACGCCTATGCGTGCAGCAGGGCGTGTGCACGGGCGGTCGCCCCAATGCGGGCAGCAGGCGTGTAGCAATCGTTTTCTGTCGACGGAACTAATTAGATATGGTTTTCCGTTGATGGGTGGAATCAGATAAATAAGCTGGGTGGGGGCAGCGTCCAGACGCGCCTCCTAGGGCTCCGGGCGCTAGCGTCTCCCTTTTAAGAAAGCAATATCAAACTGCTGGGGATGTTAGCTTATAACCAAAACACAAAAGAAAGACCGCAGCTTTTAACAGAATCACCAAAGCTAGAAAACTAGCCTAAGCACATCCAACACAGGTTCAGACCACTAGAGCTAGATTTTGACCTATGTCTGTCTGCGGCTCTGCGTTGTGCTTGTCGGTTTGAAGGCTTGAAGACAGTTCAACATTTGGTCAGCGACCTCCTGCATCTTGCAGCTCTCCTCTTCATTGAGCACAATGCAAAACTTATGCACAAATGAGTAGCAACATATAGATCACATCCGAAGAGTTGCTTGTGAGGGTTATTTCAAGGCCTTGTTCTTGTTCTTCCACGGTGCCTAGTTCAAAAAAAACCCATTAAATTCTGTGACATGCCTGATCTCTTGTTGAGCCAATTCTCCATGAAATCCACTCAAGTGGAAAACTTTCCCAATTGAGGCCTTGTTTGGATGCACATGTATTCATCTTAGTCCATATGTATTGAAGTGGATTAGAGTGGAATTAAACTAAATTCCATTCCATTCCACTTCAACACATGTGGATTAAAGGATACACATGCATCCAAACAAGGCCTAAAAGTATCCCTTAATTGTGCACCATACAAACTGAGATAAGGAGCAGAAGGGCTATTACAGAGAGCAATATACTATGGTCCGTAACGTTGTTATAAGCAATATAAGTAGTTGCTGACTTGCCGGATGTGATCTAGCAGGGATACGTGTAGTACTAACAGCTATTTCATCTGGTTCTTCCATCAATGGTAGAATTGTACAGCAGCCACCAGACACTGGGACAACAATGCAGAGGTACCGGACAGTGTGCCGCCTAGAATTTCCTCGCTCCATCACGAAAAACGCAATACATAGTCAAGCGTTGGAAATCGCCGGGCATCAGAATTTCACAATGTTTTCACTGTTCACCAATATCCCGTCATGAAACAGTTCACAATTTACACATGATTCAACGTTAAGGGCATGGCAATTGTCAAGCATAATGAACTGGTGCCGTTAATCGGCAGAGAAACAATGCATGTCATGAAACCATATGTCCCTAATTATACCCAATTGCAAAGAAGACAGTCTTGCTATTTTTGTCACCGTACAACAATAAAAAAGCATCAGTGATCATCATGTCAGTTAATCCATTCTGTATCAAACATATAAAGGAACCAACGCCTTAATGGAGGTATTGTCATTTGTCAGTCAACTGGAAAGCCAAGAAATCGGTTGATCAGGGTGACAACTGGTTTGGCGTCCCCTGGCTCATAAGGAACTAGTGTCTCTAGGTCCATTGCCCGGATGGTCTCTCCCAATGTTTGTGGGCGTGCACAGAAGAGATGCTTCCTTTCAGCCAATTCTTCTGCTAATTCACTTTGGTGGTTGTCCATCAAATCTTCATTTACAACAACGATTAGTGGTTTGCCGAGTCGTAGTGTCTCAAATATGCTTCCTGAACCTGCCAGAGCTAAATCTTGAGAAACTAAACAATAAATAACACATACAGACAAGATATTTCAAACAAAAACTTAGTCAACCATAAGGTCTGGCTTTTGAGTGCAGTTAAAAGCTTATTGATCCAGATATGCAGAACTGCTCGAGTTGCAACAGGGCACCATGCCAATCATTTTGAGCATCACGAACTAAAAAAAAACTCATACTGCCTGGAACTTGTGATACATTGCTGCAGAATAGTCCTTACGCAAATATTCGATGATATGCAAATGAAAACTGTTATAATAAAAAGATGGAGCACATTCCAAACAGTAAAAAGGTTAAAATATATTGTAGTTGCAATTAAGGAGTGTACTTTTTACATTGCCTTGAACTGTCCAGGATTCTAGACTAACCCAGCAATCTTTCATGATCGTAGTGGCATAATTCTCAACACTAAAGGTTGTAGATCATTTACTGGTTTTCTACCATCTATTAAGGATGGATGGTTCTCAAATCTCAATCACTTCATCAGATGAATAAGTGGGGCAGGGTGAAAATAGTCCAGGATCAAAGCATATAATAAATTGGTACCTATATTGGAAGAATTTACTAGGTCATCATTCTTAAATAGAAAGAGAGGAACAAGCTAGAAGAAAGTATGTTGTTCCACATTTTATGGTCTAAAATAAAATTACTGGAAAATTCACCAACGCATCAAGTTCAAGCTAGCAATTTCTAGATTTAGCCAAGAAAAGATATGATACCATGGAAAATATTCCAACATCTTTCTGTTTTTCACCATTGGGAAACATTATACTTACCTGCATGGCTGATAACTAGGGAAGCTGTTCTCATATTGTTAGCGATGCTTGGTGAAAATGTGAAATGATCAACTTGAAGGGTAGCATCTCCTGAGACCTGTAGTCCCAAATAGATAAATACTATTAACTTCACTATATAATTAGAAACAGGGGACTAGGGAACTACATGAATATTTAAAAAGGAAAGCAAGGTTAATACAATTAAAGTAAGCAGCTGGTGAAATAAGTTGGACATATGGATAGGGAATGAACAGGATCGTGAAACAAATATAGGTTTGTTTTCTCAAACATAAAGTAAGAACTGCTGCTCAAAAAACATCAGTTCACACACACCTTGTTTACTTAAAACAACATTTGTTTGTGCTAGAGTTAGGATTTCATTAATTAGGGCTAACCCTAGAAGGGTAGCTATATAGGTTCCATACATGGGCCACATGGGCCTTAGCCTCATGGGCCTAAACACATACTCCAACACCCCCCCGCAGTCTGAACTACTGGCGCAGCGGAGTTCGAGGCTGAACAAGAAAGAACACACACAACCCCCCCCACAGACGCAACTAGCCACCGGTGATGTTGAGGCTGGAGCGAAACTCGGCGAAGGTCGAGGACGGGAGGCCTTTGGTGAAGATGTCCGCGAACTGGGAGGTCGTCGGAACATGAAGGACCCGCACCTCGCCCATGGCCACCCGATCACGGACAAAGTGGAGGTCGATCTCCACATGCTTCGTCCGCTGGTGCTGGATGGGGTTGGTGGAGAGGTAGACCACACTGATATTGTCGCAGTAGATCAGTGTGCTCCGGGAGGGCGGAGTGTGCAACTCAGCAAGCAGCTGCCTGAGCCAGGCGGCCTCCGCCACGCCGTTAGCAACGGCGCGGTACTCCGCCTCGGCGCTGGACCGGGAGACCACCGGCTGGCGCTTGGACGACCACGACACCAGGTTGCCGCCCAGGAAGACGGCGTAGCCGGAGGTGGAGCGGCGAGTATCCGGGCACCCCGCCCAGGTAGCGTCGGTGTAGACGACGAGGTCGGTGGAGGAGGCCCGGTGGAGGAGGCCATAGTCGAGCGTGCCCCGGAGGTAGCGGAGGAGGCGCTTGAGAGCCGTGAGGTGAGGCTCCCGGGGGTCATGCATATGAAGACAGACCTGCTGAACTGCATAGGTGATGTCCGGCCGGGTGAAGGTGAGGTACTGAAGGGCCCCGGCGAGACTCCTGTACATAGTGGGATCGGCCATCGGGGGTCCCTCAACCTCAGACAGCTTGCCCTGAGTGTCGACCGGAGTGGAGCAGGGGTTGCAGTCAGTCATCCCAGCCCGCTCCAGGATGTCCCGAGTGTACTGCCGCTGGTGAAGGAGTAATCCGGCAGGACGGTGCTCAACTGTGACCCCGAGGAAGTGGTGGAGCTCACCCAGATCCTTCATCGCGAACTCCTGCTGGAGAGCGGCGATGATCCTGCGGAGAAGGGGTTCGCTGGAGGCCGTGAGGACAATGTCATCAACATAGAGCAGCAAGTATGCAGTGTTAGCCCCATGGTGGTAGACGAACAGTGACGTATCAGACTTGGCCTCCATGAACCCCAGGGTCAGCAAGAAAGCAGCAAACCGGTGGTTCCACGCCCGAGGTGCCTGCTTGAGGCCGTAGAGGGACCTGTTGAGCCGGCAGACCATGTCAGGACGGGTGGAATCGACGAACCCCGCCGGCTGACTGCAGTACACCGTCTCAGTAAGAAGGCCGTGGAGGAAGGCGTTCTTGACGTCCAGCTGGTGGACGGGCCAAGACCAAGCCAGCGCCAGCGAGAGCACGGTACGGACGGTGGCCGGCTTGACCACCGGGCTGAAGGTCTCATCGTAGTCGACGCCCGGTCGCTGAGTGAAGCCCCGGAGGACCCATCGAGCCTTGTAGCGCTCGAGAGAGCCATCGGCCCGGCGCTTGTGGGTCCAGATCCACTTGCCGGTGACGACGTTGGAGCCTGGCGGCCGGGGCACCAACTCCCACGTCTGGTTGGCGAGTAGCGCGGCGTACTCCTCTTCCATCGCACGGCGCTAGTGAGGGTCCAACAGGGCGTCGCGGACGGAAGAGGGTACCGGGGAGACCACCGCTTCGCCGGTCGAAGCCTCGAGGGCACGAGACGGCAGTGTGCCAGCCGCGTGCCGTGTCACCATCGGGTGAACGTGCCGCGGGTGTCGGTGAAGCAGCGGCGGGTGGTAGACCGGCGGGGCACCACGAGCCGGCGGGGACTGCTGCGGTGGTGTCGGTGTCCCCGATGGAGAAGGGACCGCGAGCGGCGGCGGCCACGGCCTGCGCTGGTACACCCGCACCGGCGCGGCGAACCTCGACGGAGGTGCCGGGGCAGGTGCCGGGACGGGATCCGGCGTCGGCGACTGGCACGACCCCCCAGGGCAGAAGCGGGGGACGAAGGCCCCGGGGCTGCACCAACCGGAGAGGACGGGGCCGCGCCCGAGGACGACGGGCCCGGACCCGCTGGGGATCCGGGACAGGTGGCCGGCCCGGCGCGCGGCGAAGCGGTACCTGCAGGAGACCACGAAAACGGTGGCTGGACCACCGGGTCAGTGGGAAACAGGGAGGGAGGGTCAGGGACCGGAGGAGTGGTAGTGCTGGAAAAGGGAAAGACGGACTCATCGAACACCACATGGCGAGAGATGAGAACCCGTCGGGAGGTAAGGTCAAAGCACCGGTACCCCTTGTGATCCGGGGAGTACCCGAGGAAGACACAGAGCGTGGAGCGAGGGTCCAGCTTGTGAGAAGAAGTGGCAGCGGTGTTGGGGTAGCACGCACACCCAAACACGCGGAGGTGATCGTACCGAGGCGGGGTACCGAAAAGGGCGTGGTGAGGTGTGGGAGCGAGACAGGCAGCGGAAGGAAGGCGGTTAAGAAGGTAAGTGGAGGTGTGCAGGCCCTCAGCCCAGAAGCGAGCAGGAAGAGAGGCCTGAAACAGAAGGGTACGCACGTTGTCGTTGGTGGTGCGAATCATCCGCTCAGCCTTGCCATTCTGCGAAGAGGTGTATGGACAAGACATGCGCAACTGAACACCGTGATAGAGGAAGAAAGCTCAGGAGGTGGAGTTATCAAACTCGCGACCATTGTCACACTGGACAGCCTTGATGGTGAGGCCGAACTATGTGAACACCCAAGTAAAGAAGTGAAGGAATGTGGTAAACGTATCTGACTTCGCACAGAGAGGAAAAGTCCACGAATAATGCGAAAAATCATCAACAACCACAAGATAGTACTTATAACCGGAAATGCTCAGAATAGGAGATGTCCATAGGTCGCAATGAACAAGATCAAAAATACGGGCCGCATGGAAAGTAGAACTAGAAAAAAGAAGACCAACATGTCAGCCCAATTGGCACGCATGACACAGTTGCTCATCATGAGCTCGAGTACATGGAAGACCGGAGCTACGACTGAGCTGTATCAGGGCATCACGGCCAGGATGGCCGAGGCGCCGGTGCCAGGTAGTAGAGGAAGTAGAAGCGACGAAGGCAGCTGACAAAACGGGCGGCGAAGGAGACGACGGAGCCGCCGGAAAGCGAAGGGTGTAAAGGGGCCCGGAACTGTCATATCGGAGCAGAGGACGCCGGGAAACCAAATCCTTTACAGTAAGACCAGAAGAGTCAAATTCCACAGAACAAGAATTGTCAGCTGTAAAACGTCGAATAGAAAGAAGATTATGAACCATAGAAGGAGCAACAAGAACATCAGGAAGACGAAAGGAGCCATGAGCACCGGCGGTACCCACAGACGAGACTGGAATACAAGAACCATTCGCGACCATAATGGACGAAGGAAGAGAGGAAGAGGGAGAGTGAATCGACGAAAGTATACCGGGGTCAGGAGTGGTGTGGTAGGTGGCCCCTGAGTCAGCGATCCACTCGGGTCCGACCGGAGGTGTTAGGCCCATGGTGCTGAACGAGCGAGCCAGGGCCGCCTGGTCCCAGCCGGTGACCCCCGGTGGAGTCCCTGAGGGTGGAACCCACGGCGTAGCCTGGGGTTGACCCCCCCGGCCACCCCCGCGGCCCCCTCCACGGCAACGACGAGAGCCACGCCCCCCCCCCACCTCCGCTCGGCCCGGAGGGAGGAGGGCCCATGAGAGACGACGGTGACGGAGCGGACGACCGCGGTGGAGTAGCTGCCAGAGCCGTCGAGGACCCCGGAGAAGCGGCAGACCCCGGCTGGATCCCCTGCGTGAGCTCCTCCATGACGAGATCGTCACGGACCTCTAGGAAGGTGGGGAAGGGCCGCTGACGGATGATCCACGTCCGGAGGTGGGCGTAGCGGTCGCTGAGCCCCCGGAGGACGTTGAGGACCAAGATGCGATCCTCCACAGGCCACCCGAGATCCCCCAGGGAGTCCGCCATGCCCTTCATCCGACGGCAGAACTCGCCGACGAAGAGGTCGCCCTGGACGAAGGTGCGGAAGCTCGCGTCGAGACGCAGAGCCCGGGCCTCGGCGTTGCCCAGGAACTGGCCCTCAAGGGCAAGCCACGCCCGGCGCGCGTCAGGGGAGGTGCGGACGAGGTCGTGGAGGTCCAGAGAGATCGTCCCCAGGATCTAGGAGTGCTGTCGAGACAGAGCCACGACGGGGTCTGGATGGCGACCGAGGCGTCGACGAGGACGTGGTCGTCGAGGGCGTAGCGGCGAAGGGTGAGAAGCACCAGATCCCGCCAACGGGCGTAAGAGGGCGACTCCGGCTCGAGGACGACCGGGACGAGGAGGCGAATGTTCTGGACCCCCCCCCCCCCGGCCTGATAGTGAAGCTGGGCCACGAGCGGATCGGCCGGGTCGTGCCACAGGACGGTAGTGTGGGAGAGACGGCGACCCGGTGAGGCAGAGGAGGCCCCAGCACCCGGCGAGGCAGGAGGGGCGAGAAGCTGCTCCGCCTCGGCGATCTGGCGGGCCAGAGCGTCGGCCGCATCGCGATCGCGCGCCCAGATGGCGGCAGCCGCACGTACCCGAGAGTGCCCCTCCGCGGCGGCAGCCCGGGCGGCGACGAGTGCGGCGGCGAGGACGGAGTCCGGGCGAGAACCATCAACCGCAGCGCGGGACACCATGGGGCCGTATCCGCCGGGCAGCAAGGGGCGCAGACCGTCATCAGTGGTGATGTCTTGGGCGTCGGGAAGGGGCTGCTGCTCCGGGCGGGCCGGCTGATGAGTGGCCGGCGGATGGCGGGCCTGCTGGAGCAGCTGCTGCTCGGCCGGCTAGAGCGGCTGGAGCGGCTGCTGCTCAGGCGGCTGGGCTGGGTGGAGTCCCGGGCGGGAAGCCAGGGAGGCGGGGTGGGGAAGGGAGCCGCCCACCCCAGGGCGGGAATCCAGGAAGGCGGGGTGGGGAAGGGAGCCACCCACCCCAGGGCCGGTCCCAGCCGGGTGCAGGGAGCCGCCAGGCGGGGCGTCATGGCCGGCGGCCAGCGCCTGCGCCACCGGCGACCGGACAGCAGGGTGGGAACCAGAGGCGGCAAGGGCAGGAGCAGGTGCGGCCAGGATTTGGGCCCAGGTAGAAGAAGAGGAGAGGAGGGGGAAGGGGCTGGAGAGGGAGGGGTGAGGGGGAGGGGCGCCGGCCATGGCCGGCGGCGGCCAGCAGGGGCGGCGCACCCTGTGGCGGCTGGAGAGGGAAGGAGCAACCTAGGCTGCTGATACCATGCTAGAGTTAGGATTTCATTAATTAGGGCTAACCCTAGAAGGATAGCTATATAGGTTCCATACATGGGCCACATGGGCCTTAGCCTCATGGGCCTAAACACATACTCCAACAGTTTGGGAAAAGTCTTCATCATAAAGCATCTGAATCATTATTTTGCACAAAACAATTTGCATGACATCCATTTGCACCCAAAAAAAAAAGTGGTGTCTTTCCAGTTGGGCTTTCATTTAGGATGACTTAAATTGCCAGTTATGAAGATTCTTATAAGAAAGAGTAGATATTGTCATAACGCAAACTAGACAGGAATTAAATGGTTGATAATTTACTAGAGGTATAAGCATACTAACCTTCGATGGAACATATGTTCCTCGGCCCATTTGAATAAGAAGATTACTATAACCTTTTTGCAATAAAGCCTTCTTCACTTCCGGAGAATCTACTGCCATGACAAGAGCATCAAAACATGTGGTCCCCACCGTGACAAACACTGTTCGATGCTCACTATCTGCCATCGATCCTAAGAAGCAGTGAGCTGTGTGTAAGTATATTTCTTATGCTGCAAAACTGTAGGTAAAGAAAACAAAAAATTAGATAATTATGCAATGTTAGGTAAACTTATAACAAAGATAAATGCAATATAAGAACAGACCAAACTGTTTGTTCCAGCCACATACTAGTTTCTTGGTAGCTAGGACCTAGGACCATGGGAGCAAATCTTATGCAAAAAGGTAGTGAAAGGCAGTTTCTTACTGTGGTGGAAAACATATGATAACTGGTCTCTTTCAAAACTGAATCGAGACTGAAATAGCTTTCATAACCACAAGGATCACAGAAAAACCCACATGAAGAGTACTAGGACCATGGAAAAGTTTCCACGGCTTGGCTCGTTAAGCTTGTGGGCCATGACAATAGCATACATGTATATAACAGCCAGTCCGCAATACATCACTTCCATAATTAATTCAAACAAGTTACAATAACGAGAAATCGCACAGATCTTGTAAGGCTCAAGAGGATACATTGGTTGACATAGGAGTTTTTGTGCCAAATTGGTTCTAGCGTCCCCCGATGGAAGAGAATGACGAGCAAGAAGCCATAGGAAGACCCAAACTTTGGTTGGCACTTGCACTGTCCACAGAGCCAGAGCCACCCATTCTTTCTCCTCCGCTCTAGTATTCAATCAACCAGGTCTCCCTTGGAACCATGCATTCGCCCTCTCCCTATTTAGCAAAAACATCAGGTAAAACAATCTAATTGTGAATAATCCCTTGTGATCAAAGTGCCAAGCCCAAAAATCAGCTTGTCTCCTCGTAAGCAGAGGTATGTTGTAAATCACTTCCATGTCCATCAGAGTGAAGTGCTGTACTTTTTTGCTGCCACAACAAGGTGCAGGAGGCAAGAGCAGCAGTGAAGTGCAGGTGCAGCGGCTGTACTGGATATCATGCATGCAGCATGCTCTTGTGTGTGTGCAATACCTAGGCACGACCGCTTGAGGGATGTGGTGCCTGTGTGGGCTGAGCTGCAGTTTGATGGGCAGTATGGACTATTTTTGTTGTTGCTTGTTGGGCTGTATGCTCCAGGGTCTAGCTCATTTTGGCTCGGATTGTGATGCAATAATCTATAATGATGCCTTAACCATAGATGCAGATGCATCAAATTGATGCAGATGCCTCTAATTACTCTTGTTGTATACATCTGCTACCCAAAAGCTTGGGGATACCTGTTCTTGGCCAGGCTAAGCAAATTCGCCAATGATCATTATTATTTAATCTGAAATTTGTTTTACCTTGATTTCATTATACTTTTTGTAAGGTATACAAGCCTTCCATCATACCAAGCATATCTTCAAACTCCAGCTTTACATGCCTCTAACGAAGGCAGGGGTAACAGTTAAAATCCCTATTTCTTTTCTACGGATCATGGGGCAAGCGGCAAGTCCCTCCTAAAGTCCTAATTAACAAAAAGAATAAAGAGCCAAAAATAACTAAAGATTAAAATCAAGAACATCTATTTGGCTGTTTTGAGATTTCTAAAAAGTGAGGAAGTGAGCATGTCACAACTGGTTGGAGCGACATGTAATCATGCCCAAACCAGAAACCACCAAGGTTTAAAGTCCTCTTCAACTCAAATTTGAGTGTCTATTTTCTTATTAAAAACACATACTTCCTCATAGGTTGGTCTAACTTTTTAAGATTTATGAAAAGTGGCTTTCGTTTTGCCCAATTGATAATCAAAGGCAAATTGATGCTGGAATTTTCTCTTTCAAGTTGTTACTGTGGAATCTTGTTAATTTAAGATTAAATCAATTTTTATGTCCATATACTCCATCTCATTGGGATCGCAATTTCAATAAAAGAAGAGCACTGAAACAGTTCTATAACCTGCATACTAGCATTTAGCTGATAAGGCATCCATTTACTCAAAACTATATATGTGTCACTGTAAATACACTGCTAGTCTCTCTCGAGTATGGAGTACCTAGCATCAGTGGCAGACCCAGAAATCGGGTACACGATTTGTTAAACAATTAAAGGTTAGAAATCGTACTACCGGCAAACTTAAAGACATAATACTAATAATAGACGTAGTAAAGAGCACAAATAACGACATCTTTTGAAACTGCTTCGGCAACATGTAGACCAACATTGCATTGTTATCACTGGGTTTCGCAAAATTGCCATTAGGCCCACAGTTCATAGACTCAGACGGGTCCATGTGTCATTCACTCAGTGGCAATCATAATCAAGGAGGCAACGTATTGAGGGGCAAATTTCCAATTATTTGTTTAACCAAAAGATAATATGCCCTACTGTATGAAATACTGCAATGCAATTTTTAGAAAATAGCAATTGGCACTCATCAATCAAAATAGGATGCGTTGATGCAACGATAATAATCACTTAAACAGTAAAAATTACTCACTGTCTGGCTCACTGCGCAGCAGCAGCAGGGGCCAACCGGGCAAGGGCGGAAGGGCTTGGCCGTTTGGGAGCTGGGCCGCTGCTGGCCAGTGGCCACTAGCGGGCTGGGGGCCGACCGGCCAGGCAGGCGGCAGACGGCAGGTGCAGGCAGCCAGGGCCAGATCCGGTTGGCCTCCAGCCAGAGGCGGGATCTGCGCTGGGACGGCGAGAGCCGGCCGGCCGGCCGGACGGGCGCTAGGTGGCTAGCCGAGGAGGCGAGGTCGGCTGGACGGGTTCGTGGGGTAGGAGGAGGCGCCGCCACGGAAGACGGAGGCGCAGGCACGGTCGTCGGCTCGTCGCTACTCGCTCGGGAGTCGGGAGCGGAGAAGGGAGCTGGGCCGAAGGAGAGGAGACCTCCTTTGTGTGGGCTGCAGCTGGGCTAAACTGAAGCGGGCAATTGACTTTTTTGGGGCTCACCCTGGGCTGCAGCCCCCGAGCCCGGTGTCCAAGTCCGCCGGTCCGCCCCCCTGCCTTAGCGTGGAGGAAGAGGACGACGAAGGTAGCCGTTGTTTTAGCCATCAAATTTCAAAACCACGAAAATGGTTGCATATGACAGGGGAGTTTTGATCCATGCGCACCAAGTGTTTGATCCCTGCAGCGGAGTTGCACCTCAGAATCTTCAACCCAGCTTGTTCGGCTGGCTGGTCAGCCAACAGCGCTTTTCTCTAACGTCAAATCAGCACCAGTCACCAGGCACCTGCCAGCCAGCAGTATTTTTCTCTCACAGCAAATCAGCACCCGTCATCGCCCAACCGAACAAGCTGATGTAGAGTCTGCATTTGTTGAGCAATTTTGGAGTGACATTGTTATGACCGGCCTCCCGTATCGCCGCCGTAAGCCCACCAGTGGCTAGATGAACCGCTGGTCAAGGCAGCGGCGCAAGACTTCATGGGCTAGGCCCAATTTATATTTATAGTATTATTAGAGATTGATTAGAATTAAGAGAGAACTCTATATATTGTAAACGATGGATTTGGAATAAGCTAAGCCGATTGCAACCTATTGTTGCCGGTTTCCCTGGGGAGGCCGACTCCCCAAACCCTAGCTGCCTTCTCTCTTCCTCCTCGCTGCAACCACGGCGCCTCAGCGCCGTAAACCTCGCTTTAAGCCCCAACCAGTGATCTCGCACGACTACAACCTTCGCACCATCCGTGGTAGGATTAGGGTTCCTATCAGCGACCTTCGATCCTGCTGCATCCACCATGAGTCTCCCACCACCAGCACCATCCGCCTCCATGCCCGCCTCCACCGCCGCCATCTCCCAGCCCATCGCCTCCACCCAGCCGCCAGCACCGCCAGCTACCACCTCCTCCATCCCCACCATGACCAACGAGCAGCTCACGAGCTCCCTCATCCACTTCGCCAACGCCATCCACACCCTACAATCCGACGTACAATCCATCCGATCCTATCTGATAGGGCCGCACGCGCCGCCGCCGCTCCCCACACCGCCACCGCTGCCGTTCCTACCAGCGCCGGCTGCGGCGTCATCGGCCCCTGATGCATCTGTCTCGGTGCAGCCGTCCACCGGCCTTCCGCTCCACATGATCAACTGGCCTCGGTCGCCGTCACCTCTGCCGCCCTGGGCCACGGGGCCACTGCCTGCCGCGTCGGCCACCTACACCACACCGATCACGGCGGCAGTTCCGCTGTCATCCGCGACCACGACGACCATGGAGATGCTCGGGGGCGTTCCAGCCTCGGGCACCCTCTACGGTGGCGTGGACGGCACGCTCTTCCCTTCCCTGGTGGGCTCCTCGTTCGTGGGAGGTGTGCCGTCCTACGACCGCGCGTCTCCAGCACCACCGCCGGCCACCGATGGTGATCGCCTGCCGCCGAAATTCTACAAGCTCGAGTTCATGACCTACGACGGCTCGGAAGACCCCCTGAACTGGCTCAACCACTGTGAGCAGTTTTTCCGCGGCCAACGCACGTTGGCCTCGGATCGGACATGGTTGGCGTCCTACCATCTGCGTGGGGTGGCGCAGACCTGGTACTACGCTCTGGAGCAGAGCGAAGGCATGCCGTCTTGGGATCGGTTCAAGGAGTTGTGCCATCTCCAGTTTGGGCCTCCTGTGCGCGACTCTCGACTCGCCGAACTGGGGCGTCTACCGTTCCGGTCCACGGTGCAGGACTTCTCGGAGCGCTTCAATGCAGTCCTATGCCACGCTCGCAACCTGGATAACCTGCAGAAGGCCGAGCTCTTCGTTGGTGGCCTCCCTGATCACATCAAGGTGGACGTGGCCATGCGCGCGCCTCAGGACTTGCCAACGGCGATGTACCTGGCCCGCGCGTTCGAGCTGCGTGCCAACGCGATGCTCGCCATGCTCCCTTCGACGCCGTCCCGTCCATCTCGGCCTCCACAGCAGCGGCAGCAGCAGCCGGTCCCAGTCCTGCCCGGTGTGGCGCAGCCAGGAGCAGCCCCGCCGCAGGGGGGCGCCCCGCCAGCCAGCCGGCCCTTCCGTCGCCTCACGCCGGGGGAGCAGCAAGAACGCCGCCGCCTCGGCTTATGCTTCAATTGCGACGAGCCTTTTGTTCGAGGCCACCAGTGCAAGCGGGTCCTGTTCCTTGAGGCCCGGGAGGACGCGGCGGACTTGGAGACCCCCGCTACGACCGAGGACGAGGCCGCACCGACCACTGAAGGGCCGACCACTGAAGCTGCTGTCAACGCGTTGGTCGTCTCCCTCTATGCCGTGGCCGGCATCCGCACAGCTAACTCCATGGTGGTTCCTGTGCAGCTCAAGGGCGAACAGTTCCTCGCTCTCCTCGACACCGGCTCTACCCACAGCTTCCTCCATGGCGGCACCATGCGCCGTTTGGGGCTGGAACCTTCCGACAGCGCCAAATTCCGGGTCACCGTGGCCAACGGCGACCAGCTGCCATGTGCCGGCGTCGTACGCGATGTCCCCATTGTCATCGGGGGCACCGTTTTCTCTGTTACATGTGCAGGCATCGACTTGGGCAGTTTCGACTGTATCCTTGGCGTCGACTTCCTGAGCACCTTGGGCCCCATCCTCTGGGACCTTGCTGCGATGACGGTGTCCTTCTGGCACAAGGGCACACGGGTCTAGTGGCAAGGCGTGTCTCCCCCGGGCGCCGGGGCATCACAGCAGCAGGTGACTGCCCTCACCGTGGGCGCCCAGCGGCCTATGCTGGACGTGCTGCTGCAGCAGCAAGGCGCCATCTTCGACGCGCCCTCCGGCCTCCCTCCGGCACGGCCGTACGATCATCGGATCCACCTCCTGCCGGGAACGGAACCGGTGGCTGTGCGCCCCTACCGGTACCCGCAGCTCCAGAAGGATGAGCTGGAGCGCCAGTGCGCGGACATGCTCACCCAGGGCATCATCCGGCCGAGCACGTCGCCGTTCTCCGCCCCGGTCTTGCTCGTCCGGAAGGCGGACCGCTCCTGGCGTTTCTGCATCGACTATCGGGCACTCAACGCCAAGACATCGAAGGACAAGTTCCCAATCCCGGTGGTCGACGAGCTCCTCGATGAGTTGCATGGGGCTCGCTTCTTCTCCAAGCTGGACCTGCGGTCTGGCTATCACCAGGTGCGGATGTGTGCGGACGACATCGACAAGACCGCCTTTCGTACCCACCACGGCCACTATGAGTTCCTGGTGATGCCGTTTGGGCTGTCCAACGCCCCGGCGACGTTCCAGGCCTTGATGAACGATGTCCTGCGTCCCTACCTACGGAAATTTGTGCTAGTTTTTTTTGATGACATTTTAATTTACAGCACTTCCTGGGCCGAGCATCTGCAGCACCTCGGCCTCGTCTTTCAGGCACTCCGGGCGCACTCCCTGCACCTCAAGCGCTCGAAGTGCTCCTTCGGGACGCCTTCTGTGGCCTACCTCGGCCACGTGATCTCGGAAGGCGGCGTGGCCATGGACGCCGACAAGGTGGCTGCGGTGGCAGCATGGCCGCAACCCCGCTCGGCGCGCGGGCTACGCGGCTTCCTGGGCCTTGCGGGGTACTACCGGAAGTACATCCGCGACTTCGGCCTCATCGCCGCGCCTCTGACTCGCCTACTGAGGAGGGACGCCTTCACATGGGACGACGACGCGGAGGCTGCGTTCCAGGCGCTCAAGGGCGCTCTCACCACGGGGCCGGTCCTCCAGATGCCGGACTTCTCCCGGCCCTTCGTGGTGGACTGTGACGCGTCAGGGGTGGGGTTCGGTGCGGTGCTCCACCAGACCTCCGGGCCCCTGGCATACTTCAGCAAGCCGTTCGCCGCCCGTCATCTTAAGCTGGCAGCGTACGAGAGGGAGCTCATCGGCCTGGTGCAGGCCGTTCGCCACTGGCGCCCTTACCTTTGGGGGCGCACGTTCCTGGTTCGCACCGATCACTATAGCCTGAAATTTTTACTTGATCAGCGGCTCTCTACTGTCCCCCAGCACCAGTGGCTTAGTAAGCTCTTTGGCTTCGACTTCACTGTGGAGTACCGGCCCGGACGCCTGAACACGGTGGCCGATGCTCTATCGCGCCGTGATGCCGAGGCGACGGCACTGTCCAGCCCTGTCGACGCCGCGGGGGCTCTCTACGCCATCTCTGGGCCCTCCTTCGCGTTGCTGGACGCGATCCGAGCGGCTACGGCCGCTACCACCGAGGGGCAGCAGCGCCTACAGCAGCTGCAGGCTGGCGACCTGCCAGCCCCGTGGCGCTTCAGTGACGGCCTCCTTCTCCATGGCACGCGCGTCTTCGTGCCCGACCATGGCGACCTCCGCGACCAGGTCCTCCGCCTGGCGCACTCGGCCGGGCACGAGGGCATTCAGAAGACGCTCCACCGGCTGCGCAGCGATTTCTACCTTCCGCACGATCGCGCCCTGGTCCAGGACTGGGTGCGGTCCTGTGCCACCTGCCAGCGGAACAAGACGGAGACACTACCGCCGGCGGGTCTGCTGCAGCCGCTCGAGGTGCCGTCCCAGGTGTGGGCGGACATCTCGATGGACTTCATCGAGGGGCTGCCCAAAGTCCATGGGAAGTCGGTCATCCTCACCGTCGTCGACCGCTTCTCCAAATATGCCCACTTCATTCCGTTGGGGCATCCGTACACGGCGGTCTCCGTCGCGCGCGCGTTCTTCGATGGCGTCGTGCGCCTCCACGGGTTTCCGGCCTCCATCGTGAGCGACCGGGACCCCGTCTTCACCGGCAACGTGTGGCGCGACCTCTTCACCATGGCCGGCGTCAGACTCAAGATGAGCACGGCGTTTCACCCGCAGACAGACGGCCAATCCGAGGTCGTCAACAAGGTCATTGCTATGTATTTGCGTTGTGTGACAGGTGATCGACCCCGGGCTTGGGTGGAGTGGCTATCTTGGGCGGAGTATTGCTATAATACTTCCTTCCATACCGCTCTTCGGGCCACCCCGTTCGAGGTCGTCTACGGCCGCCAGCCGCCGCCATTGCTGCCCTACCGGCTCGGGACAGCCAAGACCGAGCTGGTGGACTCCATGCTTACATCTCGGGAGGAGGTGCTGGACCAGGTGCGGCAGCGCCTTCTTCAGGCCCAGCAGGTCGCCAAGAAATACTACGACGCCGCCCACCGCGACGAGGAGTTTCAGGTGGGCGACTGGGTGTGGTTGCGTTTGCTCCACCGCACCACCCACTCGCTGGATCCCCGTGCCAAGGGCAAGCTCGGGCCACGCTATGCCGGCCCCTTCCAGGTTGCTGAGCGGGTCGGTTCGGTGGCCTATCGTCTACATCTTCCTCCGGGCTCCAGGCTGCATGATGTGTTCCATGTGGCACTGCTTAAGCGTCACCGTGGTGACCCACCGGCGGCTTCAGGCTCGCTGCCGCCGGTGCTCGATGGGCGGCTTCTTCCTACACCGTCCGCGGCGCTGCGGGCTCAGCAGCGACGCGGCACTTGGCATGTATTGGTGCAGTGGCATGGCCTGTCGCCCGAGGACGCGACGTGGGAGCCCCTGGAGGACTTCAAGCATGAGTTCCCCGACTTCCAGCTCGAGGACGAGCTGTTTGTGCAGGCGGGGAGAGATGTTATGACCGGCCTCCCGTATCGCCGCCGTAAGCCCACCAGTGGCTAGATGAACCGCTGGTCAAGGCAGCGGCGCAAGACTTCATGGGCTAGGCCCAATTTATATTTATAGTATTATTAGAGATTGATTAGAATTAAGAGAGAACTCTATATATTGTAAACGATGGATTTGGAATAAGCTAAGCCGATTGCAACCTATTGTTGCCGGTTTCCCTGGGGAGGCCGACTCCCCAAACCCTAGCTGCCTTCTCTCTTCCTCCTCGCTGCAACCACGGCGCCTCAGCGCCGTAAACCTCGCTTTAAGCCCCAACCAGTGATCTCGCACGACTACAACCTTCGCACCATCCGTGGTAGGATTAGGGTTCCTATCAGACATTGGTGTGAGACGGGTGATCGGAGACAGGTTTCTAGTCAGATCCCAATTCCAAGGATGCACTGACGAGTTCTCTTCAGTCTCTGTATAGTATAGGTTTAACAAATCCCATCCTGAATCCCATCATATAAGACACAGGTAAAAGATACAAGACACATACCATAATTTGTTTACTCCCATTATATTCATCCATCTCAATCAGTGGACAAAAAGGAATCATCTCAATGTAGTGTCTACTACTAATACTGCTAATTAGGTACACAGCATATTAATCTCTCTAACCAAACTCTTCGTGAACTTTGCGACTGACCATGCATATATCGGTCAGGCCCACCTGTCACTCTGTCACAGTTTCACGAATCTCTTCAGCAAGGCCGCAGCACAGAAGCTTTTTTTTTTTTGACAACACAGCACAGAAGCATTGCTTACGGCGTCAGCAGCCAGTCGCGGGCTTAGCATTTGTCGACGTCCCTCCACTTGAGGTACTCGACTCCGGCGAGGTAGTGCGCGTAGGCGCCGGCGATGACGAAGAGGTGGAACAGCTGGTGGCTGTGTCCGACGAGGTCGAACCTCCCGGGCGCCCACCGCTCCGGGACTCGCGCGGCGTACACGGCGACGCCGAGCGCGTAGAGCGCGCCCATGAGCGCCTCGTACCCGGCCGACGCCACGGCGCCCGGCGCGGTGCCGCTGTAGAGGAGCAGCTTGTGCGCGATGGGCACCGCGCCCGACGCGCCCATGCAGGAGAAGAGCGCGGCGCGGAGCGGGCGCAGCTCGGGCGCCTGGAACGCCGGCACCAGCGACGCCGTCACGGCGGCGGCCCCCAGCGCCGTGATGGAGCCCATGTAGAGCCGCTGCAGGGCCCGGTCGCAGAGGAAGGAGTAGTAGGCCAGCGGGTAGAAGGAGGTGACGATCAGCGCGGCGATGCCGGCGTAGTCGAGGCGCAGCGTCACGTACGCCGTGCGCTCCGAGTGGCACAGGATCAGGTGGCACGCGCTGCTCGTCAGCAGGCACACCATCGCGCCGCACAGGTACGCGAACAGCGGCCACCGCGTGATGGGGTCGCCGGCGGCGTCCACGGTGGCCGCCGTATTACCAGTGCTGCCCTGCATGCAAGCACAGACATCACATACAGATCATCAGATCTCAGATTTACTACAGTATACTTGGTTAAGCGAAAAATTACACTTGATTTGCTACAACACACTGGATATGAATTCTGAATGTGTGGTCCAGTGTCAGGTGAAACAACATCCAATTCCGCTTTGTTTGCATGTCTGCTTTTCTGTGTGAATTTCCAAACACAAACACAACACAGAGATCCACAAGGAACAAGCAGGCATGGATACTCTGTCACCATCTACAAATGCATACCAGTCATGTACAGTAACGTGTGTGTGCCTTATTTGTTGCTCGATCAAAATCTTAGGAATGGGACCTGGTTTGAAGCAATCTGTTAACTGTCATCCTCAGTCCTCATACCTCACTACTGTATTTGTTTTATCAACATGCACGCATCCTATATTTGATTATATATTTGAAAGTTAGGGGGAAAGTATACTATATATACATGCTCGCGTGTTCAGTCGCATGGAAGAGAATACAAAATCCCAAAGCAAATGCAAGTGTCGCTGTCTCAGTGCACTTGTCATGGATGTAGCAATCATGATTATAATTGCTGCTGACCAAAACAAATCCAGGCTTTAGTCTGGTTGTTGTCCATCACAATCACATCAACAGAAAAGTATAGCTACGGTTGCACTGTTTTGGCTGAAACCGTTTCATGTAACATCACTCCCAGTTTCAGTCTTTCAGACAGATTTGCAAACTCCAGCTGGTTCACTCTGTTGTCGTGCCCAGGCCACACGTCGGCGACCGCTTTGTCGATCTGGAAGTGGACGCCCGATGGTGTGTACTCGGCTTCATCAGCTTATCGTTCCTTTTTCCTCGGCATGTCTTCCCTGCTGGGAGCGAAGGAACTTTGGAAGGTATCGACGCCATTAAAGGTTAAATTCTTCTTCTGGCTTGCGCTGCACGCACGTATTTGGACGGCACACTGCAGGATGAGGCACGGCCTGCAGGACTCCGTCGAATGCGTGCTCTGTGGTCAGGGGGATGAGACGGTCGATCATCTCTTGGTGGGTTGCGTCTTCACAAGAGATCTGTGGTTCCGACTGCTACGGCCGGGGGGGCTGGGAACCGCTGCTGCCCTCTTCGGGTTCTAGGCTATCGGCTTGGTGGATGGACTCCAGGTATCGGCTTGGTGGATGGACTTCAAGTCCCTGCTTCTTGCAAACCTGAGGAGGAGCTTCGACTCCATGTTGCTGCTTGTCTCCTGGCAGGTCTGGAAAGAACGCAACGCCAGGGTCTTCAACAGGACAGCCTGTTCGGTCGAGTAAACCAGGCGAGCCTTTCGGGAGGAGGCCGATGAGTGGGTCGCCGCCGACTTCACAACGATTTGCGAGTTCCTTATTGTGCCTAACTAGGGCTTCCAAAATGTAGCCTCCTAAGACTGTCTGTGGGTTCTGTATGTCGGTAAACTTCTCTATCCTAGTACCTCACCCGGATAGCGCTTGTTGTTTAAGTCGTGTTCTAGAAAAAAAAAACTCTGTTGGCATTTGGCAAGAATCATAACTATTCTAGTACTACCTTCAGCGCTTACTGGCACAGACGTGAAAAGATTGGTTGAAGAAAATAAATTAACAAACCAGCCAAATTTGTACGGCTGCTTGTGCCAACCTTGATGAGATTTTGAAAAGCAGAACACAACAACTAAAGGCTAATAAAGCAGATTAAAGCATGCATCAACAAGGCTGTTTTAGAACTGTAGCTAGCAGGGAAAGTAGAAAGGACTTGCTGTGTGTAAATGAATGCAATGCAGATGCAGCCTGCCAGCAGCTAGCTAGCACTAGCAGCCCATTAAACACACGCCAACCACTAACCCACCTACCTACCTGAGATCAGTACCCTGACAGGGCCCATTAACAACAGCACATAACCACATGACACTGACAGTCTACTCCTACTATTTGCTTATAAGGTCAATGACTAAGAACAAACATAATCTTCTCCCTCCCATCACAAAATAGTGTCATTTAGATACCTAGTTTATTATGGTCACCAGCACACTATTATGAACACGAATTACTCATGACATATATGTATACATATCAACGTTGTAATATTACGAAAACGACTCTCCAGATACTAATTTAACTATATATATATACCACTTGCAAAATTCAATCGAGATATTTAAAAATGATACTGATGGCTAAAGTTTTCAAATGTTAAATATATGCAACCAAAACGGCACAAATTTTGTGACTAGAGAGTATACATACTCCCTCTGTCCCAATTTATGTGTCGTTTTTTGTTTTCGTACCACAAATTTGACTCGATTTGTAGAAAATACGTGCAACATTTGTATCTCCAAATAAATTCATTAAAAACTAGATTCAAAGATCTTTCCAATGATACCAATTATATATCATAAATATTAATATTTTTTAATATATATTTTGTCAAAGTTGTTTTTCGGAAAGCAAAAGCGATAGATATTTTGGGACGAAGGGAGTACTACTGGCCTGGTTAACAAAAAAAAATAGTCTAGTAATTTAGTACCTGGATCTGGATGGCATGATGGTGAGAGGAGGAAGTGTTGGGTGGACAGCTGGTTGGGATCTGCTGACCATCTTCAGACAAAGCAGCTGAAGCAGCAGCTGCAGATGGTGGCAGCAGGAAACACGCTGCAAGTGCCTCGTGCCTCAGCGCTACCGTCATGTTGGCCTTGGCCATCTCCACCAGATCTCCCAGCTGGTATGCAGTGCCACTCCTGCTGCTGCTGCTGGCGTTCCTTGGGATCACCATTGCTGTGAAGATTGTCAGGCACAGGAACAGCAGGAACCCTATCAAATGCCTGCCAGCAGAATAGTAGATCGATGTCAGGTCAGGTAAATATATACCTGCAGTGCAGGAATTATTGTCTGAAGAATATCATCGACAGTTAGGAGAAATTAAATTAAATTGCAGAAATCCTGATGAGGGGAATGGAATATAATGAGGGACTTACGACCAAACATTGAGGGTCTCGTTGTGGATGGAGAAGATGCTGAGGATGGTCTCCTTCATCGGCCACTCGCACCGGTAGTAGCCATGGATGAACTCGTTGTCCTTGAGCCACTCCGGCAGTGCTTCGTACCCGATGAGCTCCCACTTCTGCTTCTCCTCCTTCTCATCGACGGTGCCATTGCAAGCTATGCAGGAAGTTCTCGTAGGAGAAGAAGCCATGGCCGGTTCCTCCTCCAAGCTCACCACAATGCAAGGTTGGAGACGATGTATCCGGCACCTCTTGGCTCCTGGTTGTAGCTAGCCTTGGCTGGTGCAGCAGTGGCCCTGGCCTTTTCTTGCATAAGACCACAACAATGTGGTTGTGAAGCTGGTCAAGACAAGGAACCATGCATCAGAAGCAAGCTAGCTATGCTGCCTGGCAATGGTGGTTAGGTTGTGTAAGGTATGTATATAGACTGAAGTTTTGTATGTGGACAACTGGATGTATACATCTGCCTCTCTCTCTCTCTATATACACGCATAGCTCTCTCTCCTAGCTAGCAGTCTTCTCTTGTGCTTGGAGGCATGTTGCTCTATGGAGCCAAACAAGGAGTGCAAGCAAATTGGGATCTCTGAGACCATATACTAATAATATTCCAATATGAGTAGTTGATCCCTCCACGTAGATGCGAAGATTCCCATTGGCTATGTGGACTAGTAGTTGGGTTTGACGTGAGGGAGAGAGAGAAGTGGTTTAAATTGCTTGTCCCATACCCCATGTGTGTGTTAACGAGAGAGGAGAGAAATAAAATCTGTCCCATGTGTCCCTCTTTTCTGTTCTTTATTAAGTATAGTAGGAGTATTGTATATATTTATGGCTTTCTTGCAGTATTTAATTTATTTGCATGGAGTACGTACTGAACATTGACAATGTGTGGGGTTCATTTCGTCCAAGAAATCAATTAAGGAGCCAATTCAGATCAACTTTTCTTTACTGTTGTTGGTTTGT
The DNA here is from genome assembly GCA_022457205.1 of Saccharum spontaneum. Lineage (NCBI taxonomy): Eukaryota > Viridiplantae > Streptophyta > Magnoliopsida > Poales > Poaceae > Saccharum > Saccharum spontaneum. The sequence continues at coordinate 28,526,186 of CM039609.1, read as the reverse complement.
TAGTCGATGGTGGTTGCTTGTCATCTGAACACTGTTTTTTAGGGAAAGAAATCATGCCAGATTAGGTGGACAATTGAGCACGAAAGCCTAGTCTCAAATCACACGTAACAAACAAACGAATTAGCGTTAGGAGAATTACCAAAACTTTTCTCCAGTTGTTGTCGGTACATCTCTGAGTGGCACATCCATATATATGCTCCAACTTTAGCATTTCAACGCTGTGAAAAGCTCCAAATATTCAGTAAAACATTCCAGCAACTTGGAGAATAACATTCTCTCTTCTTTAATGTCTGTACAGAAGTGAGCAGGGATGTCTTAACTCAGATTGGCAGGATAGCTAGATCAGGATGGAAGGGCGAACAATCACAATGGTCCAGAAATACAGATCGCAGTAAAAAAATTTAGTTGTAGAATACTTTATAGTTACTTCTTGTCTTACTTTATTCACAATGAGGAGAATCAGTATCATGCATGTGAGATCTACGCCTGGGAATGGGTCGTGATCCGCTCCAAGCCCCACTCCAATCCTGTGTGATTAAGTTGTAAGCCCGATCCTGTTCCAACTTGAAACTATAATATATAGCCCGATCCAATCCAATCCTTCACTTCACTCTGTCCTAACCCACTCCTAATCCTTTTAATCCTACGGGCCGATCTGTACTGACAATCCAAGGGCTGACACATACTATATTCAAATATACTTGCAAGCAAGCAAAACGTTAATACTGACCACGATCCAAGGGCCGGAACATACTATATTCAAATATACTAGCAAGCAAGCAAAACGTCAATACTGACCACGATCCAAGGGCCGGCACATATACTAAAATACAATGGAATTTAACCATTTGACTGCATCCAATTTGATTACAATGGAATTAGAACAAGCAAACACAAAAGTTCTGCAGATTGATTGGCGAGTTGCTGGAAGAGGCACAAGATCATCATAGTACTGGTGAGTTGCTTCGTTTAACCATTTGAAGTGAGTGTGCAGCCTAAACACCTGCAAATGAATCAAATATACATAAGTAAGGGAAGACAAGGCAAGGAAACTTGATATGCCAACTAACCAAACAAAGTCAGGGAGGCAAGCAAAAAACACCTGGATGAGAATTCTAAATGGTAAGTACTTAGCTAGTGCCTTGTAAATTGTTTATCATTAGAATTGTATCTTGACAGATAAACGAAATATCTCCAGTGCACTAAAAAAAGAAATCAATAATGCTAGGAAGGCAGTGCAGTGATTCAGTGAACTGTGGCCCGTGAGAGTGAGACCCACTGACATAGGAAGGCAGTTCTTTCCTTGTGAGGTACAGTAACGACTGCACTGCCTTGCTAATCATTTGTCCCCTGATAAAATCCTCCTAGTTCGACAGTTGGTCAAGCTAGCTGAGCCCACAAGCAAGGCCAAGGTGGATAAGTAGGGTCCCACTACTAGAAGCTTACCCCTATTTAGGTGTGGGTATTACTATTACTAACAAATAATGCTTCTCTTGTCAGTAAAGTGGCTTCTGCAGTGGGTTGCTTTGCTCAGAAGTAGGAGTACACTCGTTTTGTTCTTCATTCAGTCTGCTTTACAAAGAAGAATCTAAGAACTTCTCAATGCAACAGACTACAGACGTGTGCAATGTATCACTATAAGGAACCATTGGGCTGGGCCTCTGGTGTTAGGGATTTCTCTACTTCTAGAGCAGCAAAAGGGAAGTAGCAACGGAGTTCATACTAAGGAGCTAAGGATTTTTAAATGTGCCAGTAATTTGTAAATTTATTTGAGATAGTAATACATATATATCTTTTTTCCTCTATGAAAACATAGATTCATTCACCATGGTCATTTGTTCAGTGTATGAGTGAACTGTCAGTTTGGGCAGAAGTACCTGTAATATTGTACCAATATAAAATGAAACCTACTATTACTAAAAATGGAATCCACTTAGTCATATATTAATGCAGTGGCTGATCAGACCATAATCTAATACCAAAAAAATATGCAGTGAAGCATGGCTGATTCAAAGAAGTCAATTTCATATTCAGTGGCTGATCAACACATGAGTGAATCACTAGTATTCAGAAACACACTGTAAAGTTGCAGATCAATTTCAGAATATGCAGTTGTACAGCTGCATATCAATTTCAACATTTCTAGTGAACCAACAGCTAGGGCACTAACCTGTCAATCATCTACTTCTTCATCTGATTCAAACATACGATGTCCGGTCATTGGTTGGCCTGCATTGAACAAGACAAACATATTAAACAACTGTTATAAACAAAACTGGCTTTACAATATGTATATTAATTAAATATGACAATTACCTTCTTCTACATCATTAAAGCCAATCAACCAATCTTTTGCACACACTAACGCTTCAAGAGTTTCCGGAGAGAGATGTCCTATTTTTGCCAAGTATTCTTCCAGCAGTACTAAAAGCAGATTCTGAGGACACTGTGCTAACAGGAATAGACAAGAAGTCTCTGGCCATCAAAGACAAGATAGGATAGGCATCCGAGTTTTTCTTCCACCATGCTAGAACATTAAAGTTCTCTGTCGGTCTCACAACTACTCTAGGATCATCCAAATAAATATCCAATTATGATCTTTCTGAGCGAGTACTTGAGTTTTGTGATGAAAATTGAGCAAATGCAAGCTCTACATGCCGTTTACCACGAAGTCCAGAAGAACTCGAATCGCCCTGACTTAAAACTTCCTCTTCATATGAAATCAAAACAGGACCGGCGTTGTTCCTCACAATCCTCTCATACTCTAGATAATATTTCTTCAAGTATTGTCTAAGCTCTCTCATCTTCGCTTCCGCTTCTGTATTCTCAACAGTCAAGTAAAAGAACCTAACAAAATCAGCTTTCATTGATGGGTCCAAGACAACAGCTATGAGAAGTACCATACTAGGCACAGCCCAGTATTTCTGAAACTTGGTATACATAGCTTCAGCCAACTCATTGAGCAGTTCATTGGTATTCCACATCTCATCAAGCAATACATCTCGAACTGCCATCAACATCTTCATAAAGAGGTGGGCCGTTGGATGCCTATATGCAAAAAATGCTTTTGTAGCCTCACTGAACTGTTCTAGGAATTCGTGAAGCGATTCAGCTTTCTGCCAGTCTTGTTCACTAGGAACATCCTGATACTGCTCTGCTGCGAATCTGTTAAGAGCTGCTTTATATTTCAGAGCTTCATTCAACATGTCATACGTAGCATTCCAGTGGTGGGGAACATCTAGAACCAGCCCCGACTTGCCTTTGAGACCTAATGCCTGAACGATTGAGTTGAATGTTTGCAGACGAGAAGGTGTAGATGTGACAACCTTGATAATGTCTCTTACCCTTCGGACTGCATTTGGTATGACATGCAATCCAGCTTGAACCATTATATTGAGCACATGAGCGGCACATCTGACATGTATGTGTTCACCCTTAAAGAACATCTAAGCACCTAGAGCAGCACGCAAGTCTCTAATCGCTCTGTTGTTCACGCTTGCATTATCTAGAGTCACTGTGAACACACGATCAACTAAATCCCACTCCGTCAAGCAAGCCGTGATGCCATCTTGCACAGCAAATGAGTTATGGGGGAAAGAGATCTGCTTGAATGCAATAATCTTCTTATGGAGCTCAAACTCTTCATCAATGTAATGAGCTGTAACTCCAAGATACCCCAAATTTTGGTTAGACGACCACAAATCAGCAGTTAAACTGACATGAGACTTCAACTTTGTCATCTTTTGATGTAGCTGTAATTTCTCTTCTTCATACAACATCAGACAGTCTGCACGAACAGTTTGTCGACCCACCACATTGAATGAAGGCTGACAATAATTTATCATCTCTTTCTAAGCAGGATCATCTGCTTTTCAAAATGCTACCTCAGCACTAAGGAAGTACTTTACAATCATACCTCTGAATACAACAGGATCAAATACAGAATTATCTCTATCAGACTTGTTCTTCAAAGTTGCTAAGAATCTATCCCTGTCCTCCTAAGGGATATGATGACAATAATATCCAATATGCCTATTCAAGTGAGTTGTACCTTTCCCTGACACAGAAGACAACTGGAGCTTGCAATACTTGCTGACAGCCTTCTCAATTCCATCAATGATTTCCGAGTCAACATAAGCCTAAACTTTAGCCCTCTTTTTTCCTGACCGGCCTGACTGATCAGTGGAGATAGCATCAAGACTATCCTCAACTTCTGCTGCTGTTGCTGATGAAACCCTTTCCATAATAACAACCACTCAGACTAATCAATTAGAGTCCCTTGAACCAATGAATGACAATCAATTAGATAGGATACTAAAGTAAGACACAAAGAAGCTGAATTTCACTAATCATAATCTATAGGTACACTTTACTATTACAGTTCACAATCAAAGCATTGCAGCCAACCAATAAATAATGAGACTGTCCACAGGTCACATGACTAAAGATTAAACTAAGAGTCTAAGACACATCTTCAAATCTTCCAAAGACTGTGCACAGAAACATATATACACTCTACTACAAGATAGCAGTAAGCAAAGTATGCTTTGCCTCAGTTTCAGTCATCTGTTGCTCATGCAAACCACACAAGCTACATCAGACCATATTAAGCTGGAATCCACTTAATGCAGTACGTGGCTGATCAGACCATATTAATGCAGTGATTATAGTGCAAGGACACTTAAGGTGGTTGCACAGAAACTTAAGCTGGAATCCACTTAGTAATATATTAATGCTGTGGCTGATCAGACCATATTCAATACCAAAAAAATATGCTCTAGCAAGCTATTTCTGCTGTACACTTAAACAATTATATAGAAAAAAGCATAGAACTGAAATAGTTGTACAACTAGCACTACAACTAAAGCAAAATCTAGAATTGATGTTCCCCCTGTTCGGCTGAGCTTATCAGCACGGCTTATCAGCCGTGGAACAGTATTTTTCTCTCACAGCAAATCAGCCACAGCCGGCTTATAAGTCAAAAAACAGCCTGCCGAATAGGGCCGTTAATTTCCCTGCTATAAGAGCAATAAGTATGGAAGGAAGTGGAAACAGAAAGTCTCATTTACTAGTAGCTGTAAAAGTGATATTGACTCATGATACTGGTAACCTATACGTATTTTTTTTCTAAATTCTAATCATGCATCCATGATACTAAAACAAAGCTTGCAAAAAGTGGCAGATGAGGAAATCAGGTTACTGCAACCCTGCAGGACCCTACTCTGAGAGAACTGGTTGGTTGTGATGTCAGGCACAATGTCTAGTCATATGCCAGTGCAAGAATATGACAGAGGAGTTCTAACGGCCAATTCCTCATGTCATGGAAAAAGTGTGAATGAAGCATGAACTCTAATCTACTTTGTGCAACGAAGATCAATGTTTCAGGTTCATTACAGTCTCAAATAGAGCAGACATGATCAAACATATGAGAGCGGCGATCTGAGAAATAAAATATACCTTGTTTTATGAAGGCCTGAACTGTAAACTCAAGACATGATCAATCAATCAAATCCAGCTATGCCGAAAAACAATATTGCTTAACTCTAGAGAAACAATTGTACAACAAGTATTTCTCCAAAAGAAAACTCTGCAAAGCCAAAACCAAGAGTTAGATATTAACGACACTTAAAATACCTTATTAACTCTACCGCTATTGGACATTTCAACATCTAGGAATCTGCAAGAAGATTAGCTCAAACAGAATATAGGATGAAGGGCTCACCTTTTCTCTAAGACCTAAGACCTTCCCTCCCTGTCGACTTTGTTTCCTGGAATCCACCGAGGAGGTGCCTCATAACTGGAGAGCAATCTAGGCCTGGGCACACCATCACAATTAATTAGAGGAAGGAAAAGAAGCCAATAGAGGGAGTGGAGCATATTAGAGGAAGGCAAAGCTTGACGAACTATTCTTGGCGCGGCCGCGAGGGACATATCCTCCTTCGTGCGCCCCTCGACTCCGAGGCTCCGAGGAGTAGAGAACGCGACCCTCGGCTCCGGTCCATAGGTGGGCGGGGAGGACGGCGCGATGCCTGGTCGGGGCTGCGCGGCGAGGAGGCGGTGGGGGTGTGCCTGCGCTGGTGGCCGACGAGGCTGCGGACGCCAGGGCTAGGCCGACGAAGACCTGATAGGATGCGTTCTTCAGGATCCGTTCCTTAGGATCCGTGGGCCGACCCTCTACCAGGATCCACGCAATAGACTCGGTCCATATCTACAATCTAGCTCTTCTACAAAACAATCCAGTCCAACTCGATCCTTTTTCGTATACAGCCCATATAGAATCCTTTACAGTAGGCCCATGAGTTAGGGGGCCCTTTCGGCCCTTGGGTTTACGTGATCCATTCCTAGGCGTATGGAATCGTGCCATTTTTTGTTTTAGAATAATTGGTCTACCGACAAGATAGGCCACTATAGATTTGCTGCATAGTACTAAACTACTAATAACTAATTTTAGTTTCTCTTGTTAGGATATTGGCTCCTTTAGGATCAAATGGCGTGTCGCAAACGCATTCGCGCCCACCAATCTAAGTGTAGCCATATTTTGTTAGGATATCTACATATATCTATATGGTTGTATACCATGTCAGTGACCCAGATCACTTTTCACAAAAAAGTGACCCAGATCACTGTTCATGTTGAAGTGTTGAACAGTGCTCACGTTGTTACGCCCATGAACAGTATCATGCCATGCTCATCAGCAATACCACCGTGCCATGAACAGTGCCCACGCAACTGCGCGGGGCCACCTGCTAGTTGGATATTATAAGGCACTCTCAATAGTAGAGTTTTTTTTACAGGTAATAGTATGAGATAGTTACTAGCTTTAAGATAACTTCTCTAATCATAACTTTTAGCACATAGTTCATAACATGAAGTTTCACATAACATCCTCATATAATCTTTAAATATGTGTATGAAACTAGCTCTTATCAAGAGTTGATTTTCTCTCTTTTCTATTAAAAAATGAAACAACATACTTTAAGCTAGCTCATAAGTTATCAGTGGAACTGCTCTAAAAAATGCATTACAGACAAAATGCAACGAAAAGTATAGGCGGAGCTCTATCATGTTTCAAAATGCTCTCAAACAATCTAGACTTGTAGCTATAACATGTTCGATGGACCACCCTACCCCAAAAAAAGTCTGATATGCTTTTTAGGAAGGTATTAAGGCTCTGTCCACAGCTTCAGTTCTCTTAAAACTTGCTCTCACATGGGAATAGAGTGAGTAGCAGCATCACCTAGCTCTCTCCCTCAGGCCCACAGTTCTAGGTACCCACTGCTCTTCTAATTGACAAAAAAATGGTACTCTGCCATGAGTCTCCCACGCTCTCTTTCCTCTTTCCTTTTATGTTTCTCTTTCTCCCATTTGCATTTCTTTGCACCCGTCGCTCCTCATGCGCCGCCGCCATTGATGCCCCGTCGTCTTGATGTGCCGCTGATAGTGAAGCAGATAGATCGGAGGGCCTAGAAGAGGATCCAATCAGTTCATCGGCGGTGGGATATCCTTCTTTGCTCTTCTCACATGGGGCAAGGGGAGGCGCTCCTCGAGTGGGCTTCTTGGCAGCGGCTAGCCCAACATCCTTGGTGCGCCCCTTGGCAGTGGCGAATGGCCCGACGCAGCCCCAAGGATGCCCCTGAGTGGCTTCCGTGTGCCCGGCGTGGTCGCTGGTGCGGGCAAAGCTCCAGATGGCGTTGATCAATCCAACAACCCCCCTCCGGCAGAACAGCGCCTGGCGGTGGTGGATGGGGTTGCCGGAATGGCGTGCTTCAACGACCATGATGTTCAGGCCTGATTGGAGAGGAAGGTGGCTGAATACATTGGAGATGGTCGCACGGAGATAGGGGGCTCTTATGATCCTATATTAGTGCCTAAGGTGGACTCTCACACAAGTCACCTGTTGTTCCTGCTGCCCTGTATCTAACACTATCGTGATCTCACCGATCCAAGGTAATTGAAGTTTCCTCAATTTTACATGCCAACAACTACGACACGTGTGAACTAAACAAACTAGAATTGATGCTTCCATCAATAGTTTGAATATAGTAGCGTGCAAGGTGTAAAAAGTATGTTGTTTGTTTACATGTGTGTTACATGGTGTCATAATTTTACATTTTTGTTCGCAACAACGAGTCAATTGGTGTGATGAAAATACTAGGATAGTATGTGAGATTTTTGCTAATGAAGTTGAAAAAGAAAACCGAGGAAACACTCACTTGAATAAGGCTGGGTACAAGAACGTCATATAGAGGTTCAAAGAAAGGACTAGATGTAAGTACACAAGAATGCAATTCAAGAACAAGTGAATAGGTTGAAAAGTGATTATGGTATTTGGAAGAAACCCACAAACCATCAAGTTGGTATTGTGTGGGACAAAAGGAAAAAAGAACATTGATATGTCAGAGACTTGGTGGAAGAAGATGATAAAAGTGAGTGCATTTTAGAAACTTTTTTATTACAAATTTGTCTCTAATTTGATTAGCATAACCTGACACAATAATGTTGCAGTTCAGGAAATTAAGGGGAGTTCTAGGTTCAGGCAAAGAGGGCTACAAAATAAGTGAAGGCTCTAGTTTGGTTTTGGTGAATTGATAAAACCCTATGTGCTAGCCCTTGTACTCTAAGTGATCATGAGATAGGGTAGCACATTCCAAGTGGTGGAGCAAACAATGAAGATCATGATGGTGGTGGTGATAGCCATGGTGATGATCAAGAGCTCGGGCTTGGAAAAGAAGAAAGAGAAAAACAAAATGGACTCAAGGCAAAGGTGAAATTCATAGGGCCATTTTGTTTTGGTGATCAAGACACCTAGGTTGTGATCGCATTTAGGATAGATAGTTGTACTATTAAGAGGGGGTGAAACTTAATGCAGTTATCAAAGTGCCACTAGATGTTCAACTCATTGTATATGCCTTTAGATTCTAGTGGAGTGCTAACACCCTTGAAAATATTTGTGAAAACATGCTAACACATGTGCACAAGGTGATACACTTGGTGGGTAGCACCTTTGAGAAAGGGTGGTGAAGTTGGTGAAGTCAGGGAGCTCACTGGAGCTGACCGGACGCTGGACCTGCGCGTATGGTCAGTGGTGAAGAGGCGGTGTTGCTCTCGGCTTTTGACCGGACGTAGGCAAAGGCAAGTGATCGAACGCTCAGGGGCTGAGTCTGATCGTTGCCGATGTACGCTGACGAGGGGCTTTTGAACTTGGCATGCAGCGGGAGAAGAACGGGACGCTGGGCAGCGTCAGGTCAAGGATGAGCAAACGCATCTGGACAAGGAAATGCGGCTCTAGATGCTCTCTGGAAGTCACCGGACTCGACTTGGGCGCGAGTCAGGTCAACACAGCGGTGCGTCCGGTCACCGTGTGAAGGCAGTGCGGGTTTGCATGAACGGACGCTAGGCAGCTGCATCAGGTCTTGGCGTGGTGCGTCTGATCATCACTTAAGCAGCGCGCGAGCGAAGTGACCATTGGAATCAGGCGATCGTCGTTGAACGCGAGGGACACCTGGACGGCTGGCAGCGACCAGACGCTTGGGCTGGTGCATCCGGTCAGCGTGACCAGCGCGTTCGGTCACCCCGAGTGACAGTGTAGTGAGAGCCCAACGGCTCTATTTCGTAAGGCCTCCTATTTAATCCCCATGGCCAACTCAAGCTCACTCTCTTGGCCATTTGTATTGACATAGCAACCTTATGAGCTTAGCTAAAGCCCTCCCACTCATCTCCATCATTAATTCATCATCTTTGTGAGATTGGGAGTCAATCCAAGTGCATTGCTTGAGTGATTACATCTAGAGGCACTTGGTGATTGTGTTTTGCTACGGCTTTTGCTTGTTACTCTTGGTGGTTGTTGCCACCTAGACGGCTTGGTGTAGCGAGGATCATTGAGTGAAGGAAGGTGCTTGTCTCTGGCTTCGATCATGGTGATTGTGAGGGGTTTTTGACCTTTTCTCGACGAAGAGCCAAAAGGTACTCTAGTGAATTGCTCATTGCTTATATGATCCTCATCTTGTGTTGGTTGTGTGGCACCCGATTGCGGGCTTGGCATGTGATGCCAATTAGCGCATGAACCTCCAAGTGATTGAATCGCCATAACAAGGACTAGCTTGCTAGAAAGCAAGTGAACCTCGATAAAAATCTTGTGTCATCGTGTTTCGAGAATTTCTTGGTATTCATTGTGATTGATTGACTTCATCTAGTGATTGGATCATTCCTCTACACAGCAATATAACTCACTATCTATCTCGTGTATTTACATTCTTAGTGTAGCTAAGCTCTTTAGTGTAATTAGTTTTGACAGCTAGCTTGTGTCGGGTCTAGTGGTCAGTGAGGCTCTTTAGTTAGTCTTTGAGAGCTCACTAACTTAGTATAGTGACATAGCCTTTGTGTGCATAGAGACTATAGAAACTAAAATTGTGGTTGGTAGCTTGCTTTTTCAGTAGGCTAGCGCAACATTCGCTTCGCCTCATATTTGTCTAACTGCTTTGCTAAGTGTTGTAGAAATTTTTATAGGCTATTCACCCCCTCTAGCCATTAGGACCTTTCAAGTAGTATCGGAGCTGTGGTCACAGTGATTTGAGGCTTAACAACCTTCGGTGTCAAAATAGCTCAAATCAACAACACCAAGAAGCCACCCCAATTTGATGGCTCCAATTATCCTTATTGGAAGGCTAAGATGACAACATACATCAAGTTAATCAATAGAAAGGTGTGGAAGGTGATGGAGACCAAGATTGAGATAGCCAATGTCGAAGCTCCCACCGCTGCCAAAGAAGTATTGCTCTAAAACAATGATATTGCTCTTAGTGCCATTTATGATGCATTAGATGAGAGAACATTTGAGCAAATCAAGAACATTGAGATGGCTCATGAGGCATGGAAGAAGTTGAAGGAATCATTTGAGGGCACACAAGCAGTGAAGGGTGCCAAGGCATACATCATCAAGGAGAAGTTTGCTAGTTTCAAGATGAAGGATGATGAAAGTGTGCCGGAGATGTTCCACAGGCTTTAAGTGCTTGTCAATGATCTCAAAGCACTTGGAGAAGAAGTAAAGAACAAGGACTTCTCCCATAAGTTCTTGAGATGCTTACCTTCGAGATTTGGCATATTGGTCACTATTCTAGTGAGGAGTGGTTTGGGCACCATGACACCAAACCAAGTGTTGGGAGATGTGATGACCGATGACACATATAGAGATGATGATGAGAAGAAAGAAAAGAAGAAGAATAAAGATGAGAAGAAGGATGACAAGAAGAAGAGTGTGGCATTCAAGGCCACATCATCTAAGGGCAAGGCAAAGCAAGAATCATCAAGTGAAGATGAAGACTTGAGCTTTGATAAGATGGATGATGAGAAGATGGCTCTTTTTGTTAGAGTTTGGCAAGTTCATGGTGAAGAAGGCTACCGTACTAGAAGGAAGAAGTCTTCATCCAAGAACAAGAAAGAGTCAAGAAGGTGCTTCAAGTGTAGAAGCAAGGATCATCTTTTTGCTCAATGCCCATACAATAGCGACAATGATGATGATGACAAGAAGAGCAAAAAGAAGGACAAGGAGGAAAAGAAGGAGAAGAAGGACAAGATGACCTTCAAGAAGAAGAAGGGTGGTTCATATGTGGTTACTTAGGATAGTGATGCTTTCTTAAGTGATGGTGATGATAGTGATGATGACAAGACCACCAAGAGGAAGGCTCTTGCAAGCATTGCCATACAAGAGAAGCCTTCTCTCTTCGACACTCTATCATGCTTCATGGCTAAGGCCACTAAAGTACAAACATGTGATGATAGATGTGATGAGAAACACGATAATGAAAATGAAAATGAAAATGAAAATGAAAGTGATAGTGATGATGATGAACCAACTAAAGATGAACTACTTGACATGTTAGATGATGCTAAGGAACATTTTGACATTAAAAGAAGGGAATGTAAAGACTTGCAAAAGGAATTAAAAGTCGTTAAGTAAGCCTTTAATAAGCTCAATACATCTCATGAGAGGCTAGAGGAAGCCCATGAGAAGCTTGGCAAGGCTCACAAGAAGCTTGAGAAAGCTCATTCCTCTCTACTTGATGAGCAAAATGTGAAAGAGCATGTTCCAATGTGTTGGTAGTAGAGAGCTTGAACTTCAACTTACTATTCGTAGCTCAATTATGTGATCTTAGATTTAAGTGCATATTTAGAGTAGATGATGTAGAGATCATAAGTGTAGATAGTTCTAACTTGATCTTCAAAGGCTTTAGATATGAGAATCTATAATTGGTTGATTTCAATGCTAGTGAAGCTCAATTATCAACATGCTTGTTCACTAAGTCTAGTATGGGTTGGTTATGGTATAGAAGGCTTGGTCATGTTGGAATTAAATAATTGAATAGATTGGTCAAGCATGACTTGGTTAGAGGCTTGAAAGATATTGTGTTTGGAAAGGATAAGCTTTGTAGCTCTTGTCAAACCGGCAAATAAGTTGGAAACACCCATCCTAAGGAAAGTATCATGAGCACTAGCAAAGCATTTGAGTTGTTGCACATGGATTTGTTTGGGCCAACACAATACACTAGCATTGGTGGAAACAAATGTGGCTTTGTGATAGTGGATGATTACACTAGATATACTTAGGCATTCTTTCTAGTGGACAAGAGTGATTTGTTTGCAACATTCAAATCATTTGTCAAGGGCATTCACAGTGAGTTTGAAACAACCATTAAGAGAGTTAGAAGTGATAATGGTAGTAAGTTCAAGAACACTACAATTGATGAGTTGTGTGATGAATTTAGAATTATACATCAATTCTTGGCCAAGTACACTCCACAATCAAATGGCCTTATTGAAAGGAAAAATAGAACCCTGATTGACATGGCAAGATCAATGTTGAGTGAGTACAATGTGAGTCAATTCTTTTGGGCCAAAGCTATCAACACGGCTTGCTATTGTAGCAACCGCATGTATTGTCACCCATTAAAGGAGAAGACACCTTATGAGCTCTTGAGTGGTAGAAAGCCTAACATTGCATATTTTTGGATCTTTGGTTCCAAATGCTATATCTTGAAGAAAGACACTAGATTAGGCAAGTTTGAGAAGTGTGATGAAGGATTCCTACTTGGTTACTCCACTATAAGCAAAGCATATAGAGTTTGGAATTTGGCAAGTGGTACTCTTGAAGAAGTTCATGATGTTGAATTTGATGAAACCAAGGGTTTCCAAGATGAGAATGAGAACTTGGAAGATGTTAGAGCCATTCAACTTTCAAATGCTATGAAGAACATGGATGTTGGTGAATTGAGGCCTAAGCAAGTGATTGATGAAGAAAACGATCAAGTGCAAGTGCTCTCTAACTCAATGTGTAAGTTGATTCAAATCAAGCAAGTTCGAGTGGCTCTCATGACAATGTGCAAGATCAAGTGGCTAGTACATCATCTCAACCCAATGATCAAGCAAGTACAAGCAATCAAGTTCCAATACTCCAACCAACTCATATTGCAAGAGATCACCCACTGGACACTATAATGAGAAAATTTCCTATTTGGCCCTGAAAATAATGCTCCTTTCCTATTTGACACTGAAATTGAAAATATTTCCTAGATGTCCTCAACTCGAGTTTTTCTTTCCTATTTGACACTTTCGTCAGTTTGGGTTGCTAACAATGTTAAGTCCTATGTGAAAAGTCTGTTTTACCCTTGGAGTATTTTTACTGGTCCTAACATTCCATGGTTAATATTGCTATCTTTTATGAATGTTTTTATCTCAAATTGCAATATTTTAGTTTTTGCTTGTGTTAAATAAATAAAGGATCACCCTCCTCCTAGGCCGCGCCGCCCGCCACCGACGCCGCACGGGGTGCCTGCTTGGCCGCGCGGGGCATGTGCTTGGCCGTGCCACTGGCCCTTGTGGCTGCGTCGCCCGCCCCTGTGCCTACGCCGCCCGTCTCTGAGCCTGCGCCGCCCGCCTGCTTGGCCAACTCTACGTAGGCTCGTACACGGAAGGTAGTACTACTTGCATACACAGTTACAAAATATTCCTACGAAGTTATTAGGGAGTACTACTTATTACTACTGCATACATGCACTGGCTTGGACACAACCGCCTACTATGCATGCAGCATGCATCTAGGCGTTGATGAACGGCGCACCGGTGAGGTACTCAGTGAAGGCGAGCGCAACGAGGCCGAGCATGGCGAAGCGGCCGTTCCAGAGCTCGGCGTCGACGCTCATGACGACGCCGCTCCTGGCCTCGGTGCTGTGCCCCTTCAGCACCGGCACCAGCGACACCACGGACAACACGGCAGCCGTGGCCGCAAACCAGGTGAGCCCGGACCCGCTGCCGGCCTGCGAGAGGAGGCCCCAGCCGCAGGACGCCTCGACAGCGAGTGCAGACACAAAGCCCACCATGGCGAGCCGGCCGTTGATGCGCTCCAGAGCCGGCCCACTGAACACTAGCGCGTCCCATAGACCGGGGCTCGCCGCCTTCGTCTTGGGCTTGGGCGTCGAGGTAGTGGCCGCCGGAGAAGGTGACGAGGAGGTGGTGGCCGCGGTCGTCATCGTCTCCTCCATTGGCTCAGCGTCCTTGCTCTGCGCCCTCACGACCAAGGCGCGGCGGCGCGGTGCGAGTGCAGACGTCGGGAAGGTGCCGGCACGACGCGCGCCGGTGGTGGCGAAGGTGAGGGATCTCATGGAGGCCATCACCGTTGCTGCCGTTGGAGCTATGAGGTGTGGCCACTCCGTCCTCCTCTGACTCCGAGCCTGCGTCGCCCGCCTGCTAGGCCACGCCGGGCGCCGCCGTGGCCGCTCCGCACTCCTCCGACTCCGCGCCGCCCGCCTCCGAGGCTGAGCCGCCAGCATCCATGGCCGCTCGCTCGATCTAGGGTTAAGGGAGCGAGTCTCGTACGAGCATGACTTGATGAATAGCACGAGCCCATGACTCCCTGTGCTGAGCGATTTCATTTTCTCATCTAAAAGGGTATTTTGGTCTTTTCCCATTGCCTCACTTCAACAACTAACGGAGATTGCTCACAGAAGTGACGGAAGTGTCAAATACGAAAGAAAAACTCGAGTTGAGGACATGTAGGAAAGATTTTTAATTTCGATGCCAAATAGGAAAGGAACATTATTTTCAGGGCCAAATAGGAAATTTTCTCCACTATAATTGGAGATATTTCTAGAGGTGTATAAACAAGATCAAGATTGGCTTCATTTTATGAGCATTTCTTATTTGTATCATCCATTGAACCAAAGAAGATAGATGAACCATTGAAGAATGTTGATTGGGTGAATGCTATGCATAAAGAATTGAGCAACTTCATAAGAAATCAAGTATAGGAATTAGTTGAGAGACCAAAGGGATACAATGTGATTGGAACCAAATGGGTCTATAGAAACAAGCAAAATCAAGATGGGATAGTAGTGAGGAACAAAGTAAGATTGGTGGCACAAGGATACACTCAAGTTGAAGGTTTTGACTTTGGGAAACATATGCCTCGGTTGCTAGATTGGAAGCAATTAGAATCTTGTTAACCTATGCTTGTGCCCACAACATCAAGCTCTATCAAATGGATGTCAAGAGTGTATTTCTCAATGGCTACATCAATGAAGAAGTTTATGTTGAGTAACCATCCGGGTTTGAAGATGACAAGAAGCCCAACCATGTGTACAAGTTAAAGAAGACATTGTATGATTTGAAGCAAGCACCTAGAGCATGGTATAAGAGGTTGAGGGATTTCCTACTCTCTAAAGGGTTTATGATGGACAAGGTTGACACCACTCTTTTCACCAAGAAGATTGGCAAGAACTTGTTTGTATTGCAAATCTATGTTGATGACATCATATTTGGATCAACTAATCAAGACATTTATGAAGAGTTTGGAAGGATGATGGCTAATGAGTTTGAGATGTTCATGATTGGAGAGTTGAGTTACTTTCTCGGTCTTCAAATCAAGCAATTAAAAAATAGCACATTTATGAGTCAAGGTAAGTATATCAAAGACATGCTCAAGAAGCTCGATATGAATGGGAGCAAATCCATTAGCACACCAATGGGGACAAATGGTAACTTAGATAGTGATGCAAGTGGAAATATGGTGGATCAAAAGTTGCATTGCTCTATGATTGGAAGCCTACTCTATGTGACCGCATTAAGGCTGGATGTCATGTTTAGTGTATGTATGTGTGCAAGATTCTAAGCCTCTCCAAGAGAAAGTCATTTGAAAGCAATGAAGAGAATATTGAGGTATTTGAATCATATATAAAATGTTGGCTTGTGGTATCTCAAAGGTGCAAAGTTTGAGTTAGTTGGTTATTCTGACTCAGATTATATGGGAAGCAAAGTTGAGAGAAAGAGCACATCGGACACATGTTAAGTATTGGGAAGGTCACTTGTATCTTGGTCATCAAAGAAGCAAAATAGTGTTGCACTTTCAACTGCCGAAGCCAAATACATATCCGTCGGTAGTTGTTGTGCACAAATTCTTTGGATGAAGGCCACTTTGAATGATTTTGCAATCAAGTTCAAGCAAGTGCCATTGCTATGTGGCAATGAGAGCGCTATCAAGCTTACTAACAATCCGGTTCAACATGCAAGAACAAAACACATTGATGTCCGCCACTATTTCATTAGAGATCATCAACAAAAAGGGGACATTTCAATTGAGAGTGTGGGCACCGAAGATCAACTTGCCGATATATTCACCAAGCCACTTGATGAGAAAATGTTTTGCAAGTTAAGAAATGAATTAAACATATTGGATTTCCCAAATATGTGTTGATGCACCCCCACTTTTATGACATGCCTCTCCTTTGAGCAATCCAAGGTAAAAGTTGATTGGCATGCATACATACTTTGCTAAGGACTTTTTTGGTGCATCTAATCATTCCTCATGTGTTATAGTCATTCATGAAAATCAAATGAATTTAATGCTTGTATAGTATCACTATTGCTTCTATGCTTGACTTGATCTAGTGGTAGCATATGACATGTTTGTGGGCTTGTGAACCTAATATTTTATCTAGAAAATGAGCTATAAGTGTTTAACTCAACATGGTACAAGATAACCCTTATTTGAAGGTGTGCATAAGCTTGTCCTGAGATCAAACCAAGTAAAATATCTTTGACAAGTGTTCTATATTGAACCAAATTTGAGAAAGTGATCTTTACCCCATTGATCTGCCACGTGACGTGCAACGCCGTCCACTCCTCTAAAATGAAACTGGGCCCCACCTAAACTTCCCCGACCAGAGAGAAAAAACTACACGCAGGCGACTCCTTCGAAACCATAACATACCCGCAGGCAAGTGGGCCACTTCAACCGCGCTACCATCAGGCCCCACGAGCCGGTGAGCCGCACGCGCCTTGCCCACCCATAGAATCTACACCCGAATATTCCACTCGCTTTCCATCCTCCTCTTCTCTGCTCCGTGCTCTTGGTTCTCCCACACCTCCTGCCACCGCCCCATTCCTAAAATTCCCAAGGCAAGGCAAGCATCGAGATCTCTGCAGCTATAAATTAAATACAGAAAAACATAGATCTAAAGGTACAATAAAAAAATTATACTAAAGCATACCATATTATATATTCACTGTGTAACTCTACTGATGAGGACATCGCCACGGGCTCATCATCTACTCACGTAGAGTCCAAGAAAATTAATTTTTTATTTTATAATTTTTGTATAATTTATTATGATTTTTTAAAAGTTCAGTCGAAATAAATAAAAAAGAAAAAGACCAAACTGCCTTTAAAAACCGCTATTAACGGTCAGGAAGGTAATTGATTGTAAAAAAAAAGATCAGGAAGGTAAAACAAATGATTTAAAAAGTTTAGAAAGATGGTTTATCTGGTTTTAGAATTCAGAAAAAAAAACAGACCAGCTAATGTGCACCTTTTCCGATACAAAACTTTTTGCACCTATGCCCCGAAGCCCGGCGTCTAGCTGACAGGCGCCATTTGCACGTGCTTGGTCGCCGACCTCAGCCACGTCAAAGACGCCGCCGGTGCCACGTGACGCCAGCGCCGTCCACCCTCTAGAATGAAACTGGGCCCCAAAAACTACACGCAGCCACGCAGGCGACTCCTTCTACGAAACCATCACATACCCACAGACAAGTGGGCCGCTTCAGCCGCACCGCCATCAGGCCCCACGCGTCATTGAGCCGCACACGCGTTGCCCTTGCCCACCCGCAGAATCTACACCCCGAATATTCCACTTGCTTCCTATCCTCCTCTTCTCCGCTCCGTTCTCTTGGTTCTCCCACCCCTCCGGCCACCGCCCATTCCCAAAATTCTCAAGGCACAGGCACGCACGCATCGAGATCTCGCGAGGCCACCGCTGCTCACCTTCGACGCGCACAATCATCCCCCCAGCCTTAGATCACACCACCACCATGGGGAGCATACCGGCGGCGGCGGCGGCGGCGGGGCCGGGCACGGCGCTGGAGGACCTGCCGGAGGACGCGCTGCTGTGCATCCTCGCCCTCCTCGCGCCGCCCGACGCCGCCGCCGCCGCATGCGCCTGCCGCCGCCTCGCCGCCGCCGCGTCCTCCCCGGCGCTCCCGCTCGTTCTCGCGCTCCGCCTCGGCCTGCCCCCGCCCCCGCTGCTCCCCGCCGCTCCCTGCCCCGCCGCCGCTCGCAGGCTCCTCCGATCGCTCCACCGCCTCCGCCGCCTCCTCGGGCTCTGGCGCCGCCTTCCCTCCGGCTCCGGCTCCGGCTCCGGCTACGCTTCCCCGTCCCTCGCCGCGTTCGAGTGGGCCCCGCGCGCCACGCTCGCGGCGTCACTCCTCGCCCCCTCCGCGGACGGCGGCGTCGGCGTCTCCAAGTCCCCCTTCGTGACGCTCTCCATCGACGAGTCCGGCGACACGGTGGCGGTCGTCGGGGAAGTGCCGGTCTGCGTCAATTTCGTCGGGAACAACCACATTGTGGTGGAGGCGGCGGCGGGTGAAGACGAGGAGGTGGAAGTGGTGAGCGGTTCGCCGCCGGAGGAGGTGTACGCGCACTTCGCCAATAGGAGGAACCCTGGGGCCGGTAGGAGGAGGAGGAGTAAGCAGGGGCGGAGAGGAGGCGGGATGGAGGCAGAGCACTTCGTGAGGATTGCGGACACTGAGCCGACGAAGGCACGGCCACTGCAGGGGCTGTGGAAGGTGCTTCTTTTGCTGTTGTACAATCTCCTAGCACTGTGCTGTTTTCAATTGGAAAGTTTGATTGTTTCCCTATTTAGCTACAACACGCTGTTGAAAGTCATTGCTTGTTTGTGCAATTACCCATAAACTAGATGTCTGGTACTGCACCGATTCCCATGAAGATGCCTCATTCAGGGAACCTACACCCTTAGGATGGGATAGAATAGACAAAATCTACCCTGCATCCTCTATATTGAAGAGGAAACTGCCTTCCGGGTTGACAGTTTCTCCTTTTTGAGGATTTTGGTTCACATTGGTTGTCACAGTCACAAACTACTAGACCCATTGTTGGAGATTGAACTGAAAATTGTATGCATTTGTTTGAGTTCATATTCACTTGCTATCACAGATGAATCACATGCTCATAGCATAGTTTCATGGAGCCAGAGATGTTTCACTCAGGTTGAAATTTTGCACATTCAGCACATATGCTTAGTGCTTACCAGTTACCATGCATTAGTGTAACATGTTTAAAGTTGTGTGCTTGCTACAGTGAACTACATCTAGAATTTCAGGGATGATTGTCTTAGTGGGCTCAATTAAATACCATTTAGGAGAACATGAAGTTGCTTCTTTAGAATTGTCTATTGGTATAATTTGCTAGCTGTGGCCTTTTATGCTAGAAGAGTCAAGGGCCTATTGGGCCTTAGCCCGTTAGGGTTAATTAGTCGTTTGCTTAGGGGTCAAGTAAGCCTTACTTGTAAGTCAAGAAATCCTCTCTATATAAGGAGAGCAGATGTATCAATCTAATCAAGCAAGAGATTAGAAGGAAAAACCTTCTCTCTTGCCGGCCGTGGGCGAAGCCCCGCGGCCGGCGTTCCCAGCGCCCCTCACAGCCCTAGCCACCGGTCCTCTGCCCCTCTCTCTCGCGTGAACAGTACCCGCGGTACTGTAGCACCGCGGGTACTGTAGCACGTCCGTCGCCGCCGCTTCCCTCGACTCTCTCCTCTCGATCCCAACAGCGTCCATAACATTTTAATCTTTATGGTGCATTTATATACTGCCTTATGGGTTGTGTTTTCTCTGACATAATTTTCCTGCTGGTGTTTATGTAGACTTTGAACCCTTAACTGTTATCAGAATTACCAGTCCATGTCGCAATTGGGTTAATCAAATGGGCAAATTTTCTTTGTCAGCAAGCAAAGCTGTATCTTTCAATGGCTTGGTGCCTTGCATTGCATAGTCCCTTGTGCAACTTGATTCTCATAGTTTTATGGCATTGTTGATTAAGAGCCATGAACTGTAGTGCACTTGTGCTTTAGCCTTACTGCGACTAAAGCACTGAACTGATGTCAGCAGGAAGCATGCTAGTGCTGAATTGCATGCAAATGGGTACCCAAAACAACCCTAAGATTTGTTTTAGTTTCATCGGATCTTGATACTTCAGAAGCTTGAGAAATCTCATTCAATCATCCCAAAACATTTCTAGACACAGAAACTACTCTATGCTTGGTTTGTTGCAAATGATATTTGTATGTGTCCAAATAATCACGGTTTTCTGGATTATTTTGTTATTATAAGCTGGGGCATTGCCAGTTAAGTTTTCCAGATTCCAATATCGGTATGTTGTTATCAACTATTTTTTTTTTGTGAGAGAACCATTGTGGTAGGCTGGACAGAATTAGCTGTGCCTGTAGCTGCACATTATTAGGGTGAATTAGTTGTGGTTTAGCTAATCACCATCCTCAAAATCCTACAATATTTTGCAGTTAATGCCATCTTGTTTAGCATTTTGCATCTTACCTCTGATTTGGATAAGAAAATACCATTTTTAGGGTTTGAAAAGTACAAGCTAATTCATGTAACTGTGCAGCAATTGTGATTTTCTGGATGTGAGATTCAAAGAAATTCGTATTTTTTCATTGAAATATTATAAATTTTGAATTTTATCTCATCAATGATGAATGCCCACAATTTAGATTTTTAATATTCATTTTTCTGTTTCTTCAAAAAAATTGTTTTCCTGTTGTATAATTGATCATTTGGCATGCACACAACACACAAAATGGTGTTACCATTTTTTAATTGGAGGATTACTATGTACTTGGTTGTATGCTTTATACCTATTTTTTAATAGTTGAACTCTGCCATGCACAATACGCTAACTTCCATGTTCTCAAACAGGGTATATGTGAGGATAGGACTCTGGAATTTTACCTTGTCACCTATGATAACATTGGTGGAGTAACTTGTCGACGATTTAGGGATACACGGAGCCAAAATTCTGGCTACTCTCCTGTCTTTTGGACGACAGATACTACATTTCTTGAACCACCATTCTCTGAGCAAGAGCTGGATAATTATACCAGCCGCGATCATATCCAAGGTGTTACTTCCAACCATGCTGGCACTGAGAACAGGGTTATCTCAAGGATATTGTGCATCAATTCCAGTTATGATGTGGTTGATCCTCATCTCTCGACTCCCTTAGATGATGGGAGGTGTGTGGAGGGAAGGATTTGGCTATATGAGGATGGAACCTTTGGTTTTGGATTTGTTGGCAGTAATTCAATTATAGATCTGAGGCATGTCTCCTCAGCTGGTTGCATTCTTGATACTTAACATTAGATCTGGATCTTGCTGGCACATAATTTTTGCCAGCGAGCCCCTTGTACAGTACTTTTAGGAAAATTCAATAGTTAGTGTGAGGCATGTTGCCTCCGATTGTTGTACTATTGATGATAAGGTCACTGTATACGGGTCCCTTCTGGCACGTAACTGTTGCTAGAATACCCTTGTAAACCAAACCTTGGTTCCTTTGGGCATGTACTTGTTGATAGAATACCGATGTATATTACTATTTGTTCATTGAATTCCAATAAATTGCAACTGTTACTTCCCCATGAGGGCTGGTACGTTCTTATGTCCTTGCTGCCAACTTCAAATCTAGTAATAAAGAGCTGTTTTTTTGACTTTCCAATCTGTCATATGTCCTTGTCCATCATAGGAAGCTTGTTCCGTTGTCATTTACTGATGTCATTCTGTATGAGTAGAAAAGTTACAGCTGTCTCTTTGTTCTGTTTTAAGTTTTGTAGCCTTATGTAAATAATTTTGCTAACTTGGGCTGTACTAGTAATGATACTACATTACTACTACTAGTCAACTAGTTCCGTAGCATTATTTCAGCATAATTACACCCATGTGACAGGCTGTTTTACTCCATAAAATAATTGTTTCATTATAGTAGTTACATTCTCCAAAGAGTACAATTTTGCAGGGATACAAACTTGCAAGGTGGGTTCAGCTGTATCCTGGATTCCAGAAATGCATGTTTATGCCCATGAAGTGTAGGAGGTTGGTTCTTGGTTCACTTGTGTCATATGCTTCAATTTGTGCTCATGAAAGTTTAGTAAGTTGCTCAATCAATTTACGCTACCTGAACAGCATCTATTTCTGTGTAACCATTAATGAGGTTTTTGTTGTTAAATTTCCCGGCAATGTGTTGTCTGGTCTTCAAATTATTTAGATCTGTAATTTAGGTTCCCTGATAAAAGTTGTAACTTAGAACCCAATGTAATGCATCATTGTGTGGTACTGTGGTAATTTTAACTGTTTAGGTTTTAATTTATTGTATACTTTGTACGCCGATGCCATTGGTCATGTTCTGTCTTTCTAATAAGGCCTTTTTCTGCATTATTAGGTGGAGATCTGATTACCAAAGCTATTTTCTACAATCTTGTGGCAGCCTAATGTTAGCCTGAAGACAGTGACTTCTGCTTATAACCAGTTATACATCTTAGTTGAGCAAAGTAAGACCATTTTTTGTCGTGATTGCTACTTTGCTGGTAGAACAGGGTACTTCCATACTCCTGTATAAATTGAAAACTCATCTGGGAACTACTGATTAAGCAACAATAGTATTGTATACAGCTCAGAACAGCTTAAGTCAACTGCTTACGTGATACATGTTTAATCATTTGTCTGCACGATTCATAATGATCTAATGAAGAGCCAAGAGCCAGATTCCTTTATCTGTTTCTAGATTTGTAGGCATAACAATATCTAATCAAGGCCTTATATCTGTGCCCTTGGGGTTACTGATTTAATTATTCCTGAATTCTTTTGGTTACAGAGTGGTGTGATGGTACTCTAAATAATGCGTGTTAAATTACATCTTATCAGTATAAATTGACTGGCTTTCACATTACTCTGAATCTTCCTTTTCTTTTTCACTGCTATCTAGTTGCATATTTCACTGTGCTGTGCCATTCTTCATGCATTCTGTACACCAGTAGTTATGATTGTCCCAGAACATACTTTAATTTGGTACTACGGTACTACCAATGGGCAAATTCCTTACTTTGTTGCCATTATTATTTCCAACTTTGATGTGTGGTCCACTAATTATTACTGTCCTGCTTGCAAGAAAAAAAATGGTTGATGGGTGGGAAATTGTCATGTTAGTTGATCAAAGGGACATCTAGTGAAGAAAATATGTCAGGATATTCAAGCTGGTGCCTGGGGATCTCAGCGGCTGGGCAGTGACTGTCATGATTCATCATCTCTTAGAAAATCCTCTTGCACTTTTTTTTCTTGGGACAGGTCTAATCTCTTTGGGATCCAGAATCACCTGTGTATTTTGGGCTGGCAATGAGATTTTGGGGCAGAATTGGTAGGATTGAACGAAGGTGTACCCCCTATTGATTCCCTGATATGGAATCAATTTGTGTATGTTTTCTCTGCATAAATTTGTTATATCATCAGAAACAATACAAATTGGTGGTTATAGCAAGTTTGAGTTCAATGAGGTAATTAAACACAAAAGGTGTACTTGTTGAGTACTGTATGTGATATGTGGTATTATGCAACGCTCTGAATTGTCATAATGGACTTGTTGACTTGCTTTACACCTGCACGAAAGCTCTTTCTCTACCTTCCGGCATAAAATAATATTTGCTTTACAGCTTGTATGCTCTATTTGGTACTGACAGTTACTTCGATTTGTATCTGTACCTTGTCCTGTTGTTAGGTGCCAGCAGCCATTTTACTGATATTTTCATTGAAAGGTTAGGGGCCTTTACAGGGGATGAGTCTAATTTTACAGGAAAAATGTAGCAACATGGAAAAGTTCCCGTGTTCCAAACAGGGTCTAGATTTGGAGTTTGTGTTTTTCCTTTTTTTTGTTTGGATTCGTTATTTATCTATTGTTATGCATCCTTTAGCCAAATATCATTTTAAACAAAAGATGGACCAAGAGCTTACAGTTCTGTGTCTTCTTGGTGCAGAGGCATCTTCTGATCAATGAAACTGGTGAAACCAGGTACAGTATTTGACTCAAAGATAAAAAGGTTTACATGCAGATACAAGACAATAATATCACTGTTCTCCGAACGCATATGACCTCCATTGGTAAAATTGAAATCGAACCATGCCACAGAAATATATAGTGCTCTAAGCAAATGCAAGAAGATTAATTATTCATCTGTGCTGGTGCTCAGTGATTAATACTCTTCTTCATCCTCCAATGACCCAGCCTGTGACGTCTTCTCGTGATCATTCTCAAGCTGGCTGAAGTTTCCCTTCTCTTTGATCAGCTGAATGTGGTGGTGCTTGCAGTAGAGCTTCCCCTCGTGCGCAATGTAGTTAGAAGGGCTGATGGTGCATCCTCCATGGCAGCACTTGAAGCAGCTCTTGTGATACATAGTGTTGTTCACAGTAACCTGGATGCTTAATCGGTGAGTTGCAATCAGCATACTAATATTCATGCAAATTAACTCTCAAAAGGTATAGTATACCTGTCACCTTTTCTTATCTTCAGGCAAAAATATCAATAATTGAACTTTCAACGTGGAAATGCAGCAATTGCTGTCTTCATGGATGTTACATTTATATTTGGGTCTCTTATATTTATGTGATTCTTGAATGAGAACTCAGCGACAGGTTGTCAAGCGAAGAAGACTCAAAACTATGGACAAATGATTGAGATAGTTGAACATAGAATCTTACCCTCTCAATTGGATAGACTGTCTTGCTGCATCCAACACATTTCTCTCTGGTGCCAGCAAAGGCGCTTGAGACTTTAGTAGCATTCTGCCAAATATGCAATCATGATGAGCATCATCTAGTGCCAGTTGTTGATAAATAAAGAACAAAAGATGAATAGTGCCAACTGGATGATATGAAACATTAAAACCATACGACACTGATCTAGTCATCTGCCTCATGAAGACCAAAGGTTTTATCAATACTTTTCTTGTGATTTGCTAAATATCTGATCTTTTTATTGGACTAGATTTACTCTGTTCTGATGATCTGATCCAAGCGTCACACTTAAGTTTTGAGTGGCTATTTGTCTCACTGTCTCTCCCTCCCTAACCATTGCGGTATTCAAAATCCATGCAACTCACATCATGCTTTAGGAGTTGTTTGTGCATCATTGATTGAATGCATTTTTTTCCTGTGCTACTCGGGACTGAAAGTAAAAATACAGCTTTGTAGGTACTGAGAAAAAAAAGTTCTCTTCAGTATAACATGAATCCTAAGTTGTCGCGTACCTCATTCCCAACGTTTCTTTCTGGCTTGACAACCTTTGGAGTTCCTGAAGCATTTGCAGATGAGGACATGCAAGCACTGGATCTATATTGTATTGCAAAGGGAGGGGAAAAGAACTGATCATACCTTCGAAGCTCTTGTCCAAACTCCCGGTCCTCTTGAACAGCTGGTCGAAGTGAGGCCTGCAGTAGAGCACTCCCTCGAAGGAGTTGTAGTTGGCAAGCTGCAGCAGAGAACATCCTCAGACAAATCAATGCTGGTAAACTTTCACCGCCTAATCACATCATCATCTCACTCGATAACTCAGCTTTTACAGATCGATCAACTGAAGCAGCCAAGCAGGTTGTGGTACCTTGAGGGTGCCCTTGCAGTGGTGGCAGCGGAAGCAGGCCTTGTGGTAGATGCGGTTGTCGGCGGTGAGCTTGTCGACGAGGTACACCGTCTTGTCGCAGGCGGTGCACTTGGTGGTCGTCCCCTGGAAGGAGGTCGCCATGGCCGGCCCTCTTCCCCCTCTGCAACGACACACTCTGCGTACAGAGACGAGGCTGCTAGAGGTATGCTATGGTGTAGCCGCACTCCAAACTCCCCAGCCAGTCTTGAGTTGCTGCTGATCGATGGTTATATGGGAACTGGGAACTGTGGTGTGGTTGGTGGTGGTGAGCTGCAGCCAGGTATTGATGCCGCTAGGCAGGACACAGCTAGGGAGGGAGGAGGGGGGGGGGGGGGGGGGGGGGGGCAGGGAATGTTGGGGGTGTCAGGCACGGAGTGTGGGCTGGGGAGGAGAGAGAAAGCATGCGAGGTGGGGGTCGGTCCTGCATGAATGGGATTGGGAGGATGAAGTGGTGGTGTGGTGGTTGTGGAAATTTGCGGAGTGGCGAAGCAAAATCAGGCGCAAGTGAGGACTGACGGTGACAAAAAGGCCGGCAGAAAACAGTTTGCGACAATTATTAGAGAGAGAAAGACAAGAGAGCTACTGTAGAGAGGGAGAGAATGAGAGATGTGTGATGTGTCTCATGTTTTCAGAGCAGGAGAATGCAGTGCAGGTATGTGAAATGTGAAAGTGAAAACCAGAGGGCAGCTTGGTTTGCATTGCATCTTTGGATTCTACTCTAGAGGTAGTAGTAGGTAGCCTTGGCGCCTTGCTTTCCTCCTCGAGTGGAACCGGTTCCGGGGGTCTGCTTGATTGGAACATGGCTGCCATACGGACATACCATGATGCCACAGCATGTGCAGTGAACCAGAGCTTTATTACGTGCCTGCAGCAGCCTTGTGTCTTCACAGCCTCTGGTTGCTTCTAGTGCAGTGAAACCAAAACTGTGGGTGTGTTTAGTTCGTGAAAATTTTTAGCTATGGTTACCGTAGCACTTTCATTTGTATTTATCAATTAGTGTCCAATCATAGACTAATTAGGCTCAAAAGATTCCTCTCATGGTTTTTTACCAAACTGTGTAATTAGTTTTTTCGTCTACATTTAATGCTCCATGCATGTGTCCAAATATTCGATGTGACGGGGAATCTTGAAAATTTTTTGAAACTAAACATGGCCTGTATATTTCTTTTTTTTGCTGCTCTTCTGTCATTCAAGAGGGGTTGCTTCTACCTAAAGTAGGAGGAGAAAAATAAGGAATAGACCATTCTTTGATAATCAGTTGTGCAGTCAATGTCTGCTTTTCATAGTTAAAAACTCATGCGCAAAGAAACAAGCAAAAATCCATGCTAAGCATGGCCTTAGCTTTTTACCCATTTTATATGTAGAACTAACATATTCCACTCCTTTGCTTCTTGAGTAACATATGCTATGTTAGAACCAAATCACAGGTTTAGGGCTGGAATTTCTATTTCATTAGCCTTACCATAACTATGGCAGGTTGGGGATACATATAGGGTAATTTGCTTGCAACTTAAGAAAGCTACAACATATTCTAGAGATGCTAAATTAGATGCTAAAGCAAGATAAGGATAAAGATAAGGGCTGACATAGCCACCAACTACTCTAGATAAGTATCCTAGATAGATAAGGACAAGACTTATAGCTGTCATTCTCCCCCTAAGTCTTGTGCGGCACCTTCTGGGGAATTTGAACCATCCCAATCCTAGCGCGAAGCTCTTGAAACTTGACCCGCCCAAGGGATTTGGTGAGAAGGTCGGCGAGCTGATCCTGGGTGTTGATATAGCCGGCCTTGATGCTCCCCTCATCCAAGCAGCTCCTAATGAAGTGGTACTTGATTCGGATATGCTTGCTGCAGTCATGGAAGACGTGGTTCTTCGCCAAGGCCAAGGCGGACTTGCTATTCACCTTGAGCTCCACTGCTTCTACGTCTCTATCCAGGAGATTGCTCAGCAGCCGAGCCAACTAGAGAGCTTGAGTCGAAGTGGTTGTGACAGCGATGTACTCCGCCTCGCAACTGGACAGAGCCACCACTTGCTGCTTGACCAACTGTCAGCTAATCAGACCCTTGCTGAGGAAGAATAGCGTCCCGCTGGTGCTCTTGCTCGTGTCGATGTCGCCGGCGAGGTCGCTGTCGCTGTACCCGATGAAGTGCTCTGCTCCGGGACACCTTGGGTAGTGCAAAACGTATCGGCAGTGCCCTCTATGTAGCGGAGGATCCTCTTGATAGCCTGCTGATGCTCCGTCGTCGGTCGCTGCATGAACCGACTGACATAGCCAACAGCGAACGCCAGGTCCGGCCGCGTTTGGACGAGGTAGCGAAGGCTACCCATAATGCACCGGTACTACGTGGCGTCGACCTCCTTGGCCGTGCTGTCGCAGCTCAGCTTCAGCCTCTCCATGGGAGTGTAGGCTGGGTTGCAGCCGGTGAGCCCGCCCAACTCAACGATGCGCTTGGCGTAGGCAATCTAGAAAAGGGAGATGCCGGAGCTGTCCTAGTGGACCTCGATCCCCAGGTAGAAGGAGAGAAGGCCCATGTCGCTCATTTGGAAGGTTGCCTTCATCTCCTCCTTGAATACCTCCACCTCGGCCTCCTTGGTGCCGGTGATCACCAAGTCGTCGACGTAGACGCCTACCAACAGGGCATTGCCTCCCTTGCCCCACCGCTAGACAGCAGCCTCGTGAGGGCTCTGCTGGAATCCCATTTTTTTGAGAGTGGAGTCTAGCTTGGCGTTCCAAGCTCGTGGCGCGTGCCGCAAGCCATATAGGGCCTTGCGCATGCGAAGAACATTGTTCTCCTTGCCGGGGATGATGAATCCCGGTGGCTGGTGGACGTAGACCTCCTCCTTTAGGTCACCGTTGAGGAAGACAGACTTGACGTCCATGTGGTGCACATGCCAACCCTCCTGGGCCGCCAACGCGAGGAGGAGACGAACGGACTCCATCCGCACGACGGGCGCGAAGGTGTCGTCGAAGTCGACTCCCTCCTGCTGGATGAACCCACACGCCACCAGACGCGTCTTATGCTTGATCACCGCCCCGGCCTCATCCTTCTTGAGCTTGTAGACCCACTTAAGGGTGATGGCGCGGTGGCCGACAGGAAGATCTGCCAGCTCCCACGTCCGGTTCCACTCGACCGCGTCCATCTCCTGCTGCATCATGGCGCGCAATGCCGCGTCTCCCTCTGCCTCAGCGAAGGAGCGGGGCTCGCCGTCCTCGTGCGCCGGGTGTAGCTCCGCCTCAAAGTCGTGCATCACCAGTCCAGGGACGGGCTGATCATCGAAGATGTTGTCCAAGGTGCGGTAGCGCAGAGGCTCGTCATCGTGGTAGGCATCGACGTGATCCTCGTCATTGGACGGCGAAGTGGCGAACTCCACCGTGCGCTGCTCGTCACGGACCAAAGCTGCTGGTGCCAATCTCGGAGGTGTGGGCGCTGATGCAGGAGATTGGGGAGCCGGTGTAGGAGAGCGGGGCATAGTTGGTGGTACAGGTGGTGGAGGACTCGTTGGTGGTGTAGGCGGTGGACTCGCCGGAGTTGATGGCGAGCTAGGTGCTAAGGTAGACGAGCTCGGTGAAGATGAGCTGCTAGCTTCTCCCGCTCCCTCAAAGTGGACGTAGTCGATGATGAAGTCTCGGAGAGTCGAAGTCAAGCCGTCGTTGACCGCCTTGTCCCAAGCCCAGCCTCACCCTTCGTCGAACACGACGTCCCAGGAGATGCGGACGCGCTGTGTCATAGGGTCGAGGATGCGGTAGGCCTTGACGTCCTCCGCGTAGCCGATGAAGACCCCCAGCGTGCTCTGGTCGTCAAGCTTGCCGACCTGGTTGAGCTCCTTGGTGAACACGAGGCAGCAGAAGACGTAGAGGTGGCTGACCGTCGGTTTGCACCCATGCCAGGCCTCATATGGCGTCTTGCCATCAAGGGCCTTGGTGGGCGAGCAGTTGAGGAGATGGACGGCAGTCATCACCGCCTCCCCCAATAGATTGTCGGCATCCCTCTCTGCTTGAGGAGGGCGCGACCAGTGGCCACCACGGTATGGTTGCGACACTCAACTACGTTGTTATGCTGCGGGGTGTACGGGGCAGAGAAGTGGCATTGGATCCCCTCGTCGGCGCAGTACGTCGCTGTTGATGCAAAAGTGGATCTGCAAACACAAAGGGCTAATACCCGAAATTGATATCCAAAGCGTGCCAGTCGATTTGACCTGTTAATCGACAAGGATGAAGATACGAGCACTTTGGTCCTGACAACAGCGATACGCCTGGAGGTCACGGCCAAGAGGTACTCACGCGGAACTCGAGGATCGTTGAAGATTGCACTGGAGCTATGCAACTCGCCGAATCGATGAGAACTCGTAAAAAGGAAAAAGTATGTAAATTGACGAAGTTGCCGAAAACTAAATAGATGTAAATAAGAGTAAAAGCTGGTTTTTGATATCGATTGATTGGTTATTACATTGCCCTTCACTCTATATTTATATCCTGATCTACAGAAACATAACCAAATACGACTAGGACACTAAATCCAAACCTAAGGAAACACATGACTCTGATACAATTCAGACTCTAATAAACATAGAAAAGGAAATTAATTCCTATCTTACTCCCTAGTCCGCCTCAACTACGATGGTATTCTCATCGACCTCCTTTCCATCGGCACACTCCCTGTTTCATCGGCAGCAGCCTTCAAGTCTTTTTCATCGGCACACTCCCTGTTTCATCGGCAACAGCCTTTAAGTCTTCTTTCATCGGCATCGGCAATAATACCCTTAATCTTATCGGCAACACTTCAATTTGAATCAACTTCTCCATACACCGCCACCACTCATAGGCAGCCTTCTTTACAAGCTCATTTTCATCGACTATCAACCTACACATTAATTTTTTTCTCTGCTAATTAGCCCCTTCTGACCATCTTGACACGTGCCAAAAAACGATGTCAACACATGCCCCCCAATTTCGGAGTATAAGACACTGATGCTCCGAAATTTACTCCAGATAATGCTTGCTATTACCTATTTTTCTCAACCCATTCTCCAAGCATAACATAATCTGTTACCGAATTTAATCAAATCTAGCTCTGATTCATGCATCTCAGTAAATATCGCACAATTTCCAACTATTCTTGCCCCAATTACGGTTGAGATACCAAAATAACAACCCATCGGTAAGATCTTATCATAACAACACCACCATTTTAGAACTGAAAGATCCTGTACCAAGATCTCTTCCAAGTTATGATTACTTGCCATCAAATCTTCTGTACAATCCCTTAATTATCGTGCAAACAGTTACCATATCCATCTGAACCACCTCGATCCACACGCGCGTGGCATAGAGATAAGTCAAGAATACCCCTACTCCAAGCGGCCTATAAATAGATTTCTCTGGATCGCTCGTCTTCTACCCTCAAACTTCGACTTTTGGCATTCTCTCTCTGGCGGCAACCCTAACGAACAACCGCGCGTCCTCAACCCACCAGAGCTCCTTCCAGCGTCAACTTCATGTCCCCAGCTTGTGCCCTCATCCTTCTCAGAGCAATGGCGATCAACTTCAACGTTCCCGCGGTTCGTTCTTCTTCTATTACTTTTACCTTGATCCCTTTGGTCTTTGTGAGTTCTTACAGTTGGTAATTTTTCTTCTTTTTCCATTCTTTTGATCTCCCGAACTCAGGAACTACACAACAAATTGGTTATCCCAACCAACCAATCACCCCTCCAATGCCTAGGTCCAATGGGCGACCCAGATCCAACTGACTTGATCAATGCAGAAGCTAACAGAATTTCCTTCAAAGCTCAAAATTTTTCTTTGAATCTATGGAAAGATACATTCCGATCTTGGCCAAACCCACCAAAGGGTGGAAAGACTGGTACTTGAGGGTTAACAGGTCGATGCAGGTGTACTGGGCAGAGCGGAAGATAGACCAGTGTATTAGGCTATCTATTGCCGATATGCAAAAGAATGAATCCATGATGATAGCCACCGCTCACTTCTGGTCAGACCCCACAAATACTTTTATGTTTGGCCATGGTCCATCCGCCCCTACTCTTGCCGATGTATACATGCTCACTAGCTTAGACATCTCGACTGTCGATGAAGCTTCCATCTATGGTCGGAAAGTTGAATATAGAGTGAACACACGCAACATCGGCGGCTGGATAGGATACATCCAGGAATACCAAAGGACTGGTACTGTCAACCAGAGGGAACACGCCATATTCTTGAATATATGGCTGGAGAAATTTATCTTCTATGGCCGATCGGTAGGGCCAACCAACGCCTTCCTTCCTGCAGCCGAACTCTTGGCCAACGGTGTCAGGTTCCCGCTCGTCCGATACCTTCTGAGCTCCACCTACCACCTCCTCCACCAAGTATCCTAGAAGCTTTTACTTGGTGAACCCATCGGCAATTTGGGAGGTCCATGGTGGTTCATCAATATGTGGCTAAATGCCCATATGCATAAACGTCTGCAGTGGGATTTCTTCGCCCAAGAATTCCCATGAGAAATCGTCGAAGATTATGTCCTTGGGATGAGGAATCGGCAACACGCCCCCCTCTCAACTTCGGTGAAGCTATAATTGTCCTCCCTGGAACAGAGGCTAATGAAGATCAAATCGGTAGATTTTTCCAGAACTTCTACAATGATCTCCCTCGCGATCATAGGGCTTGGGTACCCTATATTGATGAAGATAACAAGTTCCCCTTCTCTTCAACTTTGCCGATGACGAGCTGAACCAAGATAATGAGCTTATGATGGCCATCATTACTCCCAGGGAAATCCCGGTGAACACATTTGGTAGTGGGAAAAATTCCAATACTACTTATGAGTTCTACAATCCATCGGCAGTATCTCGTCAACTGGCTTTTGGGCAACTGCCAATCAAGTTGTGCTTTGCCGATGTGATTAAGCCCAGAGAAACAATCACCACTGGAACTGAGTGGAGCAGGGTAGTAAGACTCGCTCCCGATGCCGATATCTCAAATGTTGATCTCTCCGCCTAGTCACCAGTGTCTTTTATTACAGAATCATATAAGCAATGGTGGCAAGAGTGGAAGAAACAATTATTCTCAACATCCGTCCATACATATCGGCACATGATCGATCCCGACTATGTCATTCCTGACGATGTAGTAAGTTTCTTTTAACTTTCTTTTGTTTCTTCTTTTTCATATATCGGCAGCTAATCTTTCTCGCAACAGGCCGATGACCCAGTTCCATCCATGAGCAAGAGTGGGAAACCTTTCAACCTCCAACCTATCTCTCCAGTTTCAGTGATCGGCTACAACGCCCCCACCTTAGCCGCTTTAACTTTCCATAGGACCCGTGCCAAGACTATCACCTCCAGATCAAAACTGGCAACATCTAGGGTCACTCCAATGGCTGCCGCTACAAGCCTAATTAAGGCTTTTAAGGTAATAACCTTGTTTATTTTTATTCACTGCCGATACAAACTATATTAACATGTAACCATCAGGGTGTAAGAGCTGCGGCTGGATCGTCATCGACAACTCCTCCAACATCAAGCACCACTACCTCCAACCAGCCTTCAGAGGTATTCTTTTATCTTTACATTTTATCTATTAAATATCCGATCTCACACTTGTTTTGCAGCAACAAATGGGTACATCGACAAGCATACCAAGCACTCAAGCTCCTCAATCAACAAGTGCCGATGCCCCCAGCCAATTGTCGCTGAGATCCAAGTAAAGCGAAAAGCTTTAATTGATGTCGAAGCTCAGCAAAAACGATAGAAATCTACGCTAGTCCCTGCATCCGCTCCAACACCTATTAGTCAGCCAACCGATGTAGTTGAATAAGTTGACCCTCCTGCACAGAATATATCATCGGCCATCATACCCCAAGGGCCAACTACTGATGAGGTCGTAGAAGACATCCCATCGGCAACCTCTGCCGATCCTTCGCATGACCCCCTTCAAGCTGCTCCCTCCAGCCAGGCCCAAGAAATTGCCTTGAAACAGGTAAACCGATTGACCTATTCGATTTATAATATCCATATCTATCCTTAGGTAGAATCTCTGATTTACTTTTCTCTTCACAGGAACAAGATTCTCCCGATAGCTTGTTTTCTTTTGCTATCGACGTCTCCGATGATGATGAAGAAGAAGCGAGTTCTTCCCTGGCATTGGGAACAATATCGGCAGAAATCTATGGCAAGCTAGAAGCCCTTCTGAATCTGTTACAACAAGATACTGCTCAATTGATAAATGATTCAGATCCTGCAAAGACTATCTTTAAGACAATCCGTGGCCAAGTTCCTGCCGATGTTGAAGAAACTCTCTTCCCAGCAGTCCATCTAGAAAGCCGACAACTTCAATATCAACAGGCTGCTCACCGTATCGCCGATAGAGCAGCTCAAGCTCAGCTCAAAGAAGAGATGTTGTAGCTAAAACAAACTGCCGATGAGAAGCACAAAAACATCAGCAACTTACAAACCTCCGGTGCCGATCTTAAGCAGAAAATTCTGGATCTATCGGCAAAGAGAGCAGCTCTTCTAGCTGAACTGGAAGAAATTGAAGCAGCCCTAACCCACGCCAAGCAAGAAGAAGACCAGCTTCCTGACATCATCAAAACCCTTCAGCAGGAAAGGGACGTCCAAGCTCGCAAGGCTTTGGCCTTG
Source organism: Saccharum spontaneum (assembly GCA_022457205.1). Classification (NCBI taxonomy): domain Eukaryota; kingdom Viridiplantae; phylum Streptophyta; class Magnoliopsida; order Poales; family Poaceae; genus Saccharum; species Saccharum spontaneum. The sequence goes on along the minus strand of CM039609.1, from coordinate 28,491,521 downwards.
AAAAAGAAACTCAAGCCTGTGGAGGGAGTTGCTGATGAAGACGCTAAAGAATTGAAGGAAGCCGATGAAATTTGCCTGCGTGCAATATCGGCTATCCAATCTTTGTTAAACCTGTAATTCTCATCTAGTGCATCGGTAATAAGATATTAATACTTTGTTTTAACTCTAGCCGATAGGATTGTTATCGGTAATTATACTTTTATGCATCTATCCAGATACTAGGGTAATATTTCTTTAAATATTTTCCATTTAATGCTCTGGGAAACACAACCCCTTCGAGGGTTTCGAGAATATATGCATTACCAGGAACAGATTGATTTATCCGATATGGACCCTCCCAATTAGGTGAGCATTTGCCAAACTTTGAACTTTTAGTCCCAATCGGTAAAATCAACTTTCAAACCAAATCTCCATCGACAAACTCCTTTACCTTCACCTTCTTGTCATACCATCTGGCTACCCTTTTCTTATTCTCTTCGATGCTAGCTAAAGCCTTTAACCGATGACCTGCTACATCTTCCAACTCATCTTTCATAAGGGTATCATAGTCATCGGCTGTCAATTGATCTTGAGAACGTATTCGCCTAGAGCCAGTTTTAATCTCCCAAGGTAATACTGTGTCGTGTCCATATACCAACTGATAAGGTGTTACCTTGGTTGCACCATGACACGCCATCCGATATGACCACAAGGCTTCATCTAATACCGTATGCCACCTCTTAGGATATTCTTTAATTTTACGCTTAATGAGCTTGATAATTCCTTTGTTAGAAGTCTCAGCCTGACCATTAGCCTGGGCATAATATGGTGAAGAATTCAAAACTTTAATCCCCATACCTATAGCAAACTCATCAAATTTGCCCGATGTAAACATGGTACCCTGATCGGTAGTGATGGTTTGAGGAATACTAAATCAGTAAACAATATGCTCTTTCACAAAATCAATCATATTAGCCGATGTCACCTTTTTCAAAGGAACTGCTTCAATCCACTTTGTGAAATAATCGGTAGCAACCAGAATAAATTTATGCCTCTTACTCGATGGTGGATAAATCTGACCGATGAGATCAATAGCCCAACCACGGAACGGCCAAGGCTTAATTATGGGGTTCATAGCCGATGCGGGTGCTCTTTGAATATTACCAAATTTTTAACATTCCTGACATCCTTTAAAATATTTAAAACAATCTTTGAGAATAGTCGGCCAATAATATCTATTCCTTCTGATCATCCATTTCATCTTGAAAGCTGACTGATGAGCCCCACATACTCCTTCATGAATCTCACCCATCAAGCCTTTTGATTCATCGATGCCAACACACCTGAGTAAAACTCCATCTATGGTACGGTAATATAATTCATCATCAAGGAGCACATACTTGGTAGCTTGGAACCTTATACGTCTTTCAACCTTTTTAGATGGATTCTTTAAATAATCAATAATTTCCTTTCTCCAGTCATCGGTATCAACTACCGATGTTAACACTTCTTGAATAGGCTGATACCCTGAAGCATACTGAGCCAATCGATTAGCCTCTTCATTATGCAATCGAGAAACATGTTCCAGATGAAAATTCCTAAATCCTTTCAACAACAGCAAACATTTCTCATAATATGAAATTAAAACTTCACTTCAGCATTCATAAATCCCAACCAACTGATTTATAACTAGTATAGAATCACCAAAGACTTCAACAGCATCGGCATGTACTTCCTTAAGTAATTCTAACCCTTTTATCAAAGCTTGGTATTCAGCCTGATTGTTTGTTGATGTAGCAACAATTGGTAATGAGAACTCATACCTCTTCCCCTGAGGGGAAATTAACACAATGCCGATGCCTGCTCCTTCACCACATGTAGACCCATCAAAGAAAAGTGTCCAAGGAGCAATCTCCAGAGAATCCACTGTGTTACAATGTTGTGTAACAAAATCAGCCATAACCTGTCCTTTAACTGCCTTAACCGATTCATAACATAGGTCAAATTCTGATAACGCTAAAATCCATTTGCCAATTCTACCACTTAATATCGGCATCGACATCATATATTTGACCACGTCATCTTTGCATATGACAATACACTCGGCCGATAGTAAATAATGCCTCAACTTAATACAAGAAAAGTATAGACACAGACATAATTTCTCGATAGCTGAATATCTGGTTTCAGCATCTACTAACCGTCTGCTCAAATAATAAATAACATGTTCTTTCCCTTCAAATTCTTGAATAAGAGCTGAACCGATAACAGTATCATCAGTTGACAAATACAATCTGAAAGATTTCCCGTGTTGAGGTGGAACTAGCACTGGAGGATTTGTTAAGTAACTCTTAATTTCATCTAGGGCTAATTGCTGCTCATCTCCCCATCTAAATTTCTGATCGGCTTTCAATTTCAGTAATGGACTGAAAGCCTTGATCTTACCCGACAGATTAGATATGAATCTCCTGATGAAATTAATCTTACCGATCAAAGATTGTAATTCAGTTTTATTGGCAGGAGCAACCACCTTGTTGATTGCCTCAATAGACTTCCTACTAATTTCAATACCCCGCTGATGCACCATAAAACCTAAGAATTGCCCTGCCGATACACCAAATGCACATTTATTAGGATTCATCTTTAATCCATGCTTCCTTGTGCACTCCAGTATCTTTTGTAGATCGGTTAGATGCTTTGTGATATCTCCAGACTTAATTACTATGTCATCGATGTAGATCTCTACTAATGTGCCGATGTATTCATGAAAAATAAAGTTCATAGCTCTTTGATAAGTAGCACCGGCATTTTTCAAACCAAACGTCATAACTATCAATTCAAATAATCCCACGTGACCTGGACACCTAAAAGCAGTCTTGGGAATATCCTCTTCAGCCATGAATATTTGATTATAACCCGCATTATCATCCGTGAAGCTGATAATTTGATGTCCTGCTGCAGCATCAATCAACAGATCAGTAATCGGCATTGGATAACCATCCATCGGTGTGGCTTTATTGAGATTCCTGAAATCAATACAAACATGAAGTTTCCTATTTTTCTTGTAAATAGGAACCACATTAGAAATCCACTTCGCATATCGACACTGCCGAATAAACTTTGCCTCAATCAATTTAGTTATTTTGGCCTTAATATCAGGAAGTATATTAGGATTGCATCGGCGCGCTGGCTACTGATGTGGCCGAAATCCAGACTTAATAGGCAACCGATGTTCAACTATCGATCAGTCTAATCCAGGTATTTCAGTATAATCCCAAGCAAAACAATCTTTATATTCTTTTAACAAATCGACTAATTGCTGTTTACACTTGGAATTTAACTTAGCACTAATGAAAGTAGGCCTTGGCCTATCGCCCTCACCAATATCTACTTCTACTAAATCATCAGTCGATGTAAACCCTTGACCTAATTTTCCATCATCGGCAAACCTATCTATTAAAATTCTTCTTCAGAACCGACTGCTTGGATCGGTGGAATTTCGTAATCGGCAACCTTGAGGAACTCTTTTTCCCAAGCTTCTCCTGATATGCACTTGGTTCGTTCATAAGTGTCTGATTCTGCCGATGCGATGATATAAGAAGAATCACCAGGAACAACTTCAATTTTATCCACAATCCATTGTACAAGGCACTGATGCATTGTAGAAGGAACACAACAATTAGCATGAATCAAATCCCTTCCTAGAAGCAGATTATATGCACCCTTACCATTAATAACAAAGAAAGTCATCGGTAAGGTTTTGCTGCCGATGGTCAACTCAACGCACACTGCCCCTTTAACCGGTGACACATTGCCTTCAAAATCCTTTAGCATCATATCGGTTTTAGTTAAGTCTTGATCTCCCTTACCAAGTTTCCGATACATCACATAAGGCATAATATTAATCGTAGCTCCTCCATCAATAAGTATCTTAGATACAGGCTGCCCATCAACTCTACCTTTCACAAACAAAGCCTTGAGATGCTGTCTCTCATCATCGGCAGGTTTCTCAAAAACAACCATCATTGGATCTAGCGTTAATTGAGCTATTTGGTCAGAGAAAACAGCTTCTTCCTCATTATCAGGGAGTGCCAAAAATTCCATCGGCAACATAAACACCATATTGACATCTGCCGATGGGCCTTTATTTTTGTGCTTTATTTGCCACTGCTGATTACCAGATCTCTCATTGGAGGAACTCTCTTCTTGGTATAAGTCCTCTTGACGCTCTCGCTGCATCCTCCTTTTCTGTGTCTTTGTCAAACCTTCTGGACACCATTCAGGAAGTTTATTTTTCCAAACTGGCTGATAATAGGTCCTGGTTGACTCTACACGATGTATATTAGGATCTCTGTAAAATATTTCTTCATCAGGAACTCTTGTGTTTGCCATCTCTTCAAGCTCCTCTTGGTTTCTTGGAAAATATGCAACACGTTTACCAAGCCTCTCATGTACACTAAGCCTGCCCCCAGCCGATCATGTACTGATGCTTTACCTCTGATCGGCTCATTGATAGACAAACCTTGATTGCCAGATTGAAACCTCCTTTCTGGACGATTAACCCCATAATAACCATTGCACTCTGGGCAATTTTCAACAGTAGGTAATTTAATACCTTCTTTCCAACAATGAATAAAAAACGGACACCTCCAATGATCCTTATGCCGATTCCACTCCTCTCGGCGTCTTTCTTCTTGCTGTTGTCGATATCGGTCCCTTCGCTGACGCCAGCCTTCCTGTTACCTTTGATGGGTAATCACAATGCCAGATCGACGAGGCTTTCCAGAACTGCCACTTTCCCTTAGTAGCCCCTTGCCTTTTGCATCATCGGTAGTTATCCGATGTTGGGGATCCACTGATGCGTTTTTCTCAGCAGCTTCTGATGTCAACACCTTAGTCTTTCCTTCAGCATCCAACATATTTGCTGGAAAAGGATGTTGATCAATTTTCATCGGCTTCTAGATCTTGGAATTACCAAATTTAATTCTCCCAGACTCAATAGCTAATTGTAACTGTTGTCTAAACACTTTGCACTCATTTGTACTGTGTGAAGTTGCATTATGCCATTTGCAATACAGCATTTTCTTCAACTCTTCTGCCGATGGGATCACATGATTAGGTGATAGCTTAATTTGGCCCTCTTGAAGCAGAAGATCAAATATCTTATCGGCTTTGGTGATGTCAAAAGTAAACTTCTCTGTCGCTTTTTGACCAAAGGAACAAGATATCGGCTTTTTATTCTTAACCCACTCAGCCAAACCGATAACTGGTTCTTCATCTGAATCAGAATCTGCTACCTCTCCGACAAATAAAACCTTCTTGTTCCAATTCCTTTTGGGTTTAAAAACCCTAGTATCTTGATCAGAAATCCTTTGCACGAGATGACTTAGGCTTTCGAACTCCTGAGAAGCGTATCTGTCCTTAAGGTGTGGCAACAATCCTTGGAAGGCCAAATCGGCAAGTTGCCGATCATCCAGTACCAGGCTATAACACTTATTTTTTTACATCTCGTAGCCTTTGCACAAAACCTTCCACCGATTCATCATTGCGCTGTCTCAACTTTACCAAATCAGTAAGCTTCTTTTCATGAACTCCAGCAAAGAAATATTTATGAAATTGCTTTTCTAGATCAGCCCAAGTAATAATAGAATTTAGCGGTAATGAAATAAACCATGTGAATGCTGATCCAGACAGAGATGATGAAAACAAACGAACTCTTAATTCATCTCTACTAGCTGCCTCTCCACATTGAATAATGAAGCGATTAACATGTTCCATGGTTGATGTATCATCTTGCCTAGAGAACTTAGTGAAATCTGGCACCTTGTACCGATTTGGGAGAGGAATTAAATCATATGCCGGAGGATATGGAGTTCGATAAGAATATGTATTGACCTTGGGCTTGATCCCAAACTGATCCTTCATAATTTCTGCTATTTTATCGGCCCAAAAAGCATCAACATCTTGTTGACGATATGGCTGAATTTCCACCGGAGGTACTTGCTGATACCCCTCTACATATCTTTGTGGCCCACGATCTCCAGCAATTGGCATATTTGCCACTATTTGTGGTCCATTAACCTGCTGGAAAGGATTCATCGGCTGAGCTGCCGATGCTTGATTCTGAAAACCAGCGTGCATATGACCTTGATGAATCCTTGCAGCTTGCTGATTTGGCTGAACTGTATGTTGAGTTGGAAACTGCCCTGACCAACTATTATTAGCGTTCATCGGTATAAAATTTGCCGATGGCTGGTAATTTGTTGACATTGCTGGAAAATTACAACCAGCTTTAGGCATAACCTGGACTCCAGGTTGACTTACAGTAGGAGCCTTCTGTTGCATCGGTAACAAGTTTGCCGATGGACTTGAATTAGATGTTTGACCCAAATGCATCTGGAAACCTCCTAGAGTTGGTTACACAGTAGTTGCTGTAGTATATTGAGGTACTTGAGCTATCGGCGAACCAGCCGATGTCATAGGAGTTTTTCCTACTGTGTCAAACACTTGAGGTAACCCAGGGTTAAAAGCAGATGGCTCTAGAGGCATACCGTATCCCCACCAATTAGCAGGAGTCTGATTACTCTGTGGCACAGGACCTGACAAAGCCGATGCCGAAAAATCTGTATTAAGATGAACTCGTCCTGATAATACTGAATCCGATCGCATCGGTGTAGATTGTACGTTAGATAAGCCTGCTGATACTGGAGGGGAAGAAACTTCTGTACCCGCAACGGCTGGGGAAGCCGATGAAGTAATAACAGATGCTGACTCTGGTTGATGATAGGCAGGCCCAAAGTAATGCGGTGACGCTTGCCCTTCTTTGAAAGTTCGAATCACAGCATTATGAACAGTATTGGACAACACATTGGAGTGATTAATTAAAGCATGATTTAATGCAGATTTAACCATCTCTTGAAGTTTACCCGGATTAGAATCAAAGGTAACCTGCCGAGGCAACGACAAATCCTGCTTCTGGATGACTTATCCACTCTTGTTCAAGCTGAATGACTTCAAACAAAGCTGTCTGTATTCTTCTATAGCCTTGTCCATAGCCTGCTTCTGTTCTTCCTTAAGATCTTCTTCTGATACCGCGATGATGTTCCCCGCATCAATCTCAGGGTTGAACATATTGATTAGATCTGGTCCCACTGGGTGTGCCAAAAGATGTGTTGATGCAAAAGTGGATCTGCAAACACAAAGGGCTAATACCCGAAATCGATATCCAAAGCGTGCCAGTCGATTTGACCTGTTAATCGACAAGGATGAAGATACGAGCACTTTGGTCCTAACAACAGCGATACGCCCGGAGGTCACGGCCAAGAGGTACTCACGCGGAACTCGAGGATCATCGAAGATTGCACTGGAGCAATGCAACTCGCCGAATCGATGAGAACTCGTAAAAAGGAAAAAGTATGTAAATTGACGAAGTCGCCGAAAAGTAAATAGATGTAAATAAGAGTAAAAGCTGGTTTTTGATATTGATTGATTGGTTATTATATTACCCTTCACTCTATATTTATATCCTGATCTACATAAACGTAACCAAATACGACTAGGACACTAAATCCAAACCTAAGGAAACACATGACTTTGATACAACTCAGACTCTAATAAACATAGAAAAGAAAATTAATTCCTATCTTACTCCCTAGTCCGCCTCAACTACGATGGTATTCTCATCGACCTCCTTTCCATCGGCACACTCCCTGTTTCATCGGCAGCAGCCTTCAAGTCTTTTTCATCGGCACACTCCCTATTTCATCGGCAACAGCCTTTAAGTCTTCTTTCATCGGCATCGGTAATAATATCCTTAACCTTATCGGCAACACTTCAATTTGAATCAACTTCTCCATACACCGCCACCACTCATAGGCAGCCTTCTTTACAAGCTCATTTTCATCGGCTATCGACCTACACAGTAATTTTTCCTCTGCTGATTAGCCCCTTCTGACCATCTTAACACGTGCCAAAAAACGATGTCAACAGTCGCGAACTCAACTGCTGTGAACTCATCGCCGTTGTCGGTGCGTAGCACCCAAAGCTTGCGGCCACACTCCTTCTCCGCAATAGCTTGATGGTGCTTGATGGCGTCTGCAGCTGCTGCCTTGGTGTCGAGCAGGACCGCCCACATATAACGGGACACGTCGTCGATGAGGAGCAGGAAGAAGCGCCGACCTCCAGGTGTGGCTGGTGTCACGGGGCCATAGAGGTCACCGTGCACGAGCTCCAGGTTCTCCTTGGCGTGGAAGCTCGTCTAGCGGGGGAAGGGGAGCCACCGCTGCTTGGTGAGGATGCAGGTGTCGTAGAACTACTCCACATGCTCGACTCGCGGCATGCTCTGCACCATCTTCTTGTTGCCGAGCTGCTCCAGGGCCTCGAAGTTGAGGTGCCCAAAGCGCTCGTGCCACCACCAGGCGTCGTCGTCGTGGCGGGCTGCAAGGCACATGGGTTGCGCCACCTGCACGTGGAGGACGTAGAGGTGGTTGGCGCCTCTATTCACCTTGGCGAGAAGGCGACGATGGCGATCCTAGATACGCAGGACCTCGTGTTTGCCCTCGACGCACGAGCTGTTCTCATCCAGTTGTCCCAAGCTGATGATGGAGTTCCTCAGCGCGGGGATGTAGTAGACACCAGTGAGCAGCCGGTGCTCGCCGGTCTTGGCGGTGAAGACAACGTAGCCAACACCCTTGATCTCCATGGCGGAGGTGTCTCCGAACTTGACGGAACCTCGAACACCGGAGTCAAGTTCGAAGAAGAACTCTCACCGCCAGTTTTGTGGTAGGTGGCGCCGGTGTCGAGGTACCACCCGTCGATCTTGTCACCGCCGGACCCGTTGCCGAGGAAGACGTGGGCCTGTGGCTCGTCGAGGTAGAGGAGCGTGGCGGCGTGGGAGAGGAGTGCGGCTTGATTCTCCCGTGTACGAAGAACAGAGCCGGCTCGTCACCCTCTTGCGCTTGCACGATGTGTGCCTGACTGCCGCGCTTCACCTGCCAGCAGTCCTTGGCCCAGTGGCTGGTCCTCCCGCAGTTGTTGCAGGTGTTGTCGCGGGTAGCCTTGCGCTCACCATCGGTGCCGCCAGGAGCGCCACCACGCGCCTTGTCCCGCTTGCGCGGCCGACGCTTGCAGCTGCTCGACAAACCCCAAGCCGAAGAACTCGAGGCCTCCCCCTTCTTCCGCTCCCGCTGGCGGGCGACCCACTGCTCCTCGGTGAAGAGAAGCTTGCCATCGATGGTGACTGGCTCTAAGGGAGGTAGCTGCTTGCGTTTATCGATGGCCTTGAGGCGACCCGTCACCACCTTGATTGACAGCTCGGAGAAGTCTAGCAACATCTCGATCGCGATGGCGATCTACGAGTACTTCTTGGGAACGACGCGGAGGAACTTCTCGATAGCTCTCTCCTCGTCGATGTCGTTGTCGCCGTACCGCGCCAACTGCTGCATCAGGGTGTTGAGGCGGAGAGTGAAATCGTCGACGTCCTCACCCGGCTTGAAAGCCAGGTTCTCCCACTCCTAACACAGCTTCTAAAGCATGGACCTACGGGCGCGGTCGTTGCCGATGCGTGCCACGGCGATGGCGTCCCAGGCGTCCTTGGCGGTCCGCTTGTTCGTGAGGGAGGAGTGCATCTTCGTCAGAACAATAGCAAGAAGCGCCTCTAGCGCCCGTAATCCTCGTCGAAGTCGGCGTCGCCGTACCGTACCACGTCCCACATGCACCGCCCCTGCATCTTGACCTTCATCACCATGGACCACTCGGCGTAGTTGGTCTTGGTGAGCATGGACCATCTTTCGTCGGCGTCCTTGATGACAGTCTGCACGACAGGAGGGGAGCCGGGTCGACCACGACGACCTCGACGCCGGTCCGAGGAAGGGGAGGCACGCCGCCTGTGAGGGCTCCGCGCGCCAGCGTCCCGTCTGCCCTGGTCGTCGTCGTCCAGGTCACGTCTGCCGTGCCGCGAGCGTCAAAGCCGCGTCTGCCGAGGTCCTGCTCGAAATCGCGCAAGGCCCGCTCGTGCGTCGCGCGCTCGTGGTCCCGCTAGGCCTCCAGCGCCCGCTCCACGCGCGGATCCCGTAGTGGCTCACGCTCGGCATCACGTCCGCGTCCGCCCAGGTCCCGCGCTTGTTCGCATCCGTACGAGCCGTGCATGTCCGCGTCGAAGCCACGTCGGTCCGTGTCGCGTCCGCCTCGACCGTCTGCTTTGCAGCGCAGAGCCGCAGCAGCCGCCGCTCCTGCATCCGCGTCTGCCTGGGCGCCGTAGTCCTCCTGCTTACCCGTGTCTGTCTCCGCACGGAGCGTAGCCGTTGCTACTGCAGCCTCCCGTGCCTCCGCTGCTGCCTGGTGGGTGGCTTCAACTGCACACGCCGCAGCGAGCTCCGCCTGGGCGATGCGAGTACCCACTCCGCTGCTGCTGCACGCTCGGCCGCCGCCTCCTCGCGCCTAGCTGCTACGACCGCTGTAACACGTGTGCTAAAGATGGTGGAACGGTTGGAGGAAGAGGACGAGGAGTGGAGGGACATGGCGACGGATTGAGATAGGGTAAGGGTAGAACCCAAATGAACACATGCTTTGATACCATTTGTTAGAACCAAATCACAGGTTTAGGGCTAGAATTTCTATTTCATTAGTCTTACCACAACTATGGCAGGTTGGGGATATATATAGGGTAACTTGCTTACAACTTAAGAAAGCTACAACATATTCTAGATATGCTAAATTAGATGTTAAAGCAAGATAAGGATAAAGATCAGGGCTGAGACAAGGTAGATAAGGACAAGACTTATAGCTGTCATGCAATGGATATCAAATATTCATCGCATGTGAAAAGATTCTATTTCCTTCGTCTCCCTGTAAATACTGTGGGTGCAGGATTTACTGACATCTCATCTTTTCTAAAGCTACGGAACTCAGCCGTTGTTTCCCTAGGCTGTCGGCAAGCTCAGCACAGGACAAAATCTCACAGCTAATGTTGAGAACAGATGTCCTAGTTAGGTCAGACAGAACAATTCTTTTTCTGTTGCCTATCATTTTTGCTTATGGACTATGGTATTGAGATATATATTGCAGGCATCGCTATCTGGGATGCTCGAGAGATCTAGTTGGCAATTAAGTTGATATTTTCTATTTTGAAAGAGAAGCGAACCGATCTCGACGACAAGGCCACCCGAGCAGACATGAAAAAAGTGAGGCTGTATCAGGCCCCTGTCAGGTCAGATCGTTCTGTTACAACCTTCAGCCTTACTCATTGCTCATGATTTGCTCTTGTAAAGACAAGTACTAATCCTGATTAATAAGATGGATGTTGCATGTCTGGTGGCAGGTACATCTCCGTGTGTGTTGGGGGCCCAACTTGCTAATTTCATCTCGTACCTGTTCTGCTCTGCCTCTATCGGTCGTGCCATGAAAGCATCATGCATATCCATGAGGTGGTGATGATGATTGTATTTTGTTGTTATCATTCTTATTGATGGACAGAATTCAAGTAATAATGGTTTGGTGAACGGTGAGAGGTGACATACTGACATCTTGCTATTTCTCGGTTCATAGCTGTGTGCGAAAACAAAAATCCATTTTGGTCTCAACCCCTGAATTCAGATGGGCTGTATTTGTCTCTCATGTTTGCAATTGGAGTAAAGTGCACTGCTTCTCCGAGGACGTGACTTGCTGGCTGCCACACAAGACAGTCATGCATGCCACATCATGCATCACCACACCTGTTGTATGCTTGGCACGGATCTAGGTTTCTTTTAGAATCATTTCAGATGATGAATTAGAATCATTATATGAGATCGTTTGCCTGTTAGATTGAACATACTTAAAAAAATCTGATTTTTTTGTACGAGAAACAACTTAAATATAACATATTTATAACTTAATTGCACCAAAAATGGATTTATGACTGAAAAAATACAATTGTTAGCACAAAAGAGAGGCAAAGAAACGGAAGTGAATTAATTGGTATGAAATCGCCCTCTGATGGCAAATTCGTGTTCCTAGGTAAGGAACCAAAAATGATTCGCACGTTTATTCGGGGCTCGTTCGTTTGGCCTCGAACAGAGGCAGGAATTATTCTGGCTGGAGTGAGCTTATACAAATTGGACACGCAATCCTGGCCGGATTAGTTCCAGGCCTTAGTTTCCCAGGAACTAAACAGGCCCTTATTGTGTAGCACTGATTCTCTCGGGTTCCCATCCAGAATCTGGAACGTTTCAGCATGCCAGACGGCCTCATATATACGACTATCACTGTCTGAGACGAAAAGACCGTAGATCTGATCATACACATGCATCTACTATACATGATGCATAACGTAATAGTAAGGTTTAACATGTGTGTCCAAATATGCCCTAGTTTTAGTAGGGTGTAATCATGTCTTCAAATTGTCACTCCTAATCGCAACGCGAGCTCCAGTAGTGTACATAGGGTGTGTAAGCACGGTCGTACGCGTTTGATTGTGTCCAAGGCCCAAGAACAATCTTGAAATCTTGAACGAACAAAGAGTAGTGTACGTCTTGGTCTTCGATTCCTCCAAATAATCTATCTCCCCCTTCTAATCCATCTCTGATCTCTCTGCTAGCTGTGCTCTTCTAGGCGATGATGCCGTGGGTTTCCATGTCGCCGTGTTGTGGCTTCGATTCACACGACACGAGCTCGACGGGCAGCAAGCGTGTTGGTGGGCGGTGAGTACCAGCTGTTCGATAAAATACCAACCATGAACAGAGGATGAGAGGTGAGCGGTGGAGTTAAAAAAAACACCCCAACAAAATGAGGTGACTGTACCAAAACTAACCTGCCAACCAAATACGCTAGTACAAAAATCTTAACGGAGGCGGTCGCTTTTGATTTTTAGAGGCGGGCAAAGGCAACCGCCTCTAACATAAGACCTCAGTTAATAGAGCCATAACCGGGAGGCGGGCGAGTTAGGGTGCCCGCCTCCATGAATCATTTTAAAAAAATAAAAAAAGCCCTAGCGAGCCCGATTGAGCCCACTGTCAAGCCCAATCGAACCTGCCGCCGTTGTGTCCAAGCTGTCTGATCTAGCTCCAGGCTCCCCGCCATTGCTGGATCTGGCCTTGCGCTCGCCGGATCTAGCCCCGGGGTGGCCGGATCTTGACCGGTCATCACCGGATCTAGCCCACGCGCCGTGGTCGGATCTGGACCCGCCCTCGTTAGAGAAGGACCTGCCGGCTGCAGATCTGCAAGGAGGAGAGACCGACGAGTGATGGAGATGAAGAGAGGGAGAGAGAGGGAGATGGGAGGAGAGAGCGACCTACCTCCGTCGCCCAACCGTGTGCCATCGCACGCCGCACGCCGCCAGGCCCCGCGACACCACGCCACCGCGCTCCACGACGCAACGCAGACTGGCCCCGTGGACCCATGCCACCGCGCGCCGCTCGCCGTCCGACCCTGCGCGCCGCCCAACACCGTGGACCCGCGCCACCGAGCACTAGAGAAAGGGAGGGAAGGAGGCGGCCTTTTGTTTTAGAGTGAGAGAGGGAGGTGATGGGGAGAGAGAGTGGAGAGCGACGCCTGTGCGAGAGAGTGGAGACCGGAGGGAGGAGGGCACCGCGGAACCCTAACCTGCAGTATATATACTTGAGGTCCGATATCGGGCCGAGATGAGCCGGACAAGTTGCGAATAGGCCTGGCCTATTAATGGAGGCGGGCTTCATAAGCCGACCGCCTCCAGAAATTGATTTACAGAGGCAGTTGCTTTAAGATGACCGCCTCCGAAAATAGAGGATTTTTGGAGGCGGTTGCCTTAAAGCGCCCGCCTCCGTAAATCAATTAATGGAAGCGTTTGTGTAACGGTGACTGTCTCCATTAATGTGGAATTAATGGAGGCGGCTCCTTTATGCCAATCGCCTCCGTTAAGCTTTAATCGAGGCGGGCGATTTGTTGACCGGCTGAGCATGGCCGCGTTGGGAACATTGGAGGCGGGCAAAAGTTGTGCCCACCTCCAATCAGAAAAGTGCAATGCCAGCTAAAAAGAATTGTGTACTAGTGACAAGATCTTAGATAGCCAGGCCTAGGTATTACAGGCAAACCAAACAACTGGTTCTTGTATTATCCTATGCAGGCTTAGACTAACCTTTGCTAGCCAGGCCGTAGTAAGAAACACAACCAAACACACTATTAGGGCGGACGCAGGTGGGCTTCGATCCAATCGATCAATCACAGTTACTGGACTTGTACTCGGGAGTAGGGATGAAAACTGACGAAATTTTTTCCGTACCGTTCGGTTCCATTTTCTATATTTTCCCATTCGTTTCCGTATTTGCGAGATCCGTTTTCGTATTTGCGGAAATAGAAAATGGTGTTTTTCGTTCGTTTCCGAGTAATCCCGTTTTAATACGGAATAGACCCGTATTTATCTCGTTTTTATTCTGTTTTCAATCTATGCTCAACATGTTCAACAATTGCATGTCCTTATGTTATGTTAATATAACTACGAATCACCAAATATGCATGTTATGTTCACGTACATAGTATGTAAATAAATATTAAACTTTGTATATATTATTACATGACTTTATATATGTATACTTTGAGAATATTAGATTATGTGATCTTAATTTAATTTTCCGGCTCTCCATCCGTATTTATCCGTTTCCATATGTCCGCATATTCTGATTCCGTTTTCGAACCCGCATTTTCCGAACCCGCTCCCGCTTCCGCCAAAAAATATAGAAACAGAAGTAGAAATAGAGTTTTTTCGTCCGTTTTCGTCTGTTTTCATCACTACTCAGGGAGAAGTGGCACCCTTTTAGATAATACACTACATAGCAGACACTGTCCTTCCAGTTTTGCACGGTCGTTAGGCGGAAAAAAAATCCAGTGGATACCAGATGCACAAACCGCCTGTGCAAACATAGGCTCGATGTGCAGCACGTGCCCATGGGGCAGCAATCTAACGTCCGCGGCCCAACTACCACGGACGAGAGCCTGCAACTGGACCTCGAGCGCATAAGCCTGGAGACAAGAGCTTGGATGCTGGAGCCATCGGATGTTATTTTTGTCCACGTGGTGGCAGATTAAGGTGTGTATGCACCGAGTCTCAGTGGATACTGTATCACCCATTTTTTTCCCGTTAGGCACGCCGAAACGTTATTTCGGATGTTTGGTGCAGCTCCTGCAGTCCGTTCGTTTCGCTGGTTTATTGTGGCTGAAAGTACTGTTCGCTGATTTATTGTGAGAGAAAAACACTGCTGGATGGCTGCTGATTCTGATTCCGCTGATAAGCTCAAACGAACAAGCTGCTAGCTGCTGCGGTTCCGGCATTGTACAACCACTGTAGCATCACTGTACTCCCTTCATGTTGGTAAAAGAAGTCGTTTTAAACAACGACACGGTCTCCAAAGCATAACTTTAACTTTATTTTTCTATAAAAATATTTATTTAAAAGTGATATATGTATACTTTTATGAAAGTATATTTGAAGACAAATCTATTCATATAGTTTTCACATTTCCAAACTCAATAACTTAAAAGTTATTCATGATTTATATTTCCAATATTTGACCTAAACATTGTCCAAAACGACTTCTTTTACCATCATGGAGGGAGTACTGCAGCGGAGCCAGAGTCAAAAGCTAGAAGAGCTAGAAAGCATGCCTTTGCCGGCTCCGTTTCTCGCATAGTTCATTTTCTTTCTCGAGACTCGAAACGGCTCCGCACTACCATAAACAGTACCACATTTGGTAGGAGGAGCCGGAGTCAACATGTTTTTTTTGTGCAAAATAACTCGGTTCTAGGTTGGTGGAAAGAGTATGGAGCTGTTTGGTTGCCGGCCGACGTGCGCCACGCCACACATGCGGCTGCCAGGGAGAGCTAAGCTGGTGTTTGGTTTGCTGCCCACGCACGCCACACCATTGACTATGGTGGCCACCAGTACTGCGACTGTTGTTTGGTTCTGTGAAAGCTGTGGCTGCCATGCAGTACTTCCAGCACAAAAACACACCACACCTACAGCGCCCAAATTCATCACCTAAAGTTCAGAACCGTCGTTGTTGCAGCATGGCGAGCCGAAAAGGCTTTGGCAGTGCCACACATGGTGTGGCAGGCTTCGACAGCCAACCAAACATCCGCTACATAGCTTGTGGAGGTAGAGGATGCATGGATTTTTTTAAAAAGAATACATATGTTGTTTATCTATATAGTATGGGGTCGATGCTCAAATAACACGTGATTTGGGCCCTACAGTCCTAAAATGCCATTTTTCGTCCCTTAAACTTGGCTCCTGGCCTCATCTAGGGCGAAACATGGTTTAATCCACTTCGGTGCTGACATAGTATGCTAACTGTACGCTGACCTAGCTAGACCTGACATATGGAACCTACATGTCAAGTCCATATCTTCCTTCTATTCCTCATCTCTAACACTTGGGACCCATTTGTCAGTGAAATATATTTCTTTTTTTTTCCTTCACCCCTTTTTCTGGTTCACTCTCCACTCTCATTCTTCTTCGAGCGTGGCTGCCACGAGTGCCATTGGCAGGGCTGCTTAGAGCGCTATGGGTGCCACCTACGTGGAGAGGTGACGACGACGACAGCGCGAGCAGAGAAATGGAGGGCGGCGGTCACGATAGCATGCAAGGAAGAAGAAAATGTAGTTGTCGTGGGGCCCACCATATTGGGGGAGATCCAACTCCTCTGTTTGATGGAAGAAGAGGAGTTTTTAATGACCATAAAATAAGGGAGCATACTGGGGAGCTGCTGGAGCAACAAAACAACTCAATCTCTCTCAATATGGCAGTATTATAGTGATGATAGGCAAGCAAACGCTAGACTAGTTGGTCTGGCTGTGCTTTGCACCTTGTCGGCCAGAGTTCGAACCCCCTCAGGGGCGGATTTGTTGGCCGGATGAGGCATAGTTTATCTGCACGTTGAAAAAAATCCACTCGTCTGTCCCACGCCAAAGCACATGTCTAAGGTCAGCCCAGTCTCATGGGAGCTGCGGTGCCGCTATGTATGGGTGGGGCAAGGGTTCGGAGGTTTTCTCGACCTGCGTGAGAATGTCTTCTTTTTAAGCACAATGCCCGGGGTTGTCTTACCCCCGCGGGTCGAGTTTTTTTATAGTGATGAGGGATGAGATTAGGGAACTGGTGGAGATGCTCCTATCATGCAACCTCAAGTATTTTGGCTCATCGTCTACATCTCCACAACAACAAGATGCAACCTCAAGTATTCGTCCTTTGGTCTTGGATACCATTGGAGTTGTAGACTTGGAAAGATGAACACAAGCTCCGTGACTATAGTTCCCTTGAGTTCTGGCTTTTTTTCCAATCCTTGAGCTCTGACTTGGGATGAAGCCATTTGTTGGTATAAATTAAGTGTAACTAAAATATGAAGGATTCTGCAAGCGCACAGAATATATCATTGTAACATTTTATCGAGAGTATTCCAGGTATCGTTATTTATATTTTACCACAGGGAAGCAAGGGTTAAAGAATCCGATAATTTACCATCATGTATTTACTAACTTAGTAACCAACTAGACTATAGCAGGGGTAAATGATACATGAATGATAGGATTTATGCAATATGACACACATGGGATAGGTAACTAAAGATATGCAACTAGTTAACTTGGGAGGTCAACGGGTGAGGTAGATTCCTATGACTGGTAAAGGTATACCCAACTATGCTAAGACTTACCACACTCTTGTGCACTTTGAGACACCACTAGACAGGAGAGAGCACCACAAAGGATACCTCTATTGACGTGATTACGGTCCTACAATTTACGAACCTGCTCGATAGATATGGACGGGGCTGTCACCTCCTGTAACTACCATACAGCTAGGGAGCAGGGTGTACTCATAGGCAGAGCATCATGTAAGCACCACGCTTACACGAGGCTCGGCTACCTAGCCTAGTCGACAAACTAGAAGGCTAAGCGCTCTATGAACTAGCACACAAAAGGAATAATAAACTCAACTAGCAAGATATATTCAAAGTAAGCATAGCCATGTAAATAAGAGAATAAGTATAAGTCTTACAAAATGTTGAAGTGAAGATACAAGGCTTTACCAAGCCTCCATGACTAGATCCGGAACCTTGAGCAAGATCTCAACTCGACCCTCTCTCCCAAGATACTAATCTACTACATTAAAGAAGCTAGACCTAATCCCCTAGAGAGGTCATCCTTTCATGGGACACGTCTGACCTGATCCCGGCTAGGAGATAATGAATTAGGGTTTAGGGGGATGCCTCCTCTAGGGCACAGGGGCCTTGCTTATAAGGTTGAAGTTTCAAAAAGACCCATGTACCAATAGCAAATGAGCACTCCGAGTGATGCTTATCGGCCTACCGTTTCATCCTTGTTTGTGCACGGCTGAGGTGTTGTTGAATCAAGGACAACATCAGTGCGCGGTCATCCAACCAAGTGTTGAGATCAACAACAGGAGTAACGGTTGGTGCCAACAAGCCAAAGTGACTTGGAGGGAACCCATATAACACTTCAAATGGAGATCTGCCCAAGTAGGACTGGAAGGAGGAGTTGTACCAGAACTCAGCAAGGGAGATCCATTGGGTCCACTTAGAAGGGCATGAATGAGCGAAGCAAAGCAAGTAAGTCTCCAAGCATTGATTGATGCGCTTGGCCTAGCCGTCCATTTGCGGATGATAGGTCGTGCTCATGCGTAGAGATGTTCCAGTCAAACTGAACAAAGTCTTCTAGAAGGAACTAGTGAAAATACAATCACAGTCTGAGATAATAGCCAGTGGCATACTGTGGAGGCTGTAGATATGGTCCATGAATAAGCATCCAATTGTTGCCGCTGTGAACGGGTGCCTCAGAGGAGTGAAGTGGGCGAACTTTGATAGCTTATCCACAAGCACCAGTATAGCATTCGCTGACCCAGAAGAGGGCAAGACTTTGACGAAATCCATGCTTATAAGGCCCTGTTTAGTTCCCACCCAAAAACTTTTCACCCCGTCCCATCGAATGTTTGGACACATGTATGGATCATTAAATATAGATAAAAAAAACTAATTGCACAGTTTGCATGGATTTTGCGGGACGAATCTTTTAAGTCTAATTAGTCCATGATTAGCCATAATTGCTACAGTAACACACATGTGCTAATGATGGATTAATTAGGCTTAATAAATTCGTCTCTTGATTTCTAGGCGAGTTATGTAATTAGTTTTTTTATTAGTATGCGAATACCCCTTCTGACATCCTATGAAACATTCGATGTGACACCCAAAAACTTTTCACCCACGAACTAAACAAGGCCTAACTTCCCAAGTACTTGTGGAATTGGAAGAGGTTGCAGAAGGCCAGGAGCCTTGGAACAATTTGGCTTGGCTCTTTGACAAACATCACAGGCACGTATATATTCAGTGGTTGCTGCCCGCATCCCAGGCCAGAAGAACAACTATTTCAACTTTTGATACGTTATCGACACTCCAGAGTGGCCACCCAAGGGGCTTGAATGCAATGCAAAGAGCACTTGGGACTGAAGCTGAGGGCTGTGGCCCAGCCAAACATGTTGTTTGTATTAGATGACTTCGTTGACTAAGGAGTAATGAGGCAAGGAATCAGGATTGATAGCCAACTGAGTTAATATATCCCACACTATAGCATTTGCAGCATAAGAATCAACCACATCAGAAAGCCACTAGGGAGAGGAGGAAGAGACAGTTAAGAGGAGTTCTTCAGTATCTCTTCGAGAGAGGGCATTGGCCACCACATTGTCTGAGCCCTTCTTATAGACAATCTTGTAGTTGAGGCCAAGCAATTTAGTGAAGACTTTATGCTACCACACTGTATGTAACCGTTGTTCATTCAAGTGAATCAAGCTTTGATGGTCAGTGTGTATAAAGAATTCCCCTTGAAGCAAATAATGATGCCAGTGTTCCACGGCCAGAAGGACAGCAAGGTACTCCTTCTCATAAGCAGACAACCTACGGTTACAGGCACAGAGTGTCTTACTGATGAAAGCGATCGGGTGGCCATCCTGATGAAGTACTACACCAACACCAATACCGCCGGCATTTGCATCAATATGGAACGAGTGTTGAAAATTGGGTAAGGCTTGAAAGGATCAAGATGCCCAAGAGGGGGGTGAATTGGGCTTTTCTAAAAATTAATTGCAAGAATTAAATCCTACAAGCCAAAATTCACCCCTAGTGCCTACTTGTGTTCCTTGTGATTCTACCGGTAAAAAGTTTTGCACCCTAAGTTCCAATCCTAGTCTAGCATGGCAATTCTAGAAAAGTAAACCAAGCAATGAAAGTAATACGAGAAAGTAAATGCTTGAAAGTAAGGGTAAGGAACACGGCGATGTTTTCTCGAGGTATCGGAGAGTCGCCACTCCCCACTAGTCCTCGTTGGAGCACCCGCGCAAGGGTGTAGCTCCCCCTTGATCTGTGCAAGGATCAAGTGCTCTCTATGGGCTGATTCTTCGACACTCCATCGCTGTGAATTGCCCAAAACCGCTCACAAGATGAGTTGGGTCATCCACAAGCTCCGTCGGATGATCACCAAACTCTCAATCACCACCAAGCCGTCTAGGTGATGGCGATCACCAAGAGTAACAAGCAAGAACTCCCACTTGACCACAACAAGCCTAATAAGAAGATGGATGCACACTTGCTACTCCCAAGACACTAATGAGGGATTCTCAAACTTTGATTCTCAAATCACTACCCTCATTAGAGCTCTTGCACTCCCTTGCACTTGAAAGGTGTTTCTCAGCTGAACAAATGAGCAAGAGACTTCTAAAAGAGGTGGAGGGGATGTATTTATACACCCCACAGTCAAATCCAACCGTTACCTGCCAACTCAGCAAAATACGCACTGACCGGACACGCCGGTCGAACGTAACGGTTGAAATTTTGAACAACACCGCTGAGTGACCGGACGCACCGATCAGGGGTGACCGGACGCGTCCGGTCGTGCAAGGTCCTTACTGTACTTTGACCTGACGCTCGATCGCGTCCGATCAGTGATGACCGGACGTGTCCGATCGGCAAAGTACCTTACTGGAACATGACCAGACGCGTCTGATCACTTCCCAGTCGCGTCCGATTAGTTGTTTTACCCTCTGAGACACGTGTCAGCACGATCACCGCATCCGGTCCTCGCAAGAACCGCGTCCGGTCAACCAAACTGAAACGCAGTAACTGTTAGTACTGATCGGACGCGTCTGGTCGAGACAGAGACCGCGTCCGGTCAAGGGAAAACGGCTCAAACGACTTCGAAACGCGACGCAACTTGAACCAAGTTGCTTCCAACTGAACTTTGAGCTTTTCCTGAGCTGTCTGGTGCTAAGTTTGACAAGTGTGCACCACACCTAAACAAAAGGCTCACCTAGGTCAAGCTTCTCGCTCATGCCCCCCTTTATAGTACGGCCAAAGGAAAAAGCGAAGATCCTAACGATTATTCCGAATGTAACTCAACACCTTGACATCCGAAACTAACTGTCCTTAATCTTGTCGTCAATCCTTTGAAAACCAAAACAATTTCTATCAAGGGGCATGAATACCATAGTGCCCAAAGCAGTTATCAACCCCATGACCTAACTTATCAAAGTTTCTACAAAACACACGTTAGTCGTGGTAATAAAGCGTTGTCATCAATTGCCAAAACCAACTCTCGGGGCCTAGATGCTTTCAATCTCCCCCTTTTTGGTGATTGATGACAACACTTAGATTTAGAAGATATAAGAGTTGAGGTTTTCGAACATGCTTGGTTCACATAAGCAAAAGGCAATAAGCACAAAGGGTTAGGAATTGCTTATGTGCTCCAAGCCAACAGGGTGTACTCATAAGATAAAGCATGAAGCGTTAGTACACATAAAACATAGCTCATATAAAATCGAAGTAAGGCACAGAAGCACAACCTTATGAGCTAGAACCAATTAAGTGACATGATATAAAATAGTGACAAGATAGACCACATAAGAGTCAAGTACCTCACAAGCACACATGTCACAAAATGCAAGTACGGGAAAATAAACATGATGCATGAATGTAGCAGAATGTAGCACACAAAGAAAAAATTAAAAACCCTCTATCAAAACTCCCCCTGAATCTACTCTCTCTCTCCCCCTTTGGCATCAAACGCCAAAAAAAACTAAGGATCCGACGGGGGAACAGAAGCAGTCGTATCGGGTGCCGAGGAGCGTGGAGTGATCACAAACTGTGAAGTATCCTCCTCAGACTCTGAACTATCAGGCTGACCCTCTGTAGATGCACGTGGTTGTGAAGCAGTCTGGGTCTAAAGAGTAGGAGCAGGAACTGATGAAGAAGTAGCAACAATCAGAGCAGTCTCTGTCACCTGAGCCTAAAGAGTACCAACTATGGGAGTATCTGTCGAGGCAACTGATGACGGTACTGTCTCTGTAGTCCCGGTCCCTGTCACTGGAGGAGCCACAGTCTCGGAAGCTGACAACCCTGAAGAAGTCACAACAATGGTATGCGAGGGTGTCGGCTGACCAGTCAGCTCGCTGTAGGAGGCACTCAAGTCAGTAAAAGGGGTGCATGTCAGAAGATGTGGTCTGGGCTGAACTGGTGGAGTGAACCCCGTCTGAATAGGAGTGTAGCTCGAGGACTGAAAGGTCTGGGGAACCTGCTGCTGGGGAGAGGTGAACTGAAAGCTCGGCTGTCCTTGACTCTGAGGTCCACTGGACTGTAGTGCTGGAGTAAGGACAGACGGTGGAGGAGGAACCCCAATAGTGACGAGGTGTCGCAGGAGCTCAAGATACTGCTACTGGTTGGCTGCCTGTTGACGGTTCTTAAGTATCAATTATAACCATCAAATAAATAAAGAAAAGGACCTATATGCAAGCAACACCTAGAATTAGGGTTTGATCTAACAGAATTCCACGAGTTTTGTTGTTTATCTATTTCTGCAGGGGGTTATCAGGAAATACGGAAGAAAGGCCCACATGTCGGATTAATGACGGGATATTAACCGAACACGTAATTATCTTACATCTAGAAGATTCCAGAAGCCATGGGAACGAACGGGAGCCGTAACGGGCCAGGACACAGGGCGCCCGCCCTGTGCCCTAGGGCGCCCGCCCTGCCCCCGGGACCAATCAGGTCGAGTCTCGCGGATTATGCTCCACCGCCTTTGAGGATCAAGGAAAACCGTAGGATGAAGGTCGGTTTGATCCAACGGTCCAGATTCATCCAAAAGGGCTATATAAGCAAGGCCCCTAACCCCTGGTGGAGAAGACCCCAATTCATTATTCAGTTGCATATCTCTAGTTAGGGTTTAGAGAGAGAGGTTCCCTCTAGGGTTCCCACCTCTTAGGGCTTAGCATCCAATGTAAAAGTAGAGTTAGTTCTATTAGATTGAGAGAGATAGAGTGGAGGTGTAGATCGGAGGAAGCCGGCCTGTCGGTGTCTACTCCGAGGTTGTACCTGCGGGAGCAAGTTCTTCTAACCCGAGGCTTGTTCTCAGGATTCTTCAGTATTTCGACTTCTAAATTCTAGTAAGTTCTTTGTTTTATTGTTCTTTGGTTTATGAGTTTACTTTGATCTCTTCGCGTAGAGTTTAGAGTAATCATCTCTAGCGTAAACGTGGTGTTTAAGCTAGGATACTCATAGATATCCCCTCGTCTAGCCGGACCGTGGTAGTAGCGAGGAACGTGACAATTCCGAGTTACCTTTGTATTCCATATCCCGTTAGCAGGATCGATAGGGTTTATAGGTGCGGGTTGAACATCCTTTGTGGTGTCTAGATTCCGTAAACCTCCCCAATAGAACAGTAGATCATCCTTACCAAGGTTAGAAGAAGAGTGCGGTTGTAGTCTTCTCTATACATCACTCACATCGAATCATAGTGGTTGTAGCCTAAAGGTTAGTAGTAATAGATTTGGTTAGTCAGATGCACTCTTTCTCCTAAAGGTAAAAAATATAAATACGATACCCATGATAACATCTCGGGTGAAGTGCTCACCGATATCCGTGCGCTTGCGGATCCTATTTCCTAATTGCGTTACCAAATATCAACAAGCATTTCTGGCGCCGTTGCCGGGGAGAAAGACGGTTTGCTGAGATAACCTTGAGTCTTACTACTAGCTTGTATTCATACTTTTTATTTTCTTATCTTTTTCATTCTTTCTTTTTCTTTTTACCAAAAATGGAAAACCAAGGTTCTATATCTATCTTTGATGCTGCAACACCTTCAGCAACTGAACTTTTACCATGGGAGTCATCACAGCCTATCCAAACATCCCAGTATAAGTTAAGTTCAAGGTTGATTGCGATGATTCAAAATTTATCTTTTTCGGGAAAGGAAGACGAAAACCCTTACCTTCATATTAGAGATTTTGAGCAGACATGCGATTGTCTTTGGATTGATGGCATCTCTGATAAGACTTTACGTTGGAAGCTTTTTCCTTTTTCTTTAAGAGGAGAAGCTAGACGATGGTATAGTCAGAAGGTAAGTCAACAACAAGGTGAATGGGGAGTTTTAAGAGCCAACTTTTGTCTAGATTTTTATTCCCTTGACCGTACTGGTGACCTTAGACTCGAAGTCCTATCTTTTAAACAAAAAGATAATGAAACTTTGGGGAAATCCTAGAAACGTTTTTCTGATCTTTTAGAATCTGGTCCAAAACTTTTGCTTGAAGACACTGTTCTTTTATTTCACTTTTTTCGAGGTCTTCAGAAAGATAATAAACAAATGCTGCATACTATGGCTAGAGGTTCTTTTTTTCGTATCCCTACTGATGAAGCTAAGGGATCTTGAATAGAATCCTAGAAGCTAGGATGGATAATGCCCTCCATGATAAAACCTACGAAGCCGAAGTAGACACTCTGCCAAATTTTTCATCTACTTTAGCTATCCCAGGTTCTGAGCCACAAAAGGAAGAAATTATTAATGTCCTACCTTTTATGGTAGAAGGCTCCATGGTTCATTTGAACTTTTATATCTTTGATATATGGGGTTTCGACCTACTGATTGGACAACCTTTTAGAAGACTCCTTTATGAAGGTCAAACTGGAAAGCTCCACATTTCCTTGGGAAAGGATTTTAAACTTCCAATTACAATAACTCACTCCTTGAATAATAAGACCGAGCCATATCTTTTGCCTGATCCTATGGAGGAGGTAAAGGCTGCATCTCTAGAACTTTTAGATGATCCAGACTTAGAAGAGGAAGCCCCCTTCTTCACTGAAGAAGAGGCCGAACCTTCTGAACCTGAACCCTTAGATGAGTTTGCAGAAACACCTAGACCCCCCATAGAACTCAAAACTTTACCACCCGGTCTTACCTATGCTTTTTCTAAACAATAATCCAGAGTTTCCTGTGATCATTAGTAATAAACTCACTCAGGAGCAAACTCTGCGATTAATGACCATTCTTGAAAAACACCACTCTGTTTTCGGCTACTCACTTCAAGATCTCACAGGAATCAGTCCTATGATTTGTACCCATCGTATTCTGACAGATCCTTCTGTTACACCCTCTCGAGAGCCTCAACGTAGACTTAACAACGCGATGAGAGAGGTAGTTAAAAAAGAAGTTATAAAGTTGCTGCATGCAGGGATTATATATCCTGTGCCGCATAGTGAGTGGGTAAGCCCTGTTCAAGTTGTGCCTAAAAAGGGAGGCATGACTATTGTTACTAATGATAAGAATGAGCTAATTCCGCAACGCACCGTCACTGGGTGGCGGATGTGCATAGACTATAGAAAACTTAATAAAGCCACGAAAAAGGATCATTTTCCTTTGCCTTTTATAGATGAGATGCTTGAGCGGTTAGCAAAACACTCGTTTTTCTATTTTCTAGATGGATATTCAGGGTATCACCAGATCCCTATCCATCCTGATGATCAAAGCAAAACCACTTTTACATACCCATATGGAACGTATGCTTATCGTAGAATGTCTTTTGGGTTATGTAATGCACCAGCTTCTTTTCAAAGATGTATTTCTGATATGATTGAAGAGATTATGGAAGTTTTCATGGATGATTTCTCAGTTTATGGAAAAACTTTTGATAGTTGTCTTGAGAACTTAGATAAGGTTTTGCAAAGATGTGAAGAAAAGCACTTAATCCTTAATTGGGAAAAATGTCATTTTATGGTTAGAGAAGGAATAGTGCTAGGACACCTAGTGTCTGAAAGAGGTATTGAGGTAGATTGAGCTAAAATTGAAGTAATTGAACAACTACCTCCACCTGTGAATATAAAAGGAATTCAAAGTTTTCTTGGCCATGCTGGTTTTTATCGCAGATTCATAAAAGACTTTTCATTTA
Organism: Saccharum spontaneum; assembly: GCA_022457205.1. Lineage (NCBI taxonomy): Eukaryota > Viridiplantae > Streptophyta > Magnoliopsida > Poales > Poaceae > Saccharum > Saccharum spontaneum. Next base: position 28,465,318 of record CM039609.1, on the reverse strand, counting down.
TTGCGAGACCACTTACTCTTTTACTAGCCAAGGATGCTCCTTTCAAATTTGATGATGCATGTCTAAATTCTTTCAATTTATTAAAGCAAGCACTCATCTCTGCACCAATCATTCAACCCCCTGATTGGTCGTTGCCTTTTGAAATTATGTGTGATGCTAGTGATTATGCTGTGGGGGCAGTTTTGGGACAAACTAAAGATAAAAAGCATCATGCAATTGCTTATGCAAGTAAAACTTTGACAGGAGCTCAACTTAATTATGCAACCACTGAAAAAGAGCTTCTGGCTGTTGTTTTTGCCATTGATAAATTTAGATCTTATTTAGTTGGAGCTAAGATAATTGTTTACACTGATTATGCTGCACTAAAATATTTGCTCACTAAGAAAGATGCTAAACCTCGCTTAATCAGATGGATTTTATTACTCCAAGAATTTGACTTAGAAATAAAAGATAAAAAGGGAGTAGAAAATTCTGTTGCTGATCACTTGTCTAGAATGTACTTTAAGAATTCACAAGAACCCCCCATTAATGACTCAATCCAGGACGACATGCTTTACGGGATTAACAGATCTGACCCCTGGTATGCAGATATTGTTAATTTTATGGTTTCAGGTTATGTACCACCCGGAGCAAACAAGAAGAAGCTTATTCAGGAAAGTCGTTCACATATATGGGATGAGCCATATCTCTTCCGAGTATGCGCTGATGGCCTACTTAGAAGATGTGTGACCACTGAGGAAGGATTGAAGATCATCAACAGATGTCACTCATCACCATACGAAGGTCACTATGGAGCATTCCATACACATTCAAAGAGCTGGCAATGTGTATTCTACTGGCCTACGATGTACGATGACACGAAGCAATATATCAGAAGATGTGGGCCATGTCAAAGGCACGGAAACATAAATACAAGGGATGCCATGCCACTCACCAACAACCTTCAGATTGAACTCTTTGATGTCTAGGGAATAGACTACATGGGTCCATTTCCCCCATCTAAGAAGTGTGAGTTCATCTTGGTGGCGGTTGATTACGTCTCCAAGTGGGTAGAGGCACTACCTTGCAAACATGCCGACAATATCAGTTCGAAGAGGATGTTTGAGGAAATCATATTTCCAAGATTTGGAGTCCCCAGGATAGTGATAAGTGATGGAGAATCACACTTCATTGACAAGCGCTTCGAGCACTATCTATCAAGACATGGAATCCGTCACAATGTCGCTACTCCCTATCATCCTCAGACAAGTGGCCAAGCAGAGACTTCCAACAAGCAAATCAAGAACATTCTTCAGAAGACGATGAACGAGATGGGAACGGCATGGAAGGACAAGTTACCCGATGCACTCTGGGCTTACCGGACAGCATACAAGACCCCAATTGGAATGTCTCCATACCAATTGGTATACGGAAAGACCTGTCACCTACCTGTTGAACTTGAGTTCAAGGCACACTGGGCCATAAAAAGATGGAATATGGACCTAGATATCGCCGGAAAACATAGAAGAATGCAATTATCGGAGTTAGAAGAATGGCGGGAGAAAGCATATCACAATTCAAAGATCTACAAAGAAAGAGTCAAGAGATGGCATGACAAGAGGATCAAGAAGAAGGAGTTCTCACCCGGAGATAAGGTATTACTTTTTAATTCCAGGGTGAAGCTTTTCGGGCATGGAAAGCTCCGGAGCAAATGGGAAGGACCATTCAAGGTAATTCATTCATCATCCCACGGAGCTATCACACTTCAAAATGACGAAGGTACGTTATTCAAGGTAAATGGTCAACGTCTTAAATTATTTTTAGAGCCCAATAAAGAATTAGAAGAAATAGACGTGATCAATTTTTACCTTCCAATTAAAAATTAAAGCCCGACGCTTTTAATTTGACGTTTTTGGGCCAAGTATATATTTTTCGGATAAAAACACGGTGAGAAACACGCTCGAGAAAGCAGGCTTGTAGAGGAGCCGGACACAGGGCGGGCGCCCTGAGGATGAGGGCGGGCGCCCTGCCCCTGTCTCCCCTCGGCCCCAGACTTCTCCCACACGATAACCTCGCCCGTTGCTATCTGGAAAATTCCGTCCTCGGTTTGTTTCGCAAACCTGGCGGCGGGAAGAGTCCCGACCATGCACGAGAGCAGTTTTTACCCCCTATATAAACAGACCCCCAACGTCAGCTTTTAGCACCAATTCATTCAAGCCTTCTCTCCTTCCTCAAATTAGATCTTGCTTAGTTCCTAGCTGCTCCAATGGCCGAGAAGTTCCACGTCGATTGGGAAGTCGTCCCCTACAACCTCAACAAGAAGCCCAAGGAGGATCCCGACGCCTACGCTCTCGTCCCGGCCAACACAGAGCGACAGCTAGAAGCCATGCCACCACGTCAACGCAGCTCTGCCCAATCCTACTTTGCTCGCCCAGTTCTTACCGCACCTACGTAGCCCCTATTGCTCGAAGGCTCGCCATCATCGTCGAAGGGGAAGGAGATCATCAAGGTACCAGCCGGAACAAAGATCCTGCCGCCAAAACCCAATGAGCGGATCATCGGAGTGAAGACCAACCGGAGCGGCGAGATCTCTAGTGTTCGCTATACCACGGAGGAGAGACCTTACTTCGAGGGTGTTAGGGCAGCTAAGGTCCGCTTCGTTCCTCCGAAGGAAGCACCCAAGCATGCTCTTAATGCTTTCGAGACACCTCCCAAGCGCCGCAGGACCATTGCAGATGTGGATGAGGAGCTACGGGTGATCAAGAACAGCATTATAGAAATTCAGAACTCCAATATCTCTATGGATCGGAGGACCTTCAACCATAACACTACGATCCTAAAGCTACGGGATGACCTTGCCGACGCCAACAAGAGGATCGATGAGTTAGAGCATAGTCTTAGGAGGTGTGAGCGTCGCTGAGCTATCTAGATTAGATCTTGGGGTTATATATGTCTTAGTTATTATTAGATTCGATTAGGTTCGCTTATAATCAGTTTAGATCTATTATATTTGGTTATTATTATTATTCGGTTGTAATAAATGCCTCAAGATTAATAAAGATTATTATTAGTATGTCTTATGTGTCTCTACTTTACTTTTGTGCAAGAAAGCAGAAAACAAGTATGGGGGAGATTCCCTGACATGTCACACACACTTCGATCGCACCACTCCATGAACCAGGTACACACTCTGCACACTTTTATTACACACTTACACACTCACCTTAGTTTGTGCAGAATTTTATCTCTCTAAACATGATAAATTAAAAGGATAAAAATGCTTATAATCATGATCAATCTCACTCTGTGATATTTCCTGGAAACCTGCAATTATTAAAATTATTTCAAAACCCTGTGTTGCTAAAAGTCATTGTGGAATAAGAGATGGTAAGGGTATGAGTACCTTATTCTTAGTATCTTTATTGCTTGGAGAATTTGTTTTAAAAATCTCAAAATTATAGCTACCATACTCAAGTTTTATATGCCTGCTAAACATGAAAATATTAATTAAAGCTATCTGCTTTGTATTGAGTTTGTTCAAAACAAGTTAGACCCTTGTTGAGAGATTTATCATACTCCTAAGATCAAGACATTTTTATTCAGAAAGATTCACTCTTCCGAAGTATTATTGCGTTAGAGGCATGGGCTATGCAAAATTATGAATATATCGAGGAAATAAAAAGGAGCAAGTGCTCGATAACCTCGTGGAAAAAAAATGGACTAGTGTCTGGCAGTAGAATTAGGGGTACCTCGGTATCCACACAAAATGAAAAAAATGAGATATGATAAAAATATGATGGAAAGAAAATGATAGCACATGGTCCCTCTAATAAGCAATATGCCAGTAAGAGTGACAAGTTTTTAATTTTCAAAATCTTTGATCTAAGAGTATGGCATTCTTCTCCTCGGATCCGGTTTTGACCATACAATAAATGCAAGGTATGTATGCTTAAAGAATTATTTTTGCAAAATCAAAACAGCCTCAGAGAGAAATATAAAAGATAATGAGTGATTCTGAGGGTACCTATGAGGATAAAGGTATGCTAAGTTTTTCTTTTCAAAAATATGTAAAAACTCCAAGTGATATGGATTAAGAAGAAGAAAGGCTCTTTACTCTGACCATATATTTCCCTGACTATAAGTGCACAGTGGATTTTTACAACACCCTGTAGGTATGAAAGAATGTTTCAACCCCAGATGTTTTATCAACCAACCTTTTCTCGAGGACGAGTAAAAGCCTAAGTATGGGGGTGTTTGTTGACGGTTCTTAAGTATCAATTATAACCATCAAATAAATAAAGAAAAGGACCTATATGCAAGCAACACCTAGAATTAGGGTTTGATCTAACAGAATTCCACGAGTTTTGCTGTTTATCTATTTCTGCAGGGGGTTATCAGGAAATACGGAAGAAAGGCCCACATGTCGGATTAATGACGGGATATTAACCGAACACGTAATTATCTTACATCTAGAAGATTCCA